>CM040119.1:66544037-67744037 GCA_022559845.1 Amorphophallus konjac
TTGAACAAGAATTGACGACCTTGGTCAAGGCGTTAATTGAAATCACGACTGGGACAAAGGCGTTAATTCACAGATTTAATTTTAGCAATAAAAACTTTCTGTATTTAAAAATGATGAAGAGACACCTGAGGGAGAGGCGTTATTTAAAAACACGACCCAAGGAGGGTCGTTAATTCTTATTTTTCTATTTTGGAAATCAGAAAATTCCAGAAACTGACGCCTTTGCCTCTAGTCGTCCTTTCTTCAAAACGCGCCTCAGACCAGGCCGTTAATTAAAACACGCCCCACTTCAAGTCGTGAAATCCAAAAAATAGAGAAAACTGCCCAAAAAATCCATAAAATAGGGAAAAATAAAAAGAGGGAAAAAAGGGAGAAATCGAAGAAAATTGGGGAAAATAACTCAAACAAAGTTAATTGGAGGGTCAAATTGGGGCATTACAAGGTAATACGAGATGCACTCACAGTAACGTCAATTTTGGCGTGTCTACACTTGGTCCACTTCCAGTGTCTCATCTTCAGACAACTCTGTAGCTAGTGGGGAATCCTCAGACACAAGATGTGCCGCGAAGAATTCGGCCACGGCTTGACCCTTAACGGCCTTCTGCGGCACGTAGGTGATATCAAATTCCATTAGCAGCACGGCCCACTTGCCGAGACGTCCCTTCAGGACTGGCTGGGAGAGAATGTGTTTAACTAGGTCGGCCTTGGAGATCAGGCTCACTTCATGGGAGAGCATGTAATGCCTCAGCTTCTTGACTTCGAAGACCAAGGCAAGACAGGCCTTCTCAATCGGGGTGTATTTTGCTTCTGCCCCCACTAGCCTTCGACTAAGATAGTAGAGAGCCTGCTCTTTTCCCTCGTCATTGTTCTGGGTGAGCATTGCCCCCAGTGAACATTCGGTGGCGGCTATGTATAGAATAAGCGGCCTCCCCTTGACAGGTGCCCCCAGCACAGGCGGGGTCCTTAAGTAGTCCTTCAGCTGATTGAAGGACTTTCGGCATTCCTAGTTCCAGTCAAAAGGCGCATTTTCATCATTAATCTGTGGAATGGCTGACAGCGCCCCGACAGGTTGGGGATAAATCTTCGAACGTAAGCCATCCGGCCTTGAAGGGATCTTAACTCTCCCAGGTCCTTCGGGGTGGGTAGCTCCTAGATGGCCTTTATCTTGAAAGGATCGATCTCGATCACTCTATATCGAACAATGAAGCCAAGGAACTTCCCGCTAGAGATGCCAAAAGCACACTTCATCAGGTTCATTTTCAGCTCGTACTACCGGAGTCTCTCAAAGATGACTCTGAGGTCCTTCAGGTGATCCCCTCTTTTCTTCGACTTGACGACCAAATCGTCAATGTAGCATTCGACTTTGTCGTATAGCGGCTCGTCGAATATTTTGGTCATCGCCCGCTGGTAAGTAGCGCCGGCGTTCTTGAGGCCGAAGGGCATTCTTTTGTAGTGGAATATCCCTTTAGGTGACCGAAAGGCCGTGTGAATTCGGTCGTGCTCAGCTATCCAAATTTGGTTATAGCCGGACGATCCGTCCATGAAGGACAAGGCCTCGTGGCCAGTAGTTGCATTGATCGTGACTTCGGTGATGGGCACCGGGAAATCGTGTTTTGGGCAGGCTTTATTCAAGTCGCGGAAGTCCACGCAAATCCTGATCTGTCCGTTCTTCTTCTTCACCGGTACAATGTTGGCCAACTAGGTGGTATACTGGTTTTCAGCTACAAAATCAACATCTATGAGCTTGTTGACTTCTTTGCTAATTTGGTTTATCAACTCCGGCCTCATGCACCGGGGAGACTGCTTCACCGGTTCCACCTTTGGGTCGATGGCCAGAATATGTTTGGTCACATCGGGGCTTAGGCCGGGCATCTCCTTGTAGTTCCAGGCAAAACAATCCCGGAACTCTTGCAATAATTTGATATATTGTTCTCTTTCTTGTGGGGGAAGAAGGGCACTTAGAAAGGTCAGCCTGGGGTCACCCTCCATGCCCAAGTTAATTTCAACAAGTTCATCTACCGTGGCCTAGCCGCCATCTTCAATTTCCGGCGGTGCCGGCAACAGGTCGACGAAATCCTGATCTTCGCCATCTTCTGCTTCAAGGACGCCATAGGTGTCACCCTGCTCAGCTTCGTCAGACAATGAGACTTTGCTGGCATCCTCTGCCTCCGGGCTCGCGGGCCATGGCTTCGAGGGGTCCTTCTGTGCTGAGAAGTAAAGGATTTCTCCGGGGTCTTCTTGGTAATCATCATGGACGGCTCTAACAGGGGCCAAAGTGACGGATTGCCGCCCCAGGGGCTGGCTCTCCGCCAGCGGCCGAGGTTGCCCATTCTCATCTGCATTTTCAAAAATCTGGTGCTGGATCGACACCATGTAAACACTTCTTTCGTGGCTGCCTGTCACATGGGGGCGTGGCGGAGCCACCATGTAATCTCCCATTCTGAGCTCATCTTTCTCAATCAGGTCTTGAGCAATATCCTTGAAGACATAGCAATCTTCGATAGAGTGGCTCAGTATTTGGTGATAAGGGCAGAATAAGGGGTCACCACTTTTGCGAGCATCTTGCGGCCACTTGGATCTGGGGAGGGAGACCTTGCTATAGTAGCAAGCCCACTTAAAAATTCCTCGGGTTTTATTCCCCGGGAAAGAGTAAGGTCTCTGCATCCTCTCCCGCAGCGTAGGGTTCCGCTCAGCCGATCGTCTGGCCAGGGAAGCAACCATATCCTCAGCCTCCCTCTTCAGGTGCACGGGGGCATTTGGGACGGTGCTCAGGGACTGGTGCGTACCGATGCTCTGTTGACGGAGGATGCCCCTGATGAGGTCGGACACGAGCGTAGTCACTTCTGCCAAGCGAGCCTTCATCATTTCAATTTCTTGCTGCTGTTGATAGCATAGAGCGAACAGGGCAAGGTCGCACTGAGGGAGGCCCGGTGTCCGGCCTGCTTCCCCATCCTTTGCATCGGTGTCAGATAAGGGAAATGGCGCACCGCTGCTGTAGTCATTCCGGGTTGGTCTTTCAGAGGAGGACGGGGCCTTCTCCTTATTCCTGCAGGGAGGTGGATTCCATAGGAATACCTCTTCATCCTGTTCTTCATCAGCCAGGGGCTTAAGGCGCGAGCGACCTTCACCTTTTTGTGGAGCTGCGGCGCTTGTGAGGCTATCGCCATCCGAAGCCGAGACCGATATAACGTCGGCTTCGTAGGAATCTTCTAATGAGAAACCTAATCCCGGGTGCCGGGTGATTTGCAGCAATCTCCGATCCAGATTTAGTGGGTTCCACATCTTTTTGAACATGTCCTTCCGACTGGAGAGCTGGCAAAAGGGGATCCCTTGTTTTCTGGTTATTCTGGTTATACGACCGGTTATGTCAGGCAGTCCCATGATCGGGACGAGTGGGTCCTACAGTTCGTCAGGGAGTTTACAATCATCGTCCCCTTTGACCGGGTGCTCATTAACCACATAGAAAATAGTAGACCGTCCTCCGGGGTTAGGCACCTCAAAGGTCTTTAGTGGTTCAACCACTTGGTAGTCAGCTTCCGCGAGAGGCTTGATGATCCCAAACGGGACCCGGATGTCCTCCAGCAAGTCTTCGAGGTGTGGCAACCCAGGTGCAGGGTAGATGGAAAGGGGAGTTGCTTTGAATACTCCTTCTGCCCCAGAAACAAATGACACTTGGCAGGGAGCCACATAGCCTGGCGGCGGTGGAGGGAACCAGCTGTCGGGCTCCGCCTTCTTCTTTCCCTTATCCAGGGTGACTTGGGGAGCTTGCTTCGGCTTCTCTCGATACAAATTGGCGTCTGAGAGATGGCATTCGAACACCTCAAAAGGGTGGAGGTTGGCAAAGATTCTCTCCTCCTTCCCGTTGCCGGGGTACTTGATGCACTGATGCAGTGTAGATGGCACTACCCTGTTTTGGTGTAGCCAAGGCCGACCGAGCTATGCTTTGTAGGAGGTGCTAGAGTTAATCACATGAAACTGGACCTTAGTTGTGAAATCGCCGAGAGAGATGTTAAACTCTGCAATCCCCATAGGGACCTCGCACTTCTGGTTGAAGCCAACGATCTTAACATTCTTGTCCTCGATCAAGTGTACATCAAAGTAATGTTTCTGGTATATCCGGTAGGGGAGTATGTTCACTGCCGCCCCAGGGTCAATCAATACTCTGTTGATGGGATGCCCATTCAGCTGCCCCCTCATATAGAGTGGCCTGTTGTTACTGCAGGTAGGTAGGAGCATATCTTCTTATGTAAAAGTCACAGCTACCTCGGGTGACATTTCTGCAAGACAGGCTTCCACATATGCTAGTGTCTGGAGCGTTGCGATGACGGCCTGCCATGTCTCTTCATCTAGGGACAGGATCTCCCAGACAGTGAACTTGGCTGGGATCTTCTTCAGGTGCTTGACTATTCTATTGCTAGCTCGGACCTCGAGCAACTTCATGTCTTCGGCTCTACTGCGCCTGCCCCTGGTCTGGGCCTGGGGAGCCGGCTCAGTGGGTGCTTCCTCCATCGGGTCAGGTATCACTTGAGCTTGCGGGGCCTGTTGGGTCACTTCCTTCTCTTGCATGAACTCGGCAAGGTTCAGGATGTTGTCAGGTTCTTCCCTTGACCGAGAAGGAATTACTGCCAGCGGGGCCGGCAGGCTACTTGCTTCTTTGATCTGCTGAGACTCGCGAGGGCATGACTGCCTTCCCCCTTGAGTCCTGAGAAACTCAATAAATGAAGGGATATTCTGGCCGACCGGCTCCTCGAGGTAGAGACTCGAGGGAGGGGGGATCTCCATGCCTTGGATCCTAGGTTCAGGGACATGATATGGCCGTTCTCCCCTGAGCAGGATGTTATGGTCGGCCTGAGGAGGGCGTCCCCACTTCCTTCCCGACCTAGTGGCATGCGGGGAGGTGGATGCTTCTACCTGATTCACTTCTGATGGTTCGATGGGTGACTCTTGCTCTTTTTCTCCCAGGGAGAGGGCGGTGTTAAATAATGTTGAGAGGGTGTTGCAGGAGAGGGCAACCCCGCTCTCCTTCTTATTTCTGGACCTTCTCTTCTTCTTCTCCTTCTTTTCTTCAGTGGCTGGCAACCGGCCTTGGGGAGGTTCACCCCATAAGAGAGGCTCTCCCTCTGTCTCGGCTTCTGCCCCCGGAGCTAATTCAAGTGACTCTAACTCCTTCCAAGGGACATACTCTTTCAGCTCCATAGGCTGGATTTCGGGCTATTCATAATCTTCGAGCCCATCAATAATGGCCTGGAGTCTTTCCACTGCAGGACTGGTTTCTTTGTGCACCCGCATTGGGACGTGCTTTTTCTTGTTGTAAGTGGGGCGCCTCATGACCAGCCAGGGGGCTGTGTCATGCCAAATAGGCGTCACTGGTGGCGGTGCTGGCCGGGAAGTGACACCCCTTATGTGAACCTCCGGTGTAGGCCGGGGAGCCTGCCTTCTTCTTCTATTCCTCATCGGCGCGGTCTGCCAGCCTCCTTGATCTTGAGCCGGCGCCATAACGAAGGCTTCATAAGTGGCCTTTGTGCTGGCCTCCGCCCATTCTTCAGGTAGCTGCTGGTATAGAGACACCATGTTGACACTAGTACCGAGGCTCGGCATCTCGTGCGGCTGCGGAGGGTCTATCTTGTGCTCCCCCATATCCAGTTCTCCCTTCCTGATCAAAGATTCAATGACATCCTTGAAGATGTAACATTCCTCGATAGTGTAGCCTAGCATCTGATGGTACGGGCAGAAACGAGGATCGTCCTTCTTCTTTATGTCCCCGGGCCTCTTTGATTCTGGCAGCGTGATTTTGTTGTATCTGGTGGCCCATTCAAAGAAGATCCGGGACTTTTCTCGAGGAAAAGAATATAACTTATTCCTCAACTTCTCCGGCAGGGAAGGACCTTCCCGCCGTTCAGTAGACCTGGCTGGAGGAGGATTGGCCATCTCCTTGGCTTTCTCTGTCTGTTTCTCAAAAGCTTCGAAGTCCAATGTGTGGACTTCTGGCGGTATCGGTCTCTTTTCGGCCTGCCTGGCCCTCTGTCTTGAGGTGACTGGGGTAGAGGAGTATCGAGCAAGGAATGCCTCGATCTTTGCTACTATGTTGTTTAGACGGTCAAATGACCGCACCTCAGCACCGATCATCCTCTCAAGGATTTCCTTCTTCAGGTTTTGTTTACAAATTTGCACTGCATCCTCCTAATGCGGGGGACGTCTACATCTCATACTGAGATTTCTCCACCTCTTTATGTAGTCGAGAGCCTACTAATCAATTCTTTGTCTCGTGGCGTAAAGTTCTGCCACGGTTACCTCCCGCTCAGCTATATAGAACCTTTCTTTGAATTTCTTCTGCATGTCGGGCCAGTCTGCAATAGACCCGGCGGGCAAGCTCGAATACCACTCAAACGTAAGCCCGGTAAGTGACGAGTCGAAGAATTTGAGGAGGTAGGCCTCATCTGTAGCTAGATTGATGCGGGACGGACTGGGGAGACGACAGTACATGAGACGGACACGACCCAACCAGCAATGACACGACTACTAGAGCGACCTCAGCTCGACACTAAGAGCTTCTATAGGCTACACGTCGCTAACAGAAGTGCAAACTCACTCGTCATCCTAAGGGAGGGAAAGCGTGGATCGTGCGCGGTTAAGGAACCGGCAGAGTTCAAGGTAGTCTGACTCAACTTCCGGACTCGGATCGAGTCGCGGGACGGGTCACTCTCACGCTCACAGCGGTGACATGGACACACGGGCTAGGAACCTACACTCTCGACAGCGGCATATGACCAAATACTAGCTAAGCAAATGAATGCCAAGAAGGTAAGATCGTTACCTCCACGCACCCGGCGTGGCGAAGACAACCCCGGCCGATTTACGGACTCCCGGTTAAACAAGTTTACAGCAGTACAAAGATTTGACCCACTCCACGCAGGGAGGTAATAGGTCACATGTTGGGCTCGGGAATCACGTGAATCGGGTTGACGGGTAGCATCTTGATGTCGCCCGGCGATGCCGAACACGCGTCTAAAGTGCTGTCTGGATGGCGCGATCTACGGGTCCGTGGGGCCCACGGATGGCGCTGTCCTCCCGGCCTGTTGAGGTGGGGCCCAATGTGATGGAGACCCCTGGTGGCGCGCCTCCTCGGACGGCGGTCATCCGGAAATGCCGATTGGTGGTCGATCGGCCCCGATCTCCAATTCTTGAACTAGCTGCCCACGGATTTCAGGTTCTGTTTTCCGGCGCGCGCTCCGACGAAAATGGTTGCTGCGATCAATCCCGATGTCGGATCGGGGAACATGAGCTATCCTTGGAAAGATATCTTGAAATCCTTCAATCGAAGCCCAGAGAGAGAACCTTGATCTGCGTGGATCTAGACCTGTTTGAATTTTGAAGCTTCTGCTGAACAGTACCTGAACTCTCAGATCTGCAGGTGAGTTGTCTGAGAACTGCCGTTGACCGCCAGGAAGACGACCGATTCAGCTCCTGGACTCTTCATCAAAGTTGTAGGCAATGGAACAAGGAAAATGGAAATATCTTTGTGGAAGGATTGGATGAGCCTACGAATTGTTATGATTTTAACACTAGAGGGTGGTCGGATCTGGGAACTGGTTGACAGCACTGTAGATGACTCTGAAAATGATTTTTGAAAAATGGATGGAAGGCTGATCAAAAATCAATAACATTTGTGGGTGGAGTGATTGATGGGTAGAACACGCAGTAAAATTGGGAGCTCTGTAAAAAATCAAAAAAGGGGTCGAAGGCGTGAAGCTCAGGAAAGTTGGAAATCAGATCTGAAACTGGAAGAACTGAAATTGAAAGTTGGACGAAAATGGAAAAATAGGAAAAATGAACTAGAAGGCCAACCGAATTTTATGTGGTGTGGTTGACATCCCTAGAACATCCCCTCCAAATTTTGTGCCCAGAAGATGACGAGGGAGGGCTGCAAAATTTGGACAAGCTGCTGCTGCACTGTGCGGACAGAATACCGATGAAGACCTTGGCGGTGCGAGGGCGGCACGATGGCGGCGGCGGCGATCACCGGAATAATAAGTGTAATACCCCGATTATTTATTAAGTTTTATTGAGCTTTTATTAATTAAAAATTGAATTAAAATGAATTAATGTTTGAATTTTGAAATATTAATATTTAATTCATTAGAAAATAGAACCTATAAAATTCGACTACCTTAGAAAAATCTGTAAAAATAGTAATTGGGTAAAAGATCTTTTTTATAGTAATTTTGTCTTCTAGACTTGACCCAAATTAATTACGTAACCTTGTCTAATTAGAGGATTAATCCCGAATTTGACTTTTACCTAACCTTTACCTAATCGTAACTTAAAACGTGAAATTCGACCGTATTACTCAACCAAATGATCTGAAATCAAGGGCAAATGGAAGGCCATGAGGTAAGGAACATTTGCCCTCAATCAATTAGAGGTAAACCTAGCCCTAAAACGTGCTGCCGACATAGCTTTGGTCGAGTCAGGGATTCCGGCGCCGTTTCTAACACGTAACTTGCAACGCCAAATACTCCCAACTCCGAATGCTCCAGAAGCCCCATGACCTATAGAAATGTAGCTCTTCGACTCTAGTTTCATTTGGTAGCTGGGTCAGCCGACGAAGAGTCCAGATCTGGGAGTATTCGTCGTTTTGGTGGAGGGTGTTGGTAGTTCATCGTTCTTCATCTCTAGCCCTTTAATCCGTCGATTAAGGTAAGTACCCTTAACCAAATGAGACTTGTAAATATAGTATCTTGATCAGCTCGACGAGATCTATCCAATGGGACTGAAAGCCCCAAATTTCATTAGGTATCCGTGGAGATATCGAGCTTTTTGTGAGCTGCTGTCAAGCTTATTCTTCATTCTAGGGTTTCGAATTCTTTCTCTGATTTGAGGTAGGATCTAACAACCAAACTCTAATTAACTTACATGATGTAATCAGCATGTTGTTAGCTTTCTTTTGACACCAAAATCCCCAAATGCCGTTGTGTATGTTGGGAGAATTTTTAGATTTAGTGGAAGAATGTCAAGAATTAGGTCTTCTTGTGTTCTTCATAGAATAGGTTGTGATTAAATGGGTTTATGATGAAATTCATGCTTTAAAACTCATGTATTATGACCCTCATATGTCAAGTAAGATTCCTATAGCATGGGATTTTGATTTCAACTCAATTGGATCTCAAATGTGTAAGTTTACATGTTTTCCGGAGGCCCAAGCCTTTTCTGGGCTTGCAGGGGTCGACCCCAGGGGTCGACCCATGCCCCAGCAGCAAAGGCCAGCTCGAGGGTCGACCCATGCTGCTGGATTTGAGGGGGTCGACCCTAGGGGTCGACCCATCCAGCAGACAGACCCCAATTTTTCAGGGTTCGACCCTAGGGGTCGACCCATGTACTAGAAACCTAGTTTTCATTGTTTTTCGAGCCGTGGATCGATCCGGATCATTAGGGGATCGACCTAATCAACTTAGACCAATTGAAAACTATATTTCTGAAGAACCAATGACCTAATCATGAGCCTTATGATTTTCAAATTGCATTGGTTCCTATGTTCTATCACGATGTAAAAGCATGTCATTCATCATCTTAATTGCAATGTATACAATGGTTAAATAGAAACCCACATAATTAGTGGTTAATAATGTAATTAAATCTCTGTTAATGCATGCTTTTTTCATCCTGTACAAGCTTGTCCTTTACCTTATCATCTTGAATCAGTTTTTGACAATTGTGTTAATGCAAATGATTATGGATAATCTTTGACATATTAACTTGATAATTAGGATTAATATGTTGATTAGCTTGTTGAATAGCTGCTGTACTACAGTAGTGCAGCATGATTAACTCTTATTGTGATTTGGTTTTCAATCTTCTTGATGATTGTGCTTACCTTGAAATTCTGAAATGAATCTCCTTCCTACTTGAAATTGTTATTGCTACATGGTTCAAACCTTGGAACTCTGGCCATAAATTATGGAAGTCTAGATTCGTGGGATCTTTGATCCAAAGAAATCAATGCCTGGTAAACAATTAAGGGCTTGGTCTAGTCCTGGGAGGAGCGCCCGAACACTACGTGTACCCCCGGGGAGGTGATTGAGTAGGTGTGGCATTTGGCACCAGTACTATGACATGAGTTAAATCTAGGACTGGCCACTACTCTCTACTACTCTCTACTACTCTCTACTACTCTCCACTACTCTCTACTACTTTTCACTTTCCACTCTTCACTGTTCTATACTCTACTTGTTGTTACTTACTTGCTGTTACTTGGACGTGGAAACGAAACTACATACGTGCTTGACATGACTTGAATTATCTTGATATGGCCAACTCTTTATCGTCATCTCCTGTAGTAAATTCTTGTCTTTGTTATTCCTCTTAAGTATTACCATTCTGTTCCTTTATATTTCTTGACCTTGCAAGATCTTTAAATTTTGTTTCATTATATCATCATTATTCTTTTATTGCATTATCCTTTGTAGCATGATATTTTGAAAATGTAATTAAACTGCTAATCACTTATACCTATCTGTTATTTCCTACTGAGCGTTAGCTCATAGTTGTTGTTTCCCCCTTTTCCAGGCTTTTCAGGTGACACGCTTACCGATGGAGAAGGGCAGGAGTGATGTTTTGAGTGTATCAGTTAGTTGTGTTTAGAGTGTGTTGTGCTTCAGTTATGTTATTGTGGTTTAGAGTTGTTATCCCAGTTGTATTGAGTTGATTTGAGGATTATGTACCAGTTATGTTTTGTTTAATGGTCAATAAGTTATTTCCATTTCTTAGCATTTGTATATATTTAGATTAGTTCTCTCTCTTTCCAGCTCGTTTCTAACTGTACGTCCCGATATTCCGCGTCGGGGCGTGACAGTTTAGTTGGTATCAGAGCCCTAGGTTTCATATTCCTAGGTTCCCTAAGTTTAGGTTTTCTTGCATTGCATCCCAATAATCGGTATATCAAAAGGTGTTGTCCGAACGTTAGGCTACGCCTATCGGGAAGGTCGCATACTTGCGCGAGTGGTCTTCGGACCGATTAGCTCCGCCAGGTACCGAGTTTTTGGTCGTGTTTAGGTGCATTGGACCTCTAACCTTGTTAAAGTCTAGAACCTGACCTGGTGAGATTGGGTAGAAACTTGGGTTAAGTTCGTTCCTTAGTCGTGTTATTATCTATTTTATTGGACCTAAGTAATCTATTTCTCGTGTAGATGGCAGCCGAACGTGCTGAATGGAGGAACCTGCAGCGCACGGTTCAAGGCCTGACTCAGGCATTACATCAGGTAGCTCAAGCTGGAGCAGCGGGTCATGGCACCGGTGACTTATACCGGAACTTTCGAGGAATGAACCCGCCAAGATTTGCTAGTTCGACTAACCCCGACGAGGCCGAGCATTGGCTCAACGAAATGGGGAGAATTTTTGAAGTCATGCAATGCACCGACCAAGAGAGTGTCCTTCTTTCTACCTTCCAATTGGAGCGGGACGCGCGTACTTGGTGGGATTCCGTCAAGGCAACTCTAGGCGATCAACAAGTCACATGGGAAGAGTTCGAGGAATTCTTCAACGACAAATATTTTTCCGATCGTGTACAAGAGAAGAAGGCGGCGGAGTTCGCGGCTCTAAAGCAGCGAAGCTTATCGATGGCCGAATATGAAGCACAGTTCTCTCGGCTTTCGCGCTATGCTACTCACCTTATCTCCACAGAAAAGATGAAAGCTAAGCAATTTCTCAACGGGTTGAAGCTTCACTACATCGATCAACTGGCGCCGATGGAGATCTCTACTTATTCTGAGATGGTGAGAAAGGCACAAGTTCTAGAAGATACATTAGAAATGACGGAGAGGATCCGTGGGCAAGGCATGATGAAGGAACAACCAACTCCTAGACCCGAATTTGGCACTAGCAAAAAGAGGCCCATGAGTGGGTCTAGTTCGTGGATCGGATCGGGAACGTGGAAAGGCAAGATGCCAAGAAATGAAGAGAAGAAACCCGGACCTATTGTTCCATTCAAGGGCAAGTGCAAGTATTGTGATCATCCAGGTCACAAGATGGAGGAATGCTGGCGCAAGCTAGGTGCGTGTTTACGATGTGGGAGTAGGGAACACCGTATCCCTGACTGCCCTCTTCTATCGGAACAAGCTACACCGGCAAAACCTCAAGTTATCAAGAAGCCGCAAGGAAGGCTCCAAGCTTTACATGCGGATGAAACTGGGATTTCTGATGAGGGCGGACTCGTCGAAGGTACCCTTACTATAGCCCGTATTTGTTCTCTTTGATACTGGTGCAACGCATTCTTTTATATCTCGAAAATTTGTGAAGTCGTTATCTGTCGAACCTATTATGATGAATTCTCCATTAGTTATATCAACTCCTATTGGTTCTGGAGCGGCTATTCAATATTACTATCCTTCTAGTAAGGTTATTATTGATGAACGGAACTTTCCAGCCGACTTAGTTTGCATGGATATGAAGGATTATGATGTAATCCTTGGAGCAGATTGGTTGGCCAAGTATGAGGCCAGTGTTCACTGCAGTTCTAGCTCAGTGACTTTTACTGGACATTCTGGTTTATCTTTTACGGGGATCAAGCACCATAACCCCATATCGCTCATCTCTTCTCTTCGAGCCGACAAGCTGATGAGGCGAGGTTGCGAGGCTTTTCTAGCCTTTGTCCATGCTACACCGGAACAGCGAGTTGAGATAAAGGACACTCCTATTGTCTGAGAATTCTCCGAAGTCTTTCCGGAGGAACTACCAGGACTTCCGCCTGAGCAGGAAGTTATCTTCTCAATTGATATTGTTCCTGGCGCGTCTCCTATTTCTAGAGCTCCTTACCGTATGTCCCCTGCGGAGCTAAGGGAATTAAAGCAACAGCTGATGGAATTGCTCGAGAAGGGCTTTATTCGTCCGAGTACTTCACCTTGGGGAGCTCCTGTATTATTCGTCAGGAAAAAGGATGGTTCGATGAGATTATGCATCGATTATCGGCAACTGAACCAGTTAACTATCAAGAATAAATACCCATTACCGAGGATCGACGAATTATTCGACCAGATAGCGGGAGCACATTATTTCTCTAAGATCGATCTTCGATCTGGATATCATCAGCTGAGGATTAAGGAAGATGATATTTATAAAACGGCTTTCCGCAGCAGGTATGGTCATTTTGAGTTTGTCGTTATGCCTTTTGGTCTAACGAATGCACCAGCAGCTTTCATGCAGTTAATGAATAATGCATTCCGGCCTTATCTGGATCAATGGGTCGTGATATTCATTGACGACATACTAATTTATTCCAAGACTGAAGAAGAGCATGCCGAACATTTGAGGATGGCATTGCAGATATTGAAAGATCATCAACTATATGCCAAATTTAGTAAATGTGATTTCTGGCTGCAAGAAGTGTCCTTCTTAGGACATATCATCACCAAAGAAGGTATTTCAGTTGACCCTTCGAAAGTAGAGGCAGTAAGGAACTGGGATCAGCCTACTACAGTGACCGAAGTGAGAAGTTTCCTAGGCCTGGCAGGCTATTATCGGAGATTTATTCAAGACTTCTCCAAGATTGCGGTACCTCTCACTCGATTGACCCGCAAAGACAACAAGTTTGAATGGTCCGAGGAATGTCAGCAGAGCTTTCAAACATTGAAGGATTGCCTCATTACTGCACCCGTATTGGCTTTACCTTCTGGCGACGGTGGTTTCGTGGTCTATACCGATGCTTCTGGTATTGGCTTAGGATGTGTACTCATGCAGCATGGTAAGGTGATTGCCTATTCTTCTAGGCAGCTGAGGAAGCATGAAGAGAATTACCCCGTTCATGACTTGGAACTTGCAGCAGTTGTATTCGCCTTAAAAATTTGGAGGCATTACTTGTATGGAGAAACATTCACAGTATTTTTAGATCATAAGAGTCTGAAGTATTTATTTTCTCAGAAAGAACTTAACATGAGGCAGAGAAGATGGTTGGAGTACTTGAAGGACTTCGACTTCTTGATTGAATATCACCCCGGTAAAGGCAATGTGGTGGCAGATGCATTAAGCCGGAAGCCTGTGGCTAAATTATCAAGTCTCATGTTACAAGAGTGGAGGCTATTGGAACAGTTAGCTAGCCTGGATCTAAATGTTGATAATGATCGGGTTATAATTGCACAGATTCGACTTAAGCCCGAATTATTGATGGAGATCAAATCCTTGCAAGATAATGATCCCGAGCTGGTTGAGATCAAGGGAAGTTTGAGCAGCAGACCCGACTTCATGGTAGCTGACGATGGAAGATTGTTATTCCAGGGTAGAACTTGTGTACCTGATGAAGCTGCGTTAAAGAACAAGATTCTGGAGGAAGCACATAGATCCAAATACACTATTCATCCTGGAGGCACGAAAATGTTCAAGGATTTGAAAAGGTCCTTTTGGTGGCCGAATATGAAAAGGGAAATTGTAGATTTCGTGAGTAGATGTCTGGTTTGTCAACAAGTTAAGGCTGAACATTTCAGACCGGCAGGAAAGTTGAAACCACTCGACATACCCCAATGAAAGTGGGAAAGCATTGGCATGGATTTCATTATGGGTCTACCTAAGACTCGTGGTGGAGTTGATGCGATATGGGTGATCGTCGATCGCTTGACAAAATCGGCTCATTTCTTACCCATTAAGTCCAAGTGGACAGTTGATGTATTGGCTGCTTTATATTTGAAGGAAGTGGTAAGGCTCCATGGTATACCTGTCAGCATTGTGTCTGATAGAGACCCGAGATTTACTTCACATTTCTGGAAGGGACTGCAAGAGTCTCTTGGTACTCGTCTGAATTTCAGTACTACATTTCATCCACAGACAGATGGACAGATTGAAAGAACCAACCAGATAGTGGAAGATATGCTGCGAGCTTGCATGATTGATTTCGGAGGCAGTTGGAGTAATCACTTGGCATTAATTGAATTCGCCTACAACAACAGTTACCAATCCAGCATACAAATGGCTCCATTTGAAGTTTTGTATGGAAGAAGTTGTCGTTCCCCGTTGTGTTGGGACGAGGTGGGCGAGAAGCAATGGCTTGGACCGGATCTTATTTCAGAGTCGTCACAGAATATCCGTATCATCCGAGACCGGTTACAAGTGGGACAATCAAGACAGAAAAGCTATGCTGACAACCGGAGAAGAGCATTAGAGTTCCAAGTGGGTGAGCATGTATTTCTGAAGGTCTCTCCTACGAGAGGGATTCGTAGATTCGGCATTCGCGGCAAGCTAAGCCCGCGGTATATCGGTCCGTTCGAGATTCTGGATAGAGTGGGCGAGGTGGCTTATCGATTGGCGTTACCGCCTCAGTTGTCTGGTGTGCACAACGTCTTCCATATTTCTATGTTGCGGAAGTATGTGTACGACCCCACTCATGTTATTCATCATGTGGATTTCGAGCTGAAGGAGGATCTGACCTACGAGGAAAGACCGATAAAGATTTTGGACCAGAAGCAACAGCAACTCCGGAATTGCTCTATATCGATGGTCAAGATTCAGTGGAGTCGGCGTGGGACCGAAGAGGCTACATGGGAATCGGAAGATACTATGCGGAAGCAGTATCCCGACCTATTCTAGGTGATCTATCTTTTCCCTACTTTCCGTATTTAGTGCAGTGAATTTGGAGGACCAAATTCTTTAAGTAGGGGAGGGTGTAATACCCCGATTATTTTTTAAGTTTTATTGAGCTTTTATTAATTAAAAATTGAATTAAAATGAATTAATGTTTGAATTTTGAAATATTAATATTTAATTCATTAGAAAATAGAACCTATAAAATTCGACTACCTTAGAAAAATCTGTAAAAATAGTAATTGGGTAAAAGATCATTTTTATAGCAATTTTGTCTTCTAGACTTGACCCAAATTAATTACGTAACCTTGTCTAATTAGAGGATTAATCCCGAATTTGACTTTTACCTAACCTTTACCTAATCGTAACTTAAAACGTGAAATTCGACCTTATTACTCAACCAAATGATCTGAAATCAAGGGCAAATGGAAGGCCATGAGGTAAGGAACATTTACCCTCAATCAATTAGAGGTAAACCTAGCCCTAAAACGTGCTGCCGACATAGCTTTGGTCGAGTCAGGGATTCCGGCGCCGTTTCTAACACGTAACTTGCAGCGCCAAATACTCCCAACTCCGAATGCTCCAGAAGCCCCATGACCTATAGAAATGTAGCTCTTCGACTCTAGTTTCATTTGGTAGCTGGGTCAGCCGACGAGGAGTCCAGATCTGGGAGTATTCGTCGTTTTGGTGGAGGGTGTTGGTAGTTCGTCGTTCTTCATATCCAGCCCTTTAATCCGTCGATTAAGGTAGGTACCCTTAACCAAATGAGACTTGTAAATATAGTATCTTGATCAGCTCGACGAGATCTATCCAATGGGACTGAAAGCCCCAAATTTCATTAGGTATCCGTGGAGATATCGAGCGTTTTGTGAGCTGCTGTCAAGCTTGTTCTTCATTCTAGGGTTTCGAATTCTTTCTCCGATTTGAGGTAGGATCTAACAACCAAACTCTAATTAACTTACATGATGTAATCAGCATGTTGTTAGCTTTCTTTTGACACCAAAATCCCCAAATTCCGTTGTGTATGTTGGGAGAATTTTTAGATTTAGTAGAAGAATATCAAGAATTAGGTCTTCTTATGTTCTTCATAGAATAGGTTGTGATTAAATGGGTTTATGATGAAATTCATGCTTTAAAACTCATGTATTATGACCCTTATATGTCTAGTAAGATTCCTATAGCATGGGGTTTTGATTTCAACTCAATTGGACCTCAAATGGGTAAGTTTACATGTTTTCTGGAGGCCCCGGCCTTTTCTGGGCTTGTAGGGGTCGACCCTAGGGGTCGACCCAAGCCCCAGCAGCAAAGGCCAGCCCGAGGGTCGACCCCTGGGGTCGACCCATTCGGCCATGCTGCTGGATTTGAGGCGGTCGACCCCAGGGGTCGACCTGGGGTCGACCCATCCAGCAGACAGACCCCAATTTTTCAGGGGTCAACCCCAGGGGTCGACCCATGTACCAGAAACCTAGTTTTCATCATTTTTTGACCCGTGGATCGATCCGGATCATTAGGGGATCGACCTAATCAACTTAGACCAATTGAAAACTATATTTCTAAAGAACCAGTGACCTAATCATGAGCCTTATGATTTTCAAATTGCATTGGTTCCTATGTTCTATCACGATGTAAAAGCATGTCATTCATCATCTTAATTGCAATGTATACAATGGTTAAATAGAAACCCACATAATTAGTGGTTAATAATGTAATTAAATCTCTGTTAATGCATGCTTTTTCCTTCCTGTACAAGCTTGTCCTTTACCTTATCATCTTGAATCAGTTTTTGACAATTGTCTTAATGCAAATGATAATGGATAATCTTTGACATATTAACTTGATAATTAGGATTAATATGTTGATTAGCTTGCTGGATAGCTGCTGTACTATAGTAGCGCAGCATGATTAACTCTTATTGTGATTTGGTTTTCAATCTTCTTGATGATTGTGCTTACCTTGAAATTCTGAAATGAATCTCCTTCCTACTTGAAATTGTTATTGCTACATGGTTCAAACCTTGGAATTCTGGCCATAAATTGTGGAAGTCTAGATTCGTGGGATCTTTGATCCAAAGAAATCAATGCCTGGCAAACAATTAAGGGCTTGGTCTAGTCCTGGGAGGAGCGCCCGAACACTACGTGTACCCCCGGGGAGGTGATTGACTAGGTGTGGCATTTGGCACCAGTACTATGACATGAGTTAAATCTAGGACTGGCCACTACTCTCTACTACTCTCTACTACTCTCCACTACTCTCTACTACTTTTCACTTTCCACTCTTCACTGTTCTATACTCTACTTGTTGTTACTTACTTGCTGTTACTTGGACGTGGAAACAAAACTACATACGTGCTTGACATGACTTGAATTATCTTGATATGGCCAACTCTTTATCGTCATCTCCTGTAGTAAATTCTTGTCTTTGTTATTCCTCTTAAGTATTACCATTCTGTTCCTTTATATTTCTTGACCTTGCAAGATCTTTAAATTTTGTTTCATTATATCATCATTATTCTTTTATTGCATTATCCTTTGTAGCATGATATTTTGAAAATGTAATTAAACTGCTAATCACTTATACCTATCTGTTATTTCCTACTGAGCGTTAGCTCATAGTTGTTGTTTCCCCCTTTTCCAGGCTTTTTAGGTGACGCGCTTACCGATGGGGAAGGGTAGGAGTGATGTTTTGAGTGTATCAGTTAGTTGTGTTTAGAGTGTGTTGTGCTTCAGTTATGTTATTGTGGTTTAGAGTTGTTATCCCAGTTGTATTGAGTTGATTTGAGGATTATGTACCAGTTATGTTTTGTTTAATGGTCAATAAGTTATTTCCATTTCTTAGTATTTGTATGAATTTAGATTAGTTCTCTCTCTTTCCAGCTCGTTTCTAACTGTACGTCCCGATATTCCGCGTCGGGGCGTGACAATAAGGGAGGCGTCACACCTCAGAAGAGCAATCGTCTCAGCTACAAGGGGGAGAGGGAGGAGAGAGGAGGGGGGCGCACCAGCCCTTACTTAAGGAATTTCTTTGATTCAAATGGCATTAATTTATCAAAAATGAAAATTACAAGCATATATAGGTTACATGTCTAATCAATCCTCAACCGTTGGATCTAGGGTGGGAGATGGGGGACTGGGATTGCATGTGACCATCCACAAAAATTAAAATTAAAAATACAAGGGGGGGGGGGGGCGGCCCATTGACTAGGGAGGTAAGGGGGGACATGGTAGGTGGGGGTGGGTTGGAATTGCTGACATTTTCATTCCAATGTCCCCCACTTGGCCCACCCTTCTAGAAGCCACCATTTGAATGGTTGACCGACCCCACATGGGGCCCTAGGGATGAGGTGGATCAATGGGAGGGGGCCTGGGGGTCCCGTGGGGCCCAGGGGTCCCATTTTACAAATAAGCCCCTCTTACAATCAAAATTACATACCGAATAAAATGAAGTAAACACACATTAAACACAAATAAAGTTTAACTAAATATGATAAATGCCGGGACTCATGGGGGAGTCTCCAGGCTGTCTCCGAGCCAGATGGATGCTGAGGTGGCTCGAGTCGTGCTCCGTGTGCGGTACCGGTGGCTCGACGTGTCGCGCCGCTCAACTGCTCGGGTGTCCGCACCAATTCTCCCCGGGTGGGAGAAACTCGACCTTGTCGAGTAAGGGTCTGCATCGCTCCTGTATCGCTCCAGAAGGTCCGGATCAATCTGTTGCAACTCTCCATGTGTGATCCACGTGTCCTCGGTAGCGGGCCGTCCTCTCCATTGCACTAGGTAGCGTGGGTAGGATCCACTCCTGGTAACTGTCACCTGCTCATCCAGTATATGATCTATATGCTCACGCTACCGTAACAAGGGGGCTGGAGGTGGACACTCAGGTGTGGGATCGCTCTCAAGGGGAGGAGATGGCTCGAAAGGCTCACTAGGGATCACCGCTTGGTCCCTGTATGCAACTAGATCTGATACATTGAAAGTAGAGCTTATATCATATTCCTCGGGCAAGTCCAAAACGTATGCATTGGATCCAACGCGTTTCAACACTCTGAATGGACCGGCTCCGCGAGCTTGCAACTTCTTAACTGTTCCGGAGGGAAACCGCTCAGGTCTTACCCTGATCATGACATATTCGCCCTCTTGGAACTCTCGGTGGTGTCGGTGGACATCGGCTAACTCTTTGTACCATGCATTGCTGGCCTCAATGTGACGACGGATGTCGTCATGCAAACTCCTAACATGCCTAGCAAACGACTCGGCCGACTCCGACACTCTAGCATGGAAAGGCATGGGGACAAGGTCAACTGCTTTCCTAGGCCTACGACCTGTGACAATCTCAAATGGACTCATACCGGTATACCTATTCACCAAATCATTGTATGCAAACTCAGCCATGGGTAGAATGAGATCCCAATCCCCAATGCGGTCCCTAACTAGACACCTCAAAAGATCACCCAGACTCCTATTGACTACCTCGATCTGACTATCTGTCTGGGGATGATATGTAGTAAAAAATTTGAGGTGAGTACCCATCATATGCCATAGTGTCTTCCAAAAATAGGAGGTGAATCTAACATCGCGTTCAGACACTATAGTGCGAGGCAACCCGAACTTACACACCACATGAGTAAGGAATAGGCGGGCTACCCTAGAAGCATCCGAAGTCTTCGAGCAAGGGATAATGGTGTGGCACAGCCCAAAGACCACTAAATATGATAAGGTGACCCTAGGACTTAGACCCGCAAGCATACAAGCGCTCAATGATTCTCACAACGACGATTTCTGCTCACTCGGTTCACACGTTCACCCGGTGGGTCCGGGAGATGATGGTGAGGGTCCGAGGCGGGACCCAATTGTCCTAATGGACTTACAATGCTAAGGCTGACCTCCAATGGGCCTGGGAGTCCCAACTTTGTGGGTGGCTGGCCCGCAAGGCGGGGTGTGGGGTGGCACTCACTCACGGGCCGCGGTGGGCAGGATATTGCTTAAAATGAATTCCAAGCACTCTCTTACCGTCCGACGGGCATTCAAGGCAATACTACATTTGCAGAAATGAAGCTACAAGGGTGTGATCAGAAGCTCACCTTATCGGTGTGAAGACACCGATCCCGTTCGGAGACGAGGGCGCGCCGGGAGGCGAGGGTATACACCCGATCGCCGCGGCGATGGAGCTTGACCTGAAAATGTGAAGAGGTACAGCACTACGCCCCTTGCAAGGGGGGGATATTGGGGTGGGGGTTAATGTATTACAACAAAAAATTACCTCCACGCAGGGAGGGGCCTTCAGCCGGCCAAGCGGGGAGGGGAACGAGCGAGATAGAGTCGACTTTCCGAGCTTTGCCGATTCTGCCTAGCTTCTGTAATTCTGGACAGAGGGCCGATGTCGATGCTGCCAATAATTCCACCGAGCTTGGAATCTGATGAAACTTGCGCCAAAAGCTTGCTAACCGGAGAGGGGTGCGGCTTGAATTTTTGGACGACGTTCTGATCTGGGGGCTGACTGCTCCAGTGACTGGAAGATGGATGCAGCTCTGGTCTCTGGCCGAGCTCAGTCTGAAACAGCAGGTTGCAGAAGCTGCACGATCGCTCCTGAGCTCCAAATTTGGCACCGCTAGACTCGTTGGAATCGTGGACGAGTCTACTTTGCAGAAAAATAAATGGGGAAGTCTTCTGATGTTGGAGATGAGCTGGGTGTCCAGAGAAGTGGACGGTGGTCGGTGCAGACTGTGAGGAGGCAGACCGGCGTGGGTGTGGTAGAAAATTGGTATCTCTGGTTGTCGGATGCCGAACGGGGTTCAGCCTTCTGTTCCTGGACGCTGACAGGGGGAGGAAGAACTTTGTAGAAGACCTAGAAGACTGGTTCCTTCAAGGTTCGTCGTGGGAGAGTCTTCTCTGCCGCTCTGGCTCCTGGTCTGAGAGGTTCTGCGCAGTCGGGGAAGAACAGCCTTCACGGACGGCCACGAACTCGGAATGGAGTGATTCCACCTCGCCTGCGAAGAGCACAGGGAGGCCTTTCCAGAAAGTTAGGCCACGCCACCAGCAGAACCAGGATGCAGTCGTGGACGTCGCTGCAACAGAGTGCTAAACTGCAGGTCGGCCTGCACACAAAGCTGGAGTGGAGAAGAGAGGAGGGGGCGAACTTGGCTTGAGGGGAGAGGAGGGGTGCGACCTAGGGAGCAAGGAGGGAAGGGGAGATTCGAATTTGGGCTTTGGAATGAGTTAATTCAGCCTTGGGAAGGTGGAGATATGCTTAGGGAAGTGAAAGGGGTAGGTGGTGGTTGGAGGGTGGGGTTTTGAGTGGTGGAACTTCCTTGGGACTAGGTGAGGATTAAAGAGGGGTTGTGGGAAGTTGTGGGGAGTTAATGGAGGTAGGTGGGGGTTGGAAGTGGTTGAGAGGGGGAGGAGAGAGAGTGAATTTCGAAATTTAGAGAGAGGAGGAGAGAGAATGGAGAGATAATGAGAGAGAGAGAGATATTGAGAGAGTTTGAAAGGGTTTTCTTCAATATTCATCAAAAGTTGATTACAAGAGGAGAGATGGGGCCTATATATAGGCAACCATTCTTTACATGACCAAAATACCCTTGACAATAAGATAAAAGACCGAGCATATCCTAGACTCAATCCTATGGGCCCATAACTAAAGTAATAAGGCCCAATTAAACATAACAAGGGAAATGGACTAAAACCATATGACTCAATAAAGGAAAATACATAAGATAGGACTCAATAAAAAGAAAATACATAAAATGAAACTTGGGAAATGAAGATAACAAGTGTAGACCATGATCAATCCATATCAAGAGTGTGCAGGCGATCAAAGCTAGAGGGGTGTCGGGAGATGCCCTCATCAAATCCCCCGGGGTGGGGAGAGCTCGACCCTGTCGAGTATGGGTCTGCCTGGCTGTCGTACTGCTCCATCATGTCGGGATCCAAGCATATCAAATCCTCCCGACTCACCCATGTATCCTCGATCGGGGGACGGCTCTTCCACCTAACCAGATAGCGCTGATACACCCTGTGCCTCGTAATGATACTCTGCTCATCCAGTATTGCCTCTACCTGCTCTCGTCGGTCTCTCAAGCTAGAAAGTGGAGTCCCTCCGGGAGTGTCTCTCATAAGGGGGGGTAAAGGCTCAAGCTCCTCACTGGGTTCCACCGCGGGGCCTTTGTGGGGTACCAGGTCCGCCACACTGAAGGTAGGGTGCACCCCATAGCTTTCTGGTAGGTCAAGCTCATAAGCATTGCTGCCAAGTCGTCGTAGAACTCGAAAGGGTCCCGAACCCCGTGCCCTCAACTTGGAGGCAGGTCCCGGAAGGAGCTGCTCCGTCCTCACCATCACCGAGTCTCCCACTTGGAACTCGTAGTGGCGCCGATGAGCATCTGCCCGCCTTTTGTAAGTCTCATTGATCCTTCCTATATGCTTGCGAGAATGCGTATGCCAAGGTGGACCTGGGCAGCCAAATGTAGACCGATCACACTTTGATGCTATGAAGACTGTGGTAGTCTTAGGAGGGCCGGGACATCCATAGATGAACCTTTTATGCATGGGTGTGATAAATGTCGGGGGACCCGGACATCCATGTATGCTCCTATCATGCTTAAGACTCATGATGAATGAAGGTGGGCCAATACATCCGAATATGGTCCACTTATGCTGCCTACTTGACATGTGGGTGATGTGGATGAATGTACCCGACTTATGAATCATGTCAAATGGTGTGGTAGGCCTGGACACATGCATGTTTATCCCAAAGGTGACTTCCATGTGCATAGATGTGGGATGACTTTTGAACGTCCACGTGAATGGGTCGAAGGGATCTACGAACGTGGTTATGGGGTGGGGCACTTCATCAATCCCAAGGTGTTTGTTGCCTAAGGTCAAGGCTCTCATGTTGTAACCCGATTCTAGGAAGGGAGGAGTTTGGGTCGACATGGGCGATGTGGGTAAGGTGAGGTGGGTGGTGAATAGGGAAAGTGGGTCACATGGAGATTTAGGCTCCCATAGAAAAGGGTCAAAGGGATTATGGTAAGGGTCACCTAGGTAGGGGTACTCCATGTTCTCAAGGTCCTCAAATGGCGAATCATCTCTCTCTAAGATAATTGGGCCAAGGTTGCTAATGGGTTGGCCAATCAAAGTACTTGGGATCTCAATGGTTGGGGAGTAGACTAGGATGGGTTCCTCCTCCATGGGAAGAAGGAGTATGATCTCACTTGTAAATTGGCCATTGGTGTAGATGGAAGTGATGGAGCCAATGGTGGGGTAAGCTAGGCTAATGGTGCTAGACTCTGATGGCCTCATGGCTAGCATATCGGTCAAGTGGACTTGCCAATGTAGGTAGGCCACTAAGTCTCCCAAATCTTCTACACAATAGGAGGTTTGATAAGTGACATGAGGCTGAGTGGGAATGAGTTGGGATTGATGTCCCATGAGTAGGTGGCTTGGTTGTAAACTAGGAATGGTGAGGCCTCGCTTGAGCCATAGGAATATGGACTTATCTATGGTGATGGTGTCATGGGGAAGGGTGTATAGCTCTTGAGGAACTAGGTTAGGAGGGGTGGGTGAGTTGTATGGCCCTTGGATTTCCTTGATTTTGGGAGGTGGATCCGAATTGGTATCCCTCTCCACTTGGGTAGGTGTGTGGGTTGCAACTCCTAAGGACAATGGGGTAGGAAGGTCTATGGTGGGTGGGTTGGTGTTAGTCGAGGCATGGCGCACTCGAGGAGGTGAGCAAGGTCGGACATGGGTTGGACTTGGGAGTGGAAGTAGTGGAGGCCTAATTTGGGGTAAGATTGGTGTAGGAAGCGGGAGGTGGGTTGGGTGAGGGGTTTTGGGTTTTGGGGTGGTGGCCATTATGGGCCTTGGTGGAGGGGTGGACATGGTGTCCACATGGTTTTTAATGGTGAGGGTTGGATGAGTGGTGGTCACCATGGAGGGAATTGGGTTGGTTAGGGGTCTCTTGCCCTTGGGATCACTTGGGGTGGAAGTGGGGGCTAAAGGGGCTTGACTAGTGTAGGTTAGGGAAGGGGGTTTTGGTTGGGATGTGGGGGACCTCATGGGGTTAGGTGGGGAGGTGGAGGTCTTAGGTACTTGGGTTTTAGTGATAAGGGTTTGGACGGGTGGGGTGGGAGGAGTGGGAGTGCTCCTTGGGTTTTGGTGATCCGAGTGGGAAGGGGACACATACCTAGCCCTTAGTTGATCCTTCATGTCCTCCCATGTGGTGAGGGGAGCTTCCCGTCTAATTATCCTTAAGCCCTCAATTTTACACCAATGAGTTTGAGCCCTTTTGGTTAGTTGTATTTTGGCAACCCATGCCTTTTCATCCTCGGAAATATGATACCAATTGAAGTATTGGTCCATTGTAGCTTCCCAATCTAAATATTTGCTAGGAGAGGTCCCATCAAAGGTGGGAAGTGGGAAAGGGGCCATCCTATCGTCCGTCCTTAGGGCGGGCCTATTTTTTCCAAGTTGGTTGAGTCGGCCCGATATGTTATCAAGCCGCTCATTGGCATAGGTCAAGGCTTTCATGAAGTAGTTGAAGTCATGAGTGTTAGTGGTAGGCATCCCTTGGGGTTTTGGATTCATTGTGGGATTGGAAGATGTAGTATTGGGTTGAAAGCGAGTACCACTACGAGTGGTCATGCAAGGTTGGGTGGGCTATGCAAGGGTGTGCGGATGCACCTATGAAAGACTTAGTGTGACCCAAGACTAGACTTGTAAGGACAAGCCTATGACCGCTCTGATATCACTTGATGTGGCACAGCCCAAAGACCACTAAATATGATAAGGTGACCCTAGGACTTAGACCCGCAAGCATACAAGCGCTCAATGATTCTCACAACAACGATTTCTGCTCACTCGGTTCACACGTTCACCCGGTGGGTCCGGGAGATGATGGTGAGGGTCCGAGGTGGGACCCAATTGTCCTAATGGACTTACAATGCTAAGGCTGACCTCCAATGGGCCTGGCAGTCCCAACTTTGTGGGTGGCTGGCCCGCAAGGCGGGGGGCTTGGTGGCACTCACTCACGGTCCGCGGTGGACACTAACAAACTAGCATGCAAGTTCGAGCCCTCTTCTCACCGCCGACGAGCAATCAAAGCAATACTAAACTAGCAGGAATAAGGCTACTAAGGATAGTATCAGAAGCTCACCTGATCGGTGTGAAGACACCGATCCCGATCGGAGACGAGGGCGCGCCGAGAGGCGAGGGTATGCACCCGATCGCCGCGGCGATGTAGCTTGACCTGAAATTGCAAATGGTACAGCACTACTCCTCACGCAGGAGGGGTGATCTTGGGGTGGGGGTTATACTTAATACATTCAAAACTACCCCCACGCAGGGAGGGGCCTTCAGCCGGCCAAGCGGGGTGGGGAGAGATGCAAAGGAAACCGAGTTTTCGAGCTTCGCCGATTCTGTCTAGCTTCTGTAATTCTGGATAGGGAGTCGATGTTGATGCAGCCAATAAATCCACCGAGCTCAGAATCTCATGAGACTTGCGCCAAAAGCTTGCTAACCGGAGAGGGGTGCGGCTTGAATTTTTGGACGACGTTCTGATCTGGGGGCTGACTGCTCCAGCGACTGGAAGATGGATGCAGCTCTGGTCTCTGGCCGAGCTCAGTCTGAAACAGCAGGTTACAGAAGCTGCCACGATCGCTCCTGAGCTCCAAATTTGGCACCGCTAGACTCGTTGGAATCGTGGACGAGTCTACTTTGCAGAAAAACAAACGGGAAGTCTTCTGATGTTGGAGATGAGCTGGGTGTCCAGAGAAGTGGACGGTGGTCGGTGCAGACTGTGAGGAGGCAGACCGGCGTGGGTGTGGTAGAAAATTGGTATCTCTGGTTGTCGGATGCCGAACGGGTTCCGCCTTCTGTTCCTGGACGCTGACAGGGGGAGGAAGAACTTTGTAGAAGACCTAGAAGACTGGTTCCTTCAAGGTTCGTCGTGGGAGAGTCTTCTCTGCCGCTCTGGCTCCTGGTCTGAGAGGTTCTGCGCAGTCGGGGAAGAACAGCCTTCACGGACGGCCACGAACTCGGAATGGAGTGATTCCACCTCGCCTGCGAAGAGCACAGGGAGGCCTTTCCAGAAAGTTAGGCCACGCCACCAGCAGAACCAGGATGCAGTCGTGGACGTCGCTGCAACAGAGTGCTAAACTGCAGGTCGGCCTGCACACAAAGCTGGAGTGGAGAAGAGAGGAGGGGGCGAACTTGGCTTGAGGGGAGAGGAGGGGTGCGACCTAGGGAGCAAGGAGGGAAGGGGAGATTCGAATTTGGGCTTTGGAATGAGTTAATTCAGCCTTGGGAAGGTGGAGATATGCTTAGGGAAGTGAAAGGGGTAGGTGGTGGTTGGAGGGTGGGGTTTTGAGTGGTGGAACTTCCTTGGGACTAGGTGAGGATTAAAGAGGGGTTGTGGGAAGTTGTGGGGAGTTAATGGAGGTAGGTGGGGGTTGGAAGTGGTTGAGAGGGGGAGGAGAGAGAGTGAATTTCGAAATTTAGAGAGAGGAAGAGAGAGAATGGAGAGATAATGAGAGAGAGAGAGAGATTGAGAGAGTTTGAAAGGGTTTTCTTCAATATTCATCAAAAGTTGAATACAAGAGGAGAGATGGGGCCTATATATAGGCAACCATTCTTTACATGACCAAAATACCCTTGACAATAAGATAAAAGACCGAGCATATCCTAGACTCAATCCTATGGGCCCATAACTAAAGTAATAAGGCCCAATTAAACATAACAAGGGAAATGGACTAAAACCATATGACTCAATAAAGGAAAATACATAAGATAGGACTCAATAAAAAGAAAATACATAAAATGAAACTTGGGAAATGAAGATAACAAGTGTAGACCATGATCAATCCATATCAAGAGTGTGCAGGCGATCAAAGCTAGAGGGGTGTCGGGAGATGCCCTCATCAGATAAAGAGGGCCATCTTCGAGAAACAGTCAACCACCACATAGACCGAATCATGCTTCCGGGAGGTACGTGGCAATCCCAAAACAAAGTCCATGCTAACATCCTGTGATGCGGGACGGACACGGGGACCGACTCTACGTGGTATGGACCTCGGACTCTAGATGCGGACACGACCAGCAACACATGATAGGAGAGACACTAAGCCCGACACGGAGAGCTCCTATGGGCTATACGTCGCTAACAGAAACGCAAGCTTACTCGTCGTCCCAAGCGAGGGAAACGCGGATCGTGCGCGGTTGAAGAACCGGCAGAGTTCACGGGTAGTCGACTCACTTCCGGACTCAGATCGAGTCACGGGACGGGTCACTCTAACACTCACAGCGGTGACATGGACACACGGGCTAGTACCTATCACTCTTGGCAGCGGCAAAAGACCATATACTAGCTAAGCAAATGAACGCCAAGAGGTTCGGACCATTACCTCCACGCACCCGGCGTGGCGAAGACAACCCCGGCCGAATCACGGACTCCCGGTTAACAATTATTACATCAATACACTAAGTCGACCCACTCCACGCAGGGAGGTAAAAGGTCACATGTGGGGTCTGGGAATCACGCAACTCGGGTTGACGGGCAGCATCTTGATGTCACCCGGCGGTGCTGAACTCCGCGTTTTCGTGCTTTCCGAACGGCAGCTTCTACGGGCCCGCGGGGCCCACGGACGGCGCTGTCCTCCGGATCTGCGGGGGTGGGACCCACTATGATGGGGAGCCCTGGTGGCGCGCCTCCACGGATGACGGTCGGCCGGGAACACCGATCGGGGGTCGATCGGCCCCGATTCCCAATTCTTGAACTAACTTCCCACGGATTTTGATTGCTATTTTCCAGCGCGCACTCCGACGAAACCGACCGCTGCGATCAATCCCGACGTCGGATCGGGACGCATGAGCTATCGTTGGAAAGCTCTCTTCAAATGCTTCAATCTATATCTAGAGAGATCTGCTGGATCTGGTCAGATCAGAACTTTATTGAATTGATAAGTCCCTGTTGTACAGTAACCGAAATCTCAGATCTACAGGTGAGTTGTCTGAAGACTGCCTTTGACCGCGAGGAAGATGGCCGATTCAGCTCCTGAGCTCTTCATCAAACTTGTGGGATTTTGAAAAAGGAGAATGGGGATATTTTTTGTGGACTCATTGGAGGTGTCTGTGATTTGTTATGATTTGTTTACTGGAGGGTGGTCGGATCTTGGAACAGGTGGACAACACTGTAGCTATCTCTGAGATAGATTTTTGAAAAATATGGGATGGCCTCAAAAAAATTCAAGAAAAGTTGGGGACGGTGGGGTTGATGGACAGTACTCCCAGTAAAATTGGGAGATCTAAAAAAAAATCATAAATAGGTCCCAGTAAAAAAAATCATAAAATTGGGAAGTTGAAATAGCAAGCAGACAGATCTAGAAATTAAGGTTGGACGAAAATAAAAAATATCAAACGGGATCTTTATTACCAACCAAAATTGTTGGGACGTGCTTGACACCTCTGGAGCATCCCCTAAAACCCCCAGGTCGATCTGAGCTCATGGATGACACAGAGAATTCGTGGAAGCTACTGTGGTCGGATGAAGGCAGAACTCCGGCAATCTCGGCGGTGATGCGATGGCGGCTCGTGGCGGTGGCGGCGGCGACCGGAATGATAAGGGGAGGAGTCACACCTCCAGAGGGAAGCCTTCACAGCTCCAAGGGGGAGAGAGGGGCAGCCTAGGCCTTTGCTCAAGCAATTTTCCAAGTTCAAATGGCATTAATTCTCCAAAATGGGAAATTACAAGTATTTATGTGTTACATCTCAAATCCATTGTCCACCGTTGGATCTAGGGGATGGGAATGGGTGGCCTGGATTGAGTGTGACACACACACAAAAATTACAATAAAATATAAGGGGGGGGGCAGCCTATTGACCAAGGGGGGGACATGGTAGAATGGTAGGTAGCCTACCTTGGACTTTGAAGTCCACTTGTCTCCCATGTGCCTTTTACCATTCAAACTTCTAGATGCCTCCATTTGACATGTTGACTGACCCCACATGGGGCCCATGAGCTGAGGTGGACCAATGGGAGGGGGTCTGTGGGCCTGTGGGGCCCGGGGGTCTCATTTTACAAATAAACCTCTCTTACAATCAAAATTACATACCGAATAAAATGAAATAAACACACATCACACAAATAAAGTCTAACTAAATATGATAAATGCCGGAACTCAAGGGGGCATCTCCAGGCTGTCTCCGAGCCAGATTGATGCTGAGGTGGCTCGCGTCGTACTCCGTGTGCGGTACCGGTGGCTCGGCGTGTCGCGCCGCTCAACTGCTCGGGTGTCCGCACCAATTCTCCCCGGGTGGGAGAAACTCGACCCTGTCGAGTAAGGGTCTGCATCGCTCTTGTATCTCTCCAGAAGGTCTGGATCGATCCGCTGCAACTCGCCATGCGTGATCCATGTGTCCTCGATAGCGGGCCGTCCTCTCCATCGCACTAGGTAGCGCGGGTAGGATCCACTCCTGGTAACTGTCACCTGCTCATCCAGTATATGATCTATATACTCACGCTGCCGTGACAACATGGCTGGAGGTGGACACTCAGGTGTGGGGTCACTCACAAGGGGAGGAGATGGCTCGAAAGGCTCACTAGGGACCACCGCTGGGTCCCTAAATGCAACTAGATCCGATACATTGAAAGTAGAGCTTATACCGCATTCCTCGGGCAAGTCCACAACGTACGCATTGGATCCAACGCGTTTCAACACTCTGAATGGACCGGCTCCGCGAGCTTGCAACTTCTTAACGGTTCCAGAGGGAAACCGTTCAGGTCTTACCCTGATCATGACATATTCGCCCTCTTGGAACTCTCGGTGGTGTCGGTGAGCATCTGCTAGCTCTTTGTAACGTGCATTGCTGACCTCAATGTGACGACGGACGTCGTCATGCAGACTCCTAACATGCCTAACAAAAAGAAAAACACACAGATGCACACACAACCCTACACAAACCTAATGTTAGTCAAACCCAATCATATGCAAGGTGGTCCAGGACATCCGAATGTGTGCCATGCATGCATTTGACATAACCGGAGGTTAATGTCATGGTGGACTCCTAGACATCCTACGATGCACCAATCATGGACGTTGGGTTTGGATGTGGGAAATCCGGGAGGCTTGGGTGGTTGAGGTGGGCCGGGGGAACCAAAGTCTTCATTACCCCCAAATGATGGTTCGGACCTATTGCCATGTGAAGGTTGTCGGGCCCGAGTAAGAGGGGTGTGATAGGGGACTTCCTTAAAGAGGGGGAATGGAGTTTGTGGGCCAAAGGGCCCATGAAGAAATGGATCGAAGGGATCAAAGAATATGTGACCCTTCGATATGGATTCCCTCATCTCAAGATCCCATGTGTGGAAGTCTAGAATGTGTTGTTGATCTCCTTCATCCTTGAAGGAAGATGATACGGTGGGGGTATGATGGTGGACTCTCTCAAAAAGGTGGAGTAAATATGGTGGGTCACGGGGTCCACAAGAGAATGGGTCGAAGGGATCAAAGAAGGTATGACCCCACGGACTAGGCTTCCACAAATCGTTGTCCCACATTTGGAAATCTTGGAGGTGTAAATGATCACCTTCATTTATTGTGAGAAGTGGGATGACAGTCATAGGTAGAAAGTAAGATTCTTCTTTTGGGCAAAAGGAAATGAAGTCGGACTCGGCCGGCATAGGGAGGAGTAGAAGAACCTCCATGGTAACATGACCCATGGTGTACACGGAGGTGATGGACCCTAAAGCGGGATGAGTGAAACTACGACCTGTGGGTCGGTCGAAGCCTGGAGCCAACAAGTGTGTAAATGTTCACTGCCGGTCTAACCCTTTAAGAAGGTCATCCAATGTATCCACATAGTGACTAGACCGGAAAGTGGTGTGAAATGAATTGATTGGCACCAGAGGTAGGATAGGGTCCATAGATGGGAAGGGAAGTGGGACCAAGCCCTTCTTGAGCCAGCTAAGAAGTGGCTCGGCTATGACAAGCATACCCGTTAGAAACACGGGTGGCTCGGGCTGAGGTGGCTTAGAATAAAGATCGGGGAGTGGGGCTTCTTCAACCCTTTTGTCCCTTATGGATAGAGATGTCCGAGTGGGACATTGTCCGGCGTAGTGGCCGAACCCCTGGCAGCGATAACACTGCTGTCGTGACCCACTACGCTCCCTGATAAGTGGGTCCCTACCCTTATCCTCCTGACAGACAGGGGGTGTAGGCAATGGGGCTCTCGTGAGTGGGAGAAGAGGATCCACTATGATGGGGAGAGAGCTTGGGGACTCCGTTGAAGGGGCCGGGTTAAGACTACCGGCGATGACCTCCTTAGGCTCGGGTAGGAGTACATCACTAGGAGTACGTGTCCTATCCACCCCATCCAACCGGTCCAAAATCATTTGCATAAGTTCGGCAACGGAGTGGGTTGGAATAGGGGCATCATGGTGGACTCACCCGTAGTCAACCGTCCTAGGATTGGGTCTTGGCTCATCTTCGTGTGGGACTCTTTGCCTCCGACTAGAACCCACTTGGTTGGAAGTGATTGGATGGGGCCGGTTGGAGGTGACCGGTTGGGGCACGTAGACCTTCCTAAGCTCTCTCTTCATGTCCCACCATGACTCGATGGGCCATTGCCCCCTAACCTCTCTCATTCTTTCGATGTAATCCCACTTTTTGGCAACCTCATGAAGAAACCGCTCTTTGGCGAAAGAGAATGACATTGCCTCGGACATAGTATAACAATCAAAGTAGGTGTCCATGGTGGCCTCCCACTTGAGGTAGATGCCCGGGTCATTGGAGCCAAAAAAATCTGAGGCTTCAGGCCTACAGAAGCGGAGAGGGTGGTTGCCAAGCCCATGGGTGGGCCAACGGCCATATTGCCCGGGTGATTGGGAATCCATGGGAAATTGGGGGGGAACTACATGTTGGACATGCCGACACTTGGACAAGACCGACTGACTCTTATTGGACTACACACGAACTAGGAGACACAAACTGATGCAAACACCGACTAATGCACCTAGACCTAAACCAATATCCGGTACGTGGCGGAGTTAATCGATCCAAAGATCACTCCCGCAAGTGTGCGACCTCCCGATAGGCGTAGCCTAATGTTCGGACAACACCTTTTAAGATACTGAATTATCAGTATGAAATGCAATTTTAAAACACCTTTTTTTTTATTTTCAAAGGAATGATGGTCCTAGACTCGACTTAGACCATGATGCATGCAAGACTTATGCAAGACTACCCTAGACTCAACTGGCTCTGATACCAAACTGATGCGGGACGGACACGGGGACCGACTCTACGTGGTATGGACCTCGGACTCTAGATGCGGACATGACCAGCAACACATGATAGGAGAGACACTAAGCCCGACACGGAGAGCTCCTATGGGCTATACGTCGCTAACAGAAACGCAAGCTCACTCGTCGTCCCAAGCGAGGGAAACGCGGATCGTGCGCGGTTGAAGAACCGGCAGAGTTCACGGGTAGTCGACTCACTTCCGGACTCGGATCGAGTCACGGGACGGGTCACTCTAACACTCACAGCGGTGACATGGACACACGGGCTAGTACCTATCGCTCTCGGCAGCGACAAAAGACCATATACTAGCTAAGCAAATGAACGCCAAGAGGTTCGGACCATTACCTCCACGCACCCGGCGTGGCGAAGACAACCCCGGCCGAATCACGGACTCCCGGTTAACAATTGTTACAGCAATACACTAAGTCGACCCACTCCACGTAGGGAGGTAAAAGGTCACATGTGGGGTCCAGGAATCACGCAACTCGGGTTGACGGGCAGCATCTTGATGTCGCCCGGCGGTGCTGAACTCCTCATTTTCGTGCTTTCCGAACGGCAGCTTCTACGGGCCCGCGGGGCCCACGGACGGCGCTGTCCTCCGGATCTGCGGGGGTGGGACCCACTATGATGGGGAGCTCTGGTGGCGCGCCTCCACGGGAGACGGTCGGCCGGGAACACCGATCGGGGGTCGATCGGCCCCGATTCCCAATTCTTGAACTAACTTCCCACGGATTTTGATTGCTGTTTTCCAGCGCGCACTCCGACGAAACCGACCGCTGCGATCAATCCTGACGTCGGATCGGGACGCATGAGCTATCGTTGGAAAGCTCTCTTCAAATGCTTCAATCTATATCTAGAGAGATCTACTGGATCTGGTCAGATCAGAACTTTATTGAATTGATAAGTCCCTGTTGTACAGTAACCGAAACCTCAGATCTACAGGTGAGTTGTCTGAAGACTGCCTTTGACCGCGAGGAAGATGGCCGATTCAGCTCCTGGGCTCTTCATCAAACTTGTGAGATTTTATAAAAGGAGAATGGGGATATTTTTTGTGGACTCATTGGCGGTGTCTGTGATTTGTTATGATTTGTTTACTGGAGGGAGGTCGGATCTGGGAACAGGTGGACAGCACTGTAGCTATCTCTGAGATAGATTTTAAAAAAATATGGGATGGCCTCACAAAAATTCAAGAAAAGTTGGGGACGGTGGGGTTGATGGACAGAACTCCCAATAAAATTGGGAGATCTAAAAAAAATCATAAATAGGTCCGAACACTTGAAACACAGGGCGGGTGGAAGTTGAAATAGCAAGCAGACAGATCTAGAAATTAAGGTTGGACGAAAATAAAAAATATCAAACGGGATCTTTATGACCAACCAAAATTGTTGGGACGTGCTTGACACCTCTGGAGCATCCCCTAAAACCCCCCAGGTCGATCTGAGCTCGTGGATGACACAGAGAATTTGTGGAAGCTACTGTGGTCGGATGAAGGCAGAACTCCGGCAATCTCGGCGGTGATGCGATGGCGGCTCGTGGCGGCGGCGGCGGCGACCGGAATGATAAGGGGAGGAGTCACACCTCCAGAGGGAAGCCTTTACAGCTCCAAGGGGGAGAGAGGGGCGGCCTAGGCCTTTGCTCAAGCAATTTTCCAAGTTCAAATGGCATTAATTCTCCAAAATAGGAAATTACAAGTATTTATGTGTTACATCTCAAATCCATTGTCCACCGTTGGATCTAGGGGATGGGAATGGGTGGCCTGGATTGAGTGTGACACACACACAAAAATTACAATAAAATATAAGGGGGGGGGGGGCAGCCTATTGACCAAGGGGGGGACATGGTAGAATGGTAGGTAGCCTACCTTGGACTTTGAAGTCCACTTGTCTCCCATGTGCCTTTTACCATTCAAACTTCTAGATGCCTCCATTTGACATGTTGACTGACCCCACATGGGGCCCATGAGCTGAGGTGGACCAATGGGAGGGGGTCTGTGGGCCCGTGGGACCCAGGGGTCTCATTTTACAAATAAACCCCTCTTACAATCAAAATTACATACCGAATAAAATGAAATAAACACACATCACACAAATAAAGTCTAACTAAATATGATAAATGCCGGGACTCAAGGGGGCATCTCCAGGCTATCTCCGAGCCAGATGGATACTGAGGTGGCTCGCGTCGTACTCCGTGTGCGGTACCGGTGGCTCGGCGTGTCGCGCCGCTCAACAGCTCGGGTGTCCGCACCAATTCTCCCCGGGTGGGAGAAACTCGACCCTGTCGAGAAGGGTCTGTATCGCTCTTGTATCTCTCCAGAAGGTCTGGATCGATCCGCTGCAACTCGCCATGCGTGATCCATGTGTCCTCGATAGCGGGCCGTCCTCTCCATCGCACTAGGTAGCGCGGGTAGGATCCACTCCTGGTAACTGTCACCTGCTCATCCAGTATATGATCTATATACTCACGCTGCCGTGACAACGGGGCTGGAGGTGGACACTCAGGTGTGGGGTCACTCACAAGGGGAGGAGATGGCTCGAAAGGCTCACTAGGGATCACCGCTGGGTCCCTATATGTAACTAGATCCGATACATTGAAAGTAGAGCTTATACCGCATTCCTCGGGCAAGTCCACAACGTACGCATTGGATCCAACGCGTTTCAACACTCTGAATGGACCGGCTCCGCGAGCTTGCAACTTCTTAACGGTTCCAGAGGGAAACCGTTCAGGTCTTACCCTGATCATGACATATTCGCCCTCTTGGAACTCTCGGTGGTGTCGATGAGCATCTGCTAGCTCTTTGTAACGTGCATTGCTGACCTCAATGTGACGACGAACGTCGTCATGCAGACTCCTAACATGCCTAACAAAAAGAAAAACACACAGATGCACACACAACCCTACACAAACCTAATGTTAGTCAAACCCAATCATATGCAAGGTGGTCCAGGACATCCGAATGTGTGCCATGCATGCATTTGACATAACCGGAGGTTAATGTCATGGTGGACTCTTAGACATCCTACGATGCACCAATCATGGACGTTGGGTTTGGATGTGGGAAATCCGGGAGGCTTGGGTGGTTGAGGTGGGCCGGGGGAACCAAAGTCTTCATTACCCCCAAATGACGGTTCGGACCTATTGCCATGTGAAGGTTGTCGGGCCCGAGTAGGAGGGGTGTGATAGTGGACTTCCTTAAAGAGGGGGAATGGAGGTTGTGAGCCAAAGGGCCCATGAAGAAAGGGATCGAAGGGATCAAAGAATATGTGACCCTTCGATATGGATTCCCTCATCTCAAGATCCCATGTGTGGAAGTCTAGAATGTGTTGTTGATCTCCTTCATCCTTGAAGGAAGATGATACGGTGGGGGTATGATGGTGGACTCTCTCAAAAAGGTGGAGTAAATATGGTGGGTCACGGGGTCCACAAGAGAATGGGTCGAAGGGATCAAAGAAGGTATGACCCCTCAGACTCGGCTTCTACAAATCGTTGTCCCACAATTGGAAATCTTGGAGGTGTAAATGATCACCTTCATTCATTGTGAGAAGTGGGATGACAGTCATAGGTAGAAAGTAAGATTCCTCCCTTGGGCAAAAGGAAATGAAGTCGGACTCGGCCGGCATAGGGAGGAGTAGAAGAACCTCCATGGTAACATGACCCATGGTGTACACGGAGGTGATGGACCCTAAAGCGGGATGAGTGAAACTACGACCTGTGGGTCGATCGAAGCCTGGAGCCAACAAGTGCGTAAATGTCCACTGCCGGTCTAACCCTTTAAGAAGGTCATCCAATGTATCCACATAGTGACTAGACCGGAAAGTGGTGTGAAATGAATTGATTGGCACCAGAGGTAGGATAGGGTCCATAGATGGGAAGGGAAGTGGGACCAAGCCCTTCTTGAGCCAGCTAAGAAGTGGCTCGGCTATGACAAGCATACCCGTTAGAAACACGGGTGGCTCGGGCTGAGGTGGCTTAGAATAAAGATCGGGGAGTGGGGCTTCTTCAACCCTTTTGTCCCTTATGGATAGAGATGTCCGAGTGGGACATTGTCCGGCGTAGTGGCCGAACCCCTGGCAGCGATAACACTGCTGTCGTGACCCACTACGCTCCCTGATAAGTGCGTCCCTACCCTTATCCTCCTGACGGACAGGGGGTGTAGGCAATGGGGCTCTCGTGGGTGGGAGAAGAGGATCCACTATGATGGGGAGAGAGCTTGGGGACTCCGTTGAAGGGGCCGGGTTAAGATTACCGGCGATGACCTCCTTAGGCTCGGGTTGGAGTACATCACTAGGAGTCCGTGTCCTATCCACCCCATCCAACCGGTCCAAAATCATTTGCATAAGTTCGGCAACGGAGTGGGTTGGAATAGGGGCATCATGGTGCACTCGCCCGTAGTCAACCGTCCTAGGATTGGGTCTTGGCTCATCTTCGTGTGGGACTCTTTGCCTCCGACTAGAACCCACTTGGTTGGAAGTGATTGGGTGGGGCCGGTTGGAGGTGACCGGTTGGGGCACGTAGACCTTCCTAAGCTCTCTCTTCATGTCCCACCATGACTCGATGGGCCATTGCCCCCTAACCTCTCTCATTCTTTCGATGTAATCCCACTTTTTGGCAGCCTCAAGAAGAAACCGCTCTTTGGCGAAAGAGAATTACATTGCCTCGGACATAGTATAACAATCAAAGTAGGTGTCCATGGTGGCCTCCCACTTGAGGTAGATGCTCGGGTCATTGGAGCCAAAAAAATCTGAGGCTTCAGGCCTACAGAAGCGGAGAGGGTGGTTGCCAAGCCCATGGGTGGGCCAACGGCCATATTGCCCGGGTGATTGGGAATCCATGGGAAATTGGGGGGGAACTACATGTTGGACATGCCGACACTTGGACAAGACCGACTGACTCTTATTGGACTACACACGAACTAGGAGACACAAACTGATGCAAACACCGACTAATGCACCTAGACCTAAACCAATATCCGGTACGTGGCGGAGTTAATCGATCCAAAGATCACTCCCGCAAGTGTGCGACCTCCCGATAGGCGTAGCCTAATGTTCGGACAACACCTTTTAAGATACCGAATTATCGGGATGAAATGCAATTTTAAAACACCTTTTTTTTTGTTTTCAAAGGAATGATGGTCCTAGACTCGACTTAGACCATGATGCATGCAAGACTTATGCAAGACTACCCTAGACTCAACTGGCTCTGATACAAAACTGATGCGGGACGGACACGGGGACCGACTCTACGTGGTATGGACCTCGGACTCTAGATGCGGACACGACCAGCAACACATGATAGGAGAGACACTAAGCCCGACACGGAGAGCTCCTATGGGCTATATGTCGCTAACAGAAACGCAAGCTCACTCGTCGTCCCAAGCGAGGGAAACGCGGATCGTGCGCGGTTGAAGAACCGGCAGAGTTCACGGGTAGTCGACTCACTTCCGGACTCGGATCGAGTCACGGGACGGGTCACTCTAACACTCACAGCGGTGACATGGACACACGGGCTAGTACCTATCGCTCTCGGTAGCGGCAAAAGACCATATACTAGCTAAGCAAATGAATGCCAAGAGATTCAGACCATTACCTCCACGCACCCGGCGTGGCGAAGACAACCCCGGCCGAATCACGGACTCCCGGTTAACAATTATTACAGCAATACACTAAGTCGACCCACTCCACGCAGGGAGGTAAAAGGTCACATGTGGGGTCCGGGAATCATGCAACTCGGGTTGACGGGCAGCATCTTGATGTCGCCCGGCGGTGCCGAACTCCGCGTTTTCGTGCTTTCCGAACGGCAGCTTCTGCGGGCCCGCGGGGCCCACGGACGGCGCTGTCCTCCGGATCTGCGGGGGTGGGACCCACTATGATGGGGAGCCCTGGTGGCGCGCCTCCACGGACGACAGTCGGCCGGGAACACCGATCGGGGGTCGATCGGCCCCGATTCCCAATTCTTGAACTAACTTCCCACGGATTTTGATTGCTATTTTCCAGTGCGCACTCCGACGAAACCGACCGCTGCGATCAATCCCGACGTCGCATCGTGTCGCATGAGCTATCGTTGGAAAGCTCTCTTCAAATGCTTCAATCTATACCTAGAGATATTTGCTGGATCTGGTCAGATCATAACTTTATTGAATTGATAAGTCCCTATTGTACAGTAACCGAAACTTCAGATCTACCGGTGAGTTTTCTGAAGACTGCCTTTGACCGCGAAGAACATGGCCGGTTCAGCTCCTGAGCTCTTTATCAAACGTGTGGGATTTTGAACAAGGAGAATGGGGATATTTTTTGTGGACTGATTGGAGGTGTCGGTGATTTGTTATGATTTATTTACTGGAGGGTGGTCGGATCTGGGAACAGGTGGACATCACTGTAGCTATCTCTGAGATAGATTTTTGAAAAATATGGGATGGCCTCACAAAAATTCAAGAAAAGTTGGGGACGGTGGGGTTGATGGACAGAACTCCCAGTAAAATTGGGAGATCTAACAAAAATCATAAATAGGTCTGAACACTTGAAACACAGGGCTGGTGGAAGTTGAAATAGCAAGCAGACAGATCTAGAAATTAAGGTTGGACGAAAATAAAAAAATATCAAACGGGATCTTTATGACCAACCAAAATTTTTGGGATGTGCTTGACACCTCTGGAGCCTCTCCTAAAACCCCCAGGTCGATCTGAGCTCATGGATGACACAGAGAATTCATGGAAGCTGCTGTGGTCGGATGAAGGCAGAACTCCGGCAATCTCGGCGGTGATGTGATGGCGGCTCGTGGCGGCAGCGGCGGCGACCGGAATGATAAGGGGAGGAGTCACACCTCCAGAGGGAAGCCTTCACAGCTCCAAGGGGGAGAGAGGGGTGGCGTAGGCCTTTGCTCAAGCAATTTTCCAAGTTCAAATGGCATTAATTCTCCAAAATGGGAAATTACAAGTATTTATGTGTTACATCTCAAATCCATTGTCCACCGTTGGATCTAGGGGATGGGAATGGGTGGCCTGGATTGAGTGTGATACACACACAAAAATTACAATAAAATATAAGGGGGGGGGGCAGCCTATTGACCAAGGGGGGGACATGGTAGAATGGTAGGTAGCCTACCTTGGACTTTGAAGTCCACTAGTCTCCCATGTGCCTTTTACCATTCAAACTTCTAGATGCCTCCATTTGACATGTTGACTGACCCCAAATGGGGCCCATGAGCTGAGGTGGACCAATGGGAGGGGGTCTGTGGGCCCGTGGGGCCCGGGGGTCCCATTTTACAAATAAACCCCTCTTACAATCATAATTATATACCGAATAAAATGAAATAAACACACATCACACAAATAAAGTCTAACTAAATATGATAAATTCCGGGACTCAAGGGGGCGTCTCCAGGCTGTCTCCGAGCCAGATGGATGCTGAGGTGGCTCGCGTCGTACTCCGTGTGCGGTACCGGTGGCTCGGCGTGTCGCGCCGCTCAACTGCTCGGGTGTCCGCACCATCCTGCCACGGGGCATCAGGCACGGGAAGAGGCGTATAAAGGCCCGAGCTTTGGTTCTTCATCTTGGCCGTAGCACATGTACGGCCCTGAGCCACGATGCTAGCAACATATCGCTTCAAGCTCGGCCAATAAAATTGATGCTCCACTGCCTCAATAGTCTTATTCCGACCAAAGTGGCCGGCTAGACCTCCCGTATGTAGCTCCCACACTAAAAATTCTCGAACCGAAGTTCGGGGAACACATAGCCTGCTACCTCAAAAGAGGTATCCCTCCTGAAGCACATAATCATCAAGGTCTCTCGAGGGTCCGGCCTGGAGAGTGGTAAAAATCTGACCGAAGTCAGGACAATCAACATAGGCCTCTTTCATCTTCTCTAACCCTATGACCTCGGCACTCATGGTGGTAAGCAAACATGCTCACCGACTCAAGGCATCAGCCACCTTGTTCTCCACTCCAGCCTTATGTTTAAGCACAAATGTGAACTGCTGGAGATACTCGACCCAACGACTGTGACGCGAGTTAAGCTTCTTTTGGGAATGGAGGTACCTCAAAGCCTCATGATCGGAGTATAAGACAAACTCCTGATGTAATAGGTAATGCCTCCAATGCCTAAGAGCCTGAACAACTACGTAAAATTCCTTATCATATGTGGAGTATCGCAGTTTCGCGTCATTCAGCTTCTCGCTGAAATATGCGACCGGGTGGGCCTCCTGACTCAACACACCTCCTATCCCAACACCCGACGCATCACAAGATACCTCAAACACCTTCGAGAAATCAGGATGTCGAAGGATAGGTGTCTGGGTCATGCGCTCCTTGATGTCCTTGAAGGCGACAGATACGGCCTTCGTCCATACAAATGTGCCCTTTCGGATACAATCCGTGATCGGGGTGGTGACGGAGCTAAATCAGCGGATGAAGCGACTATAGAACGTCGCAAGGCCATGAAAGCTGCGGACATCATGAACCGTACGGGGTTCCAGCCACTCAACAATGGCCCGGACCTTCTCCGGATCGGCGGAGACCCCAGTACTAGACACAATGAAACCCAAGAAGGTAAGCTGAGATGTCATGAAGGCGCACTTCTGTGGGTTTGCAAACAACTGCTCTCGCCGAAGAAGTAGACAGACCTGTCGAAGGTGGTCTAAGTGGTCCCCCGTGGTGCGACTATAGATAAGGATATCGTCAAAATACACCACTACAAAGACTCCAATGAAAGATCGAAGGACCTGAGTCATGAGCCGCATGAAAGTGCTAGGGGCATTGGTCAACCCAAAAGGCATGACCAACCACTCATATAGACCATCCTTGGTCTTAAAGGCGGTCTTCCACTCATCACCTGGCCTAATCCTCACCTGATGATAGCCACTCTTAAGATCAATCTTCGAAAAGATAGTGGCACCTGCCATCATGTCTAGCATGTCATCCAGGCGGGGAATAGGGAACCTGTACTTCACGGTGATTTTGTTGATGGCACGACTATCAATGTACATTCTCCACGTGCCATCCTTCTTCGGGGCGAGTAATGCGGGTACAGCACATGGACTCATGCTATCCCGAACAGAACCTCTCTCCATCAACTCATCGACCTGCCGTTTCAACTCGGCATGTTCCGTGGGGCTCATGCGATAATGTGGAAGGTTGGGCAATGAGGAGCCCGGAATAAGGTCGATGGCATGCTGAATATCCTGCATAGGTGGGAGTCCCTCGGGAAGCTCATCGGGAAAGATATCAGCAAATTCCTGTAGAATGGGGACAACCTCAGGTGGGAGCTCACCCTCGGAGTCTCTCTCTACCTCTCGGACCGTAATGGCAAACATAGGGCATCCCCGACTAGCCTCCCGCTCCATCTCCTGGGAGCTAATCAACATCAATCTCCTCGTCGAGGGCTCGCCTGGGCCAGACGTAACGGTCATAGCCCGAGCTGGGGATGGGGTACTAGGCCCGGGGGCGGAAGGCTCCGGAGTACTTGGGCCAGTAGGACCCCTGACGGAGGGCTTCTTGGGCTGAGAGGGGTAAAGGGTAATCCGCTGGCCAGCATGGTCGAAGGTACAGGTGTTCGACCGGCCATGAAGTGTGGCATCCCGATCAAATAACCATGGCCTACCACGAATGACACTACCCACCTCCATAGGGAGGACATCACACCAGATCTCTTCGCGGTAGGTATGTAACTGCAGTGGGACCAGACACCGCAGCCTGATCGGAATGGAGGTGGAATCCACCCAAGATACTCGATAGGGGCAAGGATGGTCTACGGGCGTAAGTCCAAGATGAGTGATAGCGCTCACGGCGATTGCATTGATGTAACTCTCACTATCGATGACCACCTTAAAGATGATCTTGCCCAGCCTACAGAACGTATGAAGGATAGTGGTCCGACGCCAGTCATCACTGACCTGTGGATGGGTGAGGATACATCGGACGACCCCAACGTGAGTATCATCGGACTGCTGGGCATCCAGGGCATCACCTCCCAACTCATAGTACTCGTCAGCTAGCTCTTGATCTGTCTCATAGCTGACTAACTCGAGGCCCGTAGGGGTGGTATCCTCGGCCTATGTGTCCCCAATGATGAGAGATGGGCGGGTGGGACACTGGTTGGTGAAATGGCCAAACCCATTGTAGCGATAACACTGCTGCCGTGATCCACTAGGCTCCCCAATCATGGGTCCTTTCCCCTTATCCTCCCGACGGATAGGAGGTGTAGGTAGCAAAGGACGTGCAGGAGGTGCGGGTGCCGGTGGACGGGCTGTGGGTGGGGCCGTAAGATGCTGGGGATGAGGAAGGTCCCTCAGGGGTGGAGGACGAGGCCTAGGAGCAAAGGGCTCGGGACGAGCAGGCTCCTGAGGTCGAGCCATGGGGGCCCTCGGATATGTGCCAGATGAGCCACGGGGCTCGACACTATGAAGGGGAAAGGAGCCCAACCGATGGGGTGACTCGAACTCGGCCTCGAATTGCTCCAATTCGAGAGCTATCTGATATGCCTGCTCCAAAGTGGTTGCATTGCGGTGAAAGAGTTCATATTGATAATTGGGCCGCAAACCTCTTCGAAAGCGGGATATAGTCATGGTGCTCTCTTTCGTGACTCCACACCGTAAGTAATACTCATCAAACTCGGCGGTGTACTCGGTCACGGATCGGTTCCCTTGGGAGATGCTTTGCCACTTGTCTATGAGACGTTGGCGATATGAGGCGGGAAGTTATTTCTCCCTCAATTTGATTTTCATATCATCCCAAGTACCGATTTGGGGTTGACGTCGCTGGTTGAGTAGGCTCTCCACATTGGTCCGATAAGTTTGGGCCTGCCCTTGCAGCTTCATCTTTGCGTATCGGACTCTTCGGTGGTCCGTCATCTCAAACCACTTGAAGTACCGGTCCATGTCGGCCTCCCAATCTAAATACACCCTAGGGTCCAAGGACCCGCTAAAAGTGGGAGGGTCCGCACGCACGCCCCTAAGAATGCGATCATCATCCTCGTCATCACGATTCTGTCGTTGATTACGATGACCGTTACCCCCTTGATCATTATCAGATGCATAATCTTCCACCACATGCACTTGTTGTACCCCAACATTCTCCGCCTGAGCCCTTGGAGCAGCAGGTTGTAGAACCGGCTCTTGTTGGCCGTTCGTCAGCGCGGGTTGCGCCACTATTGGGCCCCTCTCGAGGACGGCAATTCTCCCAACTAGGCCCTGGATGGACTGATCCGAATTCTTGGCCCGATCCTCAAGGACTTTCATCCGCCCTTCTAGACGCATTCCTATGCCATCCATACGCGTACTAAGACCATCCATACGCGTGTCAAGACGTTCCATAATGGCGCGGAACATCTCGACCGTCGAGGACTCATCGGAGCTACGGGCCCGAGAATCCGCCATAGGTGGTGGTGGCGAGTATTGGGTACCTCGACGGGTGGGCATGCAACTGACACACGACCTAGAAGACACCGACTAATACAAACACTCACTAATGCAACAATGATGCACTTAGACCTAACCAATATCCGGTACGTGGCGGAGATAAGCGACCCGAAGATCACTCGCATAAGTACGCTACCTTCCCGATAGGCATAACCTAATGTTCGGGCAACGCATTTTAATATACCGAGCTATTGGGTGAAATGCAATTTAAAACACTCTTTTTTTGTTTATTTTGAAAATAAAGATGATCCTAGACTCGACTTAGACCATGCAAAGACTTATGCAAAGACTACCCTAGACTCGACTCGCTCTGATACCAAACTGATGCGGGACGGACTGGGGAGACGACAATACATGAGACGGACACGACTCAACCAGCAATGACATGACTACTAGAGCGACCTCGGCTCGACACTAAGAGCTCCTATAGGCTACACATCGCCAACAGAAGTGCAAACTCACTCGTCGTCCCAAGCGAGGGAAAGCGTGGATCGTGCGCGGTTAAGGAACCGGCAGAGTTCAAGGTAGTCTGACTCAACTTCTGGACTCGGATCGAGTCGCGGGACGGGTCACTCTCACGCTCACAGCGGTGACATGGACACACGGGCTAGGAACCTACACTCTCGACAGCGGCATATGACCAAATACTAGCTAAGCAAATGAATGCCAAGAAGGTAAGATCGTTACCTCCACGCACCCGGCGTGGCGAAGACAACCCCGGCCGATTTATGGACTCCCGGTTAAACAAGTTTACAGCAGTACAAAGATTTGACCCACTCCACGCAGAGAGGTAATAGGTCACATGTGGGGCCCGGGAATCACACGAATCGGGTTGACGGGCAGCATTTTGATGTCGCCCAGCGGTGCCGAACATGCGTCTAAAGTGATGTCCGGACGGCGCGATCTACGGGTCCGTGGGGCCCACGGATGGCGCTGTCCTCCCGGCCTGCTGGGGTGGGGCCCAATGTGATGGAGACCCCTGGTGGCGCACCTCCTCGGACGGCGGTCAGCCGGAAACGCCGATTGGTGGTCGATCGGCCCCGATCTCCACTTCTTGAACTAGCTGCCCACGGATTTCAGGTTCTATTTTCTGGCGCGCGCTCCGGCGAGAACAGTTCCTGCGATCAATCCTGATGTCGGATCAGGGCACATGAGCTATCGTTGGAAAGCTCTCTTGAAATCCTTCAATCTAAGCCCAGAGAGAGGACCTGGATCTACGTGTATCTAGACCTGTTTGAATTTTGAAGCTTATGCTAAACAGTACACGAACTCTCAGATCTGCAGGTGAGCTGTCTAAGAACTGCCGTTGACCGCCAGGAAGACGTCCGATTTAACTCCTGGACTCTTCATCAAAGTTGTAGGCAATTGAACAAGGAAAATGGAAATATATTTTGTGGAAGGATTGGATGAGTCTAAGAATTGTTATGATTTTAACACTGGAGGGTGGTCAGATCTGGGAACTGGTTGACAGCACTGTAGATGACTCTGAAAATGATTTTTGAAAAATGGATGGAAGGCTGATCAAAAATCAAGAAACTTCGTGGGTGGAGTGGTGGATGGGTAGAACACGCAGTAAAATTGGGAGCTCTGGGAAAAATCACAAAATGGGTCGAAGGCGTGAAGCTCAGGAAAGTTGGAAATCAGATCTGAAGCTGGCAGAACTAAAATTGAAAGTTGGACGAAAATGGAAAAATAGGAAAAATGAACTAGAAGGCCAACAGATATTTCTGTGGTGTGGTTGACATCCCTAGAACATCCCCTCCAAATTTGGTGCCCAGACGATCACGAGGGAGGGCTGCAAAATTCAGACAACCTGCTGCTGCACTGCGCGGACAGAATACCGATGAAGACCGTGGCAATGCGAGAGCGGCACGATGGCGGCGGCAGCGATCACCGGAACGATAAGGGAGGCGTCACACCTCAGAAGAGCAACCGTCTCAGCTGCAAGGGGGAGATGGAGGAGAGAGGAGGGGGGCGCACCAGCCCTTACTCAAGGAATTTCTTTGAATCAAATGGCATTAATTTATCAAAAATGAAAATTACAAGCATATATAGGTTACATGTCTAATCAATCCTCAACCGTTGGATCTAGGGATGAGAGATGGAGGGATGGGATTGCATGTGACCATCCACAAAAATTAAAATTAAAAATACAAGGGGGGGGGCCATTGACTAGGGAGGCAAGGGGGGACATGGTAGGTGGGGGTGGGTTGGAATTGTGGACATTTTCATTCTAATGTCCCCCACATGGCCCACCCTTCTAGAAGCCACCATTTGAATGGTTGACCGACCCCACATGGGGCCCTAGGGATGAGGTGGATCAATGGGAGGGGGCCTGGGGGTCCCGTGGGGCCCAGGGGTCCCATTTTACAAATAAGCCCCTCTTATAATCAAAATTACATACCGAATAAAATGAAGTAAACACACATTAAACACAAATAAAATCTAACCAAATATGATAAATGTCTGGACTCATGGGGGAGTCTCCAAGCTATCTCCGAGCCAGATGGATGCTGAGGTGGCTCGAGTCATGCTCCATGTGCGGTACCGGTGGCTCGGCGTAACTGCTCGGGTGTCCGCACCATAGATCCCCCATGTAGGCAATGTGCTCCCTAGGAGACCCTTGCCCATTAAACTTCTCAAATTTCGGCGGCTTGGTGATGCCGGCCGGGAGCCTCCTCGCAGCATAGTGCGCCGGATAAGGTACCCGATACACGTCAAAGGGCGTGCGATCACTATTGCTCCTTCTGCCAGCTTCATGTCTATCATCTGCTCCAACATCAGTCTGTTCACCGTCGCCGGGTCCACCAGGTTCGGGTAGAATTGAGCTGGTTGCGCCAGTGGCGTTGTTAACACTATCGCCTGAGGTGCAATGGTGGATCCCTGGAACGGCAGGCTCTGTGGTAGGGCCGGAGTCGTATGCTGTGGCTGGTGCAGGTGTATGCCCCCGGTGTAGCTGGGGACCGGTGGAGACACCGTCGCCTGTGGAGAAGCTTCTGAGGCCTGACCGTTACCTCCAGGGGTTTCTGGCAATTCTTCGGTCTTCTCGGATGTCGAGGGCTGCGTAGTCCTGTCGGTTAACTGCTTCTTTAGAAACTCGATCTCCCTTTGATATTGCTGCATCATAAGTAGTACTGCTGGGTCACTCATGGAGAGGCTGGGGGTGCCCCCTCTCTCTTCAGCTGGTGTCTCCTCGAACCACGTGGATGGTCCTCCCGTGATGCCTTCAGTAATGACATTGGCAGCCAGGGCCATTGATGATTCACCGTAGTCAGTTTCTTCAGTGTGGGCTTGTGTCTTCTCGATTACTGCTTTCCCTCTTCTAGTGAGAGGCCCTGGCGTTGCTGCAAGTCTGGCCATTTCCCCAGGCTCGGTTGGTAAGGCCCCGTACCGGCCAAACACCCCTGCCATGTTGCAAGTATAGACCCTTAGGTCTCTGCCTCTTCTTGCCGTTCTTCTCGCCGGCCTACCTGGGAAGACCAACCTATCAAAGACCGAGCCCCGCGGCCTCACCTCTTCCCTCAGCAGGGGCTGATAGCGCTCCTCGGAGCAGTTCCTCGACTCGGCACTAGGCGCGGGTCGGGCTTCTTCTTCTTCAAATGCGGAGGCCACTGCCCCCAGTAGTCTTTGGCAACCCAGGGGAGTGCTCCCCGGACCTCGCAAGTAATTTCTCATGGCCTGCTCCATTCCTTCCCAGTCTTGATCAGGAGGAGAGGCGGGTGATACTGCCCTGTTGATAGCAACGGGCGTGTGGGCTACAGGCTCCGCACGGGTAGCCTGATAGTGACGTCGGTGGTGTCGACGACGGGTGTTCTCCGACGGGGCCAGTGTGACCAATGCCGGTTGGTAGACGGGGGCCGATGTCTTGACCCGGTCTGTCTGTTGAGCCCTTGCCGGGAGGAAGGTGTCGGGCCCTACTCGGGTTGGTGAAGTGACCCGGGCTGCTTTGGGAACCCATGCCCGTTTGCCCTTGGTCGGCCTAAGGGCTGGTTGGTGCTGTGAAATGGTGGCTGGAGATGCGGGCGTCATACCGCCCTTCATCTTCCCCAGTGGCTGGAAAGAGTTGCGCACTGGTATAGTGGGTATGATGCGATCCGGGATCACCTCGGAGCGTTGCCCGGAAAGATGCACCCGGAAAGTTCCGATGACAGCAGACTTGACGGTGCTGGACAGCCGGCCCCGGGGTGACACAGTGGCATGGCTCCTCTGGAGCCTTCTCTAGTGGGAACCCGAGCCTCGGCGTGACGGGCCGGCATTCTAGTGCACATGGTGCACATTACAGCCCAGCGTCTTCACAGGGACAGTCTTAGGGGATTCGGCCATTGGTCGGCCGGCAGCAGCTTTGGTGGCCCCTTGGATGGAGGCGTTGTTTTCGGTCCCGTCAAGCGCCTCCACGTCCAACAAGTCCGCGAAGGCCACTCCCAAAAAGTTGGGGAAGCCAACCGAAGGAGGGAAGCTCCCGAAAGTGAGGGGGACGGCCAGGTAGCCGTTTCGCACGTGGCTCTCGACGGGCTGCTGGCCGAAAGTGAGCGCCAACCCAACGTCCGTAACGTAACCTTCTTTTGCAAATTAGGGAATCAGTATTACAAGAGGGGGGCCACGGAGCCCTTAATTCCGTCAAAGAGATGAAGGGTGATCTTGTCCCACCGGGCGTGCCAGACTTGTGGACGCACTTATTTTCGCTCATTATTATGTTATTCGTTTGTTTAAGTGCGTGGGCGTGCCAGTCACAGAGTGACGATTTATTTAGGCCCCGAGGAGCCGCGGGTGCGCTCGATCTGACTCAGTCAGGTGATTGTATAGTTCGGGTCGGGACTGAGACCCGTTGTGCCATGAAGGTCACAACGTCATTTACATCCCCTCGGAGAGGGGAATACCCTTGATTAATTGCCGGAAATAAGGGCTCCACGGCCGAAAGAAATACTAATTGATTAATGAAGGAAAAGGTAATAGGGCTACGCGGTGAGCCCGAGGTGAGGGCATGAATACTCGGATTATGTCGGTCCCCGATGGACCATTCTGTGTTTGGAAAAAAGTTTATACGGAAAACAAGACGGTAATGGGGGGGACGAATCCGTGCGAATGTCTGCCGAGGGACGGTAATTTTAATACAGGGAGGAAGGTCAGATCCCGGTGAGGGAGGGGACCCTGATGAGATATTGGCCCGAGGTAAGGCCGAGCGGTCACCATGACGAGAGAGAGGACTCCCGAGGGTGAGGTTTGGCTTACAAGAGCATCATCAATATTCCCGGATTTGGAATCCATGAGGGGAGACGAAGACCGTGTCGTTATGTTCGTGAATTGCCTTGAGTGACATGTGTCATTACCGCTCCTTTATTGGCACCACTTCCTTTTGTTAGCTTCCCCTCGCTTACTATTTGGTTGGACTTCCCCCCCCCTTTTTGTTTTATCACTATTATTATTATTTATTGTTCCTTTTATTATATTTATATATATATATACATATTCATTGGAGAAATGATGGAATGTACCACTGAAGGCCGAATTAGGAGTGTGCCGCTGAAGGATTAGGAAGCGTGTTGCTAGAGAGCTGAGAGTGTGTGTCGCTAAAGCTTGTTTGGAGCGTGCCGCTGGAGGCAAAGAGTGTACCGCTGGGGCTGGAGGCTAGGGTGTACCGCTGAAAGGAGTGGGCTAGGATGTGTCGCTAAAGAGTGGGTGAGGAGTTGGTAAGGAGTGTACCGCTGAAGGGTTGGAGGTGTACCGCCAAGAGGTAAAGGGGAGTGCACCGCTGAAGGCAGGCCAGGGGTGTAAAGAACCAACGTAGTCAGGCTGTGACTGAGCGGGGTGGAGTCGAATTTAAGGGATAAAGTCCCTTGTTCATGCAAATCTGATGGGGAATCTCAGGGAATCCAACTGTCAATCTTTTTGTCACGTGATTGAGTCCCGGGTCATGCTCGATAGTCCAGTTCTTCGGGTCTTGTTCAGTTCAACTCTTGGGGCCTTGCATGGTTTCTTTAGTTGATTAAAATGTTTTATCGTTATTTAATCTCATTCGTTTGTTGCTTCCTTTTGTCTCTTAACTTATCATTATTTCTGACAAAAATTCAGCAGCATCTCCCCTTAACCCGGGGCGTAGGGGAATAACAAGGGACATGCCCACATGGAGTGGCATGAACCAACAACTGAGGTGTGTGCCTAAGCAGCCACCTTTGGTGAAACTTTGAAAAAAACTCAGGGAAAATGCCAGACGAGGAAACAGTAGACTGGTGCAAGCTATGAGTGCACTGGAGAAATGATAATCAAGGCGTGCCGCTGAGGCGGCCTAAGAATGTGTAGCTAAGCAGACCAATAGTGGAGGTGTGCCGCTGAATCAGTCCTATAGGGGAGTGTACCGCTGAAGCAGCCAAGGAGAGTGGGCCGCTGGATTGCCAAGGCAGGTGTACCGCTGGACAGATCCAGGGAAGGCTGTGCCGCCAGACGGACAAATGGGAGGGATGTGCCGCTGGGGGGATATGAGTAGTAGGATGACTGAGAGCTTGAATGTATGCATGATGTGGTCTCTAAAGGAGGGGCAAAGGAGCTTCCTGGCCAGTAGATGAGTTACAATAGCCAGGCAGCTATGGTGGGTGCTAGCTAACCCATAGGTGGGGGCAATGGGATAATACTCATGCCCTGGGGAGCCATCAGAAAGAGGGGAGCCAGCCCTACGTCATCAACCCAGGAACATTGGTCATCTGTCCAAGTAGACCTATGATAGGGGAAATCCAGCAAAGCAGAGAGCTAGGGGATTGAGGGAACACACCAAAGGAATCAAAGGCCAACGGTGGGGAGAGGACAACAAAACATAACAAGGGTTAACACCCCAAACAGGCACTTTCATTCATGAAAGACTACAAATATCAAAGACCATGGCCCGAAGGCCAACTCCATTACAACACACTCCAAAACGGAGGGAAGAGAAGATAAAACTACAGGGAAGGAAAAGCAGAAGAAAAAAAAGAAAACTGGGGGGAGACTTGGAATGGGGGAGGGTGCCTCCCTTTAGCCCATTCCTCCCTTCCCCTTTACACACATCACTCTCCTCTCTTTTTCTCCATATCTCTTCTACCTTCTTCTTCTCTTCTTCTTCTCTTCCTCCTTTGCTGCTCTTCTTCGTATGGGTGTCTTTCGTGTGCATCCTCTCTTCTCTTCCCTGTGAGAGCCTTTTATACGTGGGCCGTTGACGAGGCTGACCTCATGATGGCACTGCCATCCGAGGTTGACTTTGGTATCTTCCTCGTCAGGTGAAGATCTCCCTCACCCAATCGGAGGGCGACCCCAAGGCAGGGGGTTAGCTGGAGTTGACATGGCCACACTGCGCGCCAAGGGGCCCCTCTAATGACCGTTGTGTATCTTACCAATTTGTGCCGTTCGGGGGAGTTCACGCTGTGCCGTTGGGGCTGAGGGGCCGTGCCGCTGGAGGGCAGAACGCCCGTGCCGTTGGGGGCTGAGGGGTCATGCCGCTGATGGGCAGAACGCCTGTGCTGCTGGGGGCTGAGGGGTCGTGCCGCTGAGGGGCAGAACACCTGTGCCGCTGGAAGACACCAAGAAGGGTGTGCTGCGGGGCCGCTGGCAGCGTGCCGCTGGAGGCTCTTCAGGGGGCATGCCGCTGAAGGGCCAGGGAGGCCGTGCCGCTGAGAGGGCGTTGGGGCTGTGCCGCTGGAGGCTTGGAGGCTGTGCCGCTGAGAGGGCATTGGGGCTGTGCCGCTGGAGGCTTGAAGTGTGCCGTTGGAGGAGCAATGGCTCTTGCTTCAGGAACTAACGGTCGTGCGTTCTTTGGGATATTTCTTCACCATTAGGGACCCGAGGGTGGGTTCATAGTAGTGTATCAATTCAGGAGGGCATCCTGTGCTTTCTTGGTCTCTTAATGCGCCCGCGCAAATGTGGGGATTTGTCGGACGGTAGTATTCTCCCGGAGCCCTGGATGGCCAGTCTCTCCGGGTCTTTGACTTTGACATCGGTGCGGGGGCTTGGAGGGACATATGGATGTGTGATTTTACACGTCCATAGAGTGTATTTGAGAGGGTATAATCATGGGCTTTAGTGGTCTTTTGTTCACCCATTCTATGCCCTATATGTATGCTGCGTTTTGGTCCGATCGGAGGCATCCCTTGTGCTAACCTTGCCCTATTTACGGCAGGAGGAGAAGAAGAACGTGAAATAGGGTGACAATACTACCTGGAGGAGGAAGAAGAGGTTGGAGTGATCATCTTCCATGACCCTGAGCTTGGATCTGGACGGCACTGCTGCTGCTTTCCACGGTTTGCAAGTTTGGGCGTTTCTATCTCAAGCTCGGCTCCTTCCACTCTAGTTTATCATTCCCAACGCACCCTACCTATTGATTGAAGGGATCCATGGGACATTCAAGAGGAGATGCTACAAATCTGATGTTGATCTATTTGTGATGTCCCTTTTATTAAATACAAGGTTGTGAGCATACTAGTTTGTTCGTTCCTTGTGGTTGCAGATACAGTTGGAGTTGGGATTTAAAGGAAACATTGTTGAATCTCCGTCTAAGCTTGAATCTACATGATTTGATGAAGGAGGCTCGACGAGAGCTCATCATCCTGCTGGGAACCTGAACCATCGTCTCTGAACTTATGAAGAGAAGTTGAAACTTCTTAAATAGAGTTGTCAGGGGGAGCCTAACACCTTTAGTTGTTCGTATTTTGAATTCTCCTCAAGGACTTGCTTATTCCTGGATTATACTTTGTTGTGAGCACATTGTGCATATCCTTTGTGTTGTGTTAAACTCGATACATCATTGTGTATGGGCGGAGCTGCGTCTCCGCGTGGTCTAAGTGTCCGGGGAGTGATCCCCGACGTCGTGTGTGTGTGCTGCGATGGCAGCGTGTTGGGGCTTGTCCCCGTGTGTGGACATTGCTGCGGAAGCAGCATGTGTCGTTGGGGTTCGTCCCCGTGTTGCTACATTCTGTAGCGTGGAGTGAAGCCTCACCCGGTTGGGTGAGGGGTGGACGTAGGGAGCCCATCGTGGTCCCGAACCACCTTAAAAGCCTTGTGTCATGTGTGATTGCCTGTGTGATTGTCATTTCTTCTATCTCCCTTCACAGGTACATTATATAGGTTTTTAATTCACTACACTGTCACACACTGCTACCTCCGTTATCCGTGTTGAGCGTAATTCTCTTGATTGTTGCATTAACTATCTGTGTGAGATTGGAAAGTTTGAGAGAACATTGTAATCTCACTTGAGGTTTAGTTAATTGTAAAATCTGCCATCTCGGCAAGGGGACAATTCAACCCCCCTTCTTGTCCTCCATATCTCTGGGCCAACAGAAGACCTCCCCAGTAGAGGATGAGGAGAAATCTCCGTTCTTCGACTGCATCTTGAAGGCAGAGATATCTCCAAGAATCTCCATTTTGACCTTCAAGTCTTACGATGGCCAGGGTGACCCGGCCGACCACTTTGACAGTTTCGACGCCCTAATGACCCTCCACGGGGCGTCCGACCCCATCAAGTGCCGAGCCTTCGTGACCACCCTGGTCCAAGGCGCCCAAGCATGGTTCCGGGCCCTCGCCCCCAGATCCATCCGAGACTTCAAGCAATTTGGGCCAGTGTTTAAGGAGAGTTTCGTCGGTAGCGGCCCCCCAAGGTTGGTAGCGGGGCTATTGGCTCTCAAATAGGCTTAGGGGGAGAAACTCTGGGCTTATATCAACCGATTCAAGTCGGAAGCCCTGAGAATCCCCCGCCTGGATGTAGCATCGGCCATAACCGCGCAGACCGGAGGCACCCGTGACGAGAACCTCCGTCGAGAACTTGTCCTCCACCCTCCCTCGACCCTTGCCGAGCTAGTGACTCTAGCTTTACGCCATGCTGAGTGTGAAGAAGTTCTCAACGCATGCCAAGGCGCAACCGGCTCGGGTTGGGAGGGGGACAAGAAGCGAGCACCCGAGTCAAGCTCGGGCCAAGGAAAAAGGTGGAACCGAGACGGGGAGCACAAAGAACCGTCCCGGAAGTATGAGTGGTACACTCCCTTAACCGCTCCGGTGTACGAGATCTATGAAGACATCAAAGGCTCGGGCCTCCTCCGCCAACCCGAGCCAATGAGGTCGAAGAGCCGCAATCGCAGTAAGCACTGCCTGTTCCAAAGCGACGATAGGCATCATACTGGCAATTGCCACCAACTCCAGGATGAGATCGAGCGCCTCGTCTGTCAGGGACACCTATCCCGGTTCGTGGCCGGGCATAAGGAAGACTGAGGCGCCCCAGAGGAGATCGGCAACGCCCCTCGCGGGGTCCACATCAATGTCATCGTTGGAGGAGCTGCATCAGGAGGAGACAGTACCCGAGGAAGGAAGCGTCATGCTGAGCGGGCGAGCCGAGCTATTGAGCCTCCCAAGGCCCCGCCAAGTGAGCCCCAGGTCATAGTCTTCTCCGACCAAGACCTGGAAGGGCTGACCACCCCGCATGACGATGCCCAAGTTATATCGGCTACGATAAACCATTGTAACGTAGATAGGATTATGGTTGACAATGGAAGCGCCCCTGATGTATTGCCTTATGAGTGTTTTCTTAAGATGGGGGAGAATCCGTCTAAACTCGACCTGATCCGAACCCCCCTTTGCGGGTTCAATGGCCAGGCCATTTATCCCGAGGGAGCACTGAGCCTGCCGGTTACTCTCGGCACCCCACCCAAAACCGTTACGGTTATGGTGGACTTCATAGTGATCAAGGGTATGATGGCACACAACGCAATCTTCGGCCGGGGGATCCTTAGCCGAACGAAAGTGGTGCCCTCTACCTATCACCAAAAAATGAAGTTCCCCACTAAACATGGGGTGGGGAAAGTCCGGGACAACCAGGTGTTGGCCAGAAAGTGCTATAATATCTCGGTTGAAGCCACAAGGCCGGACGGGATGAACAAGGGCCCCCGGGAAGTCGAGGAAAAACCCATGACATCCGAGCCTAGAGGCGAGTTGTTAACTGTTTTCCTAAATGATGACCCAACCCTAGGAGTAAGGATTGGAGCTGACCTACCATCTGAGGTTCAGTAGCAATATGAAGAATTTCTTTCTGGGTACATCCGAGTCTTTGCATGGTCTGATGATCGACTCCCTGAGATACCAGGAGAGACAGTAGTGCATAAACTCAACCTTGACCCGACCATGAAGCTCGTACAATAACGCAGAAGGAAGCACGTGCCAAAAAAGTAGATGGTCATCAAGGAGCAAGTCACCAAGGGGAAGAGGACTAGTCTTTTTAGATTGGTCCTATACCCGACGTGGCTGGCTAACGTCGTCCAGGTGCCAAAACCTTCGGGAAAGTGGTGAATGTGCGTAGACTTCACCGACTTGAGTAAAGCCACACCAAAAGATTGATATATGTTTCTGAGCATCGACCAACTGGTTGACTCAACCTTGGGCAACGAGATACTTAGCTTCCTGGACGCCTATTCAGGCTACCACCAGATCAGAATGGATCCAGAAGACATCGAGAAAACTACCTTCATCACCGACTTTGGCGTACACTGTTACACCCAGATGCCCTTCGGGCTGAAGAACGTCGGAGCCACGTACCAGAGGCTGGTCAACCATATGTTCGAGGGACAGCTCGGCCGAATGTCGAGGCCTATATTGACGACATGCTTGTCAAAACTCCCAAGGCCGAGGACCACTTCGCCGACCTAGCAGAGACCTTAGACACTCTCTTGAGGTACAATATGAAGCTCAACCCCACCAAGTGTGCCTTCGAAGTAAGGTCCGGGAAATTCCTAGGCTTCTTGGTGACCCAGCGTGGGATCGAGGCCAACCCCGACAAGGTCCATGCCATCTTGGACATGCGGGTCCCCACCTGCACCAAGGACGTTCAACGCCTTACCGGGCGCATTGCTGCGCTCAACCGATTCCTGTCCCGTGCGGCCGAACGATGCCTACCCTTCTTCAAACTATTGAGGGGGCCCAAAATGGCATCTGCTACGTTCGCATGGGATGAGGAATGCCAAAAGGCGTTTGCTGAGCATAAGGAGTTCCTGGTTTCACCCCCGGTGCTGTCCAAGCCCATTCTAGGTGAAGCCTTACATCTCTACCTCTCGGCAACTCCATCCACAGTTAGCTCAGTCCTAGTCAGGAATGACTCGGTAGTTGAGAGACCGGCCTACTACACCAGCAAGGTGCTCAACGAAGCTGAAAGAAGGTACCCCGCAATCGAGAGACTCATGCTAGCGTTGTTTTCCTCGGCCAAGCACCTTCGACCCTACTTCCAAGGGCACTCCATCATCATGTTGACCGACGAACCACTGAAGAGGATCCTCGCTCACCCTGAAGCCTTGGGATGCCTCGTCAAGTGGGCCATCATGCTCGAGGCCTACGATATATCGTACCGACCTCGCTCGGCTATCAAAGGACAGGTGCTCGCTGACTTCATCACCGAGAGCACCATCTCGACCGAAGAAAAATTACCGTCCGCACCGGGGCCAACTTGGGAATTGTTCTTCGATGGATCCTCCAACTCGACCGGGAGCGGCGCCGGTATCCTCCTGAAGTTCCCCGAGGGAGCAGAGCTGCAATACGCCTTGAAGTTCAACTTCCAGGCATCCAACAATGCCTCCGAGTACAAAGCCCTTATCTCGGGAGCCCGCATGGCCCGGCCGTTGGGGCTGAGCGAGTCAGAATTCACACTGACTCCCAACTGGTTGCTAGCCAGGTCAACGGCGATTACAAAGCTCGGGAAGAACCGATGGTCAAATACCTCCAACTGGTCAAAACTATGGCGCAACAGTTCGAGAGTTTTGAGGTAGTCTGAATAGCTCAGGAGGAAAACTCCTGAGCGGACGCCCTCTCTCGGCTAGCCTCCTCTCTTGACCCCGAGGGTACTCGATCGGTCCTTCTCGAAGAGCTAGAGCGACCGAGCATTGACTCAGAGCTCATGACTATTGACTCGGCCTCCCCAAGCGACTGGCGTGCCCCCTATCTGTCGTGGCTCTAAGACTCTCAGGAGCCTCCCGACCCTCGGGAAGCTCGGAGATTGAAGTACCAAGCTCGACGATTCGTCATTCTAGATGGCACTTTGTACTGTAGATCCTTCTCCGGTCCCCTCTTGAAGTGCATCAGTACTGACGAAGCCAGTCGAGCGATTCAGAAGGTTCACGAAGGCCTGTGCGGAGCTCATCTAGGAGGAAGGTCACTCGCCAGGATCTTGCTTTGACAGGGTTACTGGTGGCCCACTTTGTAGCGCGACTGCTCGACCTACATACAACAGTGTGACCGATGCCAGCGATTTGACCACTTGGTCCATCAGCCGGCAACAGAGCTCGTCACCATGGCCGAGCCTTATCCTTTCGCTTGGTGGGGGATCGACATCCTTGGGCCGTTCCCTATGGCTCAGGCCCAGAAGAAGTTCGTCATCATCGCCATTGACTACTTCACCAAGTGGATCGAGGCCGAAACTACAGCTAGGATCACCGAGACAGTCGTGTGGAGTTTCATCTGGAAGTCGATCATCTGTCGCTACAGCATCCCTCGGGTGATAGTGAGTGAAAATGGTCGGTAATTTTATTTTCGTTATTTCCGAGACAGATGTGCCGACCTAAACATTCGCAATCACTTCACTTCGGTCGCCCACCCTCAGGCTAACGGGCTGGTCAAAAATGCCAATAAGACTATCTTAAAAAGCATCAAGACTAGGGTCGACAAAGCCAAGAGCAGTTGGCTTGAGGAACTGTCGAACGTACTTTGGTCACACAGAACGACTCCCAGAATGGAAACCGGTGAGAGTCCCTTTCAGCTAGTGTACGATACCGAGGTCGTGATCCCATTGGAGATTGGCAATCCCTCCCTCCGAGTCATCTACTTCTCGCCTGAGGCAAACGACCAGAAACTGCTCAAAAATCTCGACCTAGCAGATGAAGTCCAAGAGATTGCTAGCATCCGAGCAACGGAATATCAACGCCGCCTCACTCGATACTACAACACCAAAGTCTGAGACATACATTTTCAGCCAGGAGACTTCGTTCTCAGAAAAGCCGAAGCCTCTCGACCACTTGAGGCGACGGGCAAGCTATCCCCTAATTGGGAAGGCCCCTACCGAGTGGTCGAGATGCTCGGAAAAGGAGTGTACCGGCTATCTACTATGGAAGGAGAACCCATCCCTCGGACGTGGAACGCGACTACACTACGCAAGTTCTACTTCTGAATACTTCAGTCGTGTAAGCAATATGAAATAAACCAAAATTTTCCTTCCTCTTTTATTCAAATAACTTATTTGTACATCAGAAAGGCCGAAGCCAATACAATACTTGTCAAAAAAGCAAAAATCCATCTGCACTGCCGTACAAGCCCATCGCTCGGCTGACTCGGTTAACCTTCCTGCATCCAGCCACTGACTCTGCCTCATGCGGAAACTGGCTCGGATAAAGGATAGTCGACCCCGTTGACTCGGGTAACTCGGAACAAAGGTGACTAAGGAAGGCTACCTTCCAAGTTGCATAGGGAAGATGAAGGGGAAGAGGAAGCCAACTAATAGAAGAGGATGTCAAGAGGCACCCTCCGAAGAGTGAAAGAAATGATAAGAAGAGCAGAAGAGAGAGAAAGAGGCTGCGGGAGAAGGGAGGAGAAGCAGGAAGTGGAGAGGAATCCTGAGAGGGATCCCCTCCAGAGAGTGAGCGGGAAGGGACGAGAGAAAGGGGTGCCTGGTCCCCCTATCCGTTCGCCGTTACATCCCTCCCCGCAAGCGCCATCGGAACTGATAAAAAGAAGGTGATGTGCTTCCGCACGTTGAACCCCCTTCTAACCTACCCACCGGCCGTCGAACTCCCTTCAAACCTGAAGCAGTAAGGACTCTCTGCCCTCCGTCGTCTGCAGCTTCATCTTCCAGAGCGTCTTCTATGCTTAAAATTTGACGGCACAACGCTTCGTGAAGAAGGTGGGAGGAAAGACTGTCAGAGAACACCCTAAGCGATGGAGAGGAAGAGACGCCCTTCAGACCTTTTATAGGCAAAGGGAGGCTACTTTCCTTAAATGATTCTCCCCTCGAAAGCACGCTAAAGGGACCTCTCCCTGCGAACGGTCAACTCAGACTCCTCGGTTCCATCCCAACGGGACACACGAAGCGGCCGGGCATTTAAAGTATGAGAAAATGGAAAGACACCCTGTCAGACGCCCGCCCAGCCATCATGCAAGATCCACGCAGAAAGTATCGGCACTTTCCAACTACTGCGGATACGTTGGTCAAACCACGGCAATAGCGGTAAAAAATAGTCAAGTCTTCATCATAACACGGCTGCCTTACGTTCTTGACCTTCCTTTACACAAAAAGAGAAGTTTCTCTTCAAAAAAGGAAAAAAATGTACAAGGAGAAAAAGGAAAATAGATACATTAGGCCCCTGGCCCATCCTGAGGCTCAGAAGTTGAAGGCTCGATGGTCTACCCCCGGCACCCTCAGCGACGGCTGACCCTGGCATTGACCCCACCTGTGTGGGAACTACCTCGGTTGTGCTCCCTCCTGAGGCATCCGGAGTTGGCGACCCCTCGGACAAAGACGAGTCCCCCTGGTCTCCTTCTTCCCCCGAGGTCAAACTAGAGGGATCGGAGGACGCCGAATCCGAGTCGTAGCATTGCCCGGACGGGAAACTGATTGTCCCGGGCACCTGCTCCTCCGCGTAGAAGATGGCCCGGCTGTAGCCGTGCTTGAACCCCTTGCGGATGCCCCGGCGAAATGTTAACTCATAGTAGGGGAGGGCAGCCTCCTTAAGATCGACCCGGTAGGCCTCCGAGCATTTCTATTGCTCGAGTGCCTCTGCCCCGACCGATCCCACTCTACTGGCGAGCTCGGCCTTCTCCCCCCCCCCCCCCCCCCCCCGCCGCGGCCAACCTCCACTCTGCCTCGGCTATCTGCTTCTCCGCCTCGGCCCGATCAGCCTCGGCCTCCAACCGAAGACGCGTGGCTTCCTCCGCTCGATCTAATAGCTCGGCGTGCTCGGCCTCCCACTGGCCATCTCGCTCAGCGCGGGCCACGTGCTCCTCCTCCAAAAGCCGGCTCTTCCTATCGAGCGACCCGCGGGCCTGAGCCAGTTGTCCGGTCAGTGTCCGGGCCTCCACCTGGCTCACCCTCGCCAGCTCTCTAACCGAGGAGAGCTCCTGTCGAAGCCCATCACGCTCCTCGGTGAGCCGAGCTACCTTCCCATCGGATGCACCAAGGGGCCAGGCAAGGTTCGCCCGTTCTGACTCCAACCGAGCATAAGCTTCAGCCAGAGAGGCCCCCATCTGCGCCAGGACTAGGCCACCCTCCATAACCATCTCAAGGGCTATAGGTGGGGAGCGTTTCTTGTCTCCTCCCCTCACCACCTTCGTAGCTATGCTACAACATTTTTGATACAGAGGGCCCTAGATGTCCAGCCTCTCTAGAACTGTCGGAATAGGGCCCCTCCCTCCGAGCGGCACCCCCCCGGGAGCTCCACCGACCGGCCCGGATCGAGCCACTGCTTCATCCACCCCTCTTGCCTCGGTCGGTTGGGGCTACGTCGCCTCTCCTCTCGACCCCCCGGCCTCGACCAGCTCGGTCCCGACGTCGCCACCCGGAGCGCCGCCTGCCTCACTCAATGCTCTAGCCTCGGCCGCGATCCTGGAGTTGCCCGCTTTGGCCCTGGCCCCCTCGGCTCCTACAGAGGGGAGAGCCGGGCCATCACCGCCGCCAACCGCAGAAACGGCCCTGTCCTCCTCGGCCCCCTCTTGCTTGACGGATGGGAGAGCTGGCCTAATAGGGTCGGCCCTATCACGCTCGACAGAGGGGAGAGCCGAGCCAGAGCCACCTTCGATTGCGGAGACGGCCCCGGCCTTCTTGGCCCGCTTCTTGGCCTTCACGGCGTCCCGTATCATCCCCTCCATGGGATCCTTGCGCTTGGACCCCCGCGATCTGGAAGACCCTTCCCGGGTCACCCCCTTGCCCTTATCTCGAGCTCTGGAGCAACCCTCGGGAGGTCGCAACTCAACAGCAGCCGAGTCATCACCCTGATCAATCACTTCCCGCTCGGTCATAGGATCCTCCTCCGCAGCCAGCCGCCTAGTGTCTGCACCAAAGAAGACATGGTCAGGGAAAGAAAAATGGCTTCATCACCCGACGAGAAAGCTGATTCATGGTGCCCTTACCTGCCGGCCGTAGCCACTGGAGAAAGCATCGCTCGATGTTCTCCGGAGTCACCAGCTCCTCCGTGGACTGGCGATGCTTTATTAGAAGGGCCGCATATTTCTCTACATACGGAGAGAACTCATCTTGCCTCGGAGGAATGTTCGGGTGAAAGTTGGGGATTACGGGACACCTCCAAGACTCCACCAAAAAAGTCCCCACCCAGAAGAACTGAGTCTTCCACCCCTTGTGAGAAGAGTCCTTCGCGGCTAAGGAGACATAGCTCCTGTTCCACCTCGCCTGGATGAAATAGAAGCCCTTCCCAGCCGAGAAATGCCCCTTCAACTCAAAAAAGTATTGAAAGAGGTCCAAGGAAGAAGGAACCCCGTACTGGAGGCAGAGAATGCAGAAAGCAGAGAGAAGAAGATAAGAGTTGGCTACCAACTGTATGGGAGCCAACTGAAAGAAATTGAGAAGCTTAAGAACAAAAGAGTCAAAGGGAAGACGGAACCCACCCTTCACGACAGAAGGAAGGAGCAGAAATGGCCCCTACGAGAATCCAAGCTTGTCTCGTTCGGAGTGGCCGCGACGAAGTAGTAATGATAGGGCAGGCGAAACTGGTGCTCCAACCGCTTCACCTCTGCCTCTCCCAGCTCGCTGCAGTTCGGAGCCTGTGATATCACCATCGCCCTCACCTTAGGCTCACCCTCCAACTCTTCGACCTCCGGACACTTTTCCGCCATGAAATCTGAAGATGATCTTGAAGAGGAAGGCTCCCGAGACTCTGAAGACTCTGGAGGAAGGGGAAGCTGTCGGACCGCCTCCGCGGTTATCTCCGCCAACTCTACAAACGTAGCTGCGAGTCTCTGCTCTTCCACCGTATCCCCACGGCACATCAGAGAGCCCGAAAGCAAATATGAAGGATGGCAAAACCCTAAAGCGGAGGGAGTCTGGAACGACAGCAAGCGCACAACGCTTATATCCCCTCGCGAAAGGCGGCACGTCGTTTCGACCTCTGAGAAAGGGGGGGCCCTTCATTTCAAAGCTGTCAAGATTATCATTATTGCATGCCAAGGTGACCACGACACGTGGCTTCTTAACACCGCCAGATCTCCAACCACCTGAGCCACGCTGGTCCAAAACCCTAATGGCTACTCTTCCGAGCCTGCCAAGGCTCGGGAGTAGGAGGGGGACCAGTGGAGAGGGGGATTTCTGTAGCCCATCTAAGAGCGGCCGAACTAGGTCCAGCGAGACCAAATGATGCCCAGCTCATCAAAGTGACCGCCCCGCAGGGCCCACTTAGCATAAAAGCTTAATAAGGTCACTCGGGATCAAGCACTTCCTAGGCGGCCATTAGGCTCGGAAGGTCGAGCGTCAATCCGGTCGGAGGAAGACCCATGCCCGACCTATCCCCCTCGCCGAGATAAGGGCTAGTGCTCAGCGCCCACTCTGATCGAACCTCACCCAAGCTATGCCTAGCGCCTGGGACAAGGCTGGCACTCTACATGCTTGGGTCGATCGATGGATGCTTATCCACACTACCATTGAGTGCCCTTTCTGAGCAAGAGTTTACGAGGATAAGGGGGCCCACGAATCCTCAAGGCTATAAAGAGCCCACAATGAGGACGTAAAAAGTTCACGATGAGGACGTAAAGAGCCCACGTCGAGGACGTAACCCCCGCCTGAAACTCCTCAGCTTACGGGACTCATAAGGATGGCACACTATTTAAACCTGGGACTCCCTCCAGTGAAAGGTAAAGCCAACACACGTCTAAAACTCCCTGAGCATGAACCACTTCACCACCTTGGTAGAGAGGGATCTCGTGCATCTCCTTCTTCCTCCCTTCATAGCTTCCACCACTGCTCTACTGACTGAGGCATCGGAGGGTTTTCCCCAGGGAACCATCCCTGGGCCCCCTGATCTGTTTCCCTTCCTTGCAGTTCACTGTTCGGTGATCATCTCCTCCAGCTCAGGACCAGCGCGAGATCGCCCCTCTTCACCTATATAAATTGTCCACCTTTTACCAAGGGCATTGTCCACCTTTTAACAAATGCATAAATAGGATATGATACTCGTTGACAAAGACAATGTCTTAATAGAGCTGTATTATAAAATGAAATTATGAAAATATTCAAATTACACATAGCATCCATGACTTATAAATACAACTTGGACCATAGAATATCAATTTTTCACTCTACAACTAAAATATACAAACTTGGCAACTCTTTAACATATAAAATAGTTTCCATTGGTGCTCTTTAGGTTCAAACATTTTTTTGCTAGTGGACATTGTTGATATTTAATCCCGCCCCAAACAAAGCAATAGACATGTAAGCATGTAATAACATATAAAGGGGATGGGGCGATGAAGATAAATAGATGGACCGTGATCGTCACCAAGGATTGACAGTAGAAAAGGATGTTACAGAAACTGAAAGACCTACTGTTTACCTTGGAAAAGAGAAAGAAAGCGTGGCCGAAGAACAACCGCAACAATATATGATCACGCGTGAGAACAAGGGTGCAAGAACTTATGGATCACACCTCCTCGCCTTCCAGCCGACTAGAGAGCGAGGGCCTCACGTTGCATTCTTGCCTTCCTGCGAAACAAAACCAAAACAAGGAGATAAAAACCCATTACACTTGAAGTGCAGCATCAATCCCGAGTGCAGAAAATAGCATGTGAAATTGATGGAGAACACACCGGGGGAGGGTTTTTAACCCCTGTAAAAAGGAACAAATAATAGGCATGTATGTTGTGATGAGAAAAGAGTGCAGAGGAGGATTTAAAACGTAGCACAACGGTAGTGAAAAGGAGATGCAAATATGCTATGTGTGCAGAAAGCGTGCAGAACCGTGCAAAATAGAGCAAAAGAGTGAGCAAAGAATAAAGAAAAGGATGAGTAAAAGCAGCCTTAGGAGGAGGAAGGATGAAGGTAACACTTCCCTGGACAGCTCGGGGTCGAAGTGGTGAGTCGACGGTGCGGCATGGCTTCGCCCCGGATCAAAGAACGCCCCTCCTTCGTGCACATGGAGCAGAGGCTATTTATAGAGCCCATAAACCCTAGCTCAAATCTGAGGATAATTACACAAAAGAATGGATTTTGATTAATAAATACGTGGTATAATATCCCTAGAAGGGATATCAATCGACTTGGCACGCTATCCAAGGCATAAATGGTGCGAACAAGGACTCCAAAGAGTCCTCGACGGAAGAAAATGGAGCCCGGGATGGTCAGGATTCTGCAACTTGAATGCGGTCAGTCATGAGACCGCCACCTGAAGAACGCGGTCAAGGGACGACTGCTACTTGGCAAGGAAGAATAGCTGAGTCGACGCATAAGCCAACGGGTCGACGCACGCCAGGAAACAAAGAGGCAGGTAGGAGGCGGTCTTGTACCTGATGGTGGCGATCATCCCAAGACCGCTACCATACTGGGTAGTGTATTCAGTGTGAAAATTGAGGAAGAATAGCCCCCCAAACCTCCAAGGGTTAATGGGCTTGAAAATGACCAAAAATGGGCTCCAAATACGCTCAAGGAAGGCTCCAAAACAATGGGTAATTCAGGACATCATCAAAGATAGAATGTTTAAAATGGGTGTCAACAGATGCGCCACCTTGATGTCTGCTTTGCAAGGGAACGAGCAAAAGCGGCGGGGCGGCGAAATGAAAAGGAGATGGAGTGAAAGTGACATCAACAAGAAATGGAGATGAAGCGGAAGTGAAGCGGAGTGAACTGAAAAGCGGGCATCAAGGCAAAAGACCCCCGTCATAACCAACAAGCGACAGGATTTCTCCCGAAAATGCCGAACATGTTGTGCATGTCTGGAACATGCGTTAATTGTTTTGATGATGTCCAACTATAAGTCATTATTGTTCTTTTGTAATGACTCAACTATGTCCTTGATGCTTACATGCAATGTCTTCCACAAAAAGACTCATGATTCATACAAGCCATATTGAAAATTAGTCAAACAATCATGACCATTTCAATGAGTCTTAAATATCTCATGATGTGTGCAAACAAATTTCTTGAAAGCAAAGCAACAAGCAGCAGCAAACCAACAAGCAGCAGTAAAGCAACAACGTAGCTCTTCAAAGGTTGCGTCGACGCAACAGGGCAATAGCATCGATGCACCAAGCGCAAGCAGCCATAAAAATAATAGAATTGCATGGTTGCAACCCTCAAATAATCTCAGCAGGGCTAGGCTGATTCCAAGGCACTAGAACGTAAAAGGAGGAGACCTGATCAAGGCTGGAAGAAATCCAAGTGTAAGGGCCTTTAGGAGTCAAAAAGCTCAGAGGACAACAAGGCTGCGTCAACTCCATTGCGCCAATGTGTCAACGTAGCTCCCGTTCCAGCAACAGCCAAGATGGGATATCAAGGCAGACAAACTGAAGAACAAGGATGAAAAATAGCTTAACAGAGGTGACAAATAGATAGATAAAGGAGACAAATACCCATTAGCGGTGATAAATGGATCATAGCCATGACTAATGGCCCATAGGTGAAGTCTGCGTCGACGCAATAGGGTAATGGCGTTGACGCAATCAAGCGAAGCTAAAGTGAAGAATGGCTCTCACAGAAGGCGACAACTCCTTGCAACTAAGGGTGAAAAATAGCTAATTATCAGTGACAAATAGACTTTAGCAGTAACAAACAGCTCACAAGGGTGAAAAATGGCTTGCTAAGTTCAAATGAGCAAAATTAACATAGGCTACGCTAACGCAATGGCCCTACTGCGTCAACGCCATCTTCGTAAGGTAGAAAAGCAAGAACAAGGGCAACGGCTCAAGGCCACTAAGGGTGACAAATGGGTGGTCAATGGTGACAAATAGAAGATAAGGCCAATAAATAGCTTGGTAAAGGTGAAAAATAGGTGGCCAGGCTGAAAATAGAGAAACCGTAGAAGGAGAGTCAACTCAAAATGCTGTTGGAGTCGACTCCAGTTACAATGAATCTCACAAGGATGAAAGAAGAAGCAGTGACGATGGATATTGATGAATAAGGGTGACAAATAGATGGTTAAGATAGACAAATGGGTGTTAAAGGTGAAAAATGCCTAATAAGGCTGACAAATAGCTCACAATCGTGACAAACGGCCTATAGCTGAAGGTTGCACCAACGCAAGGCCATCACTGCGTCAATGCTATCAATGCCAACTCGCCAACATGTGCAGGATACATGAAGCTGCGTCAAAGCAGGATCACTGCTGCGTCGACGCACCAGAAGGCTTCTCAAGCATTTCTTTCTCAAACATGCAACACATTCGGAAGAACATCTAGAGGATTAAAATATGAACCACAAACCTCCAAAAGCTCATCTTTTGACGTCTGGAGGAGGTTCCTAGTATTGATCATTGTCCCTGCCATCATCACAATACCAGAGCAACTTTTTGGAGGCAGATCTGCTAGGTATCTTATTTGGGTAAAGTCGCTTTTCATGGTACACTACTTTTTGCAGTCAACCAATGGGGTTCTTGTCCAAGAAAGGCACCCAGGACAAAGGATTGTCCTGAGCCAACGAGATTGCAGTTCTGGAAGAGCTCCATATCCAAGAAGCATCATTTCCTCTCCTGCAAATTAAATAAAAAACTTTTGAAGGGAAAATTATTGTGGGTCTATTCTATCATATGCGTTGGACCATTCAGAAATGAGGCATACTTCAAGAAGGTTTTTCAAATCCAACCAATTGCATTGTAGATCTCTTGGAAGGAAATTCCTAATCATCTCTCCGATAAGTATTGGCCTCCTGCATGAAGGAAGGTCGTTGCTACCTCAAGAGGAAGAAGAAGGCTTTAAAGAAGAAAGGAGAGAGAGTCCGTGCCTTAGCTGATTATCTGAGAGGAAGAAAAAGAGAAGAGAAGAAGAGAGAGTAGCCCAGCACATGGATCCACCCAATCAGGTGCTGTAAAGAGAAGGAGAGGAGAGCATCCCTACAGTCGGCTTGAGCCTGAAGAAAGAAAGCATCAGTAGCCAATAAAGCTTCATCTTCAATCCATTCAGACAAGACTTGTGGATCAAATCCAAAGTCTTCGTGCTCCATTCAGAGCCACAATTTTTGTTTTCATCTTTCTTTGTTTCCTTTTTTCATTTCTGATCTTTGTGTATGTGTGTGGGGTTCGTCCCCGTGGAAGCTGTGAATCAGTAGTAACAAGCTGTGAGGCTCAGCAGTAGCAAGCTGTGGGGCTCAACAATTGCAAGTTGTGAGACTCAATAGTCAAGCTGTGTGTCAGTAGTCAAGCTGTTAGTCAGCAGGGAGCCTCATCGGGTTTTGGTGAGGGGTGGACGTAGGTTGCGGGTTTGCAACCGAACCACCATAAAAATCCTCGTGCAATGGGCTGTGCCTTGTGTGATTGATCCTTATTCTCTATCCCCATTCACAGGTTTTTATATCGGTTTAAATGCATGTTATCCTAGTCACTTTTCAATGAATAGACGCTAGTTTTCTATCCACATGCACCAGGAGTGTGTTGAGGAGCCATTCCACTCGTAGTGGAGAACAAATTGTGTGGGTACATCAACCACACCAGTTTGCTGCGTCGATGCCGCATCCCACTGAAGCACTGAGGTGTACTAATAGCCCTAGAAACTACATTGATTCAACACTTGTGCGGGTCAACCTGAGTAGTCTAGGCCTAGCATTGTGCTTCATCCCTTGAAGTACGCATGCTAAATCCGATGTGCCCATTTTTGTTGAAGTGATTCATATGCATCATAGTAGTAATTTATGTTTTAATCAGCTAAGTTTTTAATTGGGCAAATTTGTACCGGATCTATTCAACCCCCCCCCCTTTCTTGATCCGGTTCCACCCAAGGGACCTAACAGAACTAACCACAAGGAATGGCTGACGCGGATGACACATGTCTGGAGAACTAAACTAAGGAAAGGAGAAGAAAACACGATCGACCTCATTAGGGGACACAATCCAGAGTCAATGAGGGGATCAGAAGAGCAGAAGCTGAAAAGCAAGGAATAACTGGGATAAAATTCAGACAGGAATCACGCTGGCCAACCAGACCAAGCGAATAGATCAGAGAGAACATTCAAATTTAGAGCTTATCCAAGACAATTAAGTGCAATCAACCGTTGTTGAGGAGGAACCTTGAAAGATTACGGGGCGTGAATGCTCAAAAATGACATGATGCATGCTGGGCTAAAATAAAGAAATCATCAAAACGAATGCAAAGAAAAGCAATAAAAAGTACTCAAGAATAATATTATTTGACCGAGCAAGATGGGGTCAAGACTCTTCTTGCAACCACGGCGTGCGAGACAGAGTCCATCGTCTCCCACCCGACTCAACCTAACGGCCTATCTAACGATTAACCGTATGCTCCTAGATCATCATCATTTTTGGTAAAGGAGAACATCAGATCTCAGAACACATGGAGAACCAATCGATCCTTGAGATGATATAATAGCATAGAGATACCATATAGTAATGCAACAAAGAGATGGGATAGAGAGCCGTACCTGACTTACCTGCCAAGTGAAATGACATTTTTTGGATTTTGAATTTTTAGATTTTTATGGGATTTCAAACATAAGACAATAAACACAAGCACGAACATGAACTAAACGCAACATAACACAATGAATAGAATATAACATAACATAACAACACAGGTAAAACATCACAAGAACAAACAACACACGTGGGACAGAAGACACGGTGGGGCAAGACAACATAACACCGCAGGGCATGGTGGGACAGCACACGCAGGATGACAACACAACATGGCGGGACAAGCCAACACAACATGGCGAGACAAGCCAACACAGTGGGATGACAACAACACGGGGGACAAAAGACAGCACGTGGGACAAGGACAAATGTGGGACGAGAAACACATGGGACGAAAGACACGTGTGGGATGACAACACGAAGGACAACAACACAGCGGGGACAACCAAAAGACACGACAAATACGCCCTTCAACCAAACCAAAGATCTAATGAAGCAGAACCACCAGGTTCTAAATCGTAAGACAAAGCCCCCTCATGAAGATATGATAAAGTGAAGCGAAGTGAGTAAAGGCTGAGAAGGACATAAGCTTCAGAACAGATCGAGAGATAAGTTTGAAGATATGAACAGATCATGACCTGAAAGACATACCTAGACACACAACGAGATGCAATGTAATGAGTGTGACATAATGTAAGGAATATGAAAACGGATGGGGTAAGTTGGATGATGACAAAATAACACACAAAATGTGGAAACTATGCTAAGAATGCAGAACAAACATGACCACACAACAATAATGTGCAAGGGGGTCACACCAAAGGTGAACAAGTTGATATGCTCGTTGATTTATTAAAGAGTTTCAGTGGACCGTTTACTGAATTAATTAAGCACAAATTCCCTCAAGAGATAGGTATCCTAAAGGGAAGAGGGTCCAAACTTTGGGTTGACCTAGGGTTAACTCCCTCTCACGGATGCAAATGTGAATCCTAAGGAGTGGAAAGGTACAACTGGCTCGAGGTCCGTGTGAGAATCCATGGCTCGCGGAGGCTTAAGGAGGTCCCGGATAAGATAACCTAATTGACTCCAAGGAATATGAAGCCGAGAGGGTCACTTACTAAGGTAGGAATGTAGCTACAAACATGCAATGCATGGCCCTATGCGCACCAGAGTGCATGCAGATCTAGCCTAAAACTAGCAAATTAAAATAATATAACTATGTGTAAACACAATAATATGATGCAAATAGCGTGACCAACATGAAAGGATATGATGAATATAAATGAAAGAATGTGGAAGGTCACGAACAACAGCCACAAAGACAGGTCAAACAAAACCAAAGAACAGCGTACTTGGGATTTGCCCTAGGCCTGCCAGGGGGCAGGTGGCGGTCTCCAGATGACCGCTACCGACAGGTAGCATTCATATGGAGACTGCTATTTGCAGTGGGATGTGTGACTGCAAGTGGCATCCCTCTGGGGACCGCTGTATCCAGATGGCATTTTTTGCAGAACCGTGACCTCCTCCCAGAATCAAAAACTTGACAGAATAGCATAAAACCCAACAATATATAACCTAAACAATTGGAACACACACACAGGGACATCAGAAAAGCAAAATCAACGTGATGGGCACTAGGTGTCCCACCGTGTTCACCAAGTTGTTAATTAATCCTGCCCCGAACAAGAACAAGCATATGAGCATGCAATAACATATAAAGGGGAGGGCGATGAAGATAAATAGATGGACCGTGATCGCTACCAAGGATTGACAATAGGAAAAGAATGTTACAGAAACTGAAAGACCTACTGCGTACCTTGGAAAAGAGAAAGAAAGCATGGCCGAAGAACAACCACAACAATGATCGCGCGTGAGAACAAGGGTGCGGGAACTTGTGGATCACACCTCCTCGCCTTCCAGCAAGCTAGAGAGCGAGGGACTCACTTTGCATTCTTGCCTTCCTACGAAACAAAACCAAAACAAGGAGATAAAAACCCATTAGACCTTGAAGTGCAGCATCAATCCCGAGTGCAGAAAATAGCATGAGAAATTGAGGGAGAACGCACCGGGGGAGGGTTTTTAACCCCTGTAAAAAGGAGCAAACAATAGGTGTGTGTGTTGTGATGAGAAAAGAGTGCAGAGGAGGATTTAAAACGTAGCACAACTATAGTGAAAAGGAGATGCAAATATGTAATGTGTGCAGAAAATGTGCAGAACCGTGCAGAATAGAGCAAAAGAGTGTGCAAAGAATAAGGAAAAGGATGAGTGAAAGGAGCCCTAGGAGGGGGAAGGACGAAGGTAACACTTCCCTGGACAGCCCAGGGTCGAAGAAGTGAGTCGACGGTGTGGCATGGCTTCGCCCCTGATCAAAGAACGCGCCCCCTTCGCGCATATAGAGCAGGAGGCTATTTATAAAGCCGAGAAACCCTAGGTCAAATCTGAAGATAATTATCAAAAGAATGGATTTTGATTAATAAATAGGTGGGATAATAGTGGGATAATATCCCTAGAAGGGATATCAATTGACCTGGCATGCTATCCAAGGCACAAACGGTGCGAGCGAGGACTCCAAAGAGTCCTTGGCAGAAGAAAACGGAGCCCGGGATGATCCAGATTCTGCAACCAGAATGCGGTCAAGGGACGACCACTACTTGGCAAGGAAGAATAGCCAAGTTGACGCATAAGCCAATGGGTTGACACATGCCAGGAAACAAAGAGGCAGGAAGGAGGCGGTCTTGGGATGACCGCTACCTGATGGTGGCAGTCATCCCAAGACCGCTACCATACTGGGTAGTGCCGTCAATGCAGAAATCGAGGAAGAATAGCCCCCCAAACCTTCAAGGGTTAATGGGCTTGAAAATGACCAAAAATGGGCTCGAAATACGCTCAAGGAAGGCTCCAAACAGCGGGTAATTCGAGACATCATCTAAGATAGAATAAGAGAAAGAACTCAACTTGCTAGCTTAAAACGGGTGTCAACAGACATGTAGTAAGGGAAGTCAATTAGCATGATAGTTTGGCATGCAGTCAAGACACTTGCGTCCTCTCTACCAATGCATTGCAAAGACCTTGTGGGTGATAAGATTATCTTTCTTACAACAAAAATAGCAGTTGTAAGCACAACTAGAGAGCTAGAGAAGAGAAACAAGGTAGAATATGCAATAGAATAATGTTCTAGAAAGGGGAAACTAGTATCCATGAGAAGACACCAAAATAAAAAAAATAAAGGAAAAAACAAATAAAAATCACTGAGCCACTATGCATACATATGCACATATTTGTGCCTATAGAACATGCATTTTGCAGTTAACATATCTCAATCTCACTAGGAAATGTTTGAAAATGTCATATAAAGCCTTTAACCTGAGCACTGTTCAACAATAAAGTTGACCAACATAAAAGTCTGCACAAAGATCTCTGTGGTCTTCCCCCCATGATACCATAAAAAATTACATTGCAATCCCCCATATCTTAAAATTCCCTAACTTTAGGTTAGGCATGCCAGATAAAAACATTTTATGAGAATCTTCCCAATGACATCACAACATATTCTATAATCATGATAGAATATAATAGATATACTCATGAAGGTGATGTTGTTAAAGCAATTTATACCATTATTCATTTCTGACATTTCTGAAACTGGCCTTGTCAACCTTCTATCACTTTTAGTAGCTGAAACTTGGCTGCAAGAAACCTATTTATGAAATCAAAAGCACAGTTATCAATTGGAAAATGCCAACTAGAGATTGAGGTTGAATAAAGTATGTGCAAGGCTCCCATATAGGGCCATGTTTAAGAAAACATAAAAGACGATGCACCGTGTAATATTCCTCATTGAAGATAGGAGATGGAGGTCAAGTAAGATCAAGGCAAAATGAGAAACAAATAAACTTTACTAAAATAAAGATTAAAGAAGATTCTATGCTAGACATATAGGGTCACATGTTTAAGAAAATGGAAAAATGAATGACACCATGTTATATTCCTTATTGAAGTAAACAACCCCATTAAATGTACATTGTTAACCAAATATGAGCATATTGATATCTAAGATATTATGTTAAGTTCATTAATCTGATTTTCATCCCATATGAATATTTATTCAATGATAGTGAGAAGAGGATTAAAATTTACTTGAAGTACCTGATAAGTAGCAATGTCCTGCATAGTAGAAGGATCCTCTCTCTTTTTTGTTCCCAATAGAGATGCTTCACCATTCTGTGGGCCCATTTGTATTGGTAAATCCCCATGTGAGGAATTTGGGGTATCTTCACTCTCAGAAATATCTTGAAAATGCAAACTGTGAGCCATAAGCCATGTCCGAAATTTGTACTAACAAACTTGAACCCCTAACCCTAGAGTAACATTATGATCTCACCTCAAGGCTAGAACATGTGTGAATGTAATGAAATCCATTGAGCACATGCCTGACTAGGCCAGGGCCATTGTTAAACCATTGTGAATTCAATCACATAGGGGAAAGAATTGAGTAGCTCCAAAACTTGACTAATTGAAGAGCTAAATTTAGAAACCTATAGAAGGAAAATGCTTACATTAACATTATCACCGGCACCACTATCGGCTTCCTATTACCTATTGCAAAAGGACAGTATTGTCCCCTTCAAATGTCTGATATATATCAAGGTCATTCCTTAGACTGCCAAATTGATTCACAGCTGCATATCCATGACCACCACAAGCTTCTCTGTGGATCCTTAGAATGTCCTCTTTTTGATAAATAAGTGGCATACCCTAAGGAAGCATTAGAACACTGAAAAACCTTATATTTCCTTGCTTCGCGGTAGAAACATCCAAGGAACACTTGTGACCTGCAAGCAAATTTAAAAAATGTGCAGTAAGCTCCATAATCATGGTCTTTTATATGAATATGACTGGATTTAGTGCGAGGAAAAAATAAACAAATTGAATAGGAAACAAATCCTCCACAGGTTAAGAATATGCAAGGAAAAAATAAAGCAGAAGTCAATATACTTGATCAATCAAACAGTGAAAAAGAGTGAAAAGTGAAAGTAACCCCATATAACTGCAAAGATTTCATTAGATGCAGAACAAGATTAACTCACTCCCTCGAGTTGCAAGGCTTTACCAAGTCTGAATTTGAGATGCCTACAGCGAGATAAATAACAAATTGAGACAAAAACACACCATACAAATGAAAAACACAAAAATGTAAAGGATACAATGACAAAGACAGGTAAATGTTAAAGAATTTTTTTATAATACAACTTCGATTCCCCCAATCAAGGTTAGTTGTCAATAACCACCCATTGAGATACACAATTTACATCAAAACATCAATTTATATCATAATCCAAATCCTAAAAGGTTTTGAACAATCATTGTTGTACCACATGACAAAAAAGACTTTTAGACCGCACAGAAATATATTCACACGTTAATAAAATTGGTTGGCTCGTTTGTGAATTCCTTGCCTGTCAAGATTCGAGTCTTCCTTCTCTAGATGCAGAATGCCATCATTTCTGACATTTTTGAAACTGGCCTTGTCAACCTTACGTCGCTTTTAGCAATTGTGCTCATATTAGAATCTGGAGACTGGGCTACAGGAAACCTATTTATGAAATTAGAAGCATAGTTATCAAGGAAACCTATTTATGAAAATATGCTAAGGCTCTTTCAGTTGTAGTGGCCAACAATAAAGAGCAACAGATCACCAAACACTAAAGCCTCGTGTGGTACTGGGAGCAAGCCAACGGAATTACTGGGTTCCTACGCTGATGAGGCAACCTCAATTGCACTACCTAAAGGCCATGTAGCTTCTACACGGTAGTTTCCATGTTGCACTTGCTTAACCAGTGTGATCTCATACAATGGCTCCAATGTTGTTCATCAGGAAACAATGGGAGGAAAAGTTTCACGATTAAAAAATGTGCATGTTTTGAAAAAAGTTCATGGCACCAGGAACTGTAAAACTTACCAAACCCATTGACAAGCAAAGTGTACTGATACACCAGGTCCATACATAGGTAACACAAGTTGTCCTCCGCAACATCAGAATAAGTTGCCTTAGCCTCCTTTAAATTCAATCCACATGCATGCTTAGCAGCATCCTCAAAAAATGAAGGCTTCACCTTAGCAACAAGAACCTTTGGATCTACAAAACCAGCCTACATAGGATAATAATTACATTAGAGACTGTAATGGGATGCCAGCAAAAAATAGCAGTATGTAATCTGCTAGTAGACAGAGAAGTAGTGATCTAATCATCACCTATGCAGCCCTATCAAAGAAGAAGGAGACCACAAATAAATTTTTCTGCCCATCACCACCGCCACCATTCCACACACCACCAAACGTGCACTTCATGTGTGTAAACGTCGGTTCATCAACTTTGAGGGCTTTAACAGCAACATCTCTGCATTTAGTGTAACTATCCCCTGAAGGTGACGCTGAAACAGGATATAAACCATTTCCATATTTGTTTGATCCTTCAAAGCATGAAGAAATAAGTCAGGTAAACATGCAATCATATCTTTATGCTGACATCAAATTGAAGAACAATGTTGAAAGAAGCAAAGATAAATGGAACTGCACAAGGATAACCGCATAGACATGTTTATTAATCAAAAATAGCTTAGTAAAGAACAATCTTATGTTGGAAAACTTTTATCCATAAATAGTAACATGTTTTTGGGGTGGCCACCCCTCTCGCACGCTATTGGTATGCAAGTGTTTATCTCTCATCACATCCCTTTATCTATAAACAGTACTTAGATGAGTAGCATGAGCGCTTAAGTGCATCAATCATATCCATAAAAAATCTCATCAGAAAAATTAATACTGGGTGTAGCACAATAAGACTAACAGTGGGACAACCAGATCATATAGCGTTGGCTATGACACGAACAAGGTGGAGTCTGGACACCAAAAACATCCCCACACCCCAAAGGAAAGCCAATGCACCTTACCCATGTTCTGCCAGACCACAAACCTGATTATGAATATCATCTTCCTACTGCATTGTTATCATTTCAAGGACATAACATTGAGAAAGCTATTCGGAGCATTGTTGAGTGCTCTTAACCCTTTATCCTCAGAGACTATAACGATTCAATCTGCCACAAGATAAGCCGGCTTGTTTGACCACTCTAATTTGTGTGATCACCATGCCATAAGAATCCCCTAACCTATAGGTGGTCTAGTCCTTCAACCATGTACAATGACTGTAACAATGGCAAAGTAACTCAGATACATGATTTCCATAGCTCCCAAAGTACAAGAAGCAAAAGATGAAAGGGGTATAACCTATGTTCAAAAAAGGTTAGCCCAGTATTATGGGGCTCCCACTACTGAGGTGTCCGTGAGGGTCAATTGCACAGAGTCTTTGCCATGCCTTTCATAGAGAGGCTAGTTCTGGTTTTGAACATGTGGCCTCCATGTTAAATGGATTACCGATGCTCCCACTCAATAATTGATATTCGAATCATTAGTGCAATTTGTAACTGCCCATCCTCATAGGACTAAGGCAAGGTTATGACCGTAGATAGTTAGGCTGAGATGTCATAAAATGTTTCTCGGCAACTAAACTATACAAACTCAGTAACTCTTTAAAATATATAAAATAGTTTCCCCTCGATCAGTGCTCTTTAAGTACAAATATTTTCTTGATTACAGATTTTTTTTCAAAGGAAAATGGTATTTAACCTGTCACTGATCATCGCTGAAAAGTGTACCAAATGGTCAATACCAAATAAAATCCTTCAGCAAGCACCCAAAATTAAGAAAAATGCACATACTCTTCAGCAAGGCAAGTGATCTGAAACAATACGCCAGACAAATAGCGGATCAAACCACAATGCCATCTATGACATGCTTAGATTTGAAACGTGACATGCAATTCTTAGGGTCACAGAAGCAAAATTACTGGAGCTCCCGAACCTTGATTGAGGCTGCTGTAGCTAATTTCAGTGCAATCACTTGAGAGGTAATAGGTGTTAATTCCCTAATTAAGATGGATAAATAGAAAAACTAGGGGATAATTAGAAGTGGACTTTTAATTAAACCTAAATTTTGGAGAGAAGAAGAAGTCGCAGTCAGTCGTGCGACCGCGTTTTGAAGATAGCGGTCAGGACCAAACCGCTACCTACTTCCGAAAACGAAAAGAGATAAAACACGGAAAGATTAGATTTTTATCCACCCAATCGCCATGGTTCGATGTGATCTGCCATGGAAACCTATCTAGGACTATTAGGGGATCGATTAGACACCTCATAAGGATCCTAATTCGACCTAAAACGCTAATCCTAGGCCATTCCCTATAAATAGGACCCAGATTTGTTCTACACGAACCCTAGATTTGGATCACGTGAAGCAGAGGTAAAATGTCATCTTTTCAAAACCTTCCTTTAGAACTTTCCATTCTCTTTAGTATCTTCTAACGTCCCTTTGGTTTTCATGTTAGGAGATCAAGCGGTCGAAGAGTTAGATCGATCGGAAGTTGTAGTTTCTACGCAGGACGCGCAGGAACGAGACCCTTCTTCCGGTGGTGAATTCCAAGTCTAAGAGAAATCCCAGAGGTAGGTTGTCTCGTGATTGACTCAAACAGCATGTTAGGTGTAAAAGTCCTCTGTTCTTTCCTATTTTCATGCTTTCTACATGGAGAATTTCTAGTTTTTCCATGACTGCGTAGTTGGGTTATAGTTCATGCTGTTCATGTAACCTTAACTAAAAAGATGTCAACTTTCATTAATCATATGCCCTTTTCCTGCATTAGTTACATAATAACATGCTTTTCCCTTCATTTTTATACCAGTTGTATTTCTATTTTGCCATGAAATAGGCTCTGCAAGGCCAAAATTTTGCCTTTGTCTGGCGAATAGATGAATAGTGCGTGGTTTATCAGAAACCGCGGCTTCATATAGTGGTCTTCGACAAACTGCGACCCCCATATAGCGGTTCTAGAACAACCGCGATCTATGTTGTTCACCCTAAATAGTGACCAGATCAAACCCTATGATTCCTCGTTAAATATATGGTAGTTTCTATAGTATTTCATGCTGTTACAATCACTGCTACATCAGGTTTAATGGGTTTTATGTTTGGTTGCCATATAATGTTTTTAAAAGTTATTTTCATTATATGCTAGTTTCATAAATAGACCTTATAATTTTGTACTTAAGAGATTCTCTTTTGAACTTTCTACACATTGATCGTTGTTTCAATATGATTCACTCTCATCTCTTGTCTTTCTTTATTACTTGTACATAGCCCGTACTCTGGTACGTAGCTATTTGTCACTGCACTTGATAGCTAGGAACACTTTCTTGGACATTGAATGACTCTCCGCTGGATATTCCTTCTATCGGACTAGGAATTCATATTTCAAGGACTCTGTAAGACTCCGTGAGCTTGGGATTTTCACTAGAATGCCGAGCTGGTTATACCCTAAAAACCCAAAAGTCTAGAAGAGCACTTCACGATTTTTTCACCTTGTTCTGATCACGGTCAGGAAGCAACCGCTACCTGCAGATAGCGGCTGGCCAATGACCACGTTCATGTTTCAGTCAGCAGATTTTTGGTTAAGTTGACCCATTCTTCCCTTGAGTCGACGCACCTCCTAATTGCAGATCCTTCGCAACCGCTACCTCAAGATAGCAGTCCACTTGAAATCACGTTCTATCAGATTTTTGCCCAACCCGAGGTCTGACCCAAGGGTTGATCATGTTTTATCTCCCAGATGGTCTTCTGACTGTCTGACGTCAAAATTTTGTTCATCAAGTCATTAATGAACTATGGAAATTAATAAATAAGCCGTTATGCTGTCAAAATTCTTCCATAGCACAACATACTTTTAATTCATTCTTGACCTACTTTTCAATATATTGGCGCATTCTTACCTTGGTTACTATCGCCCTAAAGGCATTATTGAACTTTACTTTCTTGGCCGAACCTTATTGATATTTCTCGTGGAAGTAGCTTGATTTATAACTTGAAGATGTAAGGGCGGGCACGGACGGTGTCCAAGGGCTCGAGTCTAGCCCCTTGGCAGATGGCCAGAAATATACTATTAACCATGGGGTATAATGATTATTGGCGTCGTATTGTGAGAGTACTTTTTTTATAAACTAGTGAAATCCACTGGACTCATGAAATTTACATGCTTGCTTGAGAGTACACTCGTTACATGACATTCTTGTGCATAGCCTTTTAAGGTTATGAAAGTACATTCTCGTGATATTATATGCTTGATTGAAAGGCCAACTAATGTTCTTGCTAGATCATGATCTTATATTCCTGCGAATTATAACATTCATTCATATCTTGCTACTCATTTTATTCACATGTTTTATCGCATTCTCATTATCTTACCTTCTAGAGCTAAAATGTTAATCATGTAAACTTGCCATCATGTTAACACAAAGATATCTACTAGGCGAGTGTGCTCATTCCCTACTTTCTCAATCTTTTCAGAAAATTCTAGTAGGTCAGAGTCAGACTTTTCAAATGATGATTCCGAGAGCAAATGCAGATTCGAGTGAAGCCTTAGAATATCTTGAGTCCTTTATGTAACATTAGAGTCATGTCGATGTATTTTCTATTTTCTTGAGTCTAGTAAGTTGTGTTGTCAAGAGAGTCATTGTCAAGTTGCAAACCTTGATCATTATTTCAATAAAGTTGAAGTTTTTGTCATATGTCATTTGCGTACAATATTTATGACAGTATGTGGCGCTCTGATTGTCTTTCTAGCTAGAGGCTTACTTTGCCGGCTGTTCATGTTCCAGACTAGCTTGTTCCTCTGTATATATCTCGGGGCATGACACCAAGAATTAGGCTATGCGATAAAATTAGAAACCATAGTAATCGGTAGATATATGCCACCAGTGTGACATGATATTCAAAATAAAGCAATCATCCAAGCATAGTATATCAAAATACTGATATTATAGCAACTAAAATAATGAAGGGCAGAGACTATCATGGAACAATTTTAATCACCAGTTAATATCTCATATTTTAGACATGATGAAATAATTTTCATAAGGGATATAACATGAAGATAGAAAAAGATCATGAGGGGTTCAATAAGATCAAAATAAGAGAAAAATTGAGAGAGGGATTAGGTCTAAGTTCTCATCAAGATAGAATTAGTAATAAAAATTTTAATAATATTTCTAGAATTATTTTCCTTTTTAAAAATTTATTGTAGAGACGGTGTAAATCGCATCCTATATAGGGGACACTTTTCATAATGTTAAACGCGTCTAGTTGTGCAGACGCATTCTGTCAGAACACGGTCTACTCAAATGCCATGATGTGAACAAAAATACATAAAAAGTAATTTGCGTCCTACTAATAAGACATGAATCATTGAATCACATCCAGGATAGGGGACACATTCAATCAAATCGCGCCCAGTGTCTCAGACACCTTTCAAAACTGAAGTCCAAATGCAAAACTTAATTGATGATCGCGGTCTACCGTATGGACAGGTTTAGAACGTGGTCTCTGTGGTGGTCATGATGTCAACCAGAAAGTCCATTCCGACAAAAAAGTATGAAAACGACGATATCTCATCCTTGGAACTCAAAATACTTACATAGTGAAGGGTGTGATGAACGGATGAACACAGATCTAGAGGGGGGTGAATAGATCAAACACCAAAGACTAGCAAACTAAAGCAGTTTAAAAGCTAATGCGGAATTAAATGAACTGATATAAACTCAACTACAAATTCAGCGAATAATCAAAAATTAACTGTAAGGAATTTGCAGATATAAGCAAAACAGATATTCAATTCACTGAGAGTGTATTTCAGAGGGACAGTCTTTAGATGATTCCATCAATTATCACTAGAGCGAAGAACAAACATCATCTACCAAGTATCGGGCGGAGGTATAATCTTTAACTTCTCGACGCAAGAAGCAGCATTCCAGAATGGCGTAATTGGACTTTCTTGCCACGCCTTTTGATATACTTGATGTAGAGGAGCTTGTAATTCGTTCAAGTGAGAATGAAAAAGAAATCAGATAAAGACTGTAACACAAAGAACCTAGAAGATGAACAATCCTACAGACGGATTAAATCGACCAGCAAAATGACTTAGTTGAGCGCAAGATGGAGAGAGAAAGATGATCAAAGCAGATGAAAATTTATCCAATCAACACATGCTAAACCATAAGGCGAGCCTAAGCATTCATCTACTCAGAGAGATGACAGTAAATCATTCACATATGAGACAAAAGGTTTTAAGGTGGTTCGATCTCTATCCAGAGATCTACGTCCACCCCTTACTCAATTGAGTAAGGCTTCCTGCTACCACGCAGCTTGAGGACCGCTGATCCACAGCTTTGGGGATAAAAATCCCTACAACTGTGGGCCTTACAGCTTGCTATCCGAGGAAACACCTTCGCCCGCTGAGCAATACAGCTTAGCTCTGTTGATACACAAATTTCAAAGGATTTGAAAAGAGAAACAACAGAATGAAAGAAATAAAGATGGAAAACAAAAATATAGCTCTTCGAATAGAGCAATCTGACTCTGGATTTGATCTAGAAGTCAAGAAGAGACAACCTCACCCAAACTCTCTTCTTCTTCTCAGCTCACTTCTTCCAATTACTTCTCTTCTACGATACTCTGTTTTCTCTCAGACAATGGCTCTCGCTTTCTTGTTCTCTCTTCTCTCCTCTTTCTGAACTCTCTTCTGTCGCTCATCTCACTTCTTCTCTGGCCGCCTCTGGTTTCCTTCTCCTCACCCTTATTTTGAACGCAGGAGATGCCTTCTTATAGGGTTTCAACCTTGGGGTCCCACGAGCTCATGCGTCCGACGTGTGGAGGGAACATTCATGCCAAGAGGTTTCTGGAAGATCTCAGCCACGTGTCAAAACCTGGATGAGAGAGGATCCACGTGGCAACTTCTTTCTAGGATGGTCCACCTCAGATCACATGCCAATCATTGGTTCTGTTATCCCCACGAACGCATGCCTCAGACGTGACTTAAGTGATCACGTGAGACACGATGATGTCTGCCCCAATGCAGTTCAGTTGCTTGAGAGTATGCCAGGTTGAGAGAAATTGCCTTAGCTTGTTGAAGTAAAGTGTAAACATGATCAGACCCTTTAGAGATATATGATAAATATGCTCAGACTTTAATCAGGGTGATGCAAAGAATGCATCGACCTTATATGGCTATATGCAAAAAGTGCATTGACCTTATATGGCTATATGCAAAAAGTGTACAGACCTTCTGTGCATAAGACCAAAAAGTGCATCGACCTTAGCAAGCCAAAGGCAAAACATGCATTGACCTTATATATGGGCAGAAAAACTAGCATCAACCATATCGTGTTAGCATCGACCTTATGCCTGAACTATTCTGTACTAGCTTCGACCTTATATGCAGGATGCTGAACTAGCACCGACCTTACATGCAACATGACAGCTAGCGTCGACCTTAGATATGGAACAATGCAAACTAGCATCGACCTGAATATGCAAGGTGTATGCATATGCACCGACCTACATGTGCAAGAGCATTGATGTGCACCGACCTGTGTTCTGTGCAAGGATAACTTGTATTGACTTTCATGACCCTAGCATTGCAGCAAACAACTACTATGACTTATTCTGACTTATAGAAAGATAATGTTGCATAAGTCAACAAATGGTCAAACCACTGTTGCCAATCATTAAAACTAGATAAGAATGACACCAAGTCAGAGGAGACACAACATTCTCCCCCTTTTTGATGATGGCAACAATAATGCATTATAAGTCAGAAACAACAAGGATCATAGTGTACAAGGATGAATAAACTACAATCAAATTCTCCCTCAAGACAAACTCTCCCCCCTTGAGGGAATAACAATAAACTCAAACTCTGATATCTCTCCCTTTTGCCAACAAAGAGAATTTCACAACAAAGATCTCTCCCCCTTTGCCATCAGCAAACAAGGAGCTAGTAGAGATAAAGTAAATTGAGAAGAGAAGAAGGAGTGATAATGGAGGAGACGTCTGAATGACAAACTGAGTTATCCTTCATTAGACAAGAATACTGAGATCAGAATCTATTAGGATAAGTGTTCAGCTAGTGCAACCTTGAAAACATCTGATTTATGAGTAATGATAGTTAGAGTGTAGCAACTTTACTCTTTGAAGAAGTATGTATTAGCTATTAATAGCAATAAACCAGACATACATTAACCATGTCAGAGTAGTCAATCTTCAACTTACTAATGTAAAATTCAAAGACTTTCTTAGGAGTAACATGAACATGTATTGAGATTTAAATGGATTCTAAAAATGTTCTTTAGGGTTTCAGCTGGATTGTACTTTTTGTTCACAAAAATTGAACAGGCAGATATGATCCATACCTTCTTACATAGAGGTACACGTTGATCAGACGCCAGTACCCGCAGTTACTCAACGGGATTTATCATTCTGTTTCATCTTTTTGAGCAGAGGTAACTAAATCACTTCATGACATGGGTTTATCCTCTTTTTTTGATGGCGGACCCAGTTTCTCTGTGCATTCAGTCATTGCTCTACCAATTACTTTTGACTCAAAATTTTATCTTTTTCCTTTTTATACAGAGTTAACTAACGCACTTCATGACATGGGTTTATCCTTTTTCTTTGATGGAGGACCCAGTTTCTCTGTGCATTCAATCATTGATCTGCCAATTACTTTTGACTCAAAATTTTATCCAGCTGCCCTTAGGTTCTGTTAAAAAATATATACAATTCTATGGCTTTTCAACTAAGAGTTATTGAGAATTTACAATTTCAGTTTCTGAAAGACAGAATCAGACACAACATGTAAAGAATGGTTAAGAGCTATTAACTGTAATGAACTATCCTTTTCATTGAGCTAAGTCTTTAGACTCTAAATTTCATTAAGCGTAAGTCATCAGTTCATTCATGGTGCATTCAGATTCTTACAAAAATAGATATTTGATTTTAGTAGCTTAGAATAATGAACTGATTATCAGTTTGCCATTTTTTTCCAAATTCTAAGAGGTGAAAGTAGATGAGATGCGAAGTGATGTTCAACTGAAGGTCAAAGTTTTTAATATGAAATGAAGTTCAAGATGACAAGTAGTGAGCTACCAAGTGATGAGTATCAACCTAATACAGAGGGATACCAAGTGAAATGATCTCAAGAGAAGTAATCTGAATATCAAGAATACTTAGAGACACTGATCTAATGAGATTTTGGTTCATAAAAGTTCAGAGATACGAATCGGAATTTATAGACTGTTTGTGAACTCCCTCTAACACAAACATGCATAAGATAGATCATTAACAAGAAATGATAACAATGATCCCCTTGTCTATGTGCATCATGCTTGATCATAACATGTTGACATATGGAGGTATAATAATGCTTGACACACATGCATGACACAAAAAAAGCATGTATGCAGTTTTATTACAGAGGGATTAACTCTAAAGACAGTAAGAAACATGAGTAAATGAATCATTTATTGAAAGGCATTCATTCAGGATAAACAAGAAACAAAGATTATTCATCATCCTGAAACTTACATAAGCCTAGTTCCCTCCTTAAAAATTTAAATCTATCATTTCCAAGGGGCTTAGTAAAGATATCAGCAATCTGTTTTTCTGATTCAATGAAATGAAACTCAATTTCATTCTTACTCACCTCATCTCTTAAGAAATGATGTTTAATCTCAATGTGCTTAGTCCTAGAGTGATGAACATGATTTTTAGTTAATGAAATAGCACTGGTATTATCACACAAAATAGGTGTGCATAATCCTAGATTCATGTGATAATCAGCAAGTTGGTGCTTTATCCGTAAGACTTGGGCTGCACAATTCCCTGCTGCAATATATTCTATTTCAACAGTGGAAAGAGCAACAGTGTATTGCTTCTTAGATGCCCAAGACACTAGACAACCACCTAGATATTGACAAAATCCACTAGTACTTTTTCTATCTATCCTGCACCCAGCATAATCTACATCAGTGTAAGCTACAAGATCGAACTCACACCTAGCAGGAAACCATAGACCTAAGTCAGGGGTGCCTGATAGATACCTAAAAATCCTCTTCACTGCACTCATATGTGATTCCCTAGGACTAGCCTGAAATCTAGCACACAAACATATTGAGAATTGAATATCATGCCGAGATGCAGTAAGGTACAAAAGGGATTTGATCATACCTCTATAAAGCTTGGTGTCAACCAATTTACCTTTTGGGTCACCATCAAGACTGGTTGATGTGCCCATAGGTGCAGTTATAGCTTTGAGATTTTCCAGTTGATACCTTTTCAGTAGATCCCTTAGGTACTTGGGTTGTGTGATGGAGCTTCCCTCCAACGTTTGATTGACCTGCAAACCAAGGAAAAACTTTAATTCTCCCATTGAGCTCATTTAAAATTCATCTGTCATTAGTCTAGAGAATTCCTCACACATTTCAGATTTAGTTGACCCAAACACTATATCATCTACATAAATTTGAGCAACAAGAATGTCTTTGTTACTTACCTTAGTGAATAGGGTTTGGTCAACTTCACCTCTTGAAAAATCCTTACTTGTGAGGAGAAGGAGCTTAGCCTTTCGTACCAGGCCCTGGGAGCCTGCTTCAGTCCATACAATGCCTTATCTAATTTATAGACATGATCAGGAAAATCAAGGCATCCAAAACCTGGAGGTTGTTTAACAAACACATTCTCTTTTATTAAACCATTCAAGAAGGCAGGTTTAACATCCATCTGCTGTAATTTTATTCCTCGACTACAAGCAAAAGCTAAAAGTATTCTAATAGCTTCTAATCTGGTAACAGGGGCAAAAGATTCTTCGAAATCTACACCAAATTCCTCGTTGTAACCCTGTGCCACTAGCCTAGCTTTATTTCTAACTACCTTTCCCTGCTCATCAGTTTTATTCCTGAAAATCCATTTAATGCCTATAACAAAGCCATGTGAGGGTTTAGGGACTAGGTGCCATACCTTGTTCCTTTTAAATTGGTTCAACTCATCATGCATGGCATTTACCCAATGCTCATCTTTTAGGGCACTATCTATATTATTAGGTTCTATCTGTGAGACTAATGCAAATGAATTCAGCTCATTTTCTATCCTAAAATGTGATCTAGTCCTAGGGGGTTCATTCAGATTACCAATTATATTCTCTAAATGGTGATATCTAAGAACTCTGACATTGGTAAGCTGATTACCTGATTCTGCATTTACCTCCCCCTGAGCTCTAGACCCACCAGTCTCATCACCGTTTGCAGATTCAGCATTCTACTCCTCTTTGTTCTCAAGAATGTCACCATCAGTCTTGTCTCTGCAGAAGATAGTTTCATATTTATTAGTGTATTCATCAAAGACAACATGAGGTGATTCCTCAACAATTTTAGAGTTAAGATTATAAATCCTATAGGCTCTGGACATTTGAGAATAACCTAGAAAGATTTCAGGTTCACTTTTAAGTTCAAATTTGTCTAGGTCTCTTTTAGAATTCACATGAATAAAGCATTTACAACCGAAGACCTTGAAATGTGCTAATGAAGGTTTCTTACCTTTAAGAATCTCATAGGGAGTCTTTTGAGTGGAAGGTCTTACTAAGGCTCTATTAATGATGTAACAGGAAGTGCTTACAGCCTCAGCCCAGAACTTCCTAAGCAGATTTCCTTAAACCAGCATTGTCCTAGCCATTTCCACCAGAGTTCTATTCCTCCTTTCAACTACTCCATTCTGCTCTAGAGTTCTTGGAGAAGAGAACATGTGGTTTATCCCATTTTCCCTGTAGAAATCATCAAATTGTGAGTTTTCAAACTCACCTCCATGACCAGATAAGATGTTCAAAATTGAATGCTCACTAGTCTGATTTATTTTATGGTGAAATTCTTGAAATTCCTCAAATGCATCATTTTTGTGAGTCAAGAAAAACACCCAAGTAAACCTAGAGAAGTCATCTATTAAAACATAACCATATCTCTTACCAGATAAGTTGGCTGATCTAGATGGTCCAAATAGATCCATGTGATTCAGCTCAAATTGTTTAGAAGATAAGCTTTCAATTCTCGACTTAAATGACTTTCTAGTTTGCTTGCATTGAGTGCAGACCTCACAGATTTTATTATTTGTCTTGAATGAGATTTCAGGAAGACCTCTTACCATGCTGTGTTTGTTTAATTTGTCCAACACATGATAGCTAGCATGACCTAACCTACAGTGCCAAAGGCGGGCTAAGTCATCCTTATTGACGCTGAGGCATAAGTTTGTGTATGCTGCATCATCTAAGTCTACCATGTATATGTTATCGATTCTCTTACCAGAAAATTTGACAGATTCAGAGTTTGATTCATAAATTGTGCATGCAAGAGAGTCAAAAACCACTTTATGACCTTTATCACACAGTTGACTAATGCTAAGCAAGTTGTAGGCAAGCCCTTCTACCAATAACACCTCATCAATATAGCATGAAGTACACTTACCTACTTTACATGTTCCAACTATTTTCCCTCTGGTATTACCTTCGAAAGTAACATGACCTGCATCCTTCTTCATCAACATGCAAAATTTGTCTTTGTCCCCGGTCATGTGCCTGGAGCAGCCACTATCAAGATACCATCTATTTTGATTTGCTGCAAGGTGTGGATGGGCATAAATCCCACACAATCACAAGAGAATAATGATGTGATAAACATGGAGGATTATGATGATTAATGCATAAATAAGGGGAAGAAAAGCTTGCACGTGGTGCAAATATGGAGATGTGATCGCCAGAGGGGTTACCTCAATAATAATAAAAGGGAGATCGTGAATACCTGGTGAAGATTGAAACGCGGGATGATGTGAAGTTCCTTCCTCCTTCTTCAATCGGTCGGCCGATGAGAAGGGTTATTCTTTTGATTACCTTGCAAAAAAGACAATGAAACAACAAAGCAAAAGAGGGGATCAGCCAATGCAAGTAGTATCAATCCGAAGATGAAGTTAAGATGAGAAAAAGACCAAACATGCGCACCTTATTATTTTGGTTTTAAAACCCCTAAAGAGGAATTAGGGAGAGAGGAGATATGTGATAAATCTAATGCAAACGTGAAAAGGAGAAAAAGGAACAGGACTGATGATGGAATTGATTAATGCAAAACGTAAAAAGAAGCACAGTGGATGATCGGTTGATGAAGACAAAACAAAAACAAACGAAATAAAAGAGAACCCTGCTGTCCCTGTTGACAGTAAAGGGAACCAAGGATGGACGTGGTTGACCGGATGAGGAAGCAGAGGAAGCCGAAGTCTTCCTATCAAGCACACGACAGTAAGGAAGCAGAGGCTCTGAACCTTGAACCTCTGGAACGTCTGGAGCTTTTCTAATCTCTTCAACCTCTGGAGTCGTCAACCTCGGCCTCGATCGACCAGATCATGATTTTATAGGATTTTCAGTGGGAGATAAGCTCGAGTTTGGTAAGATAAGGATAGGCAATGTTCAAAGAAGGCAGGACTCTACCTCCAATTCGAGCAAGGAGACTATTGGAGGCAAGACTCTATACAGGAAAGAGGAGTTAAAGCAGGACACGAAAGGTGAAACACGACCTTGCGAAGGGCGTCAAATCAAGAATTGACGACCTACATCAAGACGTTACTCAAAACACGACCTCTATCAAGGGCGTCACTTCTTGGATTTAATTTTGGCAATAAAACTTACTTTATTTGAAAATTATTAGAACACGCCTACGATTGAGGCGTTAATTTAAAACACGCCCTGAGGAAGGACGTTAACCAATAATTTTTTTGATTTTGAATTTTACTTTAAAATCAGATAATACCAGGAATTGACGCCCTGACATTTAGTCATCCTTTCTTGAGAAAACGCCCTAGATAAGGTCGCCATTTAAATAACGCCCCTCTTCAGGTCGCGAATCATAAAATGCAAAAATAAATCAAAACCACACACAAGAAAATAGAAAAACTTCATATTATGAATATATTGAAGTTCACTTGGGGCGTCATCATAGTGACATGAGATTTGATCAACATAGCGTCATTTTTGGCGTGTCTACAGCTGTCCCGCCTTGGCGTCTGCTTTGGAAGGGAGTGTGATGAAATGGAGGAAAGTGCAACAAATGGAATGAAGTGGAGCGAACTAATAAGTAGATGCCAAGGTGTGATGTGACACGCCTCAAACACTATGCAATGGAAATCTTTCCAAGATTTAAAGTGAAACAACTCTAAATGATTCCAAGAAGGCATCAATTTGCTGGATAAAGGAGACTAAACTAAACAAGTAAAATGTAAGGCAAAAGGTGTGCGTGCGGGCATGATAGGGAAAGACCATTGGAGAGCGGTTACCAGCCAACGTGGACGTGCTACAACCAAGGTAGATTTGTAGAAAAATAAAGAGAATTGAGATGGAGATCTAACAAAGGGATATTTTCAAGGAATCAGCCTAAGCGGCTTCAGATGGAACAAAGTACTTGATTTGGAGTGGAATATCTCATGTCAACTCAATAAAGAGTGAGTGACCTTCATTATTGCCATAATATGAAGATTTTCAGCATGAAACTCAAAGTCCTACATGATGCATGCTGGGCTGAAAGAAAAGATTAAACCAAACTAAAAATAGAAAATAATCAAGGATAATATTGCTAAGCCATCCAGATTTGGTCAAGAATCCAGATCTCTAAGCTAACACTAAGCCAAAGCCCGTTTGTCCGCGTATCAACTCAGAAAGTGGAACCATCGTCCCAGACCTTCAACGACTCAACGGCCTATCCGTGTGATCAAGACTCTCCTGAAATTATCATAGTTTTTGATGAAGGGGAACTCAAATTCCAGGTTCATCAGAACCACAAGGTCCTTGATATGCTATAATAGCGTAAATACCATATAATAAAATGCTTACATCAAACAAATACAAGATAATGAACGCGATGTTACTTCCATGAGCAACCCACGCGTCTCGAAACCTGCACCTTCCTGCACTTGAAACTTATCAATTTCAACATCAATAATCTTCAATTCAAAGTATGACATGATCATAAGTGCTAAATAAAATAGAATTCCAATGACATAATAGCACTTAAGTTCATCAAAGCACACGGGAAGCAAACTCATAAAAAACGCCTTAAGTCATGGCGTCAAAATTATGAAAAACGCCTTAACATGAGGGCGTCAAAAAGAGAAACACGCCCTTCATCAAGGCGTGACATTCATCGATAGTTCAAGAAGAAAACGCCCCCGTCAAGGGCGTTAAACAAAACACGACCTCAGCAAGGTCGTCAATTCAACAATTGACGCCCTAACAAACGGCGTTAATTAAGCAAACTTCCGTTTCCGAACCGGAAGCCAAACCATATCCTAATACCCATCAACCTTCTAACTCCGAACAACCTAATCATTATAAAAGGGAAGGCACTTCCTTAGATTTAATCAAAGCAAACTCTTCTAAACCTCTGCAGTCGGCTCTGTCTTGCTGTTCGTTCTTCTCCCGCATGCACTTGCCCGAGCTCTTTCTACAAAGCAAAAGGATGGAGAGGATGATCAAGAGACCCAGGTCTTCTACCCCCAGGTTGACTGAAATCCAAGGACATATCTACAGCCAAATTGCTCTAAATTAGGTTAGTGAATTCTTCTATTCTTCTTCTGCTCATATCTGAACCAAAAGACATTCAACTGTTCTGCTGTTCACCTGTATGCTCAATCGTGCATTCTTCTCTGTTCTTTGTTTTCCACAGGACTATCCATTAGTGCCAGGAGCTAGGAGATTTACAAAAAACAAGTGGCTTCCCCTTATCCTTTCCAAATTTTCTTCTGATATGAGGGTTTATCTTGCAAGATGGCACCTTTTGGGCCTAGTCACCCATGCCAAACACCATGACCAAATCCATTTAGATTGGGCAGCCATAGGAGCTCTAGTTGAAATATGGCACCCTTCCACTCACACCTTTCTCTTCTCAACATTTGAAGCCACCATCCTATTGGAAGAACTAGAATTGATCTTAGGCTTGAAAAGGATGAAACAAGGAGAAGAACAAAAGATGGCCATCATGCCAAGGCCAATCTCTTCTCATGAATTGCTAACCTCATTGATATCTAGTCCAAACATAGTGAACCAAATCAAGGTCACTAAAGGAATCAACCTCTTGAAGCTCGCCTCATGGGTGTTCAAGAGAGCGCATCAAGCTAAGGAAGAGGAGGAGATAGAAAAGATAGCAAAGGCCTTCGTGGTGTGCTTAGCAGGCGCACTCTTGTTTCCATCCACGGAGGACTTTCTAGAGGAGGCCCAGTTGAGCGCGGTGGTGAGCTTATGGGAAGAGGAAAGAATTGGACCGGCTATTCTAGCCTATCTCTATAGTGGGCTTACCTCGGCGGCGATGGGAAGGCCCATCTACGGGTGCATGCTAGCACTCTCTAGTTGGGTTGATCTACACTTCAAGTTCAATCTATGTGGTGAGGCCTAACAACCCTCAAGAATCTTTTCAAAAAGCCCACTCTCTTACATGACCGGCTCGTTAGGAATAAGCAATAGAGTGATGAACCGGATTCCTCAAGTGAAGAAGAGAGGGGATTGGAGAGAGCACCTAAAGGTAATGCCAAAGAACCTCTTTACATGTGCCCCGGGTGTACTTAAAATGCAGGAACTTCGTGCACGATTCTCCACCGGGATGGACCTTCGTCTCATCGGTGCTTCGGACTTCATACTATACAACTCTCACAGATGCCTTCCTCAAATTGGACTTCCAAGGCAACACCTAGAAGACGTCTCTCATCTCCCTCCAATCAAATCAAGAGACTTAGGCAGCAATGAAGACAGAGAAGAGGCTATCATAATCCAAGCCCTATGGAAGATTAACAAACTCCATCAACCTGTAGAAAGCTTAGATGAAGACAAAGATCAGTGGAAAAATTATGTAACAGCTTTGAGAAAGCTAAGACCCAAGACGGCTCAGCAAGCATTGTAATCTCTCTTTTCAAAGTAATAAAAATGATTGTTTTCTGATTGAGCCTTACTGCTGTGCTTCAGATCAAATCCTCAAATAATCTGTCGTTCTGTTGTGAATAACACCTCAAGAAAGGACGCAAATTCCAAAATGGACGCCTCAGACAACGACGTTTTCAACATTCCTGTTCATACATTTGACACCTTCACCCATAGGCGTTACTTAAATAACGACTTAGAACAGGGTGTTAATTGATTCAAATTCCCAAAATATATTCGTTGAAATTCCAAAAGTAACGCCCTTATCGAATCCACGTTTCAATCAGGTAACGTCTCAATCATAAGCGTTAATCAAAAATGGTAATAATTACTTCTCTCAAATCAACCAACGCCCATTGAATGCGTCTGACGACGGTTATCATTCCCCATGCAAAATAAATGGACGCCTCGAGCTACGTCGTGTATCTTAAAAAAATGCCTCAAGATACGTCGTTATTTCAACACGACACGCCCTTCCTCAGGGCGTTACCTCTTTTCGAATGCTAAAAGGGCTTTTCCCCTTTCTTCTTCTTCCTCCGTTCCTTTTGCCCCCTCTCTCTTTCTCTGCAACCCTAACCGAAACTCTCCCCTCTTCTCTTCCTCTATCTCTCTCTCACATTCACCCAAGCCCTAGCCCTAACCATAGCCATGGCCGGCGGCGGTTCAGTCAAACGGCAGAGGGTGGCCGCTCCCGAGGTGGTTGATCTGGGCGAGGAGGAACACGACATGGAGGAAGCCCCTCCCGTGGCGGTCGAAGATGAACTGGTGGCGATGGCCGGTAATGAGGCTGACGAAGGCCCAGAGATCCACGAGGAAGACGAAGGAGACGGAGAAGGTCAAGAAGATGAAGAAAGGGGAGAAGAAGAAGAAGAAGAAGGATAAGGAGGAGAGGAAGGTGATGAACCACCGCCCGCGGCGGCGCCTCCTCCCCGTGCCGGCCAACTCCGGCGGCCACGGCAGCCACGGCCTCGGCCACAGGAACCCAAGCACAAGAAGGTAAGCCTCAACCCAATTCCCATTTTTATTTATTTAATTTCATTTTTTTTCTAATTTCCCATAGCCCTCGGGTATAAACCCTGCAACCCAGAAAGAAGGCGCCCTCAGGGGCGTCGCGATTTCAAAATACACGCCCATCCCAAGGGCGTTAATTATATTATTTTCATGAAAAACAATTAACCCCATGAGAACACGCCCTAAAGCATGTCGCCCAATTAAATTTACATATTATGCTATTAATTTTCGCATGCTGTTATTTTTATTCCATTTTCTGGAAACCTGGAAACCACGCCCCACACCAAGGCGTCAATTCTAAACAGACGACCAAACAGGCGGTCGCCCATTCATTAATTCTTTGATTAATTTAACGAACCCAATTAGAAAATGCCCTCCCTAAGGGCGTGAATTGATAAAACCTTTAGGATTTTAGGAATTAACCACAAACACACGCCCAACACAGAGGCATTTCACATATGAAAAACGACCCAGGGTAGGTCGTTATCTTGAAGCACAAACAGAACCACGCCCCCCTTAAGGGCGCCACTTCAACGAAAAATGACCTGAGGAAGGTCGTTACTTCCAATAACATCAACATTCAACCTGGGACAATCAAAATGAAATAAGCATGAAACTCAAAACAATTAAGCCAAAATTCTTATTTTATGCATGCAGGGGCTGATGAGGACGCGCATTTCATGGGTCATGGTCCGGACAGCTTACTACGGCCTCCCCGAGTTCCAGAGAGAGAGGGTAGACGCGATGGGGTTCGGGGCCTTCCTCAGCATAGAGCCAGTTAGGCCAGACCTACCACTCATTCAGGTTCTAATGGAGAGATGGGATAGGACTAGTCGGGCATTCCTGATGCCTTGGGGACACATGATTCCTACCCTAGAGGATGTGGCTAGGATCACCAGGTTGAGGGTAGACGGTGAGGCTGTGAGTGGGATTACCTATCCAGACTACACCGAGTTTGCCGAGAGATTGCTAGGATTGGAGATGGTTTATGAGACGCCTAGCGAGTGTAGGACGATCTTCCGCACCGACCTCACTACAGTGATGGGCTTAGGGAATGCTAGGCACAGGTCAGGGGAGACCCTAGAGTAGTTCTCACAAAGGTTGATAGACGGGGCTAGGGCAGTCTACTACCAAGACCCAGCCGACAGAGAGAGAGCAGACCGAGACCTGAGGAGGTTCTTACTGCTGCTACTGGGGAGGCTATTGCTCGGGACAAAGGGCGACGTCATCAACTGCCGATTCCTAGGGATACTCGAGAACTTGGAGGCAGTTGGCAGCTACGCCTGGGGAGCGGCTCTGCTGGCGCACATGATGGCCGACTTGTCCACGGGGACAGGGCGAGAGACGACCGTCAGTGGCTTCTCACCTTTCCTTCAGGTATGCATTTTTTTTCATTTTTTCTTTTCTTTTTATTATGCATGTGAATGCCTTCCTAATGCAATGCATGGATGCAGGTTTGGAGTCACCTCTACATGCCGATGGGGCGCGTTGACCCACGGCCTAGGAATGAGGGAGCTTTCCCTCTAGCACGGCGCTGGGTGCCAGTCGTCTTCGGCGCCCCACTCGGCTACGAGCTGTGGGTTCTACGGAGAGAGCTCCGTGACTTCCCTCCCTCGCTGGTATGTATGAATGCTATGTATCTTTCTTTTGCTTTTTATTTTGAATTTATGATGATGATGATGAAATGATGATATGTATGTTTATGAATGCAGGTGCAGTGGAGACCCTATGAGGGGATGACGGACGAGGGCCAGCCTTGGGTCGTAGCGGGCCGTCCTCGCTTTGAGCGTGAGCTTCGGGTTCACTGCTTGAGCGAGATCGAGCCGTTACGGCTTAGGTTGGTGATGAGGGCGCTAGGCCTTCACCAGGAGTGGATCGAGGTAGGCGAGCCACGGGGCATCGGGAAGAAGACTCGAGGTCGTACAAAGGTGACCGACTGGAGGGTGCGGTTCGAGGAGCAGCACGCCGACTGGCAGCGTGGAGGGACCAGAGTCACCTCTCGCGCGACTGACAGCTCCGAGTACCTCCGGCGCTACTGGGAGGTATACGCCGGCCGACCCCAGATGAGGGTCTTAGGGGTATGGATGAATGCACTTATTTCTAAATTAAATGCAAATGCTTATGTGACTATCATGCGACTAACATGTGATGGATGCAGGATGCGCGGGACATAGCGGCGATAGATGCCCAGGCCCACCTACACAGCCTGGAGGACCAGCTAGCTGCCACACGGGCAGACCTAGAGACCCTGGTGAGTGTTTAAATTATTCCTATATGCAAATGAATTTTTGTTGAATTATTGATGGTTAGCCACTGACGATCTCAATGAACGCAGCGTGCCCAGCAGGGAGCAGTGAGGAGAGACCCAGGGGAGGCCTCCAGCTCGAGAGGACCCAGTGCAGAGGTGACTGCACTGGCGGAGCAGCTAGCGGGAGCGGTGGCACGAGCTGAGGCAGCAGAGCGCGATCTCGCTTCACGGGTAAATTCCAAAACACAAGCCCATTCAAATATTGATTATACAATTGTGCACTGATAAAAAATCATTCTTACAGACTGAAGAGCTTCGAGCCGCTCTTACCTGCGTTGACGAGGGCTTCCGCGCGATGAGCGCACAGGTGAGTAGTTTAATCACGTATCGCTTGAATTGAATCATTGCATTAATTATGGAATTTATGATTTGTTTACCTGCTTGCAGATGACTCAGCTTCAGGCGGTACGTACCGAGTTGACGATCCGTGATCAACGAATCTCAGAGCTTGAGAGGTTCCTGAGGCGACGGGAGGAGCTTCCCAAGGACGTGGCCGAGCTGCGTGTAGCCCTTGAGCTGGAGCGACGGGAGCGTGCCCGGGAGCGCGAGGAGCGGGCTCGTGAGCGGGAGGAGCACCAGGCGGAGCGTGCCCGGTACCAGGAGCAGGTAGTAGCACGCGAGCGAGAGCTAGCGGATTCGAGGACCCAGTTGATCCTTTTCCAGGAGCGGCTGCGAGTGTCCGAGGAGCGTCTCCAGCGAGGACGCGAGCGAGCGCGGGCTGCGGGGTACTCCTTCACCAGTTCTACCTTCGTGGCGGGCTCTTCCCTTCGAGAGAGGAGCGAGGCAGGGGTACACATTCGGGTTCCTGCTTCTTCGCGGGGGATCATGCCTCCTCCACCAGCGCCAGCTCGGGACGGCGAGGAGGAGGTTGAGAGTAGGAGAGAGGAGGGTGGAGGCGAGAGCTGAGAGACTTACTTGTACTCATCCACCCTCACACCTGTACTTAGACATTCATGATGTATATATATATATATGATTGAGATACTTTTGTTACCTGAGCACTTTGTGTGGTTGTGGCCTTATGTTTGTGTACTTTCCTCTTTCCACGTTCTTTGTGTTCGTTTTACTGTGCCCTGTTTCTGCACTTTGAACAAACAAGTTAATTCATCTGTTCGACTTGGCCCCTTGCCCAATAAACAAGGGGTAGCAATATTTTGACCTTAATGAGGGGTCAAGGGGCCAAGCCTTTAATCAAGATAAGGCAAAATGAAATAGCTGATAACGGAAGATGCATCATGCAAAGCACACATATGCAAACCATAAATAAAAGATGCCCATGCAAAAGAATGCATACATCGTGAAGAAATGCATTTTTTCCTTTTCTCTCATTTATATTTTTTTTGTTATTTCTTTTGAAAAACGCGCCTTAGAGTAGGTCATGATTCGCGTAAAGACGCCCGCGGAGACGGCGTGAATTTGAAAAAGAATTTGATTTTTGAAAAAATAAACGACCTGCTCAAAGACGTTATTCTGAGGAAGACGACCTAATCTAGGACGTTAATTCCATAAAAAGTGCCTTAGCCGAAGGCATTAATTGAATTATTCTGCGAAAAAAAAGGGCTTCAAGGCTATCAAGACCATGAGTCTTACATAGTCACCATCTAATATTCATTAACCTTTCTTGAGTAGTTAAAAAGGGGGTTGACGTGACCATAATTGACTTGTATTCGAGATTTCGCACAATGCAATTTCTTAAGTCCGTCTTGACCATCCTGCCAGTTCGTGACTTTACCGCATAGAAAGGATGGAAGAAAATATAAGGGAAGCCCATAAGGGATGCTGAGATGCTCAAGGCAAAGTTACCTCCCCTACCCCGTGCCTGTTGGGGTTCGGTCTTTGGCGTAGGGAAATTTGTTACCTTTTTGCCCATTTATATTGCACGCATACGCCCAAGGTTTTCCTTGCGGGGACTTTGCCCTCTTGACATGCTTTTCTTTTCATAATTTGACTTTCACTTTGGAATTGATTCGCATTTGATGAAAATAAACCTAATTGTACTTGGGCTTTGTGGCATTTGCTCCCTTTTGGGCCTTGACTTCCACCTACTAGGGCGGCGGATAGGCTTGGTGTATCTACCTCGAGGTCTCCCTTCCTCCCTTATGGGCCGAAGAAGAAAAGAACGGGTATTGTCTTTCACTTTTAGTCAGGTTTTTGACTTTCCATCGGATTTTGCACTGCTTGAGCTCAAGAATAAAGCGTGTAGTGTGTGCGGGAATCAACCCCCTTTTAAGCTAGCAAGACTGATGAATGAATTCTGAATTTTGACCTTTCGGACCTTGGTCCTTCGTGTGTCAGGGCACCAATTTTGATCTCTTTTTTTTTGATTTTGAAGAATTTCCATATAATTTTGATTTACTTTTTTGGAATTTATATATATATTTTTTGGATTTTTGAATCAAGGGTAGTATTTCTTAAGATACAAACCATTCCAAGGGTGAGTTAACTCTTCCCCTTCAGCATTGATTAGTTTATAAGCATTGCCAGGATAAACGTCCTTTATGATAAACGGTCCTTCCCAATTGGGTTGGAGTTTTGAGCGGGGGCCACCCGACTTTACAAAAGTTCTTTTGATTACCATCTCACTGATTTTAAATTTTCTCTCAATTACTTTCTTTTGATAAAAACGTGAGAGCCTGTTTTGATAAACGCGCGCATGCTCAGCGGCAACCAGACGCTTCTCATCTAGGAGTTCTAACTGGGCAAGAGTGAATCACGACGTTCGTTAATAGAGAGCTCCTTATCCAACTGTACTCGCAGAGAGGGAATAAGAATCTCATAAGGGACTATTGCCTCCATTCCATAAGTGAGGGCAAAAGGAGTTTGCCCAGTGGGGGTGCGAATGGAAGTGCGATAGGCCCAGAGAGCTTCAACTAGCTTGTCTGGCCAATCTGAAAATTTATTAGCCTCACACGTTTTCTTAACAATTTTTATCAAAGTTTTGTTAGTTGCCTCTGCTTGGCCATTGCCCTGCGGATAATAGGGCGAAGAATGATGCAATGTAATGTTATACCTGTTGCAGAGATCCTTGATTTCCTGTGAGATAAATTGAGGTCCATTATCGGTGACGATGGTGCTCGGGATGTCGAACCTCGTGATGATGTTCTTCATTATGAATTTATAGACTGTTTATGCTTTGATCTCCACGTAAGCTTCTGCTTCCGCCCACTTGGTGAAGTACTCCGTTGCCGTGAGGATGAATGACTTTTGCTTGGTCAGGAGGTTCGAATCACCAAGAGGTCCAATGATATCAAAAGCCCACATGGAAAAAGGCCATGGGGAGGACGTAGGATGGAGTGAAGAAGCAGGAGAATGAATCTTGTCGGCGTGCAATTGGCACTTAACACACCTTCGAACATAGATGGAACAATCCTCTTCTAGAGTTGGCCAATAGAAGTCTAGCCTAAGGATCTTCTTAGCTAGCATCTGGCTATTCACATGACCACCACACACTCCAGAATGCGCCTCTTCCACAACTTTCCATGATTCATCATCGTCGAGGCATCTTAATAAAACACCGGTGAGCCCTCTTCTGTAAAGCACACCTCCAACCAGAACATAACGTTGAGCCACCCTTCTAATTGCTTTCTTCTCTTCTGCAGTGGCTTCCTCGGGATAGGATTGATCATTGCAATACCTGGCAATCTCGTAATACCAAGGCTTCTCTTCGTCAGCCAATTCTTCTTCCCAGTCTAAAAGCATGATCTCTTTACCTTTAAGAGATTCCCTCTGTTTAACCTTCTCAAGCACTTGATCCCTAATATCGAGGAATGCGCGATCCTTGATAGCTGGCGTGTCACACTGATGAATCAGGGGAACATGAAAATCATGCTCAGGAGGGAAGACTAAAGCAGAGGCCAAAGAGGCAAGGGCGTCGGCCAAGATGTTCTGGCTACGAGGAACATGGACGAAAATCAACTTGGTGAAGAGCTTGGCATAAGCTGAAGCAAGTTCCTGGTAGGGTTTGAGCTTAGGATTGATAGTGCGACACTTGACAAGCACCTGGCGTAGAATGAGCTGACTATCACCCACAATCCTCAAATGAGTGACACCATATCGATGAGTGGTTGAAGACCAGCCAAAAGAGCTTCATACTCAGCTATATTGTTGGTGACGGGGAAGGTGAGCCGAGCAGCAAATGGAATGGTGACCCCTTCTGGTGTTAAAAGAACCATGCCGATCCCTCTTCCTTGAGAATTTAGAGCTCCATCAAAATGTAATGTCCACATAGGATCATGGGGTTGATTGATGTACATTAGTTCTTCATCTGGAAACTCTGAATTGACAGGATCAAATAGGGGAAGAGGGTGGTAAGCAAGATGCTCGGCAATGGCATAACCTTTGATAGCTTTTTGTTGAATGTAAGTGATGTCAAATTGAGAGAGGAAGCTTTGCCAGCGTGCTAATCGATCAGTGAGGACAGATTTTTCAAGGAGGAATTTAATTGGATTCATGCGAGCAATGAGGTGAACCTCATGAGCTAGAAAATAATGTTTTAACTTCTGAACTACCCAAACCAAATCTGCACAAGTCTTCTCCATGGCTGAGTACCTCTGCTCACAGGGGTTAAGAAGCTTAGACAAGTAGTATGCTGCCCTCTCCTTACCTTCTTCATCCACTTGAGCCAAGACAGCACCTACGGAGTCATCCAGGACCGAAACATAAAGAATAAGTGGCTTGCCTGGAATTGGCGGCCTCAGGACAGAAGGATTGGCCAAATAATCCTTCAACCCGTCAAAGGCTGCCTGACACTTGTTATCCCAATTAAACTTGACTCCCGGCTTAGTAAGCTCGTAGAACGGCCTACATCTTTGTGAATGCTGGGAGACGAAGCGGCGAATGAATTGCAACCTCCCGATTAATCCTCGAACTTCCTTTAAATTCTTGGGAGGAGGCATATCTCTGATGGCCTTTGCCTTGTTGGGATCAACTTCAATTCCCCTCTTGCTAACAATAAATCCAAGCAACTTCCCTGAAGAAACGTCAAATACGCACTTTTTGGGGTTCATTTTCAGTTGATATTCTCGTGATCTCTGTAAAACCTTAGCCAGAACCCCAGGATGTTCAATCCTTGTCCTTGATTTTACAACCAGATCATCCACATACACCTCAATATAAATATGAATCATGTCATGAAAAATTGCCATCATAGCCCTCTGGTAGGTGGCTCCAGCATTCTTAAGTCCAAAAGGCATGGCCACATAGCAATAAGTACCCCATGGTGTAGTGAATGATGTTTTCTCTTGATCCTCTTCAGACAGACGAATTTGATTGTAACCTAAAAAGCCATCCATAAAGGAAAGAGTCTCAAATCCTGCCGTGTTATCAATTAGAACATCAATATGAGGGAGGGGGAAGTCATCTTTAGGACACGCCTAGTTGAGGTCCTGGAAGTCTATGCAAATCCGAACTTTCCCATCTTTCTTCATAACCGGGACAATGTTAGCCACCCAATTGGGGTAAAGGACAACTCTAACAAATCTAGCCTTGTGGAGTTTATCGACCTCTTCTTTCATCTTCAAAGCCATATTAGGGTGGAAACGCCTCAACCGTTGTTTGACCGGAACAGACCCTGGCTTAAGTGTAAGACGATGTTCAACGAGCGCAGGGTCTAATCCCGGCATATCCTCATAACTCCAAGCAAACGTGTCCTTGTATTCTTGAAGAACCAAAATGAGCGCCTCCTCTTCGGAGGGCGGCAAATTCTTACTAATGAGGACAATCCTAGGGTCTTCCTTGGTACCCAGATTAATTTCTTTGGTAGGTTCTTCTATTGAGGCTGATGGTTCGTCAAATTTTCTTAAGCAACTAGCAAAGGCATCAGCCTCGTCCTCATATTCTTCATAACTTTCATCCCCCTCTTCAATAGGGTCTTCATCATTCATAATTTCATAAACGCCCAAACCCTCATAAGAAGCAATAGCATCTTCATATTCTAACTCTGGCAGGATAATTGGGCTTTCCACAAACTCAGAGATTGATAAACAAGCTTGGCATCTGATAGCCAACTCCAACAAAAATCTGCGAGGAATCTCCTTACCCTTGGATTTCTTATGTGAAACTACCCCATAAATTTTATTAGAAGAAGAGGAAGAAGAGGAGGAGCAACTAGCCTGATCAAAAAGAAGAGAAGGGGGTGAAAAAGTGGATACAAAAGGTGATACAGAAGAAGACCCCTCGCCGGAGGGGGAAAATAGATCTATCAAGGAATCTTGAAAGAGCGGCCCCTGGGTCGGGACGCACTCGGGAAAGAGATAAGAAGTCTCCTCAACGGAGATGGAGGATTGGAAAGTTGAAAAATCAGCGTTTTTTTTTCATTTTTATCTTTTTCTTCATTTTTATTATCTTTTTCAAGGAGAAAGCAGTGTGATGGGAGAATAGCAGGAGGAGTGGAAATTGCAAGATTAGAGAAAGATTTAATCAATGATGGCCCATGGGGGGGCGAGATGGAGATTTTAGAAAATTGCTCGAGGAGCGAAGGAGGAATCGGGAGAGAAACTCGGATTGAATTTGGAGCAAAACTGATTGTAATCGGAGGCGGTCTTGGCACACGACCAAACCAATGAGAATGTAGAGAAGCAAACACAGATGGATGTAGCGAAGTGCGAGGAAAGAGGCCGGCCCACAGCCTATCCACAGTGAAACCTTCTTCAAAGGGGACATCTGACTCCCCAGTATCCGTATAGTCACTCAGCAGCTGCCTCTTGTCTGTGATCACTGCTGGCATTTCAATCAATTCCTGTATGAGCGGCGGCCATTCCGGATCTGTCGGCATGAAGAGGCGGCTCAAAGAAATAGTAATGTCATTCATGTCGAACCACCTGTACCAGTCACATTCTGGATCACCCATTTTCCTTCTTTTGTCCGGCCTTAAAGACTCCAGGGCTTTGTAGGTAACCAGTGGGGCAATGTGACGAGCAAACTATCTGGCGTGAACATCTTGATAGTCAAGTAATGAAGTAATTATGGTAGTCTGCTCATTATTCTGAACGCCACCAGTAACAAAATGTGTCTTCAGTGTCCAGGAGAGTGGCTGGCGGTCAGTCTTCAAAGTAGAAGTCATAAATGCCCATGGCTCTTCTTCATTTTTGCTCGGCCTTTTATAGCCTAAACCGCCTCGTACAAGCAATTTTTGCGGCTTAATGGGCCTAATCCTGCCTTGACAGTTGGCACCCAGGCCTTTGCCATCTTGATACCCTATTTTTAACAGAATGTTCCAGCCAGGGGTATTAATCATGTTCTTTTTCTTCTTCCCCTTAGAAGGTAGGGGTGTCATAGCAGCCGTGGTAACAGTTTCAGATGGCATTGGTCGTGGACGGGGGACGTCCAGCACAGATAACAGTGGCTTATTGGCAGGCCAAATAGAAGGGACTGATGAAGCCGCATGAATATCTTCCTCTGGCAGAATCGGCATGCTGGTCACCTTGATAATACGGCCCTTGTGTGGGAATTTGAGACACTGGTGATTTGTAGAGGGCACCGCATCAAGTTGCTGGATATACGGGCGGCCAAGAATGCCATTAAATGTTGGATCCATGTCCAAGATGTGAAAATCTGCTGTGATGGTGGCAGGACCCAAGCTAACTTTCAATGTGATCATGCCTAGAGGAGGCTTCTTTGTGTTGTCATATGCAGTGACCGTTATGGTGGACGGCCGAATCTGGCTTTCTGGTATGCCACATAACTTCAAGGTGCTCGGTGGCAAAACATTGATGGATGCCCCAGTGTCCACCAGACATTGCTTAACAGCCACCTTATTGATGTCGACTGTGATGCATAAGGCATACTTCCTTGCTGAGATTGGTGCCAGTTCGTGCTCATGAAAAGTAATTGCCGGCTGACTGCTAGCAGGTGTTAACACCGTGACTATATGCTCAACTGGAATGTCTTCATTAACCATTACCTTCTGCAGATATTCCTTTAGAGCCAGCTGATGAGTGGTGGACCGTTTGATCAATTCCAGGATCAAAATTCTTGCCGAAGTCCGGTCCAAATATTTTAACAAATCATATTCAGTGCCCGGTACAGACCCTTGTTCTTGTTCTTGCTCTTGCGGCCCCTGCACGGGCTCTAGCTCTCTTTGTGGAAAAATACGGTGAAAATCCGTCCGCTGCGGAGCGGCGCCACGCCTTGTAGAGCCTCTGTCGGGACAAGTGTGGGAGGAGAATTAGAAGAAGAAGAAAAGGGAATGCCGGTGGCAGTGTTCAACAACAGGGGTGCCCCCGTAGGAGGCGTGGGAGTAATGTTTAGCAAAGATGCCCCCGTGGGAGGCGCAGGAGAGTAATTTGACAAAGATGCCCCCTCAGGGGGCGTGGAAGTAGAAAGGGATACCTGAATGCGAGGAGCATTGGCGGGTGGTCTAACAAGAAGAGATCTGGGTATGAGAGGTGGGGGAACTGATGGCGGAGGAACCCTTGCTGGTGTAGGAGTGGTAGAGGGTGTAGCGGGTGCTAGCGGTGAGCGAAGTAGGAGTGGCCTGGACGGCGGAGGTATAGAGTTGGTGGTGGAAGGTGGGGTTCGTCGTGAGGTAGGTTGTGGAGGTGGCAAATGGGTAAGAAGAGAGCGGGCCGGCAAGGCCGTAGAACTGGTGGAGGTAGATGGGTTGACAGGGCGTAAAAGAGGACGTCCCGATAGGAGAGTAGAAGAAGAAGGAAGGGTGCGCAAAAGGTGCGGAGGTTGATTTTGATTCGGATCATGATGAAATGCCCCGACAGAGGTGTTTTCTTCGTGCCATCCCTGTCCTCTCTGCACTTTGTAGAGGGATGTGACAGGGTTCACATGCTGATTAGGGGCGTGCTCTGGCAATGGATTACGGACAATCCCCATATCCTGCTGGGGTGCTGGAGCTTGCTGTGGTTGAACTTGTTGTGGAGTGGGTTGCTGAAGTTGTTGATTTTGCTGTTGCCGAGAGGCCCTTCTTTCTTTCATAGCGGCTATGAATTGTCTCATCTCATCCCAATTGATGTCACCCTGATCATTTAGATCGTAGATGTAATCTCTGAAGTGGAAGCAACGATCAAGGTTGTGACCAGGGCCGCGATGAAAAGCACAATAACGGGATGTGTCCACATTAGCGGGCCACACAGCTCTTTCCCTTGGCAAGGTGAGCAAGTTGGCAGCCATCAGAGCATTAAAAATATCGGGGAGACTTTCGGGAAGTTGAGGATAGTGGTCCCTTTTGGGCCAAGTGGCGGTCTCCGTTGTTGTTGTTGGCCGTAGTTGGCAGGTGGGGGCATTTGATGGTATTGTGGTGGAGCTGGAGGGTCTACGCGGGGGGCTTGGTTTTGCGGTGGAGCGAAGGAGTGTTGAGGTGCGAATTGGGGTTGTGGAGTAGGGCTAAAATGAGAGTTCTGTCGTAGAGGCGGTGGTGGACGTGGGTTAGCTTGATGGTGGGGGTTGCCAACTGCGCCGACTTGCTCATTTGTGATGGTGCCCTCAGTTGTGGGCCCGCTGTTAACATTGGTGGTTTTCTTAAACAGCCGAGGCTTCGGCTCAAACATACCCATAATGGGCGAATCCTTCATCTGTGTCTGGATGTAACGAGCCCTCTCATAGAGCTCTTCCATAGTAGTCAGCCGGTTCATGGCCAAAATATGGCGGAATTGAGGAGTTGCATTAGAAATAATCATCTTTACTTGCTCCTGTTCCGACAATGTGTCTTTCAGCTTCTCGGCCATCGACCGCCATCTGTCAGCAAATATGATGAAGTCCTCTTCAGACTTCATTTTCTCTGCAACTAAATCTGTAACGGACAGAGAGGGTCCAACACGGTCTCTATTAATTTCCTTTGGACAACATCGAAGTCACTGGCATCAGCTGGCTCCAAGGAATAAAACCATTCGAGGGCTGGCCCCTCCAGAGATCTTCTAAATAAATAGGCCAGAGAAGCCTTGTTGCCTTGCCAGAAGGAGGTCTCGTACATAAAATCCTTCAAATGAATGACCGGATTGCCAGTTCCATTGTACCGCCGAAAGTTCGGCATCTCAGACGGAGGAAGATGGAAAATTGGCAGAGTGGGGAGCGAGATTTCTGGTGCATTCTTGGCTGCAGTGACTTTCTTAAGCTGTTCTTCCATGTGGGCCATCTTCTGAAGTAGCAAAGCATTAGAGTCGGACTCAACTGGGGCCTGAACAAAAGAATGTGGTATAGGCGACCGTAGAATCTGAGGAGGTTGGGGGAATTGGTGCCTAACTGCAGAATAACTCGCCTACTGGGCCGGTATGGCCGTGACAGGCGTTGGTGGGCGAGAGGGGGGTTTATGCAAGACCGCCTGGTCGTTAACGGGGTGATGGCCACTCTCGGCCGGAGGGGGGTTGGAAGACGAAGAGGGAACAGACTTCCCTTTCAAGGCGGCCTGGACAGCTTGCCGCTGGGAATCATCCAACTGAGATAATGCATTAATTAAGTCCGTGACATTGAAGGATGGGGAAGGGTTCCCCGAAGTGTTGGAGGGCAAAGTCTGAGAAGAGGGCACAACCTCTTGAGGAGTGGTATCAACCACATGGATTTGAGGATGATGAGACTGAGGGTGAGGGTGATTTCCCTCATAATAGATGGAATCCTGGAGAAGGGTCTCATATTGACCAAAGACATTCTCGTCCTCATCATCATAAGAATACCCATAGCCTGCCATGTTGATGATCTTACCTGAACGGAGTTTCATTTTCTTTTAAGGGGAGAGACGATTTTATAAAGGCACTATTAAACAAACAACCACTCAATCCAAACAAGCCAAATCACCCAAGCAAGTGTATGCAGCCAAGTTGAGATGAACGCAAGGTTTTAGTGTTCCGCTTGAGATTAGAGTAGATTGAATTGTTGAATAGTTCACTTATGTTTGCAATGTGAAACCTAGTTGATCCAAGTGTAACCTCCGGGTCAACTAGATTCTTTCTCTCTCCTCACCAACGATAGGTTCTCTAAACTCCGGGTACTTCGAGGGTACAACCAGCCCGGCGTCCATGAGGGAATCCACGGGTGCGGGGACTTATGGAGGTCTTGGAAAAGGGATTTCCGGTCCAAAGAGACGGAGTGCTCAATGGAGGGTTGTCCCGATTCCAAGAGAGGTGTGTGGAATCCTAGTGTAGAGAGAGGAGGTCTCTCAACCAAATGCCACAATATGCAAGGTAATATGATCAAATCAAAGCAATATAGGCAAGCAATATGACAACCAAACAAACTATCACAGACATCAGCAGGAAGCAGGGTTCCGTAAAACGCAGGAAAGAGACGACCTGGGGCAGGTCGCTATCAACCAAAGCAACGACAGGGTCACTGTCGTGAATCACTGCGAGAGGCTATGAGCCAGAAGTGAGAAACAGAAACACGCCTCTGGTAGAGGTGCGAAATCTGACAGGGACGCCTCTGCGTGAGGGCGTCAAATCTGAGGACGCGCCTTGTGGTGAGGCGCTATGTAATAAAAGAACGCCCTGGGGCAGGGCGTTAATTCACAGGCAGAATGATTAAAGCAGTAAGATGATGTAAAGACGTCTTGACGGCAGACGAAACATAAAAATTGGACACCCTGGATGAAGGCGTTAGTAAAATAAACACGCCCCTGTGAAGGGCATTAAAACTAAAAAGCGCCCTCGTGGAAGGCGTCAATTCAGAGAAATATGCAAACGCAAGCTGGCTGATCCCGGAGTGTGCAGTGTGCACGGTGGAGGGTGCCCGAGGGACACAAAGGAAAGGGTACCGAGGGCACCAAGGGGGAAAGGGCACGCGTGGGTGCCAAGGGGAAAGGGCACGCGAGGGTGCCAAGGGGAAAGGGCACGCGAGGGTGCCAATGGAGATGGTAATCAAAAAGAAAACAGTGGACGTCCCACCGTGATCGCCAATTTGTGGATGGACATAAATCCCACACAATCACAAGAGAATAATGATGTGATAAACATGGAGGATAATGATGATTAATGCATAAATAAGGGGAAGAAAAGCTTGCACGTGGTGCAAATATGGAGATGTGATCGCCAGAGGGGTTACCTCAATAATAATAAAAGGGAGATCGCGAATACCTGGTGAAGATTGAAACGCGGGATGATGTGAAGTTCCTTCCTCCTTCTTCAATCGGCCGGCCGATGAGAAGGGTTATTCTTTTGATTACCTTGCAAAAAAGACAATGAAACAACAAAGCAAAAGAGGGGATCAGCCAATGCAAGTAGTATCAATCCGAAGATGAAGTTAAGATGAGAAAAAGACCAAACATGCGCACCTTATTATTTTGGTTTTAAAACCCCTAAAGAGGAATTAGGGAGAGAGGAGATATGTGATAAATCTAATGCAAACATGAAAAGGAGAAAAAGGAACAGGACTGATGATGGAATTGATTAATGCAAAACGTAAAAAGAAGCACAGTGGATGATCGGTTGATGAAGACAAAACAAAAACAAACGAAATAAAAGAGAACCCTGCTGTCCCTGTTGACAGTAAAGGGAACCAAGGATGGACGTGGTTGACCGGATGAGGAAGCAGAGGAAGCCGAAGTCTTCCTATCAAGCACACGACAGTAAGGAAGCAGAGGCTCTGAACCTTGAACCTATGGAACGTCTGGAGCTTTTCTAATCTCTTCAACCTCTGGAGTCGTCAACCTCGGCCTCGATCGACCAGATCATGATTTTATAGGATTTTCAGTGGGAGATAAGCTCGAGTTTGGTAAGATAAGGATAGGCAATGTTCAAAGAAGGCAGGACTCTACCTCCAATTCGAGCAAGGAGACTATTGGAGGCAAGACTCTATACAGGAAAGAGGAGTTAAAGCAGGACACGAAAGGTGAAACACGACCTTGCGAAGGGCGTCAAATCAAGAATTGACGACCTACATCAAGACGTTACTCAAAACATGACCTCTATCAAGGGCGTCACTTCTTAGATTTAATTTTGGCAATAAAACTTACTTTATTTGAAAATTATTAGAACACGCCTACGATTGAGGCGTTAATTTAAAACACGCCCTGAGGAAGGACGTTAACCAATAATGTTTTTGATTTTGAATTTTACTTTAAAACCGGATAATACCAGGAATTGACGCCCTGACATTTAGTCGTCCTTTCTTGAGAAAACGCCCTAGATAAGGTCGCCATTTAAATAACGCCCCTCTTCATGTCGCGAATCATAAAATGCAAAAATAAATCAAAACCACACACAAGAAAATAGAAAAACTTCATATTATGAATATATTGAAGTTCACTTGGGGCGTCATCATAGTGACATGAGATTTGATCAACATAGCGTCATTTTTGGCGTGTCTACACAAGGCATACCTGCATGGAAGATCAAGTAGAAGGATTTGGAACCCAAGGTAGTTTGGGCCCCATAAAAGAGTTTATTTCATGCAGACAAGATACTAGATGTTTTGGTATCCACATCTGTTTTGGCTTCTTCATGACTGTTGTGGATTTCTTATCATTCAGTCTGGTCTACTTTTTCTTGCCTCTTTTAATGTTTGAAAATTGTTTTTGAGATGTGGCATTTTCCTTCTTTTTAAAACCATTCTTAAAATTTCTTTGCTGGTATTCAGTCCAATGGACATTGGGAGTAGTGGGTGCATTATAGACCCTAGGCTGACTAGGCATGGAATGAACAAAGCCATACAAATTCTGGCTTTTTAAATTGTTGTACTTAGGTTGCACATAGGAATTCCAAGGATAAGGTTGATGCATCTGAGTAGCATATGGGTTCTGAAATTGATGCTACATCGGCCTAATGTAGAAGCTGCCTAGACCGTTCTTATCAAAGTTGTGATGACAAGAGTTATGAAATGTAGAGTAGGTCGGAGCTGTGTTGTAGTATCCTTGGCTTGAGGTACTCCTACTCGGCCCTTGGTTTCTCGATGACTTATACCCAAAAGAAGTAGAAGTAGATGCACATAGAGGAGTGCCTCGACCATTCTGTGGTGACTGGGTTGTTTTGGCCTTGGAGCTTTCTTGAACTCTAGCCTTAGAAGTATGACCCTTAGCCTTTCCCTTGGTCTGAGGTGTGAGAGTGTATGAGCATGATTCCCTAGACACCTCTATCTTCCCTTTGCCCTTGTCCTTAGCACTGGCTTAGCTTTTACCATGTTTTTCGTTTGGTTTTTGTTCTGGCATTCCCCAGAAGTCATTTTTATCAGGGGTTGTGATGTCCCCTTTTCTGCCACAAAGAAAATAGTTCTCATATCAAACCTCACCTTATTCGTTAGGTTGAAGCCCAAGTCTTCCTTTCTGAAATTACATTTTATTCCCAAGATGGCATTCAAATTTTCTATACCTTGTGTCATGCTTTCAAGGGAGTTTTGTTTGTCTTTATTTTCTTTTTCTAGATTTTTTAGTATCTTTTTCAATTCAACATTCACACCATTGACAGCTCCATATTTTCAGTGGCTATCTTTGTTTCTTCCTGAAATTCATGTATTCTAAGTTTGAGTTCATCAATGGTGTTCACTAGATTTTCATTTTCAATTCTTAAATCAATCAAGATGACATTATCACACTCAGTTTCATCAAGAGATTTTTTCAAATTGAGATTTTTAATTTCCAGACATGCAAGTTTATCATTCAGAGATGTAATAGAATTACCTTTGTTTTTCAAATGTCTATTCTCTTTTCACATATCATCATATTTATCAAGTAATTCAGCATATGATTCTTCCCAATCATCATGAGTAAAATTTTAAAAGGGGAAGTTACCTCATCATTATCTTCTTTGTCTTCATCACTTTTGGCCATCAAGCATAGCCGGTCTTCTTTCTCACTGTCAGAGGAGTTGCTCTGACTTCCTTCATCTTCATCGTCCAGGTGCTAACCATGGCCTTTCCTTTCTTGTTCTTCCACCTGGGCTGCTTGTCTTTCAACTCAGGACAATCTACCTTGAGATGTCCTACCTTCCTGCAATTATAATAGACAGTGCTATCGATTTTCTTGGCAGCATCATATTTTATGATTTGGCTACTTTTTGCCAGAAAAATACTTTTTCCTAAACCCTTTTCCTTCCTTCCTTAAAAACCTTTTGAAATTCCTAGTAAACATAGCAAAGTCATCATTATTTTCACTTGAGCTAGAGGAGCTGTGTTCACTAGACGACGCTTTGTTACTAGAAGTAACTTTTAGAGCCAGGGGTTTCTTCCTTTTTTCAGACTCATCTACCTTCTTCAAGTTCAGCTCATAAGTCATGAGAGAACCAATGAGCTCATCTGCAGTCATGGTAGCAAGGTTCCTTGACTCCTCCACTACGGTGGCCTTGGTATGCAAAATAGGTGTCAGAGACCTAAGGATTTTCCTAACCAACTGTAGATTCTAAAGAAAATCCACTTAAAAGAAATATATGATAAGAATAAGCAATAAAAATAACAATAAAATAGCACGAGGTGCTAAAAGGAGTGTGATCGCCAGAGACACGAGGGTCTCAAAGAGGAGATTGAGAACGAGGAGATGATCGCAAAATACCTCAAAAGATGCGGGGGATGTGAGTACTCATTTTCTCTTCAAGATCGGCCGGCCAACGAAGAGAGTATTTTCAATTAATTACCCTTAAGGGGATTGCCCTTAAACCCCTATGCAATGAGGGTGTGGGAGATATGAATGCATGTAAAAAAAAAATATAATGGGGAAAGAGTGCACGTGATGCACTAAGGGGAGTTATTCAACATAGTTGAAGAAAGGAAATATGAAGAGAGGAATATGATGCATGCGTATGTATGAACTAATAAAAAAATAAACTAAAAGGGGAGAAGGAGGGATAAGAAAAATCTGGTTTTGCCCCTTTGGCGTTTGATACTCGATGGGGAGAGGCCTTCAGTTGGATGAAGCTTGAACCATGTGAAGCCCACCTTCAGCCAGGCAGCATCCCTCGGTTCCTGTAAAAGAAGAAAAAGAAGAAGAAGAAGAAGAAGACAGAAGATAGAAGACAGAAGGAGAAGGAGAAGGAGAAGAAGAAGGAAGAAACATAAGAAGACGGAAGAAGAAGAAGAAAAAAAAACACAGAAGAAGAAGAAGAATAAGAAGACATAAGATAGAAGAAAGACCTCCGAACCAACCCCCTAACAGAGCCGAAAGGCTCTATTAATAGAGTTGAATCAAAAGATAGAAGGATAAGAATGGGCAAGAGCCCAAAAAAAGGGAAGGATTAGAATGGGCAAGAGCCCAAACGAAGCAGGACTCTCTGGGGAAAGGCTGCGGTTGAGCAGGAACACAAAACTGAAACACGACCTGGACAAGGGCGTCAATTCAAAAATTGACGACCTTCCAGAGGGCGTCTTTTAAAAACACGCCTTAGGCTAAGGCGTCTCTTCCTGGATCAATTTTGGAAATAAGTCTTTCTTTTATTTGAAAATTCTGAAACACGCCTTAGGAAGAGGCTTTATTTAAAACACGCCTTAGGAGAAGGCATTACTTATTTGAAACACGCCTTAGGAAGAGGCTTTATTTAAAACACGCCTTAGGAGAAGGCGTTATTTAAAACACGCCTTAGGAGAAGGCGTTATTTATTTTAAACATGCCTTAGGTGAAGGCGTTATTTAAAACACGCCCTAGCCCAGGTCGTTAATTCCAAAAAATTAGAGAAAATATCCAAAAAAATCCAGAAAAATCCAGAAAAATCCAAAAAAATAGAGAAAAATAGGAAAAGAGGAGGAAAAGTTAGAAATCCAAGAAAAGTGGGAAAAATCACTCAAGCGAAGCTAATTTGAGGGTCAAATTGGGGCATTACAAGGTAATATGAGATGTACTCACAGTAACGTCAATTTTGGCGTGTCTACAACTGCCCCGCCTTGGCGTCTGCTTTGCAAGGGAGCGTAGCAAACTGAAAAGTAGATGCCAAGGTGTGATGAGACACGCAATCAACATCACTTGATGAGAATCAAATCAAAAGCTCCAGATGAAGCGATCTCGGGAAATTCAATGAAACCAACGATGTTTGGATAAAAGGAAGAGTGTGCACGCGGTGCACGAAGGAGATAAACTAAATGATCAACTTCCAGCGCGGTGGAAGTACCCCAAGTCACAAACCTGTAGATTTCACCATTGGGGAGCGGTTACCAGCCAGTGGATGTGCTGCAGCCAAGGTGGATCAAGGGAAAGTGTTGAAATAAGATGATAGAAGTCCAAACAAGGAGCTTTCGAGAAAATCACCCAAAACAGCAACAAAACGAACTGAAGATTCAATCCGGCATGGAATATCTCATATCTCGAAGATTAAGATCAATTCAACCCTCAAAACAACTTATCAGAATGATTTTTCAACAATTGTTTCAAATTCCTACATGAATGCATGCTGGGCTAAAGGAAAATAACAAATGAAAATATAATATAATCAAGGATAATATTGTTAAACTGCCCAGACTGAGTCAAGAAATCGATTCTGCGAGCTGATGCTAAGCCGAAGCCCGTTTATCCACGCACCAACTCGTAAGAAGGGAACCATCGTCCCCAGTCTTGGATGGCTCAACGGCCTATCCGTGTGACTAAGACTCCTCTGGAATCATCATTGTTTTTGATGAAGGGGAACTCAAATCTCAGATTTACCAAAGCCACAAGGTCCTTGATATAATCTAGTAGCATATGTAACATATAGTAAAAATGCATACAGGGAGAGATGGTGGAGCAATAAGTATGGGGGACCTGAGAGATGAGGTGCGGGCACCGTGGGGCTTGGATGATGATGCCCAGTCGGTGGGACCAAGAGCTTCTTATCCTGCGCTCAAAATTTCATTAGCCAAGATATAATGAAGATAACAAGCAATGAATAAAGCATTTAAGCATAGCAAGCATAGCATGAATGGAAGCATCAATAAGCATATATCATGAACAGCATAAGTCAAATCATGGCATAGCAAAGCATCATTATTTGTTGTTTGTCATGAGGATGACAATCTGGCTAATCAAGTTTTGGAGTTAAATAATCAGGATCTGATAATGCCCATCGGCGGAGTAATCAGATGAAACGAGCAGGAGTTGATTGAAAGATTTGGAGATGAATAATCATGAGATAATCAGGAGATATAACCAAAATGATATAAGGAGATGATGCCCCTGGGTGGCATGTCATGAGAATATTGGGAAGAATCAATAGATTGATAGTAATAAATGGAGATAGGACTCATCCCGTGCTCTTGATCCTTGCAAAGCTGTTCCTGCAAAACACCATCAGAAAATATAATGCAAATTTTTGGATTTTGGAAATATGCAAATTTTTATGAGTTTTGAAATATGCAAATTTTTATGAGTTTTGAAATATGCAAATTTTTATGAGTTTTGAAATATGTAAATTTTTATGAGTTTTAAAAATATTTGAATTTTTATGAGTTTTGAAATATGCAAATTTTTATGAGTTTTGAAATATTTAAATTTTTGTTGGGATTTTGATCGGGAAATATTCAATTTTTTTTTTTTGGATTTTGGCTTAGACATTGTTAATGCAGCATCAAAGGGTTGTTTTGAACCACTGGCTAGGGGTCCTTGTTCCTTCCCTTTTCGCTAAAACTGCCCAAAACTGGACGTGCATTAAAAGTGGCATCCTATAACCGACCGCCCTTGATTAATGGTGCTCCTACCAAGGCCATACCTGAGAAACATTCGGTCTTGGAGGGAGAAGAGAAGAACAATTGTGGATAAGCTTTATGCAGGATGGGAGATATCGGGACTTGAATTCCTTCCAAGGTATTTCCCCTCAAAGAGGTAGTCTGTTGTGCCGGGACTTTATGCCTTTGATTTTCAGACCCTCGACATGCATACGACCAGGGTTTTCCCTGCGGGGACTTTGCCACTCTTGTCATGCCATAATTCACAATTTTGCTTTTATCGAAATTCTGACTTGATTTTCATAATAGCCCTTTTGGCTAGATGTATATCATGAAAACTCATATGAAAACTCATATTGATGTTGATTTTGGGTCAAGACTGCCCCTATTTGAGACTCCTCTCGTATTGGGGATTACCTAGGTTGGTCATCTCATCCGTCAACCTCTTGCCCCTGCATGCGGCCGAGTAGAGAAGAGAAAAGACTTTCAGGAATTCTCATGGGATGGCCAAGGTAGCAACGGTGTTTTTATCAAAGGAGCTAGCTAAGGACGCCGTGAAGTGTGTGAGGTGCCCAGCTGAGGGTTGATCTTAACAAGCAGGGAGAGAATGTTGAATTCCCAGCGCGGGTTCTTATTAACCAGAGGTGCTGCAAAAAAACAAGCCTAAAGGACTCTTTTGAGAATGATTTCAATTAAACAAAAGCTTAGGATAAAGGTTTAAAACACCACTCTTAATCTCGTTAAGAAGCACTTGATTTTGAAAATCATGCGTGAAGTAATGAGAAAATGATATCATTAAAATGCATACTTACGCCAATATGTTACCTTGCAACCTTTGTAGAAGCAGCTGTCAGAGGCGAGGTTGATCATCATGGGATTTGTCCTCTTTGGCAGTCAAAAGGATTGGAAGCAAAGGATTTTGGGAGTGGCTTAACAAGAATGAGTGGCGCTCAAACCAGACTCAGATGAATAAGGAGAAAAGGAAAAGAGGCGAGGGCTAGAACTCCCTCACTAAGGCGCGGAGACCCTGATCACATGGAACAGTCTACAGAAGAAGTGAAGAATTAGAAGGATGAGTGAGGACTAAAGCCTCGAAAGCAATGGGAGAAAGGGCAGATGCCCAAGGTAGTGGATGTGGAAGAAGTTGGGTCGGACCCAGGATCGGGAGGAATCAGAAGAAGGAATTGGTAGATAGAAAGGGGCGGATCCGGAGGGTCCAGTGGCAGAGGAGAATCATGGGAAGACCCATCCGGAGGCTCTGGTGGGATAATAAAGGAAGGGACGCGATGCCCTAGAAAGAAATATGGAAAAAGATGATGGAAAAGGAAGAAGAAGATGAAAGATGTGATGTTTTGGAGGATTAGAAAGATGAATCGGAGGAAAGATGGGGGGTCCGGAGGTTCCGAGGAGGAATAAGTGGGAAAGGGGCGGCGTGCCCGAGGGAAAAGGAGAGGAATGAAGGAGAATCAGGAGGAAAATTCGGAGGTTTTGGAGGAATGCAATGGAAAGGGGCGCGATGCCCGGGGGAAAGGTCCGGAGATTCCGGAGGAATAAAATCCGGAAGGGAATGAGAATCCGGAGGTTCCGGGGGAATAAGAGAATGGAAAGGGGCGTTGTGCCCGAGGAAAAGGTCCGGAGGTTCCGGAGGAAGATAATGAAAAGGGGCGCGATGCCCAAGGGGAGAGTCCGGAGGATCCGGAAGAACAAAGTGGAAATGGGCGCGGTGCCCCGGGAAAAAGTGGAGAAAATCAAGTGGAGAATCCGGAGGTTCCGGAGGAATGAGATGGAAAAGGGCGTCATGCCCGATTAAAGTGGATGAAGATGAACAAGATGAGAATTGCGGAATGTCCGGCGGTGCCGGAAGACGGGGAAGATACGGGTTTGAAAACCCGGGAATCAGGAGGTGCAGATGTATGCAAAATGATGGATGTGATGTGTGCAATGAATGGAATGAATGAATGAATGAAAAATGCATGAAATTTAAAGAAGATGAAGAATATGAAGGGTGAGAGGGGGAGATCCTCCTCTTTTCCCTTGGAGTGGCCCATGAAGAAAAGGTGATGGAAATGGATGAATAGAAGATGGAACAAATAGGAGATGGCCCCTTAGCGCCAAGATAACTGCCCCTCCACGGCAGTGAACATGTACGACCAATTGGCCCAATAAAAAAAACTTCAATAGTAAAAGACAACTCCCTTGGAAAGCAAAGATCAATAATGTGGGGGAGTTGTAGAGTTGGAACGGGAAGCATTGAGTTGCCCATTGAATGTGGTGTATATGGAGTGTTAAGCAAATAGGGCAATCGCCCCTTGTATGGAATAATGAATTCTGGATTGGAAAGTTTGAACAAGGGGTGCCCTGCCCGGCCCTCAAATGGCGTCAACGCTTGGCATTCTCTGAGCAATGGCGGCGACTTGGCTTCTTCAATCGTGCTCGGCACAATAACCCGGATTGGCATCTGAAAAATGAATTCTTGAATCTTGAATGGCACAGTCGTGGCCGAAGTCTTCTTGCCTGGCTTTTGATCGTCTTCGGCACCTGTGCTTGTAGAAGGCCCCCCATTCCGAGTAGTAAAGGGAGGTGAGGCGGAGGCGGAAGGCTCCGTGGATGATGGAGGTATAACGGGAGGTGTTGGCAAATGAGTGAGCGGAGGCGGAGGTTCAAACACGTCGAGCTTCTCCCTTTGCTCGGAAGCAGTCGGGGTTGGCTCGAGTGCAAAAAGGGGTGGATCCTGCTCAGGATTAGCCATGGGTAAAGGCGAAAGGCTATGTGGTGGAGGTATAGGCAAAATGGGTTTTGGGGTTAAAGGCATAATGGAGGGTAATGGTGGGGAAATTGGGGAAGTGGAGGCCGAGGTGGAGGCTAATGGCATAATGGGGGGAGGTGTAATTGGTGGAGGTGTAATTGGAGGCTCGTGGAAGGCTAGCATAACTGGTGGAGGTGTAATTGGTGGAGGTTTGTTGCGGAGAAAGCGCCGAACGGGGCGAGCGGTATTAGTAGTGGGGAGAGACTCAAGATGCGCCGGCGTGGGTGATTGGAGTATCGACCCATCCTCGTAGCACCATGAAGTCTCGGGAATAGGAGCTGGATTAGGGACGAGGGCTTCGTCCTGAGCAGGGGGTTCATCAAATGAAATTGGAGGGAGCGGGAAACGAAGGAAACTTGGAAGGGGTGCTTGCATAACTTCATCGTCGAATACCGGCTTGGATTCTTCAATCGCCGGTTCTTGGTTGCTTGGAGTGCAGACGCCGTAGTCGTCCATCCTATCCTTCCATTCTCTCTCCATTCTTGTAATGTCATCCAAAGCCGCATAGAGAGGATTAACTGAAGTAGGAGGAGCGGGCCGTAAACTTGTAACCCTCATTAATTGTTCCTCCATGGAAGCAATCTTTTCAAAAATCTCTTGCTGGAGGGGCGTAACATGAGCAACAGAGGGTCGGCAGGGCCTTGAAAGAGGGGCCGTATAAGAAAGCCGTGGAAGGGAATTAACGGGATAACCCGGATGGGTCGGATTACAAGGAATAAAAGGGCCTCGAGGCTGTGTTGGAGGAGGAATAGAAGGAGGCGGGTGTCGGACCACTCGAGGAGGAGTGTGAATAGAAGGAGGCGGGTAATGGGCTACCTGATTGGAAGAAGAAGGAGGTGGGTGATGGGCCACCCGTATAGGAATAGAAGAAGGAGGAGATGCATGAGATGAAGGAGATGCACCCTCAATGGCAGCCTTAAGGGCGTGGATCTGTTGAGGGGTGAGATGATCTAATGCATGTAAGATTTGGGAGACCCTCTCATCGTTGGGAGGAGACGGTCCCGGAGGAATAGTGGCTCGAACTTGAGTTGGGGGACCATAAGAATGGACATTACCCATGGGTCGGGCATGACCATAAGAATAAGGACGTGGTCCCTTGAAAGAATGGTGAGAAGGATGATGATTAACACGTTGAAATTGAGGATAAGAAGTGCTAGGTTGTGCATCCTCATGAATATAATTAAAATTGAACATGTTGGTTTTCTCGTCATGGTAAGCCATTATATAAGCAAAGTTCACAACAATATGCAAATAAGCACACACGTTGGAATGGTTACCGTGATTTTGATTGTTTTAAACCTTGGTGAATTAATGAATTTTAATAAAGTTTGGAAAGATTCACCCAAGGGAGGATCCTAGTTTCAATATGATTCACTTCAATGCCAACTAGGAATCCTCTCTCACCGCATAGGCCAACTAGCTCGGGACTCCAAAAAAGGGTACAACCTGCCCGACGTCCGTGAGGGAATCCACGGGTGCGGGGACTTATGGAGGCTTGGTTTAGGAATTTCCAATCCAAAGAGACGGAATGCTCAATGGAGGGTCGTTCCTTCACCAAGGGGGTGTGTGGCTCCTAAATATGTGGAGAGAGGAGGTCTCCCAAACCAATGCAATATGAATGAATGCAACAGATATAATCAAAAAAAATAATAATAATACAGTGATGAAGAAGGAGTGCGGTAAAAACACAGGCAAAAGACGCCCTGGGGCAGGGCGCTATAAATCAAAAGACGCCCTGGGGCAGGGCGCTACCAATGGAAAAGACGCCCTGGGGCAAGGCGTGAAACACTGTGGGGAGATGCCAACTAAGTCAAGAAACGCCCCGTGGTGAGGCGTTACAAATAAAAGGACGCCCTTGACCAAGGGCGTCAAATCATGCAACAGCGCCTTGGTGTGAGGCGCTAATCAAGAAATAAATGCCCTGGGGAAGGGTGTGAATTCAACAGATCACCAAATATAACAAAAACGCGTCCTGACAGAAGGCGTTAAACAGGGAAAAGGCGCCCTATGCTAAGGCGTTAACAAAAATGCGCCTCTGTCAGGGGCGTTAATTGCCTTATTCCAGAAACTCTTCACGGCCAGCAATAGCAGAGAAACACTCACAGAGTCAATCACAGTCAATCAACAAATATGAATATCAAAACATAATCATGCTCATCAAATTTTATTTTTTGGGTAAAGTGGGATTTCAAAAAAAAATCTAGCAACTGACAGGTCACAAGTGGGACAAGAAAACAATGGAGGGTGCCCGAGGGGCACAAAGGAGGGGTACCGTGGGTACCAATAGAAAAGGGCACGCGAGGGTGCCAAGGGGAAAGGGGTAATCAAATGAAAAATGAAAAGTGTCCCACCGTGATCGCCAATTTGTAGATTCTAAAGAAAATCCACTTAAAAGAAATATATGATAATAATAAGCAATAAAAATAACAATAAAATAGCACGAGGTGCTAAAAGGAGTGTGATCGCCAGAGACACGAGGGTCTCAAAGAGGAGATTGAGAACGGGGAGATGATCGCAAAATACCTCAAAAGATGCGGGGGATGTGAGTACTCCTTTTCTCTTCAAGATTGGCCGGCCGACGAAGAGAGTCTTTTCAATTAATTACCCTTAAGGGGATTGCCCTTAAACCCCTATGCAATGAGGGTGTGGGAGATATGAATGCATGTAAAAAAAAAATATAATGGGGAAAGAGTGCACGTGATGCACTAAGGGGAGTTATTCAACATAGTTGAAGAAAGGAAATATGAAGAGAGGAATATGATGCATGCGTATGTATGAACTAATAAAAAAACAAACTAAAAGGGGAGAAGGAGGGATAAGAAAAATCTGGTTTTGCCCCTTTGGCGTTTGATACTCGATGGGGAGAGGCCTTCAGTTGGATGAAGCTTGAACCATGTGAAGCCCACCTTCAGCCAGGCAGCATCCCTCGGTTCCTGTAAAAGAAGAAAAAAAAGAAGAAGAAGAAGAAGAAGAAGACAGAAGACAGAAGACAGAAGGAGAAGAAGAAGGAAGAAACAGAAGAAGACGGAAGAAGAAGAAGAAAAAAAACACAGAAGAAGAAGAAGAATAAGAAGACATAAGACAGAAGAAAGACCTCCGAACCAACCCCCTAACAGAGCCGAAAGGCTCTATTAATAGAGTTGAATCAAAAGATAGAAGGATAAGAACGGGCAAGAGCCCCAAAAAAGGGAAGGATTAGAATGGGCAAGAGCCCAAACGAAGCAGGACTCTCTGGGAAAAGGCTGCGGTTGAGCAGGAACACAAAACTGAAACACGACCTGGACCAGGGCGTCAATTCAAAAATTGACGACCTTCCAGAGGGCGTCTTTTAAAAACACGCCTTAGGCTAAGGCGTCTCTTCCTGGATCAATTTTGGAAATAAGTCTTTCTTTTATTTGAAAATTCTGAAACACGCCTTAGGAAGAGGCTTTATTTAAAACACGCCTTAGGAGAAGGCATTACTTATTTGAAACACGCCTTAGGAAGAGGCTTTATTTAAAACACGCCTTAGGAGAAGGCGTTATTTAAAACATGCCTTAGGAGAAGGCGTTATTTATTTGAAACATGCCTTAGGTGAAGGCGTTATTTAAAACACGCCCTAGCCCAGGTCGTTAATTTCAAAAAATTAGAGAAAATATCCAAAAAAATCTAGAAAAATCCAGAAAAATAGAGAAAAATAGGAAAAGAGGAGGAAAAGTGAGAAATCCAAGAAAAGTGGGAAAAATCACTCAAACGAAGCTAATTTGAGGGTCAAATTGGGGCATTACAAGGTAATATGAGATGTACTCATAGTAACGTCAATTTTGGCGTGTCTACACCAACTCGTACTCACTATACACTTTACCCAAGCTTCTCAAGCAATTAGTGAGTACCATCAGACGGGCATACATTTCAGACACGGACTCATCAGGCTTCATTCTGAAAGCCTCATACTCGAAAATCAACATGTTGGCCTTAGTTTCCCTAACCTGAGAAGTCCCTTCATAGATAACCTTCAACTTATCCCACATCTCCTTGGCTGTGGTACAAGAGGAGATTATGGAGAATTCGGTGGGATGAAGTGCACACTGTATTGTAGACACGCCAAAATTGACGTTACTGTGAGTACATCTCATATTGCCTTGTAATGTTTGTTTGAGTGGTTTTTCTCCCTTTTCTTGGGTTTCTCCCTTTTCCCTCCCTTTTCTTATTTTTTCCTATTTTTTCTGGATTTTGCTGGGCATTTTCCTCTATTTTTAAGAATTCAGGACTTGAAGAGGGGCGTGTTTTAAATAGCGACCTAATCTGGGGCGTGTTCTTAAGAAAGGACGACCACAGGGAAGGGCGTCAATTTCTGGTATTTTACGAGTCCCACCCCGATTGAAATCAAGAATTAACGTCCTTTCTTAGGGCGTGTTTTCAATTAACGCCTTTGCTTCAGGCGTCTTTTCGTAATTTTCAAATTAAGAAGGTTTTGTTGCCAAAATTGAATCCAGAAAGTGACGCCATGATCCCGATCGTGTTTTTAATTAACGCCTTGGAGCAGGTCGTCAATTCTGAATTGACGCCCTTTGGAAGGTCGTGTCTCACCCTTCCGTGTTCGGTTTGAACTCACCTTTCCTGAAGAGTTCCCTGCTTTTCTTGATCACCTTGCTTGATCTGGGAACTAGAGTCCTTGCCGTATTTGATTTTTGCCAATTCTTATCCCCTCGGCTTTGGATTTGTGCCCTATAAATAGAGCCCTACGGCTCTGTCGACAGGACTCTTTTTTTTTCTTCTGCTTCTTCTTCTTTTTTTTTTTACAGGGAATTGCTGCTTCCTGGCTCAGGGAGGAGCTCATGCGCATCCAACAGCTTCATCTTTGACAGAGACTCCTCCCCATCGAGCATCAAAGCCAAAGAAACAGGCTTTTATCTTTTCAATTCGTCTTTTGTTTTATTATATTAGTTCATACATACGCATGCATACATATTGTTCATCTTATTCTCTAACTCAACCACGTTGAGACTCCTTGGTGCAACACTTGCACACTTGTTATTTTACATATCATCATCATCTTTTACCTACCCTTTTGCATAGGGGTTTAAAGGCCAAACACCAATAAGGTGTGTTCATATCCATGCTTTCTATGTCTATATTTACATTTGGATTTGATGCTACACATCTTGGTTTCTAATCCATGTTTGTTTATTGGTATTTGTTAATTTTGCAAGGGTAATCAATCAAGAAAAACTCTCTTCATCGGCCGGTTGGAAGAGAAGGAAAGCACTCACATCAATCCCCGCATTTGAGGTATTTTTCGCGATCCCTCCATTTTATTATTGTTATATCCTTTGAGGGCCTCGCGTCTCTAGCGATCACATTCTCCTTAGCATCCTCGCATGCTTCCCTTTTCTCCCTCTTTTCCCATTCTTATTCTTAAAAGTGGATTATTTTCCATGATCCACAAATTGGCGATCACGGTGGGACTTCCACTATTTTTCTATTGATTACCCCTTTCCCCTTTGGCACCCACGTGTGCCCTTTCCCTTTGGTACCCACGGTACCTCTCCTTTGTGCCCCACGGGCACCCTCCACTGTGCACACTGCATACTCCCCGAGATGAGCCAGTTTGTGATTTTTCTGAATTAACAACTTTCATAAAGGCGCGTTTTGATTTTACGCCTTTATCCAGGGCGTGTTTTATATATTCGACGCCTCCTACGAAGATGTCTTTCATCACATATCCCTGGTGTTTTATTCTGTCTGAGGATTCACGTCCTTCCCTGAGGGCGTCCTTTTGTTGAGACGCGCCTCCCATCAAGGCGTGTTTTTCTTTGAGCATGCGCACCACACACTTTTGACGCCCTCTGCCAGAGGCGTCTTTTCACATTTAGCACCTTACACTAAGGCGCGGTTTTGTGTTTCACGATAGCGACGCTGTCGTCTCTTTTACTGGTAGCGACTGCTGCCAGGTCGCCTCTTTCCTGTGCGTTTACAGAGGCTTGTTTCTTGTGATCAAATTGATACTTACCTCTATTATTTGATTATATTGGTGTGAACTGCTTATCCTATCTTGCATTCATCCATTTGCATTGGTTTGGGAGACCTCCTCTCTCTACATTAGGAGCCACACCCCCTCTTGGTGAAGGAAGGACCCTCCATTGAGCACTCCGTCTCATTGGACCGAAAATTCCTAAACCAAGCCTCCGTAAGTCCCCGCACCCATGGATTCCCTCACGGATGCTGGGCAGGTTGTATCTTTGAAGTCCCGGGTTTAGTTGGCCTATACACGGTGAGAGAGTGTTCCTAGTTGGCATCGAAGTGAACTTACATTGAAACTAGGTTCCTCCCTTGTGTGAATCACTCCAATTTTGGTTAAAAATCATTAATTCACCAAGGTTCAAACAAAAAGAAATCAAAGGTAACCATTCCAACTTGTGTGCTTCTTTGCAAATTATTTTGCTTGAACTTTGATTGATGACTTACCTTGATAGAGAAAACAACATGTTAAATCCAAACTTTGCTCATGAGGATGCACAACCTAGCACATCCTATACTCCTCAATTTCCACATGTTCGTCATATTCCTCACCATATTTTCAAGGGACCACGTCCTCATTCTTATGGTTTTGCTCAACCCATGGGTAATATCCAATCTCATGGTCCCTCGCCTCGATCGCGAGCCACTACTCCTACGGGACCGTCTCCTCCTAACGATGAGAAGGTCTCCCAAATCTTGCATGCATTAGATCATCTCACCCCTCAACAAATCCAAGCCCTTAAGGCCGTCGTTGAGGGTGCATCTCATTCCTCTCATCCTTCTTCCAATCCTACACGGGTGGCCCATCACCCACTTCCCTCTTCTATTCATATTCCTACTCGGGTAGCCCATCACCCATCTCCTCCTATTCACCCTTCTCCTCGGGTGGTCCAATACCCGCCTCCTTCTATTCCTCCTCCACCACGGCCCCAAGGCCCATTTATTCCTTGCAACCCGACCCATCTGGGTCCTTCTATGGGTCGGCCCATTAATTCCCTTCCACGGCCTTCTTATGTGGCCCCTCCTTCAAGGCCATGCCAACCCTCTGTTGCCCAGGTCACGCCCCTCCAACAAACTCTTTTCAACAAAGTCACTTCGTTGGAGGAACAATTGAAGAGGGTTACGAGCCCACGGCCCGCTCCTCCTACTCCAGTTAATCCCCTTTACGTGGCTCTAAACGACATTACAAAGATGGAGAAAGCTTGGAAGGATAGGAGAGACGACTACGGCATTGACAGTGCGAGCAAGCAAGAGCCGGCAGATTTCAACGTTCAAGTGGACGCCGTCCATCCTCCACCCATTCACCCAATTCACGCATATGGCCCTCCACCTCCACATACACAATATCATTACATTTCTCCACCCACATATACGCCTCCACTACGGTGTCCACTTGAACCGGCTGATGAAGAACCGGCAATTGAAGAATCTGAGGCGCACAATGATGAAGCTATGCAGGCACCCCTTCCGAGTTTCCTTCGCTTCCCTCTCCCTCCACTATCGCTTGATGAACCCCCTGCTCAGGATGAAGTCACCGTCCCCAACACATTCCCCGTTTATGAGACTAATTGGTGTTACGACGATGGGTCAATACTCCAATCACCCATGTCGTTGCACCAAGACATGTCTCCTATCCCTAACACCTCTCGCCCCATCCGGCATTTTCAACACACTAAACCTTCTCCGTTCACCCCTCCCGTAACCACCCCAATAGCCTCCACTCCACCGGCCTCCACCGAACCTCCATTACCCTCCATTACGCCAGTCTCCGCCAAGCCTTCCATTACACCTCCTCTTTGTTCGCCACCTCAGCCGTCCACTATGCCTATGACCCCTACCCCATTACTTAACCCTTTACCCTTACTTGTGGCTAGTCCTGAGCAAGGTTCACCCCTTTTTGCACTCGAGCCAACCCCGACTGCTTCCAAGCAAAGGGAGAAGCTCGACGTGTTTGAACCTTTGCTTCCACTCACCCTTTCACCTCCACCATCCATGGAACCTTCCGCCTCCGCTTCACCCCCCTTTACTACTCGGAACGAGCGTCCTTCTGTAAATACTTGTGCCGAAGATGATCAAGAGCCGGGAAAGAAAGATTTGGCCAGGGCCATGCTGTTCAAGATGCAAGAGTTTATTTGCCGGATGCCAATCTGGGTTGTTGTGCCAAGCATGGTTGAAGAGGCCGAGTCCCCGCCACTGCTCGCTAGAAGAGAATGCCAAGCGTTGATGCCGTATAAGTTTGTGCCCAAGGGCCGGGCAGGGCACCCCTTGTTCCAACTTTCAAATCTTGAAGTGTTTCTTCCATACAAGGGACGAACGCCCATCTTGATCAATATTCTTCATACGCTACAATCCTTGGGCAACACGATGTTTCCTATCCCAACTTTCCAACTCTCTCACACTATTGCTTTCCACTCTCCAAGAGAGTTGTCACTTACCATTGAAGCTTCATCCATTGGGCCAATTGGCTATACACTTTCACTGCCATGGAGGGGCAATTACCTTGGTGTCAAAGGGCTTTCCACTATTCTACCCACCTTCCATTCAACGCCATCCACATGGGCCACTTCAGGGGTAAGGAGGAGGATCCCATCCTCTCGCCCTTCATGTTCTTCATATTCTTTGCATCTCATGCATTCTGTTGCATCCATGCATTTATCGCGTCTGTTGCATTGCATTCGCATACATTTGCACTTCTTCTTTCCTGGGTTTCCGGACCCGTATCTTCCCCGCCTTCCAGAACATCCGGATCTTCCGCATTTACCATCTTCATCCTCTTCTAATCCACTCTCCCTGGGGCATCGCATCCCCTTTCCTGCTATTTCCCTGGAACCTCTAGGTGTTTTATCCCTCCTCTTAGGGCATGACGCCCCTTCTGATTCCACTATTCCGGAACCTCCGAATCTTTCTCTTCTCCCAGGGCATCGCGCCCCTTTCCGTCTTCTTCCTCCGGAACCTCCGGATCCTGCTCTTTGGGCATCGCGCCCCTACACACCCTCAAGTCCGGATCTTCTGGATTTCTTATCTCTTCTCCTTGGGCATCGCGTCCCATGGTACCTTCCCCCTCTAGAACCGTCGGACTCTTTTTCCTTCCTCCCAGGGCATCGCGCCCTTTCTGATTCTCTTCCTTCGGAACCTCCGGATTCTCCATCTTATTCTCTCTATCTTCTTTCGGGGCATCCCGACCCTTCTGATTCCATCCCTCCGGAACCTCCGGACCCTCCTGATCCTTTCCATCCACTCTTCCCTAGGCACCGCGTCCCTCGGCATCTCATTCCTCCGGAACCTCCGGACCATCCCTCTTTCTTCCAATTCATCTTCCTGCTCCTCCAGGATATCACATCCTTTGTCCTCTTCTTCTTTTTCACCATATTTTTGCATATTTCTTCCCAGGGCATTGCGTCCCTCGAGATTCTTCTCCTCTGGATCCTCTGGATTCCTCCTATCAGGATTCTCCTCCACAACCCCCAAACCCTCCAGATCCGCCTCTTTCCATCTATCAATTTCTTCTTCCGATTCCCCCTGACCATGGGTCTGACCCAACTTCTTCCACGTCCACTATTTTTAGCATCAGCCCTTTCTCCCACTGCTTCCGAGGCTTTAGTCCTCACTCCTCCTGCTAATTCCCCTCTCCTTCTGTAGACCTTTCATGTGATCAGGGTCTCCGCACCTTAGTAAGGGAGTTCTAGCCCTCGCCTCTCTTCCTTTTCTCCTTATTCGTCTGAGTCTGGTCTGAGCACCACTCCTTCTTATTAAGCCACTTCCAAATCCTTTGCTTCCAATCTTTTTATCTGCCAAAGAGGACAAATCCCATGATGATCAACCTCGCCTCTTGCGGTAGTTGCTTCAACAAAGATCGCAAGGTAACATATTGGCGTAAGTAAGCATTTTTATGATATCATTTTCTCATTACTTCACGCATGATTTTCAAAATGAAGTGCTTCTTAACAAGATTAAAAGTGGTGTTTTTTACCTTTATCTTAGGCTTTTGCTTAACTAAATCATTCTCAAAATAGTCTTTTAGGCTTATTTTTTTGCAGCACCTTTGGTAATAAAAACCCCACGCTGGGAACTCAACATTCTCTCCCTGCTTGTTAAGGGCAACCTTTAGCTGGGCATTCCACACACTTCACGGCGTCTTTAGCCGGCTCCTTGATAAAACACCGTTGCTACTTTGGCCATGCCATGAGAATTCCTGAAAGTCTTTTTCTCTTCTTTACTCGGCCGCGTGCAGGGGAAAGAGGTTGACGGATGAGATGACCAATCTAGGTACTCCCCAATACGAGAGGAGTCTCAAATAGGGGCAGTCTTGACCCAAAATCAATATGAGTTTTCATATGAGTTTTCATGGTATACATCTCGCCAAAAGGGCTATTATGAAAATCAAGTCAAAATTTCGATAAAAGTAAAATTGTGAATTATGGCATGACAAGAGTGGCAAAGTCCCCGCAGGGAAAACCCTGGTCGTATGCATGTCAAGGGTCTAAAAATCAAAGGCACAAAGCCCCGGCGCAACAGACTACCTCTTTGAGGGGAAACACCTTGGAAGGAATTCAAGTCCCGACATCTCCCATCCTGCATAAAGCTTATCCTCAATTATTCTTCTCTTCTCCCTCTAAGACCGAATGTTTCTCGGGTATGGCCTTGGTAGGGGCATCGTTATACATAGGTAGCCGGTCGAAGGACGCCACCTTCAATGCACGCTCAGCTTTGGGCAGTTTTTAGCAAAAGGGGAAGGAATAAGGACCCCTAGCCAGCGGTTTAAAACACCCTTTGATGCTGCATTAACAAAGCCTAAATCCAAAAAAAAAAATATTTTTCAAAATCCACATAAAAATTCAAATATTTTCAAAACTCATAAAAATTTGCATATTTCAAAATCAAAAAAAATTGCATTGTATTTTTCTGATGGTGCCTTTTGCAGGAACAACAACTTTGCAAGGACCAAGAGCACGGGATGAGTCCTCTCCATTCATTGCCATCTACCTTTTGATTCTTCCCATGTTCACAATTGATCACATCTTCATAATCTGCTACGCATTACTCCGATTATTCATCTCCAAATCTTTTTTATCAAATCTTGCTGATCACTCCACCGATGGACATTATCAGATCTTGATCATTCAACTCCAAATCTTGATTAGCCAAATTGTCATCCTCATGACAAACAACAAACAATGATGCTATGCTATCTATGCTTTAATGATGCTATCTATGTTATTCATGCCTTTCACGCTGTGCACACTTGAATGCTATTCATGATATGATACATATATGCTATTGATACTTTGATTCATGCTATGCTTGCTATGCTTAAATACCTTATTCATTGCTTGTTATCTTCCTTATATTTTGGCTGATGAAGTTTTGAGCGCAGAAAGAAGCTCTTGGTCCCACCGACTGGACATCATCATCCAAGTCCCACGGTGCTTTCACCTCATTTCTCAGTTCTCCATGCTCATTGCTATCACCATCCCCCCTGTATGTATTCTACTATATGTTGCATACGCTACTAGATTATATCAAGGGCCTTGTGACTTTGGTAAGTCTAGAATTTGAGTTCCCCTTCATAAAAAATAATGATGATTCCAGAGGAGTCTTAGTCACACGGATAGGCTGTTGAGCCGTCCAAGACTGGGGACGATGGTTCCCTTTTACGAGTTGATGCGTGGATAAACGGGCTTCGGCTTAGTATCGGCTCGTAGAATCAGTTTCTTGACCCAGTCTGGGCAGTTTAACAATATTATCCTTGATTATCTTATATTTTCATTTGTTTTAATTTTTTCTTTTAAACCCAGCATGCATTCATATAGGACTTTGAATTAACGTTGGAAAATCATTCTGATAAGCTGATTTGGAGAGTCAAATTGATCTTAATCTTTCCAAATATGAGATATTCATTGCTGAATGGAATCCTCAGTTCGTTTTGTCGATGTTTTGGGTCATTTTCTCGAAAGCTCCTTGTTTGGATTTCTATCATCTTACTTCAATCCTTTTCCCTTGATCCACCTTGGCTGCAGCACGTCCACATTAGCTGGTAACCGCTCTCCAATGGTGAAACCTACAGGTTTGTGACCTGGGGTACTTCCACCGCGCTGGAAGTTGATCATTCTCCTTCGTGCCCGCGTGCACACTCCCTCTTTTATCCGAACATCGTTGATTTCATTGAATTTCCTGAGATTGCTTCATCTCGAGCTTTTGATTTCATTCTCATCAAGTGATGTTGATTGCATGTCTCATCACACCTTGGCATCTACTTTTTAGTTTGCTCTGCTCCCTTGCAAAGTAGACGCCAAGGCGGGACAGCTGTAGACACGCCAAAATTGACGTTACTGTGAGTACATCTCATATTGCCTTGTAATGTCCCAATTTGACCCTCAAATTAACTTTGTTTGAGTGGTTTTTCTCCCTTTTCTTGGGTTTCCCCCTTTTCCCTCCCTTTTCTTATTTTTCCCTATTTTTTCTGGATTTTGCTGGGCATTTTCCTCTATTTTTAAGAATTCACGACTTGAAGAGGGGCGTGTTTTAAATAGCGACCTAATCTGGGACGTGTTCTTAAGAAAGGACGACCACAGGGAAGGGCGTCCATTCATGATATTTTACGAGTCCCACCCCGATTGAAATCAAGAATTAACGTCCTTTCTTAGGGCGTGTTTTCAATTAACGCCTTTGCTACAGGCGTCTTTTCGCAATTTTCAAATTAAGAAGGTTTTGTTGCCATAATTGAATCCAGGAAGTGACGCCCTGATCTCGGTCGTGTTTTTAATTAACGCCTTGGAGCAGGTCATCAATTCTGAATTGACGCCCTTTGGAAGGTCGTGTCTCACCCTTCCGTGTCCGATTTGAACTCACATTTCCTGAAGAGTTCCCTGCTTTTCTTGATCACCTTGCTTGATCTGGGAACTAGAGTCCTTGCCGTATTTGATTCTTGCCAATTCTTATCCCCTCGGATTTGGATTTGTGCCCTATAAATAGAGCCCTACGGCTCTGTCGACAGGACTCTTTTTTTTTTCTGCTTCTTCTTCTTTTTTTTTTTTACAGGGAATTGCTGCTTCCTGGCTCAAGGAGGAGCTCCTGCGCATCCAACAGCTTCATCTTTGACAGAGACTCCTCCCCATCGAGCATCAAAGCCAAAGAAACAGGCTTTTATCTTTTCAATTCGTCTTTTGTTTTGTTATATTAGTTCATACATACGCATGCATACATATTGTTCATCTTATTCTCTCACTCAACCACGTTGAGACTCCTTGGTGCAACACTTGCACACTTGTTATTTTACATATCATCATCATCTTTTACCTACCCTTTTGCATAGGGGTTTAAAGGCCAAACACCAATAAGGTGTGTTCATATCCATGCTTTCTATGTCTATATTTACATTTAGATTTGATGCTACACATCTTGGTTTCTAATCCATGTTTGTTTATTGGTGTTTGTTAATTTTGTAAGGGTAATCAATCAAGAAAAACTCTCTTCATCGGCCGGCCGATTGGAAGAGAAGGAAAGCACTCACATCAATCCCCGCATTTGAGGTATTTTTTGCGATCCCTCCATTTTATTATTGTTATATCCTTTGAGGCCCTCGCGTCTCTGGCGATCACATTCTCCTTAGCATCCTCGCATGCTCCCCTTTTCTCCCTCTTTTCCCATTCTTATTCTTAAAAGTGGATTATTTTTCCATGATCTACATGTATAGCATTAATGGCAGCCCAATTCAGGGTGGATCTTCGGATATGCTCCTTGGTCCAAAACTCTTCGTCAGGAGGCAAATCAAATGCACCTTTACTGACAACCTTCCAGATCTTATAGTCCTTAGCACGAAGAAATACCTCCATGCGATTCTTCCAGTAAGCGTAATTCGATCCATCAAAGAAAGGAGGCTTACTAGTGGAGTGGCCCTCAGCTGTTAACCCTCTAACATCCATTCAAGACTCTCCAGGATGTAAAGCCCTAAGGGAGATGTTGGCTCTGATACCAAGTGATGGGTGTGATGAACGGATGAACGCAGATCTAGAGGGGGGGTGAATAGATCAAACCCCAAAGATTAACAAACTAAAGCAGTTTAAAAGCTAATGCGAAATTAAATGAACTGCTATAAACTCAACTACAAATTCAACGAATAATCAAAAATTAACTGTAAGGAATTTGTAGATATAAGCAAAACAGATATTCAATTCACTGAGAGTGTATTTTAGAGGGACATTCTTTAGATGATTCCATCAATTATCACTAGAGCGAAGAACAAACATCATCTACCAAGTACTAGGCGGAGGTATAATCTATAACTTCTCGACACAAGAAGCAGCATTCCAGAATGGCGTAACCAGACTTTCCTGCAACGCCTTTTGATATACTTGATGTAGAGGAGCTTATAATTCATTCAAGTGAGAATGAAAAAGAAATCAGATAAAGACTGTAACACAAAGAACCTAGAAGATGAACAATCCTACAGATGGATTAAATTGACCAGCAAAATGACTTAGTTGAGCGCAAGATGGAGAGAGATAGATGATCAAAGCAGATGAAAATGTATCCAATCAACACATGCTAAACCATAAGGCGGGCCTAAGTATTCATCTACTCAGAGAGACAATAGTAAATCATTCACACAAGAGACAAAAGGTTTTAAGGTGGTTCGATCTCTATCCAGAGATCTACGTCCACCCCTTACTCAACCGAGTAAGGCTTCTTGCTGTCACACAGCTTGAAGACCGCTGATCCATAACTTTGGGGATAGAAATCCCTACAACCACTGAGCCTTACAGCTTACTGTCCGAGGAAACACCCTCACTCGTTGAGCAATACAGCTTAGCTCTACTGATACACAGCTTTCAAAGGATTTGAAAAGAGAAACAACGGAATGAAAGAAATAAAGATGGAAAACAGAAATGTAGCTCTTCGAATAGAGCAATCTGACTCTGGATTTGATCCAGAAGTCAAGAAGAGACAACCTCGCCCAGACTCTATTCTTCTTCTCAGCTCACATCTTCCAATTACTTCTCTTCTACGATACTCTATTTTCTCTTAGACAATGGCTCTCGCTTTCTTGTTCTCTCTTATCTCCTCTTTCTGAACTCTCTTCTTCCTCTCAGCTCACTTCTTCTCTGGCCACCTCTGGTCCCCTTCTCCTCACCCTTATTTTGATCGCAGGAGATGCCTTCTTATAGGGTTTCAGCCTTGGGGTCTCACGAGCTCATGCGTCGGCGTGTGGAGGGAACATTCACACCAAGAGGTTTCAGGAAGATCTCAGCCACGTGTCAGAACCTGGATGAGAGAGGATCCCCATGGCAACTTCTTTCTGGGTCAGTCCACCTCAGATCACGTGCCAATCATTGGTTCTGTTATCCCCATGAACGCATGCTTCAAACGTGACTTAAGTGATCACATGAGACACGATGATGTCTGCCCCAATGCAGTTCAGTTGCTTGAGAGTATGCCAGGTTGAGAGAAATTGCCTTAGCCTATTGAAGTAAAGTGCAAACATGCTCAGACCCTTTAGAGATATATGATAAATATGCTCCGACTTTAATCAGGATGATGCAAAGAATGCATCGACCTTATATGGCTATATGCAAAAAGTGCATTGACCTTATATGCCTATATGCAAAAAGTGTACAAACCTTCTGTGCATAAGACCAAAAAGTGCATCGACCTTAGCAAGCCAAAGGCAAAACATGCATTGACCTTAGAAAGCCTAAGGCAAAACATGCATCGACCTTATATATGGGCAGAAAAACTAGCATCGACCATATCGTGCTAGCATCGACCTTATGCCAAAACTCTTCTGTCCTAGCTTCGACCTTATATGCACGATGCTGAACTAGCACCGACCTTACATGCAACATGACAGCTAGCATCGACCTTAGATATGGAACAATGCAAACTAGCATCGACCTGAATATGCAAGGCGTATGCATATGCACCGACCTACATGTGCAAGAGCATTGATGCGCACCGACTTGTGTTCTGTGCAAGGCTAACTAGTATTGACTTTCATGACCCTAGCAATGCAGCAAACAGCTACTGTGACGTATTCTGACTTATAAAAAGATAATGTTTCATAAGTCGACAAATGGTCAAACCACTGTTGCCAATCATTAAAACTAGACAAGAATAACACCAAGTCAGGGGAGACACAACACATAGTAGTCAGTAAAAATTGGTGAAATATGCACAAAATCGAATTAGACATGCATCCACACTTATTTATTTGATCAATTTAACTTTAGTCTGAGAGAACGCCTACTTTAGGATCAATTTAGGGAAAAAGAGGAAGAAGACATGAAGAATGCAAGAGAATGCCCAAATTCCTTGATTCTCTCTTCAAAGTACCCCCATCTCCCACGTCCAACAGCCTTTATGATTAGGTCCAGCTAGAGAGGGTTTAGGATCATATTTATAGATTTTAGGCCTCCTAGAGTCTTAATTTGGCCTATTACTCTAGAGATAATATTCTACTCCAAAATTTTCAATTCTTATCCAAAATTAGTGCCGCTTACGTCAATCTAAATCCTAATTAAGCTAAGGTTTCACAAAGGAACAATCTTCTCTTAATGGATTAGGATTTAATTCTATTTTAGGGCACATTTAACTTATTTTTAGCCCATTTAACCCAATTAAAATTTGGGATTTGGGACATTACGTTTTTTTGGCCAAATTAAGTCTTTACATAAGTCCAATTTATAATTATAATTACAATGAATTCTTATTTAGTTCTGTAATTATTTTATTTAAACAATTAAAGAATTTTTATTACATTATTTAGAAAATGCATATATATATATATATGTATTCATTTTTGATGGGGTTGCTACCTGTGTGCTAAACTGGAAATGTTTATTGTATAGTTTTCTCTCATACAGTTGAAATTTGAAATTACGTGCCTATTTCACGTTCTTATGAGGGAACAATATCTTTAGTATTGTTTTAGAAAAAGCATGTAGCTACAAGAAGATTTTCGTAAGAAAAGAAATAAGTTAACTAACGGTGGCAGTAGACATTTAATTCACATGCAAACCTAGAATCAGATGCAAAGCACTGTGATCTGTCGAACGTTAAGATTGAGATACTATTGTTGAAAGACTCATGTATCTAACGGATACAATGAGGATTCAAGCTTTAAATAGCCCAAGAATTAGAGAGGAAAATAACAATTTAAGCAACGATCAAATATTCAAGCGCCTTCCTACAAACAAAGTGATCTCAACATCTTACTTCCTGCGCACTCATGACTTGGAGAATTTTACCGCATTCAAGGCCCATCGTTGAAGTTCTTCATCCTAAGAAGTATTAAAGAGGAGGATATTATCGTGTAAGGATATCGTGTAAGTATAAAAATGACGATATCTCATCCATGGAACTCAAAATACTTGCATACTAGTAAGTAAAAATTGGGGAAATATGCACAAAATCGAACAAGACATGCATCTACACTTATTTATTTAATCAATTTAAGTTTAGTCTGAGAGAACATCTACTTTAGGATCAATTTAGGGAAAAAGAGGAAGAAGACATGAAGAATGCAAGAGAATGCCCAAATTCCGTGATTCTCTCTTCGAAGTACCCCCGGCCCCTCTCCCACGTCCAACAGCCTTTACGGTTAGGTCCGGCTAGAGAGGGTTTAGGGTCATATTTATAGATTTTAGGCCTCCTAGAGTCTTAATTTGGCCTATTACACTAGAGATAATATTCTGCTCCAAAATTTTCAATTCTTATCCAAAATTTGTGCCGCTTACATCAATCTAAATCCTAATTAAGCTAAGGTTTCACAAAGGAACAATCCTCTCTTAATGGATTAGGATTTAATTCTATTTTAGGGCCCATTTAACTTATTTTTAGCCCATTTAACCCAATTAGAACTTGGGATTTGGGACATTACGATTTTTTGGCACAATTAAGTCTTTACATAAGCCCAATTTATAATTATAATTACTATAAAATTTTATGTAGTTCTCTGATTATTTTACTTCATCACTTATTGAATTTTTCTTACATTATTTACAAAATGCATATATATAAATATGTATACTTATATATATATTAATATATTCATTTTTGATGGGGTTGTTACATGTGTGCTAAACTGGAAATGTTTATTGTATACTTTTCTCTCGTACAGGTGAAATATGAAATTATTTGCCTATTTCACGTTCCTATGAGGGAACATTATCTTTAGTATTGTTTTATAAAAAACATGCAGCTGCAGTAGGAGAAGACTTTCGTAAGAAAAGAAATAAGTTAACTAACGGTGGTAGTCGACATTTAATTCACCTGCAAACCTAGAATCAGATGCAAAGCAGTTTGATCTGTCGAACGTTAAGATTGAGATCCTATTGTTGAAAGACTCATGTATCTAACGGATACAATGAGGATTGGAGCTTTAATTAAATAGCCCAAGAATTAGAGAGGAAAATAACAATTTAAGCAACGAACGATCAAGTATTCAAGCGCCTTCCTTCAAACAAAGCGATCTCAGCATCTTGCTTCCTGCACACTCACAACTTGGAGAAGTTTACCGCATTCAAGGCCCATCATTGAAGTTCTTCATTCTAAGAAGTATTAAAGAGGAGGATATTATAGTGGAATGATATTTTACTTTCTTTCTCCTCTTTCATTCATTACAATCATTTATATTTACTTATTATTAGTCTATCCGAGGGACAGTTGAGAAGAGCATTTGTTGCCTTGTATAACCAACACTTTGTGTGCTAGTTTGGGTGGTCTGCTGATACCGTGGTAATCAACTATGTGACTAATCCTTAGAAGATCAACTAGTGTGAGATCATCAGAAAATTTAAGTCATTGTGAGTGATTGTTGGTTGGCTGAGACCTAATCAAATCAGTTGGGTTGGTAGTTTATGAAAAATCACTAGGATCCATTGAGCCGTGTAATATCAGTTAGAGAGTTGGCCTTGAAAAATACATATTATAACCTTTGACGAAAAGTTAATGAATTCCTCGACCGAGTTGTAGGGGGATTAGACGTAAGGAAGTCAAACGGCCGACGAACCAATATATAATCATGTGTCCATTGTGGTTTGGTTCCATTATTACTCTTTATGTTCCACTATGCAATCTAGAAAATTTTAATATACGCTTATTTTCAGTGGCACGCCTATTCACTCCTCTATAGGGTGTGTCCGACTACTAACAGAGCTGGATGCAAGGACTCAACAAGGAGAGACCCTCGTCCCAAGAGGGACCTGGGGTGGGAGGGGGAGGAGTCATGAAGCCCAGGAGCATCTCGCTGAAGGTTCATCTTCCTCCTTGTCTTATTTGTTGTTACATGTCATGTTTGACGTGTTTGTTGTAACAAATTTATTTTTATGCTTGTTTGCTAATGAGCTATTTTGTGGTGGTTCTAGTTTGGTTGTTAGTGGGTGGTAGGGAGGAGTCGCGGAGGGCAAACAAGGAGGGAGCAGCAGGGGGGAGCAGTCTGAAGAGGAGCGTGCTGCGGAGGAGGGCATCTATAGCATCATGAATTTTTATATTAATATCACCATATTATTCAATTATTTTCTTAGCTAGATTCTAAAAATTTTATTAAAATGTAGAAAAATATGTATTATGTGTAAAATTTAATTTCCAGCAATTTTGTCTTCAGGAAGGAACCCATAATAAAAATGATTAAAGCCCAATTTCATAAATTAACCTAAAAATCGTTGTTTTAAAGGACCAAACAAAACATTCTTAATCGGACCTAAATTCTTGCCCAATTGGAGGCAAACCCTAGCCCAACAGCAGAGGTTCATTTTTCCTCCGAAAACCCTAACTCTAGAGCCCTCTATTGACGGCGACGGCGGATTAGAATCCTCCCCAAAGTTTTTGCTATTTTTCCTCTTTGGACTCTCCACCCAAATTCGATCGCTTGAGGCATCCATAGACTCTTTAAATAGAGGACTTTCGAACCCCAGAAACCCAATTTGCTCCAGCGGCTGGCGGCGTGATCGATCGTGGCCGGATGAGGGTGAATTTGGGCGTTCTAGGAGCGGCCGGATTAGGGTTCTGGCGACCCCCTTTCTTCTTCCTCTTTCCGGCGATAAAAGGTTGGTGTCTCTCAGGCTGAACTAAGAATTAATTATACCATCTTGTTCGTCTTTCCAAGCTCTTTCCATTGATACCAATTTGCCCAAACTTCATGCATCATGTTGGTCTAATTTCATCGTTTACCCCGAGGTACACCCGAAGGGTTAACTTCCATATTAATCCATTTTATTTTTAGTTAGATCACTTTAAACTTTAATCAAAACATGTGATCTTATGCGTCTTTGAATGCTCTTTCCAATGGTATCTGTTTGCCCAATTATTATTCACCCTAACGCTTGCAATCGGAGTTCTAACCGTGGTGTGTCGAGGTTCGCCATCGATAGAGACTCGGGTTGGTAAACGGTCCTACCAGGAACCGCTAGGCATATAGCGGTCGCCTGATAGACCGCTTGGCCGCCCTATTTTTTTTTAATTTTTTTTATCAAACGGTCGTACGATAGACCGCTTTCTCTTATTGGCGTTCTCCATATAAACCATTTTCGGCCTCTGGTAGGGAGATTTTTTAAGCCTGATTTATGCATTTTTACCTTAGTTAGCATGTTATTATGATCAGTAACTATGTAGAACGTAGTATTAACTAGGTATCAAGAAAATATACGTTTATTTTCACTATCTGCATGAAAATTTCCTTTGATAATCACTGTTGGACAACTATGTGAATTAATAGAATAAACTTAGTTATCAACTTCGCGATCTTAAACCTTGCCACTTATAAATTGCTTATATCATAATTCTGATATCATTGTTTGACAGTCATGCCACTCCGGTGGAATTGACTGACCTGCACCGTTCACATTTTCCGTGTTTTATATAACCTCAATCTTGTAATAGTCAGGACTCTCCGTCGGATATTCCTTCCGTCGGACTAGGACACTATTATGAGACCTCCGTAAGTCCCCGTCAGCTTGGGATTCTCACCAAGATGCCGGGTGGGTTGTACCACAAAGACCAGAACCCACGGACTTGAGTTGATTTACGTTTTGGGCCAGTCAAACATCCGGACTATTCTGAACCTCTAGCGGCCCACCTTGGGACGCTAAGAGACCCTTCGCGGCCCAGGGTTAGACTGCTAGTCGTTTCTTGGCCTGGTTAGAAGTGGGCTTGGGTTAGTCAGTCTATTCTTGAACCCAGTCAATTCTAACCTGACCAAGTTCTCTCTATTGACTTTGGCTTCATGGGCTGACCTCTGGTTTGGGCCCATGCTGTCTCAGGTTGAATTGAGGACCTTCCTTTGTCAAATTGAAAAGCCTTGTAATACTCAACCCTATGCGGTCTAGAGATAGACCATTAGTCTCGTCCAAGCGGCCTAGGTAATGACCGCTAACATCGAAATTGAGCATGTTTTTCCGTGTTTCCGTTGTGATAGCAGTCGTATCAAGGATGACCTTGGATTGCAAAGTCTTGCTTTGATTCATGGTCAGTTTGGACTCTCAAGTCATTTCCTTATGATATCTTAATCCAATTTCCCTTGGAATGTCTCTTGATCTTAGAATTAAGTTCATAAGCTTAAACCTTGGAATTCTTGGCCATTTAATGTGGTGAATGTCTAGATTGGGATCTATGATCCAACCCGTCAATACCAACACATCATAAGGGCCCGGTCTGGTCCTAGGAGGAGCGCCCGAAAGTACTTGTGCCTCGGGGAGTTTGTAATAACAAGGTGTGACATTGCACCGAAGTGTAGGACTAGCGTGATTGATCTATGACAATCTACTTCACTCAATTTACTTGCAATTTCTTGCGTGACATGACATGTGTGCATGTTATGGCTAGTTCAATTATATCTTACTTGAAATGTAAAGCCCCAAAATTTTATATAAGTATTTCCTAGGTTATTTAATAATTTTCTAGAAATTATAAAAGGGTTAAAGGAATTTATAAAGGATTTATTTGAATAATAAGTCATTATAAGGCCAAATAGTGTTAATCAATTAACCCAACCCACTTAATTAAGATCCAAAAGGTTTTAAACCAAGTCCATTAAGTTTGGCCCATATTCTAGAAAGTATTTTAATTTTAAAAGATAAATGCAAATTATATATAGATAATTAACAAAAGAGTTTTAATATTTTAAAAGTCCTAACTACGAAGACTGTAACGGTCTATCGCGAGACCATCACAGCCAAGTAACGCAGGGTCACTCGACCGTTACACGCCTGTCAGTTCCGTGAAGAAAGGAACTCGTGAAAAGATTGGAACTTGATGTTCCTATCCACTATGGATCGAATGAGAAGACTCATAATAACTCTAAGGACTCTTAGGGATAAGGATTTAGTGGAATAAGGACTCTAGAATCGATCTAATCCTCAAACCCTAACCTAAACTCTATAAGTAGGGCATAGTTTTGAACTGTGCGACCCTTAATTTTGGGACGTAAAGAAGGAAGGTAAGAAGTCATTATTTTAGGTAAGTTGTTTTGAAGTTTTTGTTCATTATACTTTAGACTAACTCCCCTCCGAATTTCACATCCTTAGGTCAAGAGGACATGGGGTTTGAGCCCAATGAAGTAGCTGGAAAAGTCACAAAGGAAGGTGAAGAACTAGGGCTGAATTCTCAACCAAATCCAGAAACTTCAACCTAAGAAAGAGGTAGGTTATCTCATGAATGGCAAAAAGAGCTTTATAGGACTAAGAGCCTCTGGTTTAATTGAACCTCATGCATGCTAGATCATTGATTTCATGTCTTATTAGTTATATGTATTGCATGCACCTCCTAGCCCTAATAGAGAAATTAAAACATAATCGCTCATCTACCCACAATTACCTATGCATATAGATAACCTAGACTTCATCATCATGCTTAGAATATGTTGATTTCCAGACATGATGTGAGTTAATCTCTTAGTCTCCATGTTAGTTTTCTGTAGCAGATGATGTAACGCACTAGGCTAAGACCGTCATTTTCAAATAACGGCCTCAGACAGAACGTTACACACTCTGTGTACTGCATTTTTCGCTATTGATAATAACGCGCTTGGACAGACGCGTTTCTTTCATGTAACGGCCCTCTACTGACCGTCACTTTCACTGTGACGCCCCCTCACAAGACCGTTACATCCTGTGTTCTGTCAACCCTAGACAGACTATGACTTGCCACTATTACATATGATTATGCCTAGATATCTAAGTTTGCAACCTGATTTCATGTTTTTAAGGTTGTTTAATTGTTCATAATAGGCATTGCCTGATTGATATCTTATTTTACTTTGATCTATGCTAATTTCATGAACCTAAATTCTATAGTTTTGTACTATAAAGCATGACTTTTAAAGCATGGTATTGACGGAGTTTCACCACGGTTTTCACCTTGATTATACATGTCTCTCACTGTCAATAGAGTCAATTCTATAAGTACATGGCACTTACTCCGGTATGATGTCATTAGTTCACACGTTGCACTATAGGAACACTATCTTGGACATGAGGACCTCTCTATTGGATATTCCTTCCAATGAACTAGGAAATTATTGTTTCAAGGCCTCCGTAATTCTCCGCGAGCCTGGGATTCCCACTAGGACGCCGAGTTGGTTGTACCAATGAAAGCCCATTAGTGGAATACACTATCGTGATTTCTAATTCCTGTAAAGTAACGGACTTGGACTGGACCGTTAGGCCCAAGTAACGGCCCAGCTTCAGACCGTTACATGCTTCTGAGTTTACTTCATTAATTCTGAACTCTGGTCAATGTAACAGCCCAGAATGGACGCGTTACATAAGGTAACGGCCCGGCCCATGACCGTTACATAGCTTGCATCTATTTAACCCAAGGTTTAACCAAGGGTTGATATTCCAATGATTACATGATTCTAGATGGACCTTGGTGATCTAGAACTTAGCATATTATTTAATTGACTTAAATAATGAATGAAAATTAAAGAACATGCCGTTATGCTGCCGATTTGTTCCAAGAGCATAGCCTTGTTTAAATCATTCTTGACTCATATGTTCATACATTGAAGCATTCATTCATTGGTTATTGTTATCATGAGATTATTGAAATTGCTAAATTCTTGGCCATAACTTTACTGTTACATGCGTGGAAGTAGCTTAATTTATACCTGAAGATGTGATCGAGCACTGATTGTGTTCAAGGGCTCTATGCTAGTCCCCTCGGCTGATTGCCGGAAACATACTATTTTATAAACCATGGGGTAGGATGCTACTGGCATCGCATTGCGCTGGGAGTACTTGTTTTATAAATAAGTGAAGATCCACGATACGAAGTGACATGACTCGACATTCTTGATTGATATTCCACAGAAATTCATGAACTATGTACTCAAAAGAGACTAGTGTGATATGTGGCATTACGTACATTCCTGTTACATGCTTGATTGAAAAGGCCAGATATCATGTTATATTCTTGCTAGCTCATTCTTGAACATTCTATCTCACATGATTATCTTGTTACTTTGGTTCTATCGCATGATTGATTCGCATAGCATGACTTTACCTAATTCTCTAGAGCTAAAATGCTAATTACTTTAATAGTGCCTTCATGTTGATACGAAGATACCTACTGGGCAAGTGTGCTCATGACCTATTATTTAATGATTTTCAGGACATGGGTATAGTTCGCATTCGGATTCGGGTGATTCGAGCAGCGGGTCCGAGAGTGACTAAGAGTTATCCTGATAAGAGAGAAGACTTAGGCAGTTTCAAGTGTTTAGATGGAGTCAATGTAATTTTCTTATTTCTTGAGTCAATTAGTGAAAAAGTCAAATTATGTATTTTTGAATATTAATTGATTATGGAATAAAGTTGAGGTTTGATTACATCTTGTGCAATTGCATCTATTTATGTGATTGTCTCGCGCTCTGAATTGTTCTTGCTTGCAAGAGGCTTACCATGCCGGCTGTTCGCGCTCCCCGAGCGAGTCTTCCGCTGTAAATAAAGGCTCGGGGCGTGACTGTTAAGTTGGTATCAAAGCATAAGTCTCTGGACTTAAGGAAAAGAGTCATGTCATAGGATAAGTCTAAGGTTTAAGGGCCCATACCGATGAACTGAGAGAGAAAATTCATACCCATGTGAGGATTGGGTAGAGCCTGGTTTAAGATAAACTAACTAGCTTTAATGTTTATTATACTTATTTTAAAATTTCATGAGAAATATCAAGTGGTTATTTTCTCTCAGGTACCATATTTCACACATGGCTCATCGTGTAGATTGGGACGGTATGCAACAAACTGTTGCCGACCTCACCCAGGCACTGCAGACCATAGCACAGGGCGGTGCGGGGGCAAGGGCTGGAGACCTGCATCGAAATTTTTGGAGTCTAAACCCTCCGCGTTTCTATGGATCCTCAAATCCGGATGAAGCAGAAAATTGGATAGATGAGATGAACAGAATCTTTGATGTTATTCAATGTACGGATCAGGAGAAGGTTTGTCTGGCAATATTCCAATTAAATAAAGATGCCCGTACGTGGTGGAAGATAATTCTGGCACCACCCGCCGATGCACCACACACTTGGAATGGTTTTCTCACACTGTTCCGTGCTAAGTATTTCTCTGAACACGTAAAGGAAAGGAAGGCCTTGGAATTCACCTCCCTTCGTCAGGGGATGATGTCCGTAGCAGAATACGAATTACAATTCTCAAGGCTAGCACCATATGCAACACATCTTATTAGCACTGAATTATTAAAGGCAAATCGATTTATGGACGGGTTACGTCCCGGCTTCATACAACAACTGGGAACTCAAAATATCCACACTTATGCGAAGATGGTCCAGCGGGCCTATTTATGTGAAAGGACCTTAGAAAAGGTCAAAAAATTGAAGGGAAAGGGTGAAGGATCGAGCCGACAATCTGATCGGCATTACAAGAAGGAGAAGTTTAGTATCGCTGAACCTTACAAAAGCCGTGATAGCAAGAAAAGATCGAGGAACGGGAATGGTAGCAGTTCCCAAAAGAGTAATAAGAAGATCAAGGAAGAACAAGTTGCCTCGGCATGCACATATTGTGAGAAATTCAGCCATTCGGCTGAAGAATGTTGGAAGCGCCTAGGAGCTTGTTTACGTTGCGGAAGTAGGGAGCATCATGTACCGAATTACCCCCTCTTTAAAGAACAATCAAATGATGGAGGACGTAGGAGGCATGCTCGCCTCAATGCAGTTATAGATGAAGAAGAAGCGCCCAGGGATCAAAATGACGGGCTTATGGAAGGTACTCTTCAAATCTGTTCTCATCCTGCATTCGTGCTATTTGATACTGGTGCTTCTCACTCTTTCATCTCTACTACCTTTGCAAAAACCTTGCCAATTACTTCAGTCCCCCTACCTTCAGATCTTGCTATAACTACACCATTAGGACCTGGAACTAAGCTTACTAAGCATTATCCTGATTGTGAAGTAGTGGTAGAAGGACATAATCTCCCCACAAATTTGATATGCCTCGATATGAAGGGTTATGATGCCATTCTAGGGGTTGATTGGCTTGTTGATCATGATGCTTATATCAATTGCCGAACTAGGATTATATCATTTCGCAAGCCTGGACTTCCACGATTTTCTTTTCTTGGCATCAAATACAAGAAGCATCCTACCATAATATCCTCTCTTCATGCTTGCAAACTCATCTCGCAAGGATGCGAAGCTTTTCTTGCCTCAGTCATTGTCACAGAATCTAAGGAAATTATCTTAGCAGACATTCCTATTGTCAATGAATTCTCTGATGTGTTCCCACCCGAACTACCTAGTTTACCGCCCGAGAGGGAAGTAAACTTTACCATTGAACTCATTCCAGGAGCGGCACCTGTTTCTATAGCCCCTTACAGGATGTCCCCCACGGAACTTAAGGAATTGAAGAAGCAACTACATGAACTTCTAGACAAGGGTTTTATCAGACCTAGCACATCCCCTTGGGGTGCGCCTGTTCTATTTGTCAAGAAGAAGGATGGTTCTCTCAGGTTATGCATTGACTACCGGCGATTGAATCAACTTACGATCAAGAATAAATATCCATTGCCGCGTATTGATAAGCTCTTCGATCAGCTTTCAGGAGCAGAATATTTCTCTAAGATTGACCTTAGGTCTGGTTATCATCAGCTTAGAATCAAAGAAGAAGACATCTATAAATCAGCTTTTTGAAGTCGTTATGGCCACTACGAGTTTGTGGTGATGCCATTTGGGTTAACCAATGCCCCAGCAGCATTCATGCAACTGATGAACAATGTTTTCCAGCCGTATTTAGACCAATTCATCGTCGTCTTCATCGATGACATCTTGATATATTCCAAGACGAAAGAAGAACACGAAGAACATTTAAGGATAGCTTTGCAAACACTTAGAGAACACAAGCTATATGCCAAACTCAATAAGTGTGAATTCTGGCTCAAGGAAGTCTCATTCCTTGGCCACATTATTTCAAAGGAAGGTATTGTTGTGGATCCTTCTAAGGTAGAAGCTGTCAGAGATTGGAGTCGACCAACGACTGTATCAGAAGTCAGAAGCTTTTTGGGTCTAGCTGGTTATTATAGAAGATTCATAAAGGACTTCTCAAGGATCGCTGTTCCTTTAACTAGGCTTACAAGGAAAGAAAATCTTTTGTCTGGTCGAAGGACTGTGAAAAGAGTTTTCAAAATCTTAAGAAACATTATACTACAGCCCCTATTTTATCACTACCAATTGTTATCACTACCAATTGAGGGTGTTGGATTTGAAGTATACACAGATGCATCAGGAATTGGCTTAGGGTGTGTTCTTATGCAGGATGGAAAGGTGATTTGTTATTCTTCAAGACAATTGAAACGTCACGAAGAAAGTTATCCAGTACATGATTTAGAATTAGCAGCAGTTATTTTCGCCTTGAAAATTTGGCGTCATTATCTTTATGGTGAAAAGTTCACTATCTATTCAGACCACAAGAGCTTGAAATATCTATTTTCTCAAAAAGAGCTTAATATGAGGCAAAGGAGATGGTTGGAATATCTCAAAGATTTTGATTTCGCGATTCAATATCACCCTGGGAAGGCAAATGCTGTAGCAGATACACTCAGCAGGAAACCAATGGGTATGTTATCAAGTCTCATGATTAGTATGACTAACCTTATTCCTTAATTTGCTCAGTTGAATATAGATGTTGACATTAAGAAAGAAGATTGCTTCATAGCAAATATCCGAGCTCAACCTATATTGATTGAGGATCTGGCCAAGTTACAAGAGGATGACCCAATTTTACTGGAAATTAAGGCCAATATTGAACAAAGACCGGATTTTTCTATTTCTGAAGATGGAAGATTATTATTCAAGGGCCGAATGTGTATACCGGATCGTGAACATACAAAGAAATTGATCTTAGAAGAAGCACATAAATCAAAATACTCCATTCATCCAGGAGGGACAAAAATGTATCAAGATCTCAAAAGAAACTTATGGTGACCCAATATGAAGAGGGAAATAGCGGATTTCATATCTCGTTATCTTACTTGTCAACAAGTTAAGGCAGAACATTTCAGACCTGCAGGTAAATTACATCCCTTAAATATTCTCGAATGGAAATGGGAAAGTATAGGAATGGATTTCATCATGGGGTTACCTAAGACAAGAGGTGGACATGATGGCATATGGGTAATCATAGACCGATTGACTAAGTCTGCACATCTCATACCAATTAAGAGTCGATGGTCTGTTGATATTCTAGCAGCCCTATACATGAAGGAAATTGTCAAGTTACATGGGGTCCCTGTCACCATCATATCAGATAGAGATCCTAGATTCACATCACAATTCTGGAAAGGTTTACAACATTCACTTGGGACTAGGTTGAATTTTAGCACAGTCTTTCATCCACAAACTGATGGTCAAACAGAAAGAACAAACCAAGTGGTAGAAGATATGCTCAGGGCTTGTGTCATTGACTTTGGTGGAAGTTGGCACGATCACTTGCCTCTTGTAGAATTTGCATATAACAATAGTTACCAAGCAAGTATACAAATGGCACCTTTTGAAGCTCTATATGGGAAGAGTTGTCGATCACCAATATGTTGGAGTGAAATAGGGGAAAGGCAATATCTAGGCTCCGATCTTATCAGAGATTCTACAGAAAAGATTAAACTCATTCAAGAAAGAATGAAGATGGCACAAGACAGGCAGAAATCTTATGCTGACAATCGAAGGCGCGACTTGAAATTTCAAGTAGGTGAACATGTATATCTTAAGGTTTCTCCAGGTCGTGGTATTCGAAGATTTGGCATCAAAGGAAAACTAACTCCAAGGTTTATAGGCCCATTTGAAATTCTTGAAAGGGTCGGTGAAGTGGCTTATAGATTGGCCTTACCGCCACAGTTAGCAGGAGTTCACGACGTATTTCACGTCTCTATGTTAAAGAAGTACGTGTATGATCCAGATCATATTATTACTTATGACAATCTGGAGATTCAGAAGGATTTGACTTATGAACAAACGCCAATAAGGATTTTGGAACGGGAAGAGCGTCAACTCAGAAATAAAGTCATTCCAATGGTTAAGATTCAATGGAAGAAGACATGGCCTTATGAAGCAACCTGGGAAACTGAATCAGCTATGAAGAAAAGATTTCCAGAATTATTCAACTGTAAGTACACTCTCCACAATCCATGTATTGAATTTGGGGACCAAATTCTTCTAAGTGGGGGAGGATGTAAAGCCCCAAAATTTTATATAAGTATTTCCTAGGTTATTTAATAATTTTCTAGAAATTATAAAAGGGTTAAAGGAATTTATAAAGGATTTATTTGAATAATAAGTCATTATAAGGCCAAATAGTGTTAATCAATTAACCCAACCCACTTAATTAAGATCCAAAAGGTTTTAAACCAAGCCCATTAAGTTTGGCCCATATTCTAGAAGGTATTTTAATTTTAAAAGATAAATGCAAATTATATATAGATAATTATTTAGATAATTAACAAAAGAGTTTTAATATTTTAAAAGTCCTAACAACGAAACTGTAACGGTCTATCGCGAGACCGTCACAGCCAAGTAACGCAGGGTCACTCGACCGTTACACGCCTGTCAGTTCCGTGAAGAAAGGAACTCGTGAAAAGATTGGAACTTGATGTTCCTATCCACTATGGATCGAATGAGAAGACTCATAATAACTCTAAGGACTCTTAGGGATAAGGATTTAGTGGAATAAGGACTCTAGAATCGATCTAATCCTCAAACCCTAACATAAACTCTATAAGTAGGGCATAGTTTTGAACTGTGCGACCCTTACTTTTGGGACGTAAAGAAGGAAGGTAAGAAGTCATTATTTCAGGTAAGTTGTTTTGAAGTTTTTGTTCATTATACTTTAGACTAACTCCCCTCCGAATTTCACATCCTTAGTTCAAGAGGACGTGGGGTTAGAGCCCAAGGAAGTAGCTGGAAAAGTCACAAAGGAAGGTGAAGAACTAGGGCTGAATTCTCAACCAAATCCAGAAACTTCAACCTAAGAAAGAGGTAGGTTATCTCATGAACGACAAAAAGAGCTTTATAGGACTAAGAGCCTCTGGTTTAATTGAACCTCATGCATGCTAGATCATTGATTTCATGTCTTATTAGTTATATGTATTGCATGCACCTCCTAGCCCTAATAGAGAAATTAAAACATAATCGCTCATCTACCCACAATTACCTATGCATATAGATAACCTAAACTTCATCATCATGCTTAGAATATGTTGATTTCCAGACATGATGTGAGTTAATCTCTTAGTCTCCATGTTAGTTTTCTGTAGCAGATGATGTAACGCACTAGGCTAAGACCGTCATTTTCAAATAACGGCCTCAGACAGACCGTTACACACTCTGTGTACTACGTTTTTCGCTGTTGATAATAACGCGCTTGGACAGACGCGTTTCTTTCATGTAACGGCCCTCTACTGACCGTCACTTTCACTGTGACGCCCCCTCACAAGACCGTTACATCCTGTGTTCTGTCAACCCTAGACAGACTATGACTTGCCACTATTACATATGATTATGCCTAGATATCTAAGTTTGCAACCTGATTTCATGTTTTTAAGGTTGTTTAATTGTTCATAATAGGCATTGCCTGATTGATATCTTATTTTACTTTGATCTATGCTAATTTCATGAACCTAAATTCTATAGTTTTGTACTATAAAGCATGACTTTTAAAGCATGGTATTGACGGAGTTTCACCACGGTTTTCACCTTGATTATACATGTCTCTCACTGTCAATAGAGTCAATTCTATAAGTACATGGCACTTACTCCGGTATGATGTCATTAGTTCACACGTTGCACTATAGGAACACTATCTTGGACATGAGGACCTCTCTATTGGATATTCCTTCCAATGAACTAGGAAATTATTGTTTCAAGGCCTCCGTAATTCTCCGCGAGCCTGGGATTCCCACTAGGACGCCGAGTTGGTTGTACCAATGAAAGCCCATTAGTGGAATACACTATCGTGATTTCTAATTCCTGTAAAGTAACGGACTTGGACTGGACCGTTAGGCCCAAGTAACGGCCCAGCTTCAGACCGTTACATGCTTCTGAACTCTGGTCAATGTAACGGCCCAGAATGGACGCGTTACATAATGTAACGGCCCGGCCCATGACCGTTACATAGCTTGCATCTATTTAACCCAAGGTTTAACCAAGGGTTGATATTCCAATGATTACATGATTCTAGATGGACCTTGGTGATCTAGAACTTAGCATATTGTTTAATTGACTTAAATAATGAATGAAAATTAAAGAACATGCAGTTATGCTGCCGATTTGTTCCAAGAGCATAGCCTTGTTTAAATCATTCTTGACTCATATGTTCATACATTGAAGCATTCATTCATTGGTTATTGTTATCATGAGATTATTGAAATTGCTAAATTCTTGGCCATACCTTTACTGTTACATGCGTGGAAGTAGCTTAATTTATACCTGAAGATGCGATCGAGCACTGATTGTGTTCAAGGGCTCTATGCTAGTCCCCTCGGCTGATTGCCGGAAACATACTATTTTATAAACCATGGGGTATGATGCTACTGGCGTCGCATTGCGCTGGGAGTACTTGTTTTATAAATAAGTGAAGATCCACGATACGAAGTGACATGACTCGACATTCTTGATTGATATTCCACAGAAATTCACGAACTATGTACTCAAAAGAGACTAGTGTGATATGTGGCATTGCGTACATTCCTGTTACATGCTTGATTGAAAAGGCCAGATATCATGTTATATTCTTGCTAGCTCATTCTTGAACATTCTATCTCACATGATTATCTTGTTACTTTGGTTCTATCGCATGATTGATTCGCATAGCATGACTTTACCTAATTCTCTAGAGCTAAAATGCTAATTACTTTAATAGTGCCTTCATGTTGATACGAAGATACCTACTGGGCAAGTGTGCTCATGACCTATTATTTAATGATTTTCAGGACATGGGTATAGTTCGCATTCGGATTCGGGTGATTCGAGCAGCGGGTCCGAGAGTGACTAAGAGTTATCCTGATAAGAGAGAAGACTTAGGCAGTTTCAAGTGTTTAGATGGAGTCAATGTAATTTTCTTATTTCTTGAGTCAATTAGTGAAAAAGTCAAATTATATATTTTTGAATATTAATTGATTATGGAATAAAGTTGAGGTTTGATTACATCTTGTGCAATTGCATCTATTTATGTGATTGTCTCGCGCTCTGAATTGTTCTTGCTTGCAAGAGGCTTACCATGCCGGCTGTTCGCGCTCCCCGAGCGAGTCTTCCGCTGTAAATAAAGGCTCGGGGCGTGACATGAAACCTCGTGAAAGATTCTTGTTATGCAGGCACTTATTCCTACATGAGATCTGTCTTTCTATTCTCCCATCTGTTATTTAACGCTTGCCATTTACATGTTATTGTTCTTTTATCATATTGTTATACATGCTAAAATGATTAATCACTTAAATTGTGCCTCGTCATGGAGATATAAAATCCTACTGAGTTTGTTGCTCACCCCTACTTTCCAATCTTTTCAGGTAGCACGGATGAGGACGTGCACACCGATGGGGATGGGAACAAGTGATCTTGGAGCGACCCTTTTAGTTTTATGTTGAGTTGATGCCTTAGTTAGATGTCGGATCCTGTTAAGATCAGAGTCGATGTAATTCTTTTCTTTGATTGATATAGAGTTAGAAAGTCCACAAGTTGTCGATTGTAATAAAATACATTTCTTCATTATTATCAATAAAGTTGGTTATTTGCAATTGTTAGCCTTGTTGTATGATCTCTTGTGACAATGAATGCTCTTATTGACGTGATTGATATACCTTCTGCATTCCGATTTTCCGCGTCGGGGCGTGACAATTTTTGTGGTATCAGAGCCTAGGTTTTCTTTAGACCCTAGGTTTTCTTTAGACCCGAGGTTTCTTGTGGTGTCATAGAACCCGTCACATTGGTAAAGTCATGAATCTAACCCAGTGAGTTGGGTAGAGACTTCGGTTAAGCTAATTAACTAGCTCTAAGAATATATAGTCAATAAAATACTCTCAATTAATTTTGGTTTTATTGTAGGAATTTTCCTGCGATGGCAGCAGAACGTGCGCAGTGGCGAGATATGCAACGCACGGTGCAAGGCCTGACCCAGGCCTTACAGCAGGTAGCTCAAGGCGGTGCACAGCACGTAGTGGCCAATCTACATCAGAACTTTCAAGGCTTGAATCCCCCACGTTTTAGTGGATCTTCAGACCCAGACGAGGCCGAGAATTGGCTGAAGGAGACAGAGCGTATCTTCAAGGTTATGCAATGTGTAGATCAGGATCGCATCCTCTTGGCAACTTTTCAGTTGGAGCGCGATGCACGCGCTTGGTGGGAAGCAACGGAAGCCATGCTCGGTAATCGACGTGCAACATGGGATGAGTTTAAGGAGCTATTTAACAACAAGTATTTCTCAGATCGGGTGCAGGAGAAGAAGGTGGCAGTGTTCACTGCATTGAAGCAGAGAAATTTATCTGTTTCAGAGTATGAAGCACAATTTGCTAGATTGTCTAAATATGCACCACATTTAGTATCTACGGAGAAGATGAAGGCCAAACGATTTCTAAATGGATTGAAGCTTCAGTACATTAATCAACTGGCACCTTTGGAGATCCATGTTTATGCAGAGATTGTAAGAAAAGCCCAAGTTCTTGAAGACACTACGGAAATGACTGACCGGATAGGAGGTCGGGACAAGAAGAGGCAGCAGACTACCAGCTCCGAGAATTTTAAACCCGTTAATGGCCATAAGAGGCCCAATGGTGGGCCGAGTTTTTCGAAGAACAAGAAACCGAAGGAAGGCAGGAAGAAGGCAGGACCGACTGCTCCACCTAAAGCAGTCTGCAAGTATTGTGACTGCCCAGGTCACAAGATGGAGGTGTGTTGGCGCAAGCTGGGTGCTTGTCTGAGATATGGTAGCAGGGACCACCGAATCCCTGAGTGCCCCCTTATTAATGAACAGGCGGCAACTAACTCACCGCAAGGAAGTCAAAGGCGACAGGGCAAGCTTCAAGCCCTCCAAGAGGCGGAGACTGAGACCGAGGCTACCGAGGAAGGAGGTATTATCGAAGGTACCCTTACTATTCTTTTCAAGCCAGCATTTTTACTTTTCGACACAGGAGCCACTCATTCTTTTATATCTCTAAAATTTGCTAATACTTTATTTGTTAAACCAGTATTATTGGATTCTCATCTTGTGATATCAACCCCTATTGGTTCGGGGTCCGAGATTAAACATTATTACCCTTCTAGTGAAGTTTTGATTAATGGTTATAACTTATCTACTGATTTGGTATGCATGAAGATGAAAGATTATGATGTGATTCTAGGAGTAGATTGGTTAGCTAGACATTGTGCTAGTGTCCACTGTAAATCAGGAGTGGTGTCTTTCGCTGGACGTCCCGGACTTTCTTTTTCTGGCTCTAGACAATCTAAGTTTGTGCCGCTTATTTCGGCACTCCGGGCAGATAAATTGTTAAGGAAGGGCTGCTTGGCATTCTTGGCTTTGGTTTCTTTGACTAATAAGAAGGAAGTAGAGTTGAAGGATATCTTGATTGTTCGGGATTTTCCGGAAGTGTTTCCAGAAGAATTACCAGGTCTTCCCCCTGAGAGGGAGGTGGTTTTCTCCATTGATTTAATTCCAGGTGCTTCACCTGTTTCTAAGGTCCCCTATCGTATGTCCCCTGCTGAGTTAAGGGAATTGAAGAATCAGTTGTTGGACTTGCTATAAAAAAGGTTTATTCACCCGAGTACTTCCCCGTGGGGTGCTCCTGTACTTTTCGTGAGAAAGAAGGATGGTTCGCTGAGGCTATGTATTGATTATCGTCAGTTGAACTAGCTCACCGTGAAGAATAAGGATCCTTTACCAAGAATTGATGAGCTGTTTGATCAGATATCTGGAGCCCAGTATTTCTCGAAGATCGATCTCAGATCAGGATATCATCAGTTGAGGATAAAGGACGAAGATATTTTTAAGACGGCATTCCGTAGCAGGTATGGGCATTTTGAATTTGTTGTAATACCAGTTGGACTAACAAATGCTCCTGCAGCTTTAATGCAGCTGATGAACAGTGTGTTCCGACCCTACTTAGATCAGTGGGTCGTAGTATTCATTGATGATATTTTGATATACTCCAAGAGCAAGAAGGAGCATGAAGAGCACTTGAGGATGGCATTGCAAATCCTAAAGGATCATCAGTTATACGCCAAATTTAGTAAATGTGAGTTCTGGTTGCAAGAGGTATCTTTTCTAGGGCATATTATCTCTAAAGATGGAATTTCAGTGGACCCTTCTAAAGTAGAGGCAGTACGTAATTGGGAAAGGCCTATGAATGCAACTGAGATCAGGAGTTTCTTAGGCCTAGCAGGTTATTATCAGAGGTTCATTAAGGACTTCTCCAAGATTGTAGTACACTTGACTAGGTTAACTCATAAGGAGAATCGATTCGAGTGGTCAGAAGACTGTGAGAAAAGTTTTCAGACTTTTAAGGAGTGTTTGACCACTGCCCCCATTTTTACTTTGCCTTCTGGAGAAGGAGGTTTTGAAGTATACACTAATGCTTCAGGAATCGGCTTAGGTTACGTTTTGATGCAATGAGGGAAAGTGATAGCTTATTCCTATAGGCAGCTAAGGAAGCATGAAGAGAATTACCCTGTTCATGACTTGGAGCTAGTAGCAGTTGTGTTTGCTCTCAAGATTTGGAGGCATTACTTATATGGAGAGACTTTCACGGTATACTCAGATCATAAGAGCCTTAAGTATTTATTTTCTCAGAAGGAGTTGAACATGAGGCAGAGAAGGTGGCTAGAGTACCTAAATTGACTTCTCTATTGAATATCATCCCGGAAAAGGGAATGTTGTAGCATATGCTTTAAGCAGGAAGCTGATAGCTAGATTAGCAAGTTTGATACTTCAAGAATGGAAGTTGCTAAAGCAATTTGCAAGCTTAGATCTTAATGTCACATAAAAAGAGGACCGGGTTATGGTTGCTCACATCCAGCTTTATTCGGAATTATTGGTAGAGATTAGGCAACTACAGAATAATGACCCGTTACTAGTAGAAATCAAAGAGCAAATGGCTAGTCAACCAGATTTTGCGTTAGCTGATGATGGTAGATTGTTGTTTCGAGGAAGAACTTGTGCTCCTGATTCTGCAGAAATGAAGAGAAAGATTCTCGAGGAAGCTCATAAGTCTAAGTATACTATTCATCCAGGAGCTACGAAGATGTATCGAGATCTGAAGAGAACCTTGTGGTGGCCAAACATGAAGAGAGAAGTGGCCGAATTTGTAAGCAGGTGTTTAGTATGTCAGCAAGTCAAAGCTGAACATTTTAGGCCTGCTACGAAATTAAAGCCCCTTGAAATACCACTATGGAAGTGGGAGAGTGTCGGTATGGATTTTATTATGGGTTTGCCTAGAACTCGTGGCAGCTTTGATGTAATTTGGGTGATTGTTGATCGTCTGACAAAGTCCGCGCACTTCCTACCTATTAAGTCTAAGTGGACTGTGGACGTGTTGGCTGCCCTGTACATGAAGGAAATAGTGAGGTTGCATGGAGTCCATGTATCCATCATATCTGACAGAGACCCCAGGTTTACCTCTCATTTTTGGAAAGGCCTGCAAGCGTTAGTAGAACTCGTATAAAATTTAGTACGGCTTTTCACCCTCAAACTGACGGGCATATTGAGAGAACAAATCAGATTATCGAAGACATGTTGAGAGCTTGTACTATTGACTTTGGAGGAAGTTGGCCTGAACATTTACCTTTGATTGAGTTTGCCTACAACAACAGTTATCAATCCAGCATACAGATGGCACCATTTGAGGCTTTGTATGGAAGAAGCTGTAGATCCCCTCTTTGTTGGGAAGAGGTCGGTGAGAAGCAATGGCTCGGACCAGATCTTGTTTCGGAGTCGCCTAAAAATATTCAGGTCATTAGAGATCGATTGAAGATTGCTCAGTCCAGGCAGAAGAGCTATGCTGATAACATAAGAAGGGATTTAGAGTTTCAGGTCGGAGAGCATGTGTTTCTGAAGGTTTCACCATCAAGAGGAATCATAAGATTTGGAATCCGAGGCAAGTTAAGCCCCAGATTTGTTGGCCCATTCGAAATCTTGGAGAGGGTAGGCGAAATTGCCTATAAATTGGCTTTACCACCATAGTTATCAGGTATTCATAATGTGTTCCATGTGTCTATGCTGCGGAAGTACGTATACGACCCTTCACACATCATCCAACATGCTGATTTGGAATTGAAAGAAGATCTATCTTATGAAGAAAAGCCTGTCAAGATTTTGGACTACAAGCAGCAGCAACTCAGGAACCGATCCATTCCGATGGTCAAGGTCCAGTGGAGTCGACGCGGAATGGAGGAGGCAACGTGGGAATCCGGGGAAGCAATTAGAAAGTTGTATCCCAATTTGTCCTAAGGTTGGTTTTTCAATAGATTCGGTGAATTTGGGGACCAAATTCCTTAAAATGGGGGAGGGTGTAGCATCCTAAAATTTTATATTAATATCACCATATTATTCAATTATTTTCTTAGCTCAAATTCTAAAAAATTTATTAAAATGTAGAAAAATATGTATTTTGTGTAAGATTTAATTTCCAACAATTTTGTCTTCAGGAAGGAACCCAGAATAAAATTGATTAAGGCCCAATTTCATAATTTAAGCTGAAAATCGTTGTTTTAAAGGACCGAACTAAACATTCTTAATCGCACCTAAATTCTTGCCCAATTGGGCCCCGATTGGAGCCAAACCCGGCCTAGCCCAATAGCATAGGTTCATTTTCCCTCCAAAAATTCTAACGCTAGAGCCTTCTATTGATGGCGGCGGCGGCGGATTAGAATCCTCCCCGAATTTTTCGCTGTTTTTCCTCTTTGGACTCTCCACCCAAATTCGATCGCTTGAGGCATCCATAGACTCTTTAAATAGAGGGCTTTCGACCCCCAGAAACCCTATTTGCTCCGGCGGCTAGCGGCGTGATCGATCGTGGCCAGACGGGGGCAAATTTGGGCGTTCTAGGAGCGGCTGGATTAGGGTTCCGGCGACCCCCTTTCTTCTTCCTCATTCCAGCGATAAAAGGTAGGTGTCTCTCAGACTGAACTAAGAATTAATTATACCATCTTGATCATCTTTCCGAGCTCTTTTTGTTGATACCAATTTGCCTAAATTTCATGCATCATGTTGGTCTAATTTCATCGTTTACCCCGAGGTACACCCGAAGGGTTAACTTCATATTAATCCAATTTGTGTTTAGTTAGATCACTTTAAAATTTATTCAAAACATGTGATCTTATGTGTCTTTGAATGCTCTTTCCAATGGTATCGGTTTGCCTCATTATTGTTCACCCTAACGCTTGCAATCGGAGTTCTAATCGTGGTGTGTCGAGGTTCGCCATCGATGGAGACTCGGGTTGGTAAACGGTCCTACTAGGAACCGCTAGGCATATAGCGGTTTCCCGATAGACCGCTTGGCCGCCCTGCTTTAAAAAAAAAATTTTTTTATCAAACGGGCGTATGATAGACTGCTTTCTCTTATTGGCGATCTCCATATAGACCATTTTCGGCCTCTGGCAAGGAGATTTTTTTAAGCCCGATTTATGCGTTTTTACCTTGGTTCGCATGTTATTATGATCAGTAACTATGCAGAACGTAGTATTAACTAGGTAACATGAAAATATACGTTTATTTTCACTACCTACATGAACATTTCCTTTGATAATCACTGGTGGACAACTATGTGAATTAATAGAATAAACTCAGTTATTAACTTCGTGATCTTAAACCTTGCCACTTATAAATTGCTTATAATATAATTCTGATATCATTGTTTGACAGTCATGCCACTCCGGTGGAATATCGCACCGTTCACATTTTCCGTGTTTTATATAACCTCAATCTTGTAATAGTCGGGACACTCCGCCAGATATTCCTTCTGTCGGATTAGGACCACTATTATGAGACCTCCGTAAGTCCCCGTGAGCCTGGGATTCCCACCAGGACGCCGGGTGGGTTGTACTACAAAGACCAGAACCCACGGACTTGAGTTGATTTACGTTTTGGGCCAGTCCAACATCCGGACTATTCTGAACCTCTAGCGACCCACCTTGAGACCGCAAAGAGACCCTTCGCGGCCCAGGGTTAGACCGCTAGTCGTTTCTTGGCGTGGTTAGAAGTGGGCTTGGGTTAGTCAGTCTATTCTTGAACCCAGTCAATTCTAACCTGACCAAGTTCTCTCTATTGACTTTGGCTTCATCGGCTGACCTCTGGTTTGGGCCCATGATGTCTTAGGTTGAATTGAGCACCTTCCTTTGTCAAATTGAAAAGCCTTGTAATACTCAACCCTACGCGGTCTAGAGATAGACCGTTAGTCTCGTCCTAGCGGCCCAGGTAATGACCGCTAACGTCGATATTGAGCATGTTTTTCCGTGTTTCCATTATGACAGTAGTCGTATCAAGGATGGCCTTGGACTGCGAAGTCTTGCTTTGATTCATGGTCACTTTGGACTCTCAAGTCATTTCCTTATGATATCTTATTCCAATTTCCCTTGGAATGTCTGTTGATCTTAGAAGTAAGTTCATAAGCTTAAACCTTGGAATTCTTGGCCATTTAATGTGGTGAATGTCTAGATTGGGATCTATGATCCAACCCGTCAATGCCAATGCATCATAAGGGCCCGGTCTGGTCCTGGGAGGAGCGTCCGAAAGTACTTGTGCCCCGGAGAGTTTATAATGACAAGGTGTGGCATTGCACCAAAGTGCAGTACTAGCGTGATTGGTCTATGACATTCAACTTCACTCAATTTACTTGCAATTTCTTGCGTGACATGACATGCGTGCTTGTTATGGCCAGTTCGATTATATCTTTCTTGAAACCTCGTGAAAGATTCTTGTTATGCAGGCACTTATTCCTACATGAGATCAGTCTTTCTATTCTCCCATCTATTATTTATCGCTTGCCAATTACATGTTATTGTTCTTTTATCATATTGTTATACATGCTAAAATGATTAATCACTTAAATTGTGCCTAGTGATAGAGATATCAAATCTTACTTAGCTTGTTGCTCACCCCTACTTTCTAATCTTTTCAAGTATCACGGATGAGGACGTGCGCACCGATGGGGACGGGAACGAGTGATCTTGGAGCGAGCCTTTTAGTTTTATGTTGAGTTGATGCCTTAGATGTCAAATCCTATTAAGATCAGAGTCGATGTAATTCTTTTCTTTGATTGATATAGAGTTAGAAAGTCCACAAGTTGTCGATTATAATAAAGCTCCTTTCTTCATTATTATCAATAAAGTTGGTTATTTGCAATTGTTAGCCCTGTTGTATGATCTCTTGTGGTAATGAATGCTCTGATTGACGTGATTAATATAGCTGCTGCGTTCGGATTTTTCACGTCGGGGCGTAACAGCATCCCCATTGACAAGTCTAAGTTCCTGTCTAATAAGTGAGGTTGACGCCACCTGGGTTGGGGAATCCCCGCCACGGTGGCCTTCCAGGGCTGGTGGTCTCTCCTAGCTAGGTAGTCGAAGTAATGAGTTGGGCTTTAGATCGTGTCACTATAATGTAGTTGTGTCGGCGTGCCAAAGTCTCTGTTGTGTTCTGTAGAGGTCTAATTAAGAGTCTCTCTATATAGGTGAAGTTTTTGTAAGGTCCCGTTTGGTTCGGGGATAAGTTTTGAGGAGAATAAGTGTAAGTCATTCCGCATTAATTTATCCCTATTCTTATTATCACGTACGTTTGGTGTGCGAAGAATAAATATGGTGATATCCTTATTATAAATTTGGTAAAAAAGAGGGATACAAATGAGAATAAGCACCTAAAAAAGACTATTTTGCCCTTCTTATTGATTATGATTAGTACTAATATTTCTCCTTAATGATCATAATTAACACTAATGTTGTTAATTTTATTTAATATATTTATTCTTAATGATCATGATTAGCACTAATATTATTAATTCTAGCACGATTAATTCTTCATTAGTAACAACAAGGTGGTTATAATTAATTATTTAATGATAATTATGCAATATATTTATGAATTAGCATAAATAAAATTAATTTGTATGATTAATTAGCACTAATAACATTAATTGACATAATTGATTAGCACAATAACATTAATTATCATAATGGGATTAAGCAACGCTGTAATAATTAATTATTTAATGACAATTAAATAATATATTTATTAATTAGTACGGATAAGATTAATTAGCATGATTATTTAAGATTAATTAGCACAATTAATTAATTAGCACTAATAATGTTAATTAGCTTTATAAGATTACGTAGTATTGTAATAATTAATTATTTAAAAATAATTAGTAATATATTTATTAATTATCACTTACAAGATTAACTAGCATGATTAGGTAGCACTAATAAGATTATTTAATGGAGTTAATTATCGTTAATAAGATTAAGTAACACCATTATACTTAATTATTTAATGATAATGAAATAATATATTAATTACTTAGTACTAATCAGATTAATTAACATGATTAATTAACGCTACTAATATTAATAAATATTAATAAGATTAATCATCTTTAATAATAGAGGAGAAAAAATAGAAATAAGAAGGTGAGAATAAGTCAGTCATTCCACCGGAAGGGTGGATCGATCTTAATCCCTTTTTTGGGGATAACTATATTCTTCTTGATCCCTTTATTCCCGTCGATTTTAACCTTATTAAATAAAGAATAGAGTTGAGATGGAGATAATCTTGACTGATCCCAGAATCAAACGGGAGTGTTGTACCTATTAAGGATTCTAGCATCATCAGTTGCCAATAAACTAAGCTCACATCATCGAGCCTGACAAAAAGTAGAGAGAGAGAGAGAGAGATGCATGCACGGTAAGGGATGGCTGTCGTTGGTGGGTAGTCGACGACCACCCCGCGCTCTTCCTCCTTTTCTCGGCCTATCACCTGGTCCAAACATCTCCCTCTTTTCTTGGAATTAACCGCCGGCCACCCCAAAATAACCAGCCGTCGACCATGCGACCAAACATCCCCCCCCATCGCCACCTCCACACACGTATATATATCGCCAACCCCCTCCCCCTCCATGCACTTCTCAACTAATTAAGTATACGTCCATCTACCTAGGCTCTGTTAACCCCCATCAATTGTTTACGTACAGAGGACGCGGCAGCAGCAATAACCAGCCATGGCGTGATCGATCGTTGCCAGACGGGGGCAAATTTGGGCGTTCTAGGAGCGGCCAGATTAGTGTTCCGACGACCCCCTTTCCTCTTCCTCATTCCAGCGATAAAAGGTAGGTGTCTCTCAGACTGAACTAAGAATTAATTATACCATCTTGTTCATCTTTCCAAGCTCTTTCTATTGATACCAATTTGCCCAAATTTCATGCATCATGTTGGTCTAATTTCATCGTTTACCCCGAGGTACACCCGAAGGGTTAACTTCCATATTAATCCGTTTTGTGTTTAGTTAGATCACTTTAAAATTTATTCAAAACATGTGATCTTATGTGACTTTGAATGCTCTTTCCAATGGTATCTATTTACCTAATTATTGTTCACCCTAACGCTTGCAATCGGAGTTCTAATCGTGGTGTGTCGAGGTTCGCCATCGATGGAGACTCGGGTTGGTAAATGGTCCTACTAGGAACCGCTAGGCATATAGCGGTTTCCCGATAGACCGCTTGGCCGCCCTGCTTTTTAAAATTTTTTTTTATCAAACGGTCGTACGATAGACCGCTTTCTCTTATTGGCGGTCTCCATATAGACCATTTTCGGCCTCTGGCAGGGAGATTTTTTTAAGCCTGATTTATGCGTTTTTACCTTGGTTAGCATGTTATTATGATCAGTAACTATGCAGAACGTAGTATTAACTAGGTAACATGAAAATATACGTTTATTTTCACTATCTACATGAAAATTTCCTTTGATAATCACTGTTGGACAACTATGTGAGTTAATAGAATAAACTCAGTTATTAACTTCGTGATCTTAAACCTTGCCACTTATAAATTGCTTATAATATAATTCTGATATCATTGTTTGACAGTCATGCCACTCCGGTGGAATATCGCACCGTTCACATTTTCCGTGTTTTATATAACCTCAATCTTGTAATAGTCGGGACACTCCGCCAGATATTACTTCCGTCGGACTAGGACCACTATTATGAGACCTCCGTAAGTCCCCGTGAGCCTAGGATTCCCACCAGGACGCCAAGCGGGTTGTATCACAAAGACCAGAACCCACGGACTTGAGTTGATTTACGTTTTGGGCCAGTCCAACATCCGGACTATTCTGAACCTCTAGCGACCCACCTTGAGACCGCGAAGAGACCCTTCGCGGCCCAGGGTTAGACCGCTAGTCGTTTCTTGGCGTGGTTAGAAGTGGGCTTGGGTTAGTCAGTCTATTCTTGAACCCAGTCAATTCTAACCTGACCAAGTTCTCTCTATTGACTTTGGCTTCATCGGCTGACCTCTGGTTTGGGCCCATGATGTCTCAGGTTGAGTTGAGCACCTTCCTTTGTCAAATTGAAAAGCCTTGTAATACTCAACCCTACACGGTCTATAGATAGACCGTTAGTCTCGTCCTAGCGGCCCAGGTAATGACCACTAACGTCGAAATGGAGCATGGTTTTCCGTGTTTCCGTTGTGATAGCAGTCGTATCAAGGATGTCCTTGGACTGCGAAGTCTTGCTTTGATTCATGGTCACTTTGGACTCTCAAGTCATTTCCTTATGATATCTTATTCCAATTTCCCTTGGAATGTCTGTTGATCTTAGAAGTAAGTTCATAAGCTTAAACCTTGGAATTCTTGGCCATTTAATGTGGTGAATGTCTAGATTGGGATCTATGATCCAACCCGTCAATGCCAATGCATCATAAGGGCCCGGTCTGGTCCTGGGAGGAGCGTCCGAAAGTACTTGTGCCCCGGAGAGTTTATAATGACAAGGTGTGGCATTGCACCGAAGTGCAGTACTAGCGTGATTGGTCTATGACATTCAACTTCACTCAATTTACTTGCAATTTCTTGCGTGACATGACATGCGTGCTTGTTATGGCCAGTTCGATTATATCTTTCTTGAAACCTCGTGAAAGATTCTTGTTATGCAGGCACTTATTCCTACATGAGATCAGTCTTTCTATTCTCCCATCTATTATTTATCGCTTGCCAATTACATGTTATTGTTCTTTTATCATATTGTTATACATGCTAAAATGATTAATCACTTAAATTGTGCCTAGTGATAGAGATATCAAATCTTACTCAGCTTGTTGCTCACCCCTACTTTCTAATCTTTTCAAGTAGCACGGATGAGGACGTGCGCACCGATGGGGACGGGAACGAGTGATCTTGGAGCGAGCCTTTTAGTTTTATGTTGAGTTGATGCCTTAGATGTCAAATCCTGTTAAGATCAGAGTCGATGTAATTCTTTTCTTTGATTGATATAGAGTTAGAAAGTCCACAAGTTGTCGATTATAATAAAGTTCCTTTCTTCATTATTATCAATAAAGTTGGTCATTTGCAATTGTTAGCCCTGTTGTATGATCTCTTGTGGCAATGAATGCTCTGATTGACGTGATTAATATAGCTGCTGCGTTCGGATTTTTCACGTCGGGGCGTAACAGCATCCCCATTGACAAGTCTAAGTTCCTGTCTAATAAGTGAGGTTGACGCCACCTGGGTTGGGGAATCCCCACCACGGTGGCCTTCCCGGGCTGGTGGTCTCTCCTAGCTAGGTAGTCGAAGTAATGAGTTGGGCTTTAGATCGTGTCACTATAATGTAGTTGTGTCGGCGTGCCAAAGTCTCTGTTGTGTTCTGTAGAGGTCTAATTAAGAGTCTCTCTATATAGGTGAAGTTTTTGTAAGGTCCCGTTTGGTTCGGGGATAAGTTTTGAGGAGAATAAGTGTAAGTCATTCCGCATTAATTTATCCCTATTCTTATTATCACGTACGTTTGGTGTGCGAAGAATAAATATGGTGATATCCTTATTATAAATTTGGTAAAAAAGAGGGATACAAATGAGAATAAGCACCTAAAAAAGACTATTTTGCCCTTCTTATTGATTATGATTAGTACTAATATTTCTCCTTAATGATCATAATTAACACTAATGTTGTTAATTTTATTTAATATATTTATTCTTAATGATCATGATTAGCACTAATATTATTAATTCTAGCACGATTAATTCTTCATTAGTAACAACAAGGTGGTTATAATTAATTATTTAATGATAATTATGGAATATATTTATGAATTAGCATAAATAAAATTAATTTGTATGATTAATTAGCACTAATAACATTAATTGGCATAATTGATTAGCACAATAACATTAATTATCATAATGGGATTAAGCAACGCTGTAATAATTAATTATTTAATGACAATTAAATAATATATTTATTAATTAGTATGGATAAGATTAGTTAGCATGATTATTTAAGATTAATTAGCACAATTAATTAATTAGCACTAATAATGTTAATTAGCTTTATAAGATTACGGAGTATTGTAATAATTAATTATTTAAAAATAATTAAGTAATATATTTATTAATTATCACTTACAAGATTAACTAGCATGATTAGGTAGCACTAATAAGATTATTTAATGGAGTTAATTATCGTTAATAAGATTAAGTAACACCATTATACTTAATTATTTAATGATAATGAAATAATATATTAATTACTTAGTACTAATCAGATTAATTAACATGATTAATTAACGCTACTAATATTAATAAATATTAATAAGATTAATCATCTTTAATAATAGAGGAGAAAAAATAGAAATAAGAAGGTGAGAATAAGTCAGTCATTCCACCAGAAGGGTGGATCGATCTTAATCCCTTTTTTGGGGATAACTATATTCTTCTTGATCCCTTTATTCCCGTCGATTTTAACCTTATTAAATAAAGAATAGAGTTGAGATGGAGATAATCTTGACTGATCCCAGAATCAAACGGGAGTGTTGTACCTATTAAGGATTCTAGCATCATCAGTTGCCAATAAACTAAGCTCACATCATCGAGCCTGACAAAAAGTAGAGAGAGAGAGAGAGAGAGAGAGAGAGAGAGAGAGAGAGAGAGAGAGAGAGAGATGCATGCACGGTAAGGGATGGCTGTCGTTGGTGGGTAGTCGACGACCACCCCGCGCTCTTCCTCCTTTTCTTGGCCTATCACCTGGTCCAAACATCTCCCTCTTTTCTTGGAATTAACCGCCGGCCACCCCAAAATAACCAGCCGTCGACCATGCGACCAAACATCCCCCCCCATCGCCACCTCCACACACGTATATATATCGCCAACCCCCTCCCCCTCCATGCACTTCTCAACTAATTAAGTATACGTCCATCTACCTAGGCTCTGTTAACCCCCATCAATTGTTTACGTACAGAGGACGCGGCAGCAGCAATAACCAGCCATGGCGTGATCGATCGTGGCCAGACGGGGGCAAATTTGGGCGTTCTAGGAGCGGCCAGATTAGTGTTCCGGCGACCCCCTTTCCTCTTCCTCATTCCAGCGATAAAAGGTAGGTGTCTCTCAGACTGAACTAAGAATTAATTATACCATCTTGTTCATCTTTCCAAGCTCTTTCTATTGATACCAATTTGCCCAAATTTCATGCATCATGTTGGTCTAATTTCATCGTTTACCCCGAGGTACACCCGAAGGGTTAACTTCCATATTAATCCGTTTTGTGTTTAGTTAGATCACTTTAAAATTTATTCAAAACATGTGATCTTATGTGACTTTGAATGCTCTTTCCAATGGTATCTGTTTGCCTAATTATTGTTCACCCTAACGCTTGCAATCGGAGTTCTAATCGTGGTGTGTCGAGGTTCGCCATCGATGGAGACTCGGGTTGGTAAATGGTCCTACTAGGAACCGCTAGGCATATAGCGGTTTCCCGATAGACCGCTTGGCCGCCCTGCTTTTTAAAATTTTTTTTTATCAAACGGTCGTACGATAGACCGCTTTCTCTTATTGGCGGTCTCCATATAGACCATTTTCGGCCTCTGGCAGGGAGATTTTTTTAAGCCTGATTTATGCGTTTTTACCTTGGTTAGCATGTTATTATGATCAGTAACTATGCAGAACGTAGTATTAACTAGGTAACATGAAAATATACGTTTATTTTCACTATCTACATGAAAATTTCCTTTGATAATCACTGTTGGACAACTATGTGAGTTAATAGAATAAACTCAGTTATTAACTTCGTGATCTTAAACCTTGCCACTTATAAATTGCTTATAATATAATTCTGATATCATTGTTTGACAGTCATGCCACTCCGGTGGAATATCGCACCGTTCACATTTTCCGTGATTTATATAACCTCAATCTTGTAATAGTCGGGACACTCCGCCAGATATTCCTTCCGTCGGAGTAGGACCACTATTATGAGACCTCCGTAAGTCCCCGTGAGCCTAGGATTCCCACCAGGACGTCAAGCGGGTTGTATCACAAAGACCAGAACCCACGGACTTGAGTTGATTTACGTTTTGGGCCAGTCCAACATCCGGACTATTCTGAACCTCTAGCGACCCACCTTGAGACCGCGAAGAGACCCTTCGCGGCCCAGGGTTAGACCGCTAGTCATTTCTTGGCGTGGTTAGAAGTGGGCTTGGGTTAGTCAGTCTATTCTTGAACCCAGTCAATTCTAACCTGACCAAGTTCTCTCTATTGACTTTGGCTTCATCGGCTGACCTCTGGTTTGGGCCCATGATGTCTCAGGTTGAGTTGAGCACCTTCCTTTGTCAAATTGAAAAGCCTTGTAATACTCAACCCTACACGGTCTATAGATAGACCGTTAGTCTCGTCCTAGCGGCCCAGGTAATGACCGCTAACGTCGAAATGGAGCATGGTTTTCCGTGTTTCCGTTGTGATAGCAGTCGTATCAAGGATGTCCTTGGACTGCGAAGTCTTGCTTTGATTCATGGTCACTTTGGACTCTCAAGTCATTTCCTTATGATATCTTATTCCAATTTCCCTTGGAATGTCTGTTGATCTTAGAAGTAAGTTCATAAGCTTAAACCTTGGAATTCTTGGCCATTTAATGTGGTGAATGTCTAGATTGGGATCTATGATCCAACCCGTCAATGCCAATGCATCATAAGGGCCCGGTCTGGTCCTGGGAGGAGCGTCCGAAAGTACTTGTGCCCCGGAGAGTTTATAATGACAAGGTGTGGCATTGCACCGAAGTGCAGTACTAGCGTGATTGGTCTATGACATTCAACTTCACTCAATTTACTTGCAATTTCTTGCGTGACATGACATGCGTGCTTGTTATGGCCAGTTCGATTATATCTTTCTTGAAACCTCGTGAAAGATTCTTGTTATGCAGGCACTTATTCCTACATGAGATCAGTCTTTCTATTCTCCCATCTATTATTTATCGCTTGCCAATTACATGTTATTGTTCTTTTATCATATTGTTATACATGCTAAAATGATTAATCACTTAAATTGTGCCTAGTGATAGAGATATCAAATCTTACTCAGCTTGTTGCTCACCCCTACTTTCTAATCTTTTCAAGTAGCACGGATGAGGACGTGCGCACCGATGGGGACGGGAACGAGTGATCTTGGAGCGAGCCTTTTAGTTTTATGTTGAGTTGATGCCTTAGATGTCAAATCCTGTTAAGATCAGAGTCGATGTAATTCTTTTCTTTGATTGATATAGAGTTAGAAAGTCCACAAGTTGTCGATTATAATAAAGTTCCTTTCTTCATTATTATCAATAAAGTTGGTCATTTGCAATTGTTAGCCCTGTTGTATGATCTCTTGTGGCAATGAATGCTCTGATTGACGTGATTGATATAGTTGCCGCGTTCGGATTTTTCACGTCGGGGCGTGACAGCATCCCCATTGACAAGTCTAAGTTCCTGTCTAATAAGTGAGGTTGACGCCACCTGGGTTGGGGAATCCCCGCCACGGTGGCCTTCCAGGGCTGGTGGTCTCTCCTAGCTAGGTAGTCGAAGTAATGAGTTGGGCTTTAGATCGTGTCACTATAATGTAGTTGTGTCGGCGTGCCGAAGTCTCTGTTGTGTTCTGTAGAGGTCTAATTAAGAGTCTCTCTATATAGGTGAAGTTTTTGTAAGGTCCCGTTTGGTTCGGGGATAAGTTTTGAGGAGAATAAGTGTAAGTCATTCCGCATTAATTTATCCCTATTCTTATTATCACGTACGTTTGGTGTGCGAAGAATAAATATGGTGATATCCTTATTATAAATTTGGTAAAAAAGAGGGATACAAATGAGAATAAGCACCTAAAAAAGACTATTTTGCCCTTCTTATTGATTATGATTAGTACTAATACTTCTCCTTAATGATCATAATTAACACTAATGTTGTTAAGTTTATTTAATATATTTATTCTTTATGATCATGATTAGCACTAATATTGTTAATTCTAGCATGATTAATTCTTCATTAGTAACAACAAGGTGGTTATAATTAATTATTTAATGATAATTATGCAATATATTTATGAATTAGCATAAATAAAATTAATTTGTATGATTAATTAGCACTAATAACATTAATTGGCATAATTGATTAGCACTAATAACATTAATTATCATAATGGGATTAAGCAACGCTGTAATAATTAATTATTTAATCACAATTAAATTATATATTTATTAATTAGTACGGATAAGATTAATTAGCATGGTTAGATAAGATTAATTAGCATGATTATTTAAGATTAATTAGCATAATTAATTAATTAGCACTAATAATGTTAATTAGCTTTATAAGATTACGTAGTATTGTAATAATTAATTATTTAAAAATAATTAAGTAATATATTTATTAATTAGCACTTACAAGATTAACTAGCATGATTAGGTAGCACTAATAAGATTATTTAATGGAGTTAATTATCGTTAATAAGATTAAGTAACACCATTATACTTAATTATTTAATGATAATGAAATAATATATTAATTACTTAGTACTAATCAGATTAATTAACATGATTAATTAACGCTACTAATATTAATAAATATTAATAAGATTAATCATCTTTAATAATAGAGGAGAAAAAATAGAAATAAGAAGGTGAGAATAAGTCAGTCATTCCACCGGAAGGGTGGATCGATCTTAATCCCATTTTTGGGGATAACTATATTTTTCTTGATCCCTTTATTCCAGTAGATTTTAACCTTATTAAATAAAGAATAGAGTTGAGATGGAGATAATCTGGACTGATCCCAGAATCAAACGGGAGTGTTGTACCTATTAAGGATTCTGGCATCATCAGTTGCCAATAAACTAAGCTCACGTCATCGAGCCTGACAAAAAGTAGAGAGAGAGAGAGATGCATGCATGGTAAGGGATGGCTGTCGTTGGTGGGTAGTCGGCGACCACCCCGCCCTCCTCCTCCTTTTCTCGGCCTCTCACCTGGTCCAAACATCTCCCTCTTTTCTTGGAATTAACCGCCCGCCACCCCAAAATAACCAGCCGTCGACCATGCGACCAAACATCCCCCCCCCCCCCACCCCCACCTCCACACACGTATATATATCGCCAACCCCTTCCCCCTCCCCCTCCATGCTCTTCTCAACTAATTAAGTATACGTCCATCTACCTAGGCTCTGTTAACCCCCATCAATTGTTTACGTACAGAGGACGCGGCAGCAGCAATAACCAGCCATGGCGACCAGCACCCGGCGCTCCTCCTACCTCGTCCTCTTCTTCCTCCCCCTCCTGTTTGTCTCCACCTCCGCGCACAACAAGCCGCCGCCGCCACCGACGTGTGACGTGAAGTCAATTTGCACCACTGCGCCCTTCCCGGAACTCTGCTCCCAGTCCACCTCGCTCCTCCCGCCGCTCGTCGCTAACGACCTCACCATGGTCGTCCGCGCCGTCCTCGGCCTCAGCCTCAGCTCCGCCAAGGCCGCCACCGTGCACCTCAATACAATAACCGCCGTCGACGCCAAAGCGGTGGGCATCGGCGCGAAAAGCATGGCGGACGCCGCGGCCAAGCTCAAGCTGGCCGTGAAGGAGATGGACCGCCTGGGCCATCCGGGGACCTCCCAGTACGTGCAGGGCGTGGGTACCGTCCAGACATTGGTGAAGACGGCCATCGCCGACGCCAACGCCTGCCTTAAGGTCCTGGGGGAGATCCACGGTGGCGTCGTCGTCTCTCACACGGTGAAGCTGACGGTGACGCACTCCATGCAGTTGAGCAGCAACTCGCTGGTGTTTGTTAACAAGCTGCACTGATCAGTCGACTGGCCAGTCCTTTGAGGTGGTGTACTATTAATTTCTTATATGTTGCGGCTGTGAGGTCGTGTAGTCTTGCGAGAATAAGGAGATTAGATTATAAATCTCCGGAATTGTACCAACCTCTTTGTTGTAGCTAGGGAGACACGAATTAAGCTCCACCATGATCATCCTCTGTTGATTCGGAGGATGGAATCGTGTCGGCGGTTCTCTGAGAATTGAAGTTGAGTTTGTTATAGAACACGTGCGCATGAAAGTGCTCAATTGTGGAAGTTAAATTTTGTATTGTTATACGTACGGCATGCCATAAGAAATCACAAGGTCCATCTCCCAAAACTTAATTGACAACCCTCAAGAGGCTGCCAATCAATCATGCCTGGCGCAGCAAACTTCAAGAACATCTTAGGCCGCCGCGTTTGTTAACATTTGTTGAGGGGATTCCAATCATCGAAATCCCCCACCACAAATAATCTCCTTCAAATGAAACTGTGTTCTCGTAGGTTTTCGCGTGCGTGAGATTTTATGGGGAGAGAGACTCTAGCCACAAACATGGCCGGAGCTCTTGAATCCCATTAATCTCCTTTAACCCAGCTTCTACGGATTCGCATGGATGGATAATCTCTGACACTGCACACCTCGATACGGTAATGGGATTTCTGCTGTTTCTCCAACCTTCGCAGTGTTCTCAAACGGGGCCTTAGGCAACAACATCCAGCTGGTTGATTCTTCATTCGTCTTTCATTTTCTTTTTTTTCTTCAGTCGAACGGTTGAAATGCAACGACGAGCCCATACATGGATGCCAAGACTGTAACTTCTGATTTAGGAGTGCCCCAATCCGATTGGTATAAAAGTGTCATACTTAGGTACGAAAAAAAAACAAAGTGATGTACGTGGGATCTTATATATATTAGAATGAAAAAACAGACCCGGAAGCTCGATCGACCAGGTCTGATTCTGTTGAGTGGGCTTGTATCTATACTATATACTATAAGAGAATTGTCCAATTTTTTCCCTTCGATTCAGTTAAATTATCTGTTATTTTATGTGTCGTCTGGTTCAGTTAGAATTATTCGACTTTTTTCATATGGTTCAGTTAGAATGATCTGATTTTTTCCCTCCGATCCGCTTCATTTAGAATTCTCCAGATTTTTTTTCTCTAATAAAGTTTCAGTTCAATTAGAAGTGTCCAATTTTTTCTTCTAGTTCAATAAGAATTGTCCGATTTTTTTCCTCCGGTTCAATTATGTGTCCTCCGATTCAGTTAGAATTGTTTGATTTTCTTTCCTCCAGTTCAGTTAGAATTATTCGATTTTTTCCTCCGGTTCAGTTAGAATTGTCTGATTTTTTTCTTCCAATTTAGTTATGTCTGTTACATAATTTTTCAAGTCATTTTTCTCTTCTAGATTGTTGAGCCATTTATAGCTCATTATGTATTCGCATTGTACGTAGTCATATTTATTTATTGTGCACGTTGACTTTCATAAGTTTGATTCATATAACTTTAGTCGAAATATGGTTCTTAATTTATTTTATCTTCTTGGTGTCATGGATGAATATTAACTAGAACTAAATTTTATGTACTTTGACAGGCAGTGGTGCGAATGTTTTTATGTATTCCTAAGGGTAATGGTGGGAATGCAAATTTTTTCATCATGAACTATGAATCATTTGGTGCTATTTGATGCCAGATTGTTAAAGAATATTCAAAACAGATGAGCTATACCTAATATTTTATAGTTATATTTTCTAAGTTTCTGAATCTGCCTAACTTAAGAGTTTGATTCTTTTGAATTTATCGACTTTAAAAATCAATTTCACATTCCTTCAATCGTCTTCAAATGCTTTTACTTCTAAGAATTAATTTTGTTTTTGAACTTTAAAAACTTATATGACTAATATATTGACAAAGTTTGATGGATCACGTTCATTTTTATGACATAGTATAATTTTATTTTTTAAAATTTTATTTTATTCACAGTGTGTTCCATTGACCAGTTTATACAAATGTGCACACTTCATCCTGGGCATGTTTGGAGGGGGAAAGGTAACCATCTCTTCCAAACGGATTAAATTTTAACAATGTTAATCTTGGGACAGCATATATGACGCACTTTAGTTGTTAACTTGTTCACATTTTTATCATTGACCAAGATTCCTACTTTGATAACGAGTTAGATTAAAATATGAATAAGTCAATCTAGTTAACGTGTTTCAAAGTTAATCCACTTTACTCTTATAAGGGTGGAGTTAACCTGGAAATAAAGAGGTGAGTTAAGTGTGCTTTGGTAGACATTAGGTTAACTTAAACATAATATTGTCAAATTATCAAAATGCCCCTACCTTTTCACCTATTTACCCGTCGTAGTAATCTGTCTCTCTCTCTCTCTCTCACTCTCTCTCTCACGCACACACACACTCTTCGACCATAACACACCCAAATATTTTTTTATTTTTACATTATTATTAAATGTTAAAAGTGTTTCTAAATTTCAAAATATTTATTATTTATTATTAATTAATAATGTAGCTCTTTTTATTATTTAGAAAATTTGTTAAATAACTTTTTGTCAAAGCAGTGACTATGCCAGGTGTTAGTGACAGTGGGGGGGTTCTTCAACTCTAGCTTCTTTACCTCCGATCTCTCTCTCTCACCCTCTCTCTCTCCCATTCTGGCTTCTTTACCTCCCCCTTGGGGACGGTCACAGTGAGTAGAGGATGGGGGGAGGTTCCCCAAAGTGGGGGGGGGGGGGGTGAAGGGGGGGGGGGGAAGAGGGACAAGGAGAGGTGGGGGAGTTGTAGATCACTACAAGAAAATAGACCTTTAGGGGCATTTCTAAACTGCCCCAAAAATTGGAGATAAATGCCCTAATAACTTTTAGGGGCATCGATTAGTTTTGGAGATAATTTAAAATGTGCACCTATTGTCTCGGTCCCTAAAGATTTTTAGGGCACTTTTTGAAAAATGCCCCCAATGTTGTCATTAGAGGCAATTAAAAATACCCCTAAATATTCTAATAGGGGCAATTTTGCTAACCAAATGCCTCTGATGAGCATGTTTTAGGGGCAATTCCTCTTTCAAATTTCCCCAAGTAACCTATTTTAAGAATCGTCACCTAAAAATCATCCTGAAATAATCACTTGATAGAATGTGTTTTAAGAGTATTTTCATCCACAAACTACCCCAAACGACCAATCTATAGGGGCTCTAGTTTTAAAATATTGCACCAAAATAACCATCTTAAAATGCAAAAATTAAAGTCAACATTACAAACATGTAATAAGTACACAGATCCTATTCTTTGTAATTCATCGACATACATAGACACCGACCATTATAGAGCACATGCGTAGTGGAGAGGGGGATTTCTGTAGTCCATCTAAGAGCGGCCGAACTAGGTCCAACGAGACCAAACGAGGCCCAACTCATCTAAGTGACCGCCCCGCAGGGCCCACTTAGCATAAAAGCCTAATAAGGTCACTTAGGATCAAGCACTTCCTCGACGGCCATTAGGCTCGGAAGGCCGAGCGTCGGTCCGGTCGGAGGAAGACCCACGCCCGACCTATCCCTCTCGCCGGGATAAGGGCTAGCGCTCAGCGCCCACTCCGACCGAACCTCACCTGAACTATGCCTAGCGCCCGAGACAGGGCTGGCACTCTACATGCTTGGGTCGATCGACGGATGCTTATCCACACTGCCATTGAGAGCCCTTTCTGAGCAGGAGTTTACGAGGATAAGGGGGCCCTCGAATCCTCAAGACTATAAAGAGCCCACGATGAGGACGTAAAGAGTTCACTATGAGCACGTAAAGAGCCCACGTCGAGGACGTAACCCCCGCCTGAAACTCCTCAGCTTACGGGACTCATAAGGCTGGCGCACTATTTAAACCTGGGACTCTCTCCAGCGAAAGGTTAGGCCAATACATGTCTAAAACTCCCTGAGCAGGAACCACTTCACCACCTTGGTGGAGAGGGATCTCGTGCATCTCCTTCTTCCTCCCTTCGTAGCTTCCACCACTGCTCTACTGACTGAGGCATCAGAGGGTTTTCCCCAGGGAACCATCCCTGGGCCCCCTGATCCGTTTTCCTTCCTTGCAGTTTACTATTCAGTGATCATCTCCTCCAGCTCAAGACTAGCGCGAGATCGCCCCTCTTCATCTGGCACCGTCTGTGGGAAACGATCAAAGAGCCAGTATGGTGCGAAGGCGTACAGGGAGGAGGTCCGCCGGCGATAGGGGAAAAGCCGTGGTGGCGGTGGGAGAGGGCCCCTCTCAGGCCACACAGAACCCCCCTCCAACGCTAACGCCCCAGCCGACGAACCACCTCCGCCCGCGGCGGTGGAGCAACCATCCAACGGGGGCGCTGATGCTTTCCAAGCCCTCAATGTAAAAGTGGACGTCCTCGTGGAACTCATGAGGACCCAAGCGGTCAGGGAAGGAAGGTCACGCACCCCTCCGGAAAGCCCTCCCCGCAGAGACGCGTCCCAACACATTGCCGGAGGCCGCTTCACCCTCCAAGGACGGCGGCTTATTCGCAATAGGTCAGGAGGACCTTCGCAAGCCCCTCCTCCGAAGCAAGAGGCCTCCTCCACGCCGAAAAGGAGAAATCACGGGGCACGTCGTCCGCACCCAGAGACCAAAGTCCCTGGGGAATGCCAGGACAACCCCCCTAGCCCCACGGCGCAACGACAGCCGGAGTTATCCCTCCGACTGCGAGAGTTCGAGAGGCGCTTCGCAGAACAGGAGCGCGCCTTACGCGCCCTACAGAAGATGTTGGGTTCTGTGCGCCCCCTCGTTGTCTTTGACAATGGTTTTGATGATTCCAATATATTGTGTGTTTTATGCTTAATGGCATCTTCAAGATAAACAAGCTAACATGATGATATCTTGTTTTGTAGGTTGAAATTCAAAGGTCCTTCCTGAATACATTTCTTAAGTCGACTCATGCGTGCTGTGCATGAGGATTTGGAGCTTTCATATGGATCTTGTTCATAGTGTCTTGAATGGGGTTAAAATCCCTTTCTTATTTTTGGACTAATATTGACTGCATTTCAATGTGGGAAGATTGATTTTATTGCATATGACTTCATGTTTGCTTTTCATAATTGTATAGTGATAGGTGTGGCTATCTTTAAGATGAGAATCTTGTTTTAGAAGAGAGAAGCATGTGTTTTTGGTGGAAACACTAAGTTGGGTTTATTGAGTTTCATGCATGATATTTGTTCATGTTGATAAACATAAAATCTTGATATTTGGCATACTAATATTGCTAGTTTGAGTTCAGATTGGATTTGACTGAACTGGGAAGTTTTATTTGTGGACTAAACTTTGAGTAATTAGACTGAGTCTAGACTTGCAGGACTGAACGTCTATTCATGAGCAACTTGGTTGAATTCTATTTGGTAATGGTTTGGTTGAATCATTATTGGAATGAGGTGTTTGTGTTTCGAATGGGTTGAATGTATGTGAATCAAATCGCTGTGGCTCCAATGCAATGTAGGTTCATGCATGTTGAACCAGCTATGATAAAGGCTGATTATGTAGGTTCAACAAGCATTCTTGTTTGGCATTGCTTTAAGATCAAATTGACTGAATTGTTTGTGGTTAGTGCAGGCTTGATTTGCAAATTGCTTTCAATCAGTTGGATCCATGGTAAGAATGTACTTCTGAATTTGATTATCTACTGCCTTGAATGGGTTTGAAATGGTTTTCATGAATTGGGCTCTCAAGTGCCCTTCAAGCATGTTTTTCATGATAATCTTGTGGCAGCATCATTGCTCTTCTAGCTTCCCATGTTTCCGTGTCTATCTTAAGTCTTATTACTGACTATCTGGTTGTTTTGAATGAGTTTCATATGCATCATAATGCATGTCACCTTGGCCTGGTTCTTAGGTGAAGTTTGGGTGGTTTAATGGTGGTTCATATGCTATATTTCTAAGAGTAGTTTGAAATTCGAATTGCTAAACACTCTCATTGATTTTGGTTGGATTGCATTTTATGATATGCAAATTCCATGTTTTAATGCATGGTTATTTGTTTTTAATATTTGGGATAGGATTTGTAAGGTTTCATTTGAGTTTTATTGAGTTTTAACTTATGTCAGTAAAAGTGTCGACTCATGGAGTCGACACTTATTTCACGGTATGCTGTTTGCATTGATTTCTAATATGCTGATAAAAAGTGTCGACTCTGTGGGTCGACACTTTTGTCCTGGTTTGTTTTGTTTTGTTAACAACAGAACACGTTGGAAAAAGTGTCAACCTAGTGAGTCGATACTTTTGTCTCGCGTCCTGATTTCTTCATCGGGACAGAATCTGCTGAGAAAAGTGTCGACCCCAAAGGTTGACACTTTCTCTGGTTTGTCCGGAACGGGTTTTCCAAATTGGTTTCGAAATGCCCATTATATGATCCGATGGCCATGGTATATTACCCTAATGTCTTTAGGGTTATACCCTACCATTAGGAGTGTGTGGAAGCACTTATTTTCGCTCATTATTATGTTATTCATTTGTTTAAGTGTGTGGGCGTGCCAGACTTGTGGACGCACTTATTTTCGCTCATTATTATGTTATTCGTTTATTTAAGTGCGTGGGCGTGCCAGTCATAGAGTGATGATTTATTTAGGCCCCGAGGAGCCGCGGGGGCGCTCGATCTGACTCAGTCAGGCGATTGTGTAGTTCGGGTCGGGACTGAGACCCGTTGTGCCATGAAGGTCACAACGTCATTTACATCCCCTCGGAGAGGGGAATACTCTTGATTAATTGCCAGAAATAAGGGTTCCACGGCCGAAAGAAATACTAATTGATTAATGAAGGAAAAGGTAATAGGGCTACGCGATGAGCCCGAGGTGAGGGCATGAATACTCGAATTATGTCGGTCCCCAATGGACCATTCCGTGTTTGGATAAATGTTTATACGGAAAACAAGACGGTAATGGGGGGGGACGAATCCATGTGAATGTCTGCCAAGGGATGGTAATTTTAATACAGGGAGGAAGGCCAGATCCCGGTGAGGGAGGAGACCCTGATGAGATATTGGCCCGAGGTAAGGCCGAGCGGTCACCATGACGAGAGAGAGGACTCCCGAGGGTGAGGTTCGGCTTACAAGAGCATCATCAATATTCCCGGATTTGGAATCCAAGAGGGGAGACGAAGACTGTGTCATTATGTTCGTGAATTGCCTTGAGTGACATGTGTCATTACCGCTCCTTTATTGGCACCACTTCCTTTTGTTAGCTTCCCCTCGCTTACTATTTGGTTGGACTTCCCCCCCTTTTTGTTTTATCACTATTATTATTATTTATTGTTCCTTTTATTATATATTTTTTATATATACATATATTCATTGGAGAAATGATGGAATGTACTGCTGAAGGCCGAATTAGGAGTGTGCCGCTGAAGGATTATGAAGCGTGTCGCTAGAGAGCTGAGAGTGTGTGTCGTTGAAGCCTGTTTGGAGCGTGCCGCTGGAGGTAGAGAGTGTACCGCTGGGGCTGGAGGCTAGGGTGTACTGCTGAAAGGAGTGGGCTAGGATGTGTCGCTAAAGAGTGGGTGAGGAGTGGGTAAGGAGTGTACCGTTGAAGGGTTGGAGGTGTACCGCCAAGAGGTAAAGGGGAGTGCACCGCTGAAGGCAGGCCAGGGGTGTAAAGAACCAATGTAGTTAGGCTGTGACTTAGCGGGGTGGAGTCGAATTTAAGGAAGAAAGTCCCTTGTTCATGCAATTCTAATGGGGAATCTCAGGGGATCCAACTGTCAATCTTTTTGTCACGTGATTGAGTCCCGGGTCATGCTCGACAGTCCAGTTCTTCGGGTCTTGTTCAGTTCAACTCTTGGGGCCTTGCATGGTTTCTTTAGTTGATTAAAATGTTTTATCGTTATTTAATGTCATTCGTTTGTTGCTTCCATTTGTCTCTTAACTTATCATTATTTGTGATAAAAATTCGGCAGCATCTCCCCTTAACCCGGGGCATAGGGGAATAACAAGGGACATGCCCACATGGAGTGGCATGAACCAACAACTGAGGTGTGTGCCTAAGCAGCCACCTTTGGTGAAACTTCGAAAAAAACTCAAGGAAAACGCCAGACGAGGAAACAGTAGACTGGTGCAAGCTATGAGTGCACTGGAGAAATGATAATCAAGGCGTGCCACTGAAACGGCCTAAGAATGTGTCGCTAAGTAGAGCAATAGTGGTGGTGTGCCGCTGAATCAGGCCTGTAGGGGAGTGTACCGCTGAAGCAGCCAAGGAGAGTGGGCCGCTGGACGGCCAAGGCAGGTGTACCGCTGGATAGATCCAGGGAAGGCTATGCCGCCAGACGGACAAATGGGAGGGATGTGCCGCTGGGGGGCTATAAGTAGTAGGATGACTGGGAGCTTGAATGAATACATGCTGTGGTCTCTAAAGGAGGGGCAAAGGAGCCTCTTGGCCAGTAGATGAGTTACAATAGCCAGGCAGGTATGGTGGGTGCTGGTTAACCCATAGGTGGAGGCAATGGGATAATACTCATGCCCTAGGGAGCCATCAGAAGGAGGGGAGCCAGCCCTATGTCATCAACCCAGGAATGTTGGTCGTCTGTCCAAGTAGACCGATGATAGGGGAAAGCCAACAAAGCAGAGAGCTAGGGGATTGAGGGAACACACCAAAGGAATCAAAGGCCAACGGTGGGGAGAGGACAACAAAACATAACAAGGGTTAACACCCCAAACAGGTACTTTCATTCATGAAAGACTCCAAATATCAAAGACCATGGCCCGAAGGCCAACTGCATTACAACACACTGTAAAACGGAGGGAAGAGAAGATAAAACTACAGGGAAGGAAAAGCAGAAGAAAAAAAAGAAAACTGGGGGGAGAGTTGGAATGGGGGAGGGTGCCTCCCTTTAGCCTATTCCTCCCTTCCCCTTAACACACATCACTCTCCTCTCTTTTTCTCCATATATCTTCTACCTTCTTCTTCTCTTCTTCTTCTCTTCCTCCTTTGCTGCTCTTCTTCGTATGGGTGTCTTTCACGTGCATCCTCTCTTCTCTTCCCTGTGAGAGCCTTTTATACGTGGGCCGTTGACGAGGCCGACCTCATGATGGCACTGCCATCCGAGGTTGACTTCGGTATCTTCCTCATCAGGTGAAGATCTCCCTCACCCAACCGGAGGGCGACACCAAGGCAGGGGGTTAGCTGGCGTTGACATGGCCACACTGCGCGCCAAGGGGCCCCTCTAATGACCGTTGTGTATCTTACCAGTTTATGCCGTTCGGGAGAGTTCACGCTGTGCCGTTGGGGCTGAGGGGCCGTGCCGCTGGAGGGCAGAACGCCGGTGCCGTTGGGGGCTGAGGGGTCATGCCGCTGATGGGCAGAACGCCCGTGCCGCTGGGGGCTAAGGGGTCGTGCCGCTGATGGGCAGAACGCCTGTGCCGCTGGAAGACACCAAGAAGGGTGTGCTGTTGGGGCCGCTGGAGGCTCTTCAGGGGGCATGCCGCTGAAGGGCCAGGGAGGCCGTGCCGCTGAGAGGGCGTTGGGGCTGTGCCGCTGGAGGCTTGGAGGCTGTGCCGCTGAGAGGGCGTTGGGGCTATGCCGCTGGAGGCTTGAAGCGTGCCGTTGGAGGAGCAACGGCTCTGGCTTCAGGAACTCATGGTCGTGCGTTCTTTGGGATATTTCTTCACCGTTAGGGACCCGAGGGTGGGTTCATAGCAGTGTATCAAGTCAGGAGGGCATCATGTGCTTTCTTGGTCTCTTAATGCGCCCGCACAAATGTGGGGATTTACCGGACGGTAGTATTCTCCCGGAGCCCTGGATGGCCAGTCTCTCCAGGTCTTTGACTTTGACATCGGTGCGGGGGCTTGGCGGGACATATGGAAGTGTGATTTTACACGTCCACAAATGCCCCCCACCCACGGGTAGCGCGAGCAAAGGATGAGCCCGACGGTGCTCGCGGGTGTATCTGCGGAATTGACGTACGTTCTTGGGCGTATGTTCATAAGGTATGTGGCGTAGATATTACTATATATATTTATTATATTATCATCATTTATTATGTGTAGGTGAATATATATATATATATATTCTCTTTCTATTTCTTTCCCTTTCTCCTTTTTTTTTCTTTTTCTTTTTCTTTTCTCTTTTTTCTTTTCTCTTTTTTTCTTCTTCTCTTTTTTTTCCTTTTTTTCCTTTTTTTTTCTCTTCTCTTTTTTTTCTTTCCCTTTTTTCCCTTTTTTTATTCTCTCTTTCGTTCGTTTGTTTCCCTTTTTTTTTCTTTTCTTCTCCCTTTCTTTCTGGCGGCTATAAAAGGGGAGGGGGAGTTCGAAACTCCCCCCCCCCCCACTTCTCTTTTCAAATCCCCTCTCTCTCTCTGTGCCTCATCGGTTTCCACCGTCGCCCCCCTCTCTCTCTCCTTCTTCTTCAACCGGAGGACCTCCGGTGACCACCGCCGCTCACCGTCATCGTGGGTGAGGCTATTGTGCCCCCCCTTCTTCCATCTCCTTCTTTCTTCTTCTTCCTCCTTCTTCTCTTCCTCCTTTCTTCCCCTCTTTTCTTATCGTTGCTTCTTCGCTCAGGGGACGACGGAGCCCTAAGCTCTCCGTCATCCTCTTCCTCTTTCCTCTTCTCTTCTCTTCCTCTTCATCTCTTCTTCTTCTTCTTCATCTCTTCTTCTTCTTCTTCTTGGCATGGGGTGGAGGTGGCCGTGGCATCGGAGCGTGCCGCTGGGAGCGGGCACAGGCGTGCAGCTGGGAGCGGGCACGGGTCGTGCCGCTGGGGTGATGTCACGGGGTGTGCCGCTGGAGTGAGGGCACGGGGCGTGCAGTTGAGCAGGGGGCACAGGTGTGCCGTTGGAGCTTGGCACGGGGTGTGCCGCTGACGGGAGGCAAGAAGTGCGCCGCTGAGGGGAGGCACGGAGTGTGCCCCCAGGGGGCATGGCCTGGGTGTGCCGCTGAGAGGCTCGGCCTGGGTGTGCCACTGAAGGGAGTCACGGAGTGTGCCGTTGAGGGGAGGCACGGAGTGTGTCGCCAGGGGGCATGGCCTGGGTGTGCCGCTAAGAGGCTCGGCCTGGGTGTGCCGCTGAGAGGCTCAGCCTGGGTGTGCCGCTGAAGGGAGGCACGAAGTGTGCCGCTGAGGGGAGGCACGGAGTGTGCCGCCAGGGGGCATGGCCTGGGTGTGCCGCTGAGAGGCTCAGCCTGGGTGTGCCGCTGAAGGGAGGCACGGGGTGTGCCGCTGAAGGGGAGAAGAAGACTTCTTCAACCGGAGGACCTCCGGTGTCGCCCTTGGGCACACCCTGACTTTGTTGGGGCCGTCACTCCTTGTGGACGTGCACCCTTGTTTTTCCCTTATGCCTCCGGCCTAGGGGAAACTCCGTCGAAATTTCGTCCGAAATTATTGGCATTCTTTTTAATTTGATTGTAACATAGCCCCTACCTGACCCCCCCTTTTTTGTTTGTGTGTTATTCTGACTCGAGCTATCTTGCAATTTACAGAAAGATGGCTGCCCCAAGAGATTCTCCTGCTTCTGCCTCTTCTGATGCCGAGCGCGTTCCCCCACCTCTGGTGCCAGCGGTCACTTGGTTTAACGTGGAGGACTTGGACAGGGAGCATGCTGAGATAGCGGCACTGGCCGGATCGTCAGGCTCCGACACCGAGACGATGGATTTCCGTAGGCTCACTCGGGTTGAAGGTAGCATGACTTTTGATCGGGCCACGGCGGAGTACCGGAAGGACTACCCGAAGGACAAGCAGCTCATCCGCTTCTTGAAGCATCTCAGTCACCAAGAGAGGCGGAACTTCCGAGTCGTCAAGGAGGCCGAGCAAGCGATTTTGCGGTCCCGGGACAGCCTGCTCTACAGTGTCCTGAGGAGTATCCCAATGTATCTGGTGGGAGAGGCTCGGGAATGGAAACCCATCTTGGGCCTTGAAGCCATGATGCCGATAGAGGATAAGTTGGTGCGGGCACCTCAGTTCACCCCTGCTCGGTGGGACACATCCGCTGGGCGAGTTCAGGGTGAGCATCCCCGGTTCGGTATGTTCTTGGCTCCTTTAAAGTGGGGGTATAGAGAAGAACCCTTCATGCTGGATTGCTTGGCCATCCGATTCAAGCACGAACTGGCGCTGGGCTGGTTCGGGGAGTTAAGGCTCAAGGATGCACACACCTTTTGGGAGGGGGCGTGGAATTCACGGAATATATCTGTTCAATTATGCCCCAATCCTTATCCGGGCTGGCGTTTATCACAGCGTCTACGCCTCCCGGTATAGCTACCCCATTTACAGGGGCCTCTGCTGCGGGATGATTGAAGTGTTCAATGCAGAGACTAATACCTTTTATATGGCGGAGGGCGAGACTTCATTGGACTTATGGAGCCTCAGTCAGCTCAGCGGCTTGCCTATTGACGGAGAGCCTTATGAAGAAGTCTGCCTCCCAGATCTTATCAAGGATGAGACCAACAGGGACGGCTACTACTCCCTCAGCTATTCATACCGGTATCTTATGAAGGCGTACCGGGACCTATATCAGTTGGCACATGGTGGGAAGCAACCCCCCCGTGGAGACCGGAAGAGAGTCCGCATGGTCTTGTGGCTGCAGTACTTCTACGACAGCCTGAAACAATACAAAGACTTCCCGCACATAGGCACTGCCACCGCCAGCAAGAAGCGTACTAAGGCAAAGGCTGATGTGAAGATCTCTTCCCGAGGGTGCCGAAGTGGGCCCAATCCGACAGGGGTCGACCCGCCGACACATTGTGCAGCGTTCCTGACTTACTGGCTGTGCTCGTTCGCCATGCCGTATGGAGACGAGACCGTCATCCGACCGGATGCGATCTACCCGGCCTGTCAGATGGCCTGGGGTATCAAGCTGTCTCTATGTCCAGCTACCCTATGTCTGATATACAAGGCGCTCGGGGATGTCAGCGCTCACCAGTTCCTGCGACAGGCACGGTATGTGTGCCCACTGCATTTCTTCAACGCGTGGGCCTGTTCCCTGTTTCCAGAGTTCGCCCCACGCACCATTCAAGGCTGGGGGCTGGTTCCACGGATGCTGGAGTTCGCGAGTGTAGCGTCAAGCCCGACGTCCATGCGATTGTATGACATCCGGGGTAGGCTGACAACGGTGCCCCTTGATGCCACAGGCACTATTCATTTCTGGACCCTGGTCGCTCACTCCAGTCCGCTAGTAAATAGCAACCGGGAATGCAGAGATGACCAAGTGGAGAAGTATGTACACCCGATCAGCCAGGAGAACGTAGTTCGCCCGCTATTGGAGCCGGAGCTCAGGGCCTGGGCGATGTCCATTCGTCCCAGTGTGCTAGCTTTCCGCAAAGGGGACAGCCTGCTGCTTGAGCCGTACTATCCCTTTCACTTCGGCAGGAATTTCGAGTATGATCAACATATCTCGGCATATAGTGCTTGCTTTGACCTGCCGGTGCGAAATCTCCGGGGGAGCCCCACTGCTGAGACTGCCCGAACCTGGTGGGATTTCTTTCATCGGGCAGACACTGCCAGTTTCAGGGTGCCAACCCCGGGTCGGATTCCACGGGTGACCCCGGAGTATGTGAAGTGGTGGAACACCCGGACAGCCTTTTACCGATTATCCCGGACCGACTGTTGGGATGGGGCAGAGAGGAGGTTTCTGAGCCGGAAGCCAGTGCCCGTCCTTGATATTGACCCAGAGCACCTTCTCCGGTTGAGGTAGGGCAAGGAGCAGGAAGTGGCCGCGTACATGATCGCGCGCAAGAGGGCTAGAGAGGACAAGTCGACACCGCAGGCTAAACTGCCTCCTGTAGCAAAGGATGATTTCAAGAAGACCTTGCGGGACCTTTGCCACATCGGGGTTGACCACCTAGAGCTGATCAACTATCCATTTTCCATGGAGGAAGAAGGCACCCCAGCGAGGAGTTGGTGCCCGGAGAGGGACCCACTTTGTCCCTATCGCACATTTGTGAGGAGGGAGGAACGGAACCCAGAGAATTACAAGGACACCACGTGGCTCTACGTCCTCCTCTGAGTGCATGGGTTGAAGATTGAAGATTCGGCGGTGGCCATCTTGGGCAAGCGCCTTCACATCGCCTATTACTATGCCGAGGGGTGGGGAATGGACCACTTCAACCTTTTCTGACACTTGGCCACCAAGAAGCTTGCGGACCTGGCCGCCCTCGCCGATCGCTGCCAAAAGATTGAAGATGTATGCTGGCTGGTCCGGGAGGCGGCTCATCGGGACAAGGAGCCGTCCCTCAATTATTGGCCGATAACGCTGCGGCTATACACTGGCCCACATGGTACTTAGTGTTCTCTTCTTTCCCTTGTGTTCTTCAATGCTGACCTTTCTTGAATACTGGACTTTGATCGGGTCTTTTTTTTTCTTTCTTTTTAACAGATCACCCTGACAGCACTCAAATGGTGACGTATCACAATCTTCTACGGCAGGCAGGGAAACCTGCTTACTTCGAGGAGGTGCCAGTGGCTCCGACCACGACTCCCCTGCCTCCGCCTGCGAAGAGGCCCCGGGCAAAATCGCCCGTGAAGAAGGCGGTAGATGATGCCAAGGCGGCCGGGCGGCGGGAGGCAAAGCGACGAAAGACGGAGGTCGCTAAAGCTACATCAACCGTTCCCCTGGCGCCTTTGATCTCTTCATTTGAGGAGTTCGAGGCTACTCGAACCGAGCTGAGTCGGCCTGCAGGTCGGGTTTCTTCTTCTTTGAGGCTCTCCAAGATTTGTTTAGACATTAAGAGGGGCGTTTCTTGTAACACACATGTTTTTGTTCCAGCTGTCGCCGAGAGGCCTGTGCCCATATCTATCCTAGGCGTGGGTGAAGATGTGACCCGCGGTGCCGTGGAATCTATCGAAGAGACCTTCTTCGCCCCAACTCCCGCCATCGAAGCTGAAGGAGGTATATCACTTTCTTTGCCAGTCGCTTCGATTAAAATTTTTGAAACTATGCGGGCCTGACTGAACCCGGGTCTTGCTTTGCTTGGCAGGAGCTGATGTGCCAGCCCCTCAACCGGAGGCGGACCCCGAGACATCTCGGTTCGGGCAGACATACCGGAAGAAGGGGTGGCGGTCAGGGAAGTCGCGGTTGCCTGTCCGGCATGAGGACGAGCCGACCTCGGATGCTGAGGCGGGGGCTACCTTCACAGCGAAAGAGGTGCCCACTAGGACTAAGTCTTCGTCGGGCGAGAGGGTAGATTATGACTATTCTTCAGACGAAGTGCTTTCAACTGAGGGTATCCCCGGGGAGCCCAGCTTTCAAGTTCCCACCTGGAAAGCCCCGGTACTACCCATTTCTCTTAGCCTGGTGAAGCGGGCACTCGTAAGTGCAAACATATTAATTCAGGTTTCTTTCTTGAGGCCGTCAACTGACCTTCTCGATATCATTGTTTTCGGCTTCCAACAGGAACATGCCCCGTCAAAAGATGCAGCAATTCACGCCCCGGGTTTAGAAGCTGCCAGACAAGCGACAACCATTGCTGGCTTGGATAGACTGGCGTCCCTGGTCGTGGTTTTACGGCAGGAAGAAGCCGGGGTAAGCTCAGATGCTGCCATCTCGACCGCTGAGATCTCACCCCGAGAAGAAGTGGTAGTAGCTGTGCGTGTACGCCTTCCTCTTTCTTCCTCCATTCTCATCCTTAAGTCTTCCTTTGGGGTTGCTGATTTATTTGAGACAATACAGGCTCGCGCCTCCAAAGGAGCCGTGGAGGTTACTATCCCGGCCACCGAAGCCCTGGAGGAGGGGGAGATAGCGCCCGAGATCGAGGTGCGAGAGCCGATAGTGCCCGAAGCCAAGATTCGGGAAGAGGGGGAGGTGTCGCCAGCGACCGAGACCCGAGAGGAGACGGTGCCCGAAGCTGCCGCCCGAGGAGAGATGACGCCAGAGAGCCGCATAGTATCGGCGGGTGAGGTAAGCATGGGGATCCATCCGGCTTCCTTGAGAATGCAATGATTTACTTCATTTGGCAAGCGGCTAACCATTCTTTACATGGTTAGGTAACAACAACGCCCCGTGGACCGCGTGCACCTCGGGTTCGCAAAGCCGTCCCCAGGTGGAGCTCATCCTTCTGCGTGCACGCGGCCAAAAGATTGAAGATGCTTCTGGGGCAGGACGCGGGGTCCTTGACGTCTCTTCTACAGATGGGGGCCGTCCCCCGGCTCGTGATCCCACTGCCACTAATTCCGACGCCGGTCGTACCCGAGGAAGCCCTACTCCTAGGGAGGATATTGACAATCCTCAATGAACATTCGGGGGAATTCCAGGCGGGAGGAGATGAAGATTTCTCTGGGATGACGTTGGACCCGCCCACCATCGACACTTTATCTACCGAGGCGGCGGAGGCTGAAGCAACTTTGTCTGCTGCGGCACCAGATCCGGCCTCTGCGACCGTCCATTCTCCCGACAGGGCCGCGGCTCTAGTCTCGACGGAGGAGGCGGCATTGTCGGGCTCGGAACCTGCCCGGTCGATGGAGCTAGAGCAGTCGCTCATCATGGCGGCGCCAAACGTCTCTGTTATGATCTCTCCCTTACCCATGGTGGTAGCTGGCCAGGGGTCGGCCTCGGATACCGCGAGGTCCCTCCTTTTGGACCTGACCCTTCCGGGTAGCTCGGCCGTGGTTGACGCAGAGCTGTGGGCGGCTGTGGATAGCCAAGTTAGCTTCGACCCACCAGCGGTCCCTTCTATCGACCACGTGAGTTCGGATCTGCCAGTCCGCCAGACCCTGTTGGTATTGCGTTCTATGGTCGTTGCTGACCCAATGCTCACATATCGAGATGCAAGGGCTATCGTGGAGCAGCTGACCAAAGCACTACAGATGATGGGATGCCCGTTGGAAGAGTGGTCGCGATGCGTTCTGTTATTGTTGAAGTACGTAAACGGTCGCGCATTCCTCGAGACGCAGGCCCCAACTAAGCTTACAACTATCGGTGCTCAGAGGGATGAATACCTGGAGGTTCTGGCGGCGCGGAGGGATAGCAGGGAGCTACACCGGGGGGCCTTGGACGGGTGCAATGCCAACATCCACACCTTGGAGAACCAGATAGAGGAACTCCGGGGTTGGCTTTCCCAGGCTGAGTCCGACCTTCTCGAGGCCGAGGCGGCCAAGACCCGGGAAACTGAAGAGCTGGCCGTCGCCGAAGCAGCGGTGGCCTCTGTGACGACAGAGTTGGAACGCCTCGACGCGCAGGAAGACCGTCTGCGGGAGATGATGAGCTTCCCTTGCATCGGGATCCTCCCTTTTGAGGACATCTTCCGGGGGCTAGACTAGTTGCCAGTCCCCCTTCCATCCCTTTTTGCATGTAACACCGGGGTATGCCCCGAGGCCAGTGTAATTCTTCTTTTTTATATAACAGGAATACAATGCAATTATCCCACTTGCCTCCTGTATTTGTGTGGTGTTGAGCAGTCTCTTCCTCCCTTTTCTCTTTTCTTTTCCTTGCTATGTGATGGGACGCAAGTCCACACTAACAGCTTACCCGAGGAGATCCCGGTGAGGTTCGCAGAGGAGCATAGGAGAGTGCTCGCCCCTTCCAGAGGAGGGACGAGGGGACCACTCCACCATGTCCATTAAGTGACTCATCCGAATGATGCCACCAGTATGTTCGACCCGACCAAATTGATCCAACCTTGGAGAGGCGGAGAGAAGAGTTTGTTCATCCAATGACCGAGATGGGAGGTCTTGGTCAAAAAGGGGTTGTTCGTCGCCCGAAGGGACGGAGAGAAGAGTTTGTTCGTTCAATGACCCTGACGGGAGGTCTTGGTCAAAAGAGGATTGTTCATATGTGCCGACAGAGTGCCAAGGACAGGTGTGGTTTATTTATCTCTTGGTGTGTGTGCGTTGGTACGGGTGGGTGCCAACGCAAGGAGAAGGGTTAATTCCCCGATCTCGGGCGAAAGGTCCGGCTGGGGTATTCTTCTTCAGTGCCGAAAGAATGTCAAGGGCTGGCAGGGTTGATTCATTTATTGAAATATTCATCGATACGGGTGAGTGCCAACGCAAGGAGAAGGGTTGATTCCCCGATCCCGGGCGACAGGTCCGGCTGGGGTATTCTTCGTCAGTGCTGACAGAATGTCAAGGGCTGACATGGTTGATTCGTTTATTGAAAAGTTCGTTGGTACGGGTTGGTGCCAACGTAAGGAGAAGGGTTGATTCCCCGATCCCGGATGAAAGGTCCGACTGGGGTATTCTTCGTTAGTGCCGACAGAATGTCAAGGGCTGACAGGGTTGATTCATCTATTGAAAAGTTCGTTGGTACGGGTTGGTGCCAACGCAAGGAGAAGGGTTGATTCCCCGATCCCGGATGAAAGGTCCGGTTGGGGTATTCATCGTTAGTGCCGACAGAATGTCAAGGGTTGACAGGGTTGATTCGTTTATTGAAAAGCTCGTTGGTACGGGTTGGTGCCAACGCAAGGAGAAGGGTTGATTCCCCGATCCCAGATGAAAGGTCCGGCTGGGGTATTCTTCGTCAGTGCCGACAAAATGTCAAGGGCTGACAGGGTTGATTCGTTTATTAAAGGAGGGCTGAGTCCCCCTCCCCTTCTCTTTCATTCTTTTCTTTTTTTTCCTCTTCTTCCTTTTTTATTCTCCTTTCTCTTCTTTCTCTTCTTTCTCTTCTTTTCCTTTTCTTTCCTTTTTTCTTCTTTTCTTTTCTTCACTTTTCTTTTCTTCTCTTTTTTTTTCTTTTCTTCTTTTCTTTTCTTTTCTTCTTTTTTTTCTTTTCTTCTATTCTTCTCTCTTTTTTTTCTTTTTCTCCTCCTTTTTTGAAATGCACAGTGAATAATGACACACCATCTGAGCAATCGAAGTGCAAGTTTGCCCGCTGCGGGGTGAGAGGATGTATTATTCATTGAAAGGGGGATTCGGAGCGTGGTACAACCTTAGATGCCTACCATTAAGGGGTGAAAACTGGACCTCCCCTGATGATTGATTATCATGTATGCTCCGCCTTCATAAACCTTTCGGATTACATAGGGTCCAAGCCAATTCTCATTCAGCTTGCCCTTGGGGTTGGAGGCCATAACTTCCCTTATTTTTACCATAACGAGGTCACCCTTCTTGAATTCACGCTCCTTGACAAGCTTGTCGAAGGCGCGAGCTATGCGGGCCTGATAGACCCGGATGTTCTGTTGGCTTGGAGCCGCTTCCCCTCCAGGCTGGAGAGCTCTTCAAGCCTTCGCTCGACATTTGTTTGGTCTTCTCGGACCAACCCGTGTTGGATTGCAACCCGAAGGGAGGGTATCTCTAGCTCGATGGAGATGATCGCCTCTGAGCCATATACCAGGGAAAAGGGTGAACAGCCCGTCGGGGTTTTGTAAACAGTTCGATATGCCCAGAGGGCCTCATACATTCTTTCTTCCCAGTCCCTCTTGTTAGAATTGACAATTTTGGAGAGGAGAGTACAAAGAGTTTTGTTGAAAGCTTCGGCCAGACCATTGGCTTGCGGGTTGTAGGGGGTTGACATCCTCCAGTCGATCTTGTATTTTTCTGCTAGCCGGTAGACTTTCTGGTTGCGGAAGTGGCTCCCATTATCTGAGATAATTCGGTTCAGAGTGCCAAACCGGAATATGATGTTGCGACGGACAAATCTGGCGACGATCTCCCCGGTTACTTCCCTCAAAGCAACGGCTTCCGCCCAACGAGAGAAGTAGTCAGTTGCCGCCAAAATGTATTTGCACCCGGCGGATGACGCGGGTAGTGGACCCACGACGTCTGTTCCCCACTGGGCGAAAGGCCAGCTGGGTAATGTCCGGTGTAGCGGCACGGGTGGCCTCCTGGGCACCGTGGCATGCTCTTGGCATTTCTGACAAGACTTGGCGTACTTGCAGCAGTCATCAAACATTGTCGACCAGTAGTATCCGAGCCTCTTTATTTCAATTTTCATCTTCGATCTCGCCTGGTGTGCACCGGTTGTCCCGGCATGGACCTCTTTCATGACTTTCCAAGCTTTTTCAGTTGATAGACATCGCAGGAGCACCTTCCGTCTGGCATCCGCCATAATTCGGAATAGGATCATGTTCCGAACCTCATAAGAGTCCTTTGTTCTGATCAGCTTAATCTTCTCTTCTCTCTGCTTAGGCAGTTGCTGGTGTTTAAACCATTGCATAAGAGGGTCCCTCCAGTCAGGCAGGCCGACGGCTTCTGCTGCAGCGACCTCCAGTTCTTCTTCTTCTGGTTCTTCTATCATGCTAGGCACCTGGCGCTGATTCACCACCCGGATGCTAAGGGATCCATCAGGCGGGACTGCTAATGAGCTTGCCAGCTTTGCCAGTGCATCGGCTTGTGCATTTTCTCTCCTGGCGACATGGCCTATCTCAATAAGGTAGAATTGCTCCATGAGCCGCTTCGCTTTAGCATGGTAAGGGAGCAGCTTAGGTTTTCGGACATCAAACCGCCTCTGGACTTGCTTGACGACTAGTAATGAATCGCCGAATACTTGCAGCATTTTAATCTCCATTTGCAAAGCGACTTGGAGACCGATGATCAGGGCCTCGTACTCTGCCTCGTTATTTGTGTAGGGTTTATTGATAGAACAAGATGTATGCAATATTTCTCCCTCCGGGAATTTAAGGACGATGCCGGCCCCTGCCCGTACTTTGGTACGTCCGGACGGGGTCGTTTCCGTTCTCGAGGCTCCATCAAAGTGCAACTGCCAGGCGATCTGTTGGACTTGGTGTAGATTCTAAGAAATCCACTTAGAACAATTAAAAGGAAAAAGAAATGAATAGAAGAATGGGAAAAGAGGGAGAAAAGGGGAGCATGAGAGGATGCTAAGGGGAATGTGATCGCCAGAGACGCGAGGGCCTCAAAGGATATAACAAATAATCAATGGAGGGATCGTGATATAAATACCTTAAATGCGGGGGAGATTGTGAGTGCACCTTCTCTTTCTATCGGCCGGCCGATGAAGAGAGTTTTCCTTGATTGATTACCCTTGCAAAATTAACAAACACCAATAAACAAACATGGATTAGAAACCAAGATGTGTAGCATCAAATCCAAATGTAAATATGGACATAGAAAGCATGGATATGAACACACCTTATTGGTGTTTGGCCTTTAAAACCCCTATGCAAAAGGGTAGGTAAAAGATGATGTATGATGAAGAATAGAAGGAGATGTGCAAGTGTTGCACTAAGGGAGATGTGCTAGAGTGCACAACATGGGAAGATCTCAATATTGAGATAAAAAGAGATAAAAGAAAAATATGATATGATGCATGCAATTAACTAAAGCAAAAATAAGAGATAGGAGGGTGAAAGCTTAGTGGTTTTCTCCAATTTGGCTTCAAGCTAGGATGAAGAACTTCAATGGAGGAAGAAGAGGATGTAGAACTCTATGGATGTAGAGGCTTCAAATCTTCAATAGAGGAAGAAGAACTCCATGGATGAAGCTTTTAGGTGCATGGGAGTCTTCCTCCTTGAGCCTTTGGTCCGGCAGCACCTCCTCTTGAATTGATCTTGATGATCTTTCACAAGGGAGAGAGAGATTCTATTTATAGGGTTGAAATTCGGAATTAATTCCAAGGGAAATTAGGAAAACATGTTTTAGTGGGATTTGGAATGAGATAAACCTTAGGCAAGTGTCACTTCAACATTGGAAAGTCATAGGAGCCCTTTCCCAAGTGAAAAGGAGGTTAAATGAGGAAAGGAAGGGAAATTCGGAATTAATTCCAAGAGAAAACAAGAAAACATGTTTTAGTTGGATTTGGAAGAGATAAACCTTAGGCAAGTGTCCCTTCAACCTTGGAAAGTCATAGGAACCCTTTCCCAAGTGGAAAAGGAGGTTAAATGAGGAAAGGAAGGGAAATTCAGAATTAATTCCAAGAGAAAATAAGAAAAGATATTTTAGTTGGATTTGGAAGAGATAATGATGTAAAACCGACCTTGGACCTATTTTGCAAGCATTCAAGTTTGAGCAGCGGACTCACACTAGTGAGCTCACCCGTATGGCACACACTAGGGCCCGAAGGCAACTAGGCGATGTTGGAGAGGGTGCGAGGTGGGACCATGAGGCTCCAAGGGTTGGCAAGCTTGGGGAGAACCCAAAATGGGTCTAGGATGCCCAAATCATGGGCGGCCAACACACCAAGGGTGTCGGTTAAGTGGATTCACTCTCAACTCGCCCGTGGTGGTCACTCAATTTGGTGGCAATGTAAAATCGGACACTCTCTTACCGCCGACGGAGTAACTATAGCAATACTAAGCTAAGCAAGTCCAATACAGCAATGAGGGATGTTCAGGAGCTCACCTAGCCGGCGTGAAGACGCCGACTCCGGCCGGAGACGGGGGCGAGCGGGGAGGCGAGGGTATGTACCCGCACGCCGCGTCGGTGTCGCTTCAACCTGAAAGTGTAAAGAGTACAACACTATGCCTCTCGCAGGAGGGATGATCTTGGGGTGGGGATTAAGTTAATTACATCCAAAACTACCTCCACGCAGGGAGGGGCCTTCAGCCGGCCAAGCGGGTTGGGGATTACGCAATGAAACTTGACCTCCCGAGCTCCACCGGTTCTACCCTGCTTCAGGTTCACTGGACAGACAGTCGGAGACGGTGCTGCCACGGGTTCCACGGAACTCGGATCTTGACGAGACCAGCGCCAAAAGTTTCCCAACTGACAGAGGATGAAGTTTGAATTTTTGGGGAAGCTTTGATACTCGGGGCTGACCGCGCCGGCGACTGGAACAGGACAGCAGCGTCTGGTCTCTGGTGGGTACCGAACTGATGCAGCAGGTTGCAGAAGTCACTGTGGGCTCTCCCGGACTCCGATTGGAATGAAACTAGCGGTGATGCGATCTTGGTCTGGGTAGCTTCGTGCCAGAGTTGACGGGGATGCGATCCGATGTCGGTGGAGAGAGAGGTAACCGGAGGAGTGAGGACTGGTCTAACTTGGGACCATAGGGGGCAGTCTGCCGTCTCCGACGAAGAAAATTAGAGCAGAGGGTTCCGGTGGCCGATTGAGTCCCTTATTCTTGGAGATGGCAGCTAGCTTGAAGTAGTTTCCTCCCTCCAAAAATGGCGCTCAGAGCCTTCACGAGCTGGCCGTGGCAGAGTCTGGGACCGACTGATTGATTCTGCCTCTGTCTGGTGCAGATCAATGTGGCTGGTTGCAGAGGGTGCCACGATCTCTAACGAGCTCTGATTGAGGCGAGACCTGAACCGTTGGAACCGTAGCCGAGTCTTCTTTCTCTCGGCACCAACGGAGACGTCGGAAGATGTCGGAGTAGACCGGGACGATCAGATGAGTAGAGGGGTGTCGGTTCTGGCTCCTGTAAACTGACCTGACACACTTGGAGTAGAAAATTTGTAACTTGAGATTCCGATGTCCAAATGCAGTTCTTCTTCTTTAGAATGAAAGAGGACTTGAGAGGGAAGAACTTTGCTGAAGAACACTTGATCTTAATCCCAAAAGGTTTGTCGTGGTCGGGCTTCCAATCTCGCTCTGGTTCTCTGCCTGGGGTCTTCTGCGCAGTCGTGGGAGATCAGCTCCTGCGGATAGCTCCGACCTTGGAAGCTGGCGAGACCACCACCGTTGGAAAGCTATCTCGATGAAGATTCCAGAAATGTAGGCCTTGTCACCTGAATCTTTGAGAGACGGTCGTGGCTGCCTCTGCAAGTTGCTGCAACTCTGCTGTCTGAAACAGAGGCTGAATGAGAAGAAGATGAGGGGGTGGGGAAGGGGATGGCCAAGAGAGTAAGAGGTGGAGGGTGAACTTGGCTGGTATGGGGAAGGGGGGCTGCGACTTTGGGTGGTTTGGGAGGTGGGGAGATGGAAGGGCACTGCCCTAGGGAGAGGGAAATTCGAATTTGGGCTTAGGGAAGAGCCCCTTCAACCTTGGGGAGAGGAAGGGGTGCTTAGGAAGTGGTGTTGGGTAGTTGGGGGTTGGGAGGTGGGGTGTGGATTGGAGGATGCCACCTTGGATTGGGGGGGAGTTAAATGGGTGTATGGGGAAGGGGAGAGGTCTTAATGAGGGGTGAATGGGGAGGAGAGAGAAAATTCCGAAAATTGGGTGGAGGGAGAGAGAGAGAGAGATAATGGGTGAGAGAGGGAAGAGAGATTTGATAGAGAGGAGAAAGACTAGAGAATTTTTTCTATTCAAATGATTCTTCAAAAGTTGTTACATATGAGGAGTGGGGTGGCCTATTTATAGGCACATGACTTTTTCACAAAGGACCCTAACAAAAGACACAATGACTAATAACCAAAGGGAAGGGGGGGCATCCATAGGCCCAGCCCAATGAGATGGGCCCAATAACCTATCAAACCAACATAATGACTCAATACTTAGGAAAATGACTCAACAACCTAGGTACATGACTCAAATAAAGGGAAAATTACATGATATTGACTCAAAGAAAATGTAAGATTACATGACTAGACTCAAAAATACATGACTAACATAATGGCGCTTGCCGACGAACAATCTGAGTCCGGAGAAAATGTGGAGGGGCAAGGGATGCCCTCATCATACCCCCGGGGTGGGGAAAACTCGACCCCGTCGAGTATGGGTCCACCAGGGAAGTAGTACATCGAACTGCGGCTCTGGGTGATCCTCGATCTCCATACTCAACCCGCGACCATAGTCGGGGAACGGCGCTTCAGCTCGACAAAGTGACTCGGTCATACCCTCATGCTGGCGATGGGATCTTGCTTGCCTAGTATTGCCGCTGTGTGCTCACGTCGGGCTCTCAGGCTATTTGTGGTGGCACTCCGAGGGTGTCTCTCACAAGGGTAGGTGTAAGCTGGAGGCACTCACTAGGATCCACCGCGGTGCCCTTATAAGGTGCTAGATCCGTCACATGAGAAATGAGGAGAATCCCAAAACCCTTTTTGAAAGTTCAACCCATAAGCCGGGTTGCCAAAGCCACTAGGAACTTGGCAAGGTCCAAGTCCTCGTGCCCTCAATTTGGAGGTGACCCTAGGGTAGAGCCACTCCAAAGTCATCATCGTCAAGTTACCAACTTGGAATTCCAAGTGGCGCTCATGAGTTTTTGCTCGCTTGTTGTGAATATCACCGCTTGTTGCTTGATATGTGCTTGGATGCATATGCCATGCTTAATGATGTGATGTGAGTGGGAAATGTTTGGTATGCAAAGGTGGTCCGGGGCAGCCACATGTAGATCGATCATGCTTTGATGCTATGAAGATTGTGACAGACTCAGGGGGGCCGGGACATCCATAGATGAACCTTTTATGCATGGGTATGACAAATGTCGGGGGACCCGGACATCCATGTATGCTCCTCTCATACTTAAGACTCATGATGAATGAGGGTGGGCCAATACATCCAAATACGGTCCACTTATGCTTCCTACTTGACATGTGGGTGATGTAAATGAATGTACCCGACTTATGAATCATGCCAAGTGGTGTTGTATGCCAAGACTTAAGCATTCTTGTGACAAAGATGTCTCCTATGTGTGGGCCTTTGGACTTCCATTGGAATGGGTCGAAGGGGTCTAGAAAGGTGGATATCATGAGATGGGGCACTTCCTCGATCCCTAGGTGTATACCACCCAAAGTCATGGTTCCCATGGTGTAGCCCGGGTCTGGGATGGGGTGGATTGGATCAAACATGGTGGGTTGGGGTAGGGAAAGGTAGGTGGTAGTTAAGGTGGTTGGGTTACTTGGGTTCCTTGACTCCCATTGGAATGGATCATAGGGATCATAAAGTGGGTTACCAAGGGGCTCCATGTCCTCAAGGTCCTCAAAAGGTGATGAGTCGTCTTCTTCTAGTGGAATGGTTGGGCCGGTGTATGGGGTGGGCTGGTTGGTCAAGGTTTTAGGAATCACAATGGTAGGGGAGTGGACCAGGATGAGCTCTTCCACTATGGGGAGAAAGAAAAGGATGTCACTAGTGTAGCAACCAATAGTGCAAACCGAGGAGATAGACCCAATGCATGGATGGATGAGGTTAAGGCTCTTGGGTTGGTCCGCTCCTAGGGCCAATAAAGAAGTCAAGTCTGATTGCCACTTTAGACCTTTGAGGAGATCATCACAATCTTCTACCTCATAGTAGGATTGGATTGTGGTGTGATAGGAGTGGAGGGGAATAATTTGGGATGGATATCCCAAAGGTGAGAGAGGTGGGGGTGAGCTAGGAAGGGTGGGTCCTTGCTTGAGCCATTGGAGTATATGCTCATTCATGGTGAAGGTGGGTGACTCTTGAGGATCCGGGCTATTTGAAGTGGTAAAGGGTTGAGGCTTTTCCTTACCATTGGTATGATCTTGGGCTTCCTTATGGGTGGGAATGGGTTCCGGACTAGCATCTACTCCCATGTGGAGGGTTGTGGAAGTTTCAATTGCTAGTGTTAATGGGTTGGGTAATGCGGGAGAATTGGTGATAGCTGGAGCATGGTGCACTTGGGGTGGTGGGCAAGGGTGGACTTGGATCGGAAGGGGAAGTAGAGGAGGCCTAGGTTGGGGAAAGATTGGTGTAGGAAGCGGGAGGTGAGTTGGGTGAGGGGTTTTGGGTTTGGGGATGGTGGCCATTATGGGCCTTGGTGGAGGGGTGGACACGGTGTCCACATGGTTTTTAATGGTGAGGGTTGGATGAGTGGTGGTCACCATGGAGGAATTGGGTCGGTTAGGGGTCTCTTGCCCTTGGGATCATTTGGGGTGGAAGTGGGGGCTAAAGAGGCTTGACTAGTGTAGGTTAGTGAAGGGGTTTTGGTTGGGGTGTGGGGGCCCTCATGGGATTAGGTGGGGAGGTGGAGGCCTTGGAGACTAGGGTTCTAGTGGTAAGGGTTTGGACGGGTGGGTTTAGAGGAGTGAGAGTGCTCCTCGAGTTTTGGTAACCCGGGTAGGAAGGGGACATATATTTTGCTCTAAGTTGCTCCTTCATGTCCTTTCAAGTGGTGATGGGAGTTTCCCTTCTAAGTATCTTTAGCCCGACAATTTGCATCCAATAAGTTTTCGCCCGTTTGGTAAGTTGCATTTTGGCAACCAATGTCTTTTCATCCTCGGATATATGATACCAAGTGAAGTATTGGTCCATTGTAGCTTCCCAATCTAAATATTCTCTAGGAGAGGTTCCATCAAAGGTGGGAAGTGGGAAAGGGACCATCCTATCGTCCGTCCTTGGGGCGGGCCTATTTTCTCCAAGTTGGTTGAGTCGGCCCGATATGTTATCAAGCCGCTCATTGGCATAGGTCAAGGCTTTCATGAAGTAGTTGACATGGCCAGGGAAGTTATGGGTGTTAGTGGTAGGCATCTCTTGGTGGCTTGGACTTATGGAGTGGGCCGATTGGTAAGGTCGATATGAGGTGGCCATACTAGGGGACAAGAGTGATGCACTTGAAGATTCTAAATGCATAGACATGCCCTAGGACCAACTTCATAGAGACAAGTTGTGAACTTGCTCTGATACCACTTGATGTAAAACTGACCTTGGACCTATTTTGCAAGCATTCAAGTTTGAGCAGCGGACTCACACTAGTGAGCTCACCCGTATGGCACACACTAGGGCCCGAAGGCAACTAGGCGATGTTGGAGATGGTCCGAGGTGGGACCATGAGGCTCCAAGGGTTGGCAAGCTTGGGGAGAACCCAAAATGGGCCTAGGATGCCCAAATTATGGGCGGCCAACACACCAAGGGTGTGGGTTAAGTGGATTCACTCTCAACTCGCCCGTGGTGGTCACTCAATTTGGTGGCAATGTAAAATCGGACACTCTCTTACCGCCGACGGAGTAACTATAGCAATACTAAGCTAAGCAAGTCCAATACAGCAATGAGGGATGTTCAGGAGCTCACCTAGCCGGCGTGAAGACGCCGACTCCGGCCCGAGACGGGGGCGAGCGGGGAGGCGAGGGTATGTACCCGCACGCCGCGTCGGTGTCGCTTCAACCTGAAAGTGTAAAGAGTACAACACTACGCCTCTCGCAGGAGGGATGATCTTGGGGTGGGGATTAAGTTAATTACATCCAAAACTACCTCCACGCAGGGAGGGGCCTTCAGCCGGCCAAGCGGGTTGGGGATTACGCAATGAAACTTGACCTCCCGAGCTCCACCGGTTCTGCCCTGCTTCAGGTTCACTGGATAGACAGTCGGAGACGGTGCTGCCACGGGTTCCACGGAACTCGGATCTTGACGAGACCAGCGCCAAAAGTTTCCCAACTGACAGAGGATGAAGTTTGAATTTTTGGGGAAGCTTTGATACTCGGGGCTGACCGCGCCAGCGACTAGAACAGGACAGCAGCGTCTGGTCTCTGGCGGGTACCGAACTGATGCAGCAGGTTGCAGAAGTCACTGTGGGCTCTCCTGGACTCCGATTGGAATGAAACTGGCGGTGATGCGATCGTGGTCGGGGTACTTCGAGCTGGAGTTGACGGGGATGCGATCCGATGTCGGTGGAGAGAGGGGTAACCGGAGGAGTGAGGACTGGTCTAATCTGGGACCACAGGGGGCTGTCTGCCGTCTCCGACGAAGAAAATTGGAGCAGAGGGTTCTGGTGGCCGATTGAGTCCCTTCTTCTTGGAGGTGGCAGCTAGCTTGAAGTAGTTTCCTCCCTCCAAAAATGGCGCTCAGAGCCTTCACGAGCTGGCCGTGGCAGAGTCTGGGACCGGACTGATTGATTCTGCCTCTGTCTGGTGCAGATCAATGTGGCTGGTTGCAGAGGGTGCCACGATCTCTAACGAGCTCTGATTGAGGCGAGACCTGAACCGTTGGAACCGTAGCCGAGTCTTCTTTCTGTCGGAACAGACGGAGACATCGGCAGATGTCAGAATAGACCGGGACAATCAGATGAGTAGAGGGGTGTCGGTTCTGGCTTCTGTAAACTGACCTGACACACTTGGAGTAGAAAATTTGTAACTTGAGATTCCGATGTCCAAATGCAGCTCTGCTTCTTTAGGATGAAAGAGGACTTGAGAGGGAAGAACTTTACTGAAGAACACTTGATCTGAATCCCAAAAGGTTCGTCGTGGTCGGGCTTCCAATCTCGCTATGGTTCTCTGCCTGGGGTCTTCTGCGCAGTCGTGGGAGATCAGCTCCTGCGGATAGCTCCGACCTTGGAATCTGGCGAGACTACCACCGTTGGAAAGCTATCTCGATGTCGATTCCAGAAATGTAGGCCTTGCCACCTGAATCTTTGAGAGACGGTCGTGGCTGCCTCTGCAAGTTGCTGCAACTTTGCTGTCTGAAACAGAGGCTGAATGAGAAGAAGATGAGGGGGTGGGGAAGGGGATGGCCAAGAGAGTAAGAGGTGGAGGGTGAACTTGGCTGGTATGGGGAAGGGGGGCTGCGACTTTGGGTGGTTTGGGAGGTGGGGAGATGGAAGGGCACTGCCCTAGGGAGAGGAAAATTCGAATTTGGGCTTAGGGAAGAGCCCCTTCAACCTTGGGGAGAGGAAGGGGTGCTTAGGAAGTGGTGTTGGGTAGTTGGGGGTTGGGAGGTGGGGTGTGGATTGGAGGATGCCACCTTGGGTTGGGGGGGAGTTAAATGGGTGTATGGGGAAGGGGAGAGGTCTTAATGAGGGGTGAATGGGGAGGAGAGAGAAAATTCCGAAAATTGGGTGGAGGGAGAGAGAGAGAGAGATAAAGAGAGAGAGAGAGAGATAATGGGTGAGAGAGGGAAGAGAGATTTGGTAGAGAGGAGTAAGACTAGAGAATTTTTTCTATTCAAATGATTCTTCAAAAGTTGTTACATATGAGGAGTGGGGTGGCCTATTTATAGGCACATGAGTTTTTCACAAAGGACCCTAACAAAAGACACAATGACTAATAACCGAAGGGAAGGGGGGGCATCCATGGGCCTAGCCCAATGAGATGGGTCAATAACCTATCAAACCAACATAATGACTCAATACTTAGGAAAATGACTCAACAACCTAGGTACATGACTCAAATAAAGGGAAAATTACATGATATTGACTCAAAGAAAATGTAAGATTACATGACTAGACTCAAAAATACATGACTAACATAATGACGCTTGCCGACGAACAATCCGAGTCCGGAGAAAATGTGGAGGGGCAAGGGATGCCCTCATCAGATAAACCTTAGGCAAGTGTCCCTTCAACCTTGGAAAGTCATAGGAACCCTTTCCCAAGTGGAAAAGGAGGTTAAATGAGGAAAGGAAGGGAAATTCAGAATTAATTCCATAAAAAATTAGAAAACTTAGTTTTGGTAGGATGGAAAGGGGGATCCTTCCTCCAAGTGTCCTTTCAATATTAGGAAGCCATAGGAACCCTCTCGCAAGTGAAAAATGAGTGTAAGTGAGGAAAGGAAGGGGTGCTGCTGGAGTTCGGAATTGAACAAGAATTGACGACCTTGGTCAAGGCATTAATTGAAATCACGACTGGGACAAAGGCGTTAATTCACGGATTTAATTTTAGCAATAAAAACTTTCTATATTTAAAAATGATGAAGAGACGCCTGAGGGAGAGGCGTTATTTAAAAACACGACCCAAGGAGGGTCGTTAAGTCTTATTTTTCTGTTTTGAAAATCAGAAAATTCAGAAACTGACGCCTTTACCTCTAGTCGTCCATTCTTCGAAATGCGTCTCAGACCAGGCCGTTAATTAAAACACGCCCCACTTCAGGTCGTGAAATCCAAAAAATAGAGAAAACTGCCCAAAAAATCCAGAAAAATAGGGAAAAATAAGAAGAGGGAAAAAAAGGGAGAAATCCAAGAAAATTGGGGAAAATAACTCAAACAAAGTTAATTGGAGGGTCAAATTGGGGCATTACAAGGTAATACGAGATGCACTCACAGTAACGTCAATTTTGGCGTGTCTACAGCTGCCCCGCCTTGGCGTCTGCTTTGCAAGGGAGCAGAGCAAACTGAAAAGTAGATGCCAAGGTGTGATGAGACACGCAATCAACATCACTTGATGAGAATGAAATCAAAAGCTCGAGATGAAGCAATCCCAGGAAATTCAATGAAATCAACGATGTTTGGATAAGAGGAGGAGTGTGCACGCGGGCACGACGGAGAATGATCAACTTCTAGCGCGGTGGAAGTACCCCAGGTCACAAACCTGTGGGTTTCACCATTGGGGAGCGGTTACCAGCCAATGTGGACGTGCTACAGCCAAGGTGGATCAAAGTAAAAGGATTGAGATAAGAAGATAGAAATCCAAACAAGGAGCTTTCGAGAAAATGACCCCAAACAGTGACAAAACGAACTGAGGATTCCATCAGCAATGAATATCTCATATCTGGAAAGATTAAGATCAATTTGACTCTCCAAATCAGCTTATCAGAATGATTTTCAAAAATTGTTTCAAACTCCTATATGAATGCATGCTGGGTTTAAAAGGAAAAATTAAAACAAATGAAAATATAAGATAATCAAGGATAATATTCTTAAACTGCCAAGATTGGGTCAAGAAATCCATTCTGCGAGCTGATACTAAGCCGAAGCCCGTTTATCCACGCATCAACTCGCAAAAGGGAACCATCATCCCCAGTCTTGGACGGCTCAACAGCCTATCCGTGTGACTAAGACTCCTCTGGAATCATCATTGTTTTTGATGAAGGGGAACTCAAATCCCAGATTTACCAAAGTCACAAGGTCCTTGATATAATCTAGTAGCGTATGTAACATATAGTAGAATGCATATAGGGGGGATGATGATAGCAATGAGCATGGGGGAACTGAGAAATGAGGTGCAAGGACCGTGGGGCTTGGATGATGATGCCCAGTCGGTGGGACCAAGAGCTTCTTCCTGCGCTCAAAGATTCATCAGCCAAGATATAAAAGATAACAAGCAATGAATAATGCATTTAAGCATAGCAAGCATAGCATGAATCAAAGCATCAATAGCAGGTATGTATCATATTCAAGAATAGCATAGATAGTATCATTAAAGCATAGATAGCATAGCATCATTGTTTGTCGTTTGTCATGAGGATGACAACTTGGCAAATCAAGATTTGGAGTTGAATGATCAAGATCTGATAATGCCCATCGGCGGAGTGATCAGCAAGATTTGATAAAAAAGATTTGGAGATGAATAATCGGAGTAATGCGTAGCAAATTATGAAGATGTGATCAATTGTGAACATGGGAAGAATCAAAAGGTAGATGGCAATGAATGGAGAGGACTCATCCCGTGCTCTTGGTCCTTACAAAGTTGTCGTTCCTGCAAAAGCACCATCAGAAAAATACAATGCAATTTTTTAGATTTTGAAATATGCAAATTTTTATGAGTTTTGAAAATATTTGAATTTTTATGGGGATTTTGAATAATATTTAAATTTTTATTATGAATTTTGAAAATATTCAATTTTTGTTGGTTTTGATCAGAAATATTTAATTTTTTAGGATTTTGGCTTATATTCAATTTTTTTTTTAGATTTTGACTTAGGAAATATTCGAGTTTTTTTATTTTTTTTATTTTGATTTTTTTATTTTTTTTGGTTTAGACATTGTTAATGCAGCATCAAAGGGTGTTTTTGAACCACTGGCTAGGGGTCCTTGTTCCTTCCCCTTTCGCTAAAATTACCCAAAGCCGAGCGTGCATTGAAGGGTGGCGCCCTATAACTGACTGCCCTTGATTAACGGTGCTCCTACCAAGGCCATACCCGAGAAACATTCGGTCTTAGAGGGAGAAGAGAAGAATAATTGAGGATAAGTTTTATGCAAGATGGGAGATGTCGGGACTTGATTTCCTTCCAAGGTATTTCCCCTCAAAGAGGTAGTCTGTTGTGCCAGGACTTTGTGCATTTGATTTTTAGACCCTTGACATGCATACGACCAGGGTTTTCCCTGCGGGGACTTTGCCACTCTTGACATGCCATAATTCATAATTTTGCTTTTATCGAAATTTTGACTTGATTTTCATAATAGCCCTTTTGGCGAGATGTATATCATGAAAAACTCATATGAAAACTCATATTGATTTTGGGTCAAGACTGCCCCTATTTGAGACTCCTCTCGTATTAGGGATTACCCTGGGTGGGTCATCTCATCCGTCAACCTCTTGCCCCTGCATTCGGCCGAGTAAAGAAGAGAAAAGACTTTCAGATATACTCATGGCATGGCCAAAGTAGGGACGGTGTTTAACCAAAGGAGCCGACTAAGGACGCCGTGAAGTGTGTGGAATGCCCAGCTGAAGGTTACTCTTAACAAGCAGGGAGAGAACGTTTAATTCCCAGCGTGGGGTTTTTATTACCAAAGGTGCTGCAAAAACAAGCCTAAAAGACTGTTTTGAGAATGATTTAGTAAAGATAAAGATTCGACCTAGGATAAAGGTCTTGACTACCACTCTTAATCTTGTTAAGATGCACTTTATTTTAAAAATCATCGTGAAGCAATGAGATAATGATATCATGAAATGAGTACTTACGCCAATATGTTACCTTGCAACCTTTGTAGAAGCAGCTGTCAGAGGTGAGGTTGATCATCGTGGGATAGTCCTCTTTGGCAGTCAAAAGGATTGGAAGCAAAGGGTTTGAAAGTGGCTTAACAAGAAGGAGTGGTGCCAAGACCAGACTCAGACGAATAAGGAAAAAAGGAAGAGAGGCGAGGGCTAGAACTCTCTCACTAACACTACCAGAAAAAGCGGGATTACAGACGGAAATTTCAGACGATCAGACGGAAATTTCCGTCTGAAATTTGTGACGGATTTTTTTCCGTCAGAAATCCCGTCTGAAATATGCAATTACACACCGAATTTCAGACGAAAATTTGTGACGGAAAATATTCCGTCACAAATTTCAGACGGAATTTGGGACGGAAAATTTAATCTGTCAGAAATTTATGACCAAGAATTTGTGACGGCCACATTTGTGACGGATCCGTCTGACAATCCGTCACAAATGTGTCTTCTCACGGATTTTCAGACGGAAATTAATCCGTCACAAAATTTTTGCGCCCCAAATCCGTCGCAAATGTGCCTTTGCGACGGATTGGGGGAGCAAAAATTTTGTGACGGATTAATTTCCGTCTGAAAATCCGTGAGAAGACACATTTGTGACGGATTGTCAGACGGATCCGTCACAAATGTGGCTGTCACAAATTCTTGGTCATAAATTTCTGACAGATTAAATTTTCCGTCCCAAATTCCGTCTGAAATTTGTGACGGAATATTTTTCGTCACAAATTTCCGTCTGAAATTCAGTGTGTAATTACATATTTCAGACGGGATTTCCGACAGAAAAAAATCCGTCACAAATTTCAGACGGAAATTTCCGTCTGAAATTTCTGTCTGAAAATTCCGTCTCAAATCCCGCTTTTTCTGGTAGTGTAAGGTGTGGAGACCTGATCACATGAAAGGTCTACAGAAGAAGCGGAGAATTAGAAGGAGGAGTGAGGACTAAATCTTCGAAAGTAGTGAGAGAATGGGAAGATGCCCAAGGCAGTGGATGTGGAAGAAGTTGGGTCGGACCCAAGATTAGGGGGAATCAGAAGAAGAAATTGATAGATGGAAAGAGGCGGATCTGGAGGGTCTGGGAGTAAAGGAGGAGAATCGTGATAGGAGGAATCATCCGGAGGCTCCGGAGGGATAAGATATCGAGGACGCGGTGCCCATGGAAGAAATAGGGAAAAAGATGATGGAAAAGGAGGAAGAAAATGAAGGATGTGATGTCCCGGAGGAGCAGAAAGATGAATCGGAAGAAAGATGGAGGGTCCGGAGGTTCCGGAGGAATGAGATGCCGAGGGACATGGTGCCCAGGGAAGAGTGGATGAAAAGGATCAGGAGGGTCCGGAGGTTCCGGAGGGAAATATCGAGGGACGCGTTGCCCTCGGAATGGAAAAAGATGATAGAAAAGGAAGAAAAGAATGAAGGACATGATGTCCCAGAGAAGCAAGAGGATGAATTGGAGGAAAGATGGAAGGTCCGGAAGTTCCGGGGGTAGAAAATGGAAAGGGGCGTCATGCCCAAGGGATTGAGAGAGGGGTGAAGGATCTGGAGGTTCCGAGGGAAGAAGATAGAAAAGGGCGCGATGCCCTGGGAGAAAGTCCGGAGGTTCCGGAGGAAGAAGACAGAAAGGGGCACGATGCCCAGGGAGAATCAGTAAGAAGCCCAGAAGATCCAGACTTGAGGGTGTGCAGGGGCGCGATGCCCAAAGAGCGAGATCCGGAGGTTCCGGAGGAGGAAGATACCATGGGACGCGATGCCCAGGGAGGACGGGAGAGAAATTTGGGGAGTCCGGATGCAATGGTTGGAAAGGGGCGCGATGCCCTGAGGAAAGATTGGAGAGGGTGCAATGCCCGGGCAGTGTAAGGGGACCCGCAGATCCTGAGGATGAAGATGAATAAGATGGGAAATGCGGAAGATCCGAAGGTTCCGGAAGGCGGGGAAGATATGGGTCCGGAAACCCGAGAAAGAAGAAGTGCAAATGTATGCGTATGCAATGCAACAGATGCAATGAATGCATGAAATGCAAAGAATGTGAAGAATACGAGGGATGAGAGGATGAGATCCTCCTCTTCGCCTGTGGAGTGGCCCATGAAAAATCGATGATAGATGTGAATGTGGGTGAAGTTGAATAGAAGGTGTAAGGTCCCTTAGTGGAAGCATGTCTACCCCTCCACGGCAGCAAAAGTGTACAACCGGATAAAATCAAATTCTGTGATGAAGCTTTAACAATCACTGCCAACTCCCTTGGAGGGTGAAGAGTGACAATGTGAGAGAATTGGAAAATTAGAGCGTGAAGCATTGTCATATCCAAGGATTGTGGTGTTTGAAAAGTGTTGAACAAAGCGGGCGTTCGCCCCTTGTATGAAATAGAAGGTTCCAGATTGAAGGATCGGAACAAGGGGTGCCCTGTCTGGCCCTTGGACATAGACTTATACGGCATCAATGCTTGGCATTCTCTTCTGGCGAGCAGCGGTGGGGGCTTGGCCTCTTCGACCATTCTTGGCACAACAACCCGGATTGGCATTCGACAAATAAGTTCTTGCATCTTGAACATCATGGCCGCGGCCAAATATTTCTTTTCCGGCTCTTGATCATCTTCATCACAAGTACTTACAAAAGGACACCCGTTCCGAGTAGTAAAGGGGGGTGAAGTGGAGGCGGAAGGTTCCATAGATGGTGGAGGTATAATAGAAGGTGTTGGAGAAAGGGTGAGTGGAACTGGCGGTTCAAACACGTCGAGCTTCTCCCTTTGCTCGGAAGCAGTCGGGGTTGGCTCGAGTGCAAAAAGGGGTGAATCCTGCTCAGGATTAGCCACGGGTAAGGGTGAAGGGTTAAGTAGTGGAATAGGAGTGGCTAGGTCATGGGTTAAAGGTATAATGGAGGGCCGAGGTGGCGGTAATAGGAGGTTAGCTGATGAAGTGGAGGCTAATGGTATAGCAGGTGGAGGTTTAGCGGAGGCCGGTGCTGTGGAGGCTGATGGTATAGCAGGAAGTGTAAAAGTATCAGGTTTGGTCCGGAGGAAATGCCGGATGGGGCGAGCGGTGTCTGGGGTAGGAGACATGTCTTGGTGCGCCGACATGGGTGATTGGAGTATTGATCCCTCGTCATAACACCAATAAGTCTTAGAAGCGGGGGTTATATTAAGGACGATGGCATCGTCTTGAGCAGGGGGTTCATCCAGTGTTAGCGGAGGGAGAGGAAAATGAAGAAAACTCGGAAGGGATGCCTACAGAGCTTCATCATCATGTGCCGTCTTGAATTCTTCAATTACCGGTTCTTCATTATCGAGTTCAAATGGATGCCATGGTGGAGATGTATTAGTAGGTGGTGGAATGTAATGGTATTACAGATGATGTGGTGAATGCAAGTGTGAATGCGTAGGCGGAGGCGGAGGGCCATATGAATGAACGGGGTGAATGGGTGGAGGATGGACAGCGTCCACTTGAACGTTAAAATCTGCCAGCTCTTGCTTGCTTGAACTGTCGACGCCGTAGCCGTCTCTCCTATCCTTCCAATATTTCTCCATCTTTGTAATGTCATTTAGAGCCGCATAAAGGGGATTGACTGGAGTAGGAGGAGCGGGCCATGGGCTCGTAACCCTCTTTAATTGTTCCTCCTACAAAGTGACTTTGTCGAGAAGAGTTTGTTGGAGGGGTGTGACTTGAGCAACAGAGGGTCGGCAGGGCCTTGAAGGAGGGGCCGCACAAAAAGGTCGTGGAAGGGGATTAATGGGATGACCCATAGAAGAACCCGGATGGGCCCGGTTGCAAGGAATAAATGGGCCTTGGGGCCTTGGTGGAGGAGGAATAAAAGGAGGCAGGTGACGGGCCACCCGAATAGGGGTAGGTGTGGACGAAGGAGGCGGGTATTGGACCGCCCGAGGAGAAGTGTGAATAGGAGGAGATGGGTGATGGGCTACCCGGGTAGGAATGTGAATAGAGGAGGGAAGTGGGTGATGGGCCACCCGCGTAGGATTGGAAGGAGGATGAGGGGAATGAGGTGCACCCTCAACAACGGCCTTAAGGGCTTGGATTTGTTGAGGGGTGAGATGATCTAATGCATGCAAGATCTGGGAGACCTTCTCATCTTCGGGAGGAGACGGTCCCGTAGGAGTAGTGGCTCGCGATTGAGGCGAGGGACCATGGGATTGGATATTGCCCATGGGTGGGGTAAAATCGTGAAGATGAGGGCGTGGTCCCTTTAAAAGATTATGGTGAGAGTTGTGATGAATATGTTGAAATTGAAGGGAATAAGATGTGCTAGGCTGATCACCCTCATGAACATTAATTGAGTTAAACATGTTGACTTTCTTATCAAGGTATCCCAAACAATTCAATGTGCAATCAAAGCAGCTCACATAGATAGCAAACAAGCTAGGATGGGGTTACCTTTGATTTCTTTTATTTGAACCTTGGCAAATTAATTGATTTTATGCAAATTGATGTGATCACTCAAGGGGGGAACCTAGTTTCAAATGTGGTTTTCTCCGATGCCAACTAGGAACACTCTCTCACCATGCATAGGCCAACTAAACCCGGGACTTCAATGGTACAACCTGCCCAGCGTCCGTGAGGGAATCCACGGGTGCGGGGACTTATGGAGGCTTGGTTGAGGAATTTCCGGTCCAATGAGACGGAGTGCTCAATGGAGGGTCCTTCCTTCACCAAGAGGGTGGTGTGACTCCTAAAAGTGTGGGGAGAGGAGGTCTCCCAAACCAATGCAAGGATGAATGCAGCAGACAGTATCAAGCAGTTAACAACACAGAACAAAAACAAATGACGACCTGGGAAGGGTCGTTATATCAATAAATAGCGTCTGAGCGTCAGTCGCTAGTCACTGTGAATAGTGCAAGCAGAGCAAAATAGTGCCTTAGGGTGAGGCGCTTTCTCTAGAATGGACGCCCGGGAGCAGGGGCGCCAAATGGCAATAATCAGCATGAATAAACAATGATAATAAAAATGACGCCTTACAGTAAGGCGCTATTCAAGTGAAAGACGCCTTGATGTGAGGCGTTATACTGATAAAAGATGCCTCTGAGAGGGGCGTTAATTACTTCAATACTTCAACGGCCATAGGGCTCAAACAGTGGAAAATACCGACAAAAATGAAAAACACTCACAATCTCAGTATAAGAATCATGGCAATCAAACATGACAAGGGATATAGCATGCTCATCATTTTTTTTTTAAAAAAAGAGATGGATAAATGGAATTTCTAAAAACTTATCAAACTGACAAATCACATAGGGAGAGTGCTACGTGGAGCACAAAGGGAGACGCACCGTGGGTGCAAATGGGGAGATGGCACACGTGGGTGCCCAAGGGGAAAGGGTAATCAAAAGAAAAACAAAAGGTGTCCCACCGTGATCGCCAATTTGTAGATTCTAAGAAATCCACTTAGAACAATTAAAAGAAAAAAGAAATGAATAGAAGAATGGGAAAAGAGGGAGAAAAGGGGAGCATGAGAGGATGCTAAGGGGAATGTGATCGCCAGAGACGCGAGGGCCTCAAAGGATATAACAAATAATCAATGGAGGGATCACGATATAAATACCTTAAATGCGGAGGAGATTGTGAGTGCACCTTCTCTTTCTATCGGCCGACCGATGAAGAGAGTTTTCCTTGATTGATTACCCTTGCAAAATTAACAAACACTAATAAACAAACATGGATTAGAAACCAAGATGTGTAGCATCAAATCCAAATATAAATATGGACATAGAAAGCATGGATATGAACACACCTTATTGGTGTTTGGCCTTTAAAACCCCTATGCAAAAGGGTAGGTAAAAGATGATGTATGATGAAGAATAGAGGGAGATGTGCAAGTGTTGCACTAAGGGAGATGTGCTAGAGTGCACAACATGGGAAGATCTCAATATTGAGATAAAAAGAGATAAAAGAAAAATATGATATGATGCATGCAATTAATTAAAGCAAAAATAAGAGATAGGAGGGTGAAAGCTTAGTGGTTTTCTCCAATTTGGCTTCAAGCTAGGATGAAGATCTTCAATGGAGGAAGAAGAGGATGTAGAACTCCATGGATGTAGAGGCTTCAAATCTTCAATAGAAGCCAACAGGAGGCCGGTCCCTGGGAATTCCGGTCGACCGGGATTGAGGGGGCGGTTGACCGCCATTGAGACAAGCTGTAGAAAAGTCCATTCTGTTATTTCAGGTCGATCGGGATCAGACCGGAGGTCGACAGGACTGTCAAAAACCCAAAAAATGAAAAGTTTAGCCCAGAAAAATGTATCCATATAATAGAGACATGAATTGAACGAATGGTTAAAACTTATTTCAAGTTCATTTGATTTCTTGGAAATGCGTTTGGAATGCTAAACACCTAAGCAAAAATCGTGAAGAAATCCATCATGATAGCTTGTGGAATTCACTTAAGATATTGGTTCCAAGCACGTGAACAAGTATATGTCCTTGGTTTTGTTATCATCAAAAGCACTGAGATATATACAACAGTGACTGGTTTCCGTTATGGTTGACGTGACTTGTCGGGTAGTCTGTGTTTGGCTTCACCTGAGGTTATTGTAGCGTACACGACGGTGAGATCGTGTATGTCTTGTGCTTTTAGACCATGTGGTCTTGCGTTGGGTTGTTGTCTTTGTAGATGAGCCTGCACGACTGAGGTGTCATGATGTATCCTAGCTGTGTAGCCAGAGTTCCTTACGTCGGTTTAGTGATTCTTGACTATGTGTCTGGGGATCTGTGTCTTTGCCGATTAGGAGTGGTTTAGAGTGCTGAGGTCTTATCCGCTACTGTGTTTTTGTTCAGTACGGATTTTCTCTTTACTTTTACTGCTGCTTCTGCTCCTGCTTTACTTTTGTAGTTAAGCATTGTTGTTACTACGTTTGTTTCGTGGTAGGGATCTGTGGGACCCCTACTAAGCCAGTGAGACGAGGCTCACCCCTGACTTTTCTGGTGTAGCTGTTCTTCCCCATGCTTGGAGGTGCAGTGCCTGGTTCTTAGTGCCAGAGTTTGCCAGTGTCGGGCTTCCCCCGACTTGAGAGTACATTCTCTTTCCTATTGTACTGTACTTTAGTTAGACTGGACTCTACTAGTTTTAATTGTTATAGAAAATATAATTTTATTTATGCTATTTTAGCAATCTTGATCACAGTAAATTAATTGTTTACTGCCTTATCTGGAAGTTCAATGTACTTACACACCATTTTTCCCTTCGGAGCTTTACCACTCTTGGGAGGTCTCTCAGAATCCAAGTGGTATCGGGTCTACCCGGTATCCAGAGTCTGGGTCGTCACAAAACACACCAGTGATGACTCAAATCCAACAATATTTATCAAGAAAGTATATGGTCATAGAAATTCCAAGGATGGAGGTGAATAGCATATATAACATGCAAGCACACAATGAGAATATGCAAAATACAATGCAGAATGCAACATGGATGCAAAATTTTAGATTTAACTTGAATGTCCTAAATGCATTGCAAAGTGCAAGATGTAACATAGGTGCAAGATGCAAGTTTTCAGTTTTTCATTTGAATGATCTAAATGCACCTAATGTATGAATTCTAATGCATACAAGCTATATATATGAAAATGCAATGCAAGATGCAAAATGGTTTTCACTCCTTGTTGCCTGAACTTTGTGACATATTGCACACGAAAGCATTTAGCATAAAAGAGGATCAGAATTTCAAAAATGAATTTCAAGTATTTCAACATATTCAATGATCAATTTGCAGAGATTACATAGCAATTCACAGACTAACCAATTTGAGCAAAGGACACATCTAGTAAAAATATGTGAATCATGCAATCTAGTCCAAAAACTGACTTGCTCACAAATGAGTAGTGAGTAAGATTTCAGAAGCAGCTCAGAAATGGTATTTCAAGAACATTTCAGAAACTCATTTCCAGATTAATATAGGTCAATTTAAGAGTCCATTTTCAGGCGGCCATTTTCCAAGATCTGCAGACATATTAGAGCAATTCAACTTGAGCAATTAGCATGATGCAGGTCATTCAATTTATAGAAAATGGAACAACATTAATTTCAAGTTGTTTAGCTAGTAAAACTCCCCCTTAATCAAATGCATGAATTTCATAAAATTCAGTGGAAGTGCAATGTATTCCCATATGACATGGGACTAGCTAACAAAAGAGTAGTGAGTGACAACTGAAAGTTCATTCAAAACCACACATTCGATTTCTCTGAGTTCTGGTACGAGGCGGAGAACATAGGTCCGAACACCACCTCACGCATGGTGAGAGCTTCCAGGTGAACATAATCCACCCTTCCACTACACACTATTTTATAAACTAGATACGCATTTAAGCTCAAAAGTGCTGATGTATTTCCAATTAAGAATCATTCATTTTGACAATTGCAGCATAGCAGAATAGAAGAACAACAGTTCAAGTTTTTAGAATTAATACCTGAGTTCAGCAAGCATCACCATATGCCTTCAAGCATACTAGCTTAGCAATAGCCTTGAAAGAGGCCAGCAATTCATTGAAGCTATTGTCATGAGATATACTTACAGAAAGATGAGTTAAAGTCACAATGGCAAGTTATCCATTCAAAAAAAAAAACTCCCCCTCACAGTATGCATGAATTTCACAATTGATATTTTGACAGAATATCATGCATCCTATGAACTTATATGAACAAGTGACTCATGATACTAGGCGGAGGCACATTCTCACACGTGGTGATAGATTTCAGATAGGAATAACTTTTCCTTCCTCAAGTCACCATTTAATGTACCATGAAGTCATGCAATGATGATCAGATAAGTGTAGTGCAATCATATAAGAAAAATAGATTTTCGTGATCATTTTTGATGAATTTTCAGTTAAAACAAGCTTCAGTTATTCAAAGAGAACTCAAAATTTTATTTTCAAAACATGTGCCTTGAGTAGCCATTATTTTTCAAGCCTTCCATTTTGCCCCAAGGCATTCCTGTAGCAAAATTCTCATTTGCAAGAGTTAGGTACCCAAGTCTTCTTGGGTCCTAGATGATTAGTTGCACCTCTAGTGGGTGCTCTCCACATTTTCTGGGCATGCATATCATCAAAATTCATTAAAGCACAGTCATGCATGGTATGCCCCAATTCACCACAGTAATGACAACAAACAAAAGACCTTGCATTTTTCTTAATAAGATAAGCATGAAATTTCTGTGGGTTAGCCAAATTACAAGTGTTTTTAACATGGAAGTTCTTTCTTCTATTTACTTGCCAACACTGTGACACACGGTGTCCTGGCTTTCCACAGGAATAACAAGAAATATTTCTTCTTTTGGAAATAAATTCATTTCTGCATGCTTTCAAATCATCCTTTTTCAATATGTAACAATCATGCATTTTGTGTCCAGATTTTTCACAGTAGAAGCATTCAACTTTCTTTTTCGGAACAACATGGTTCTTAACATAGATTTTTCTATCATGGAATTTTCTAGCATGCATTATGAAACTATTCAAATCATCATTTCTCATTGTGAAACAATCACTCATGACATGACCATGCTTTCCACAATAATAACAATGAACACTTGTTGGTTTTGGAGCATGGTATTTCTCATGTGAACTCCTAGCATGCACATTAACCTTGATGAAATCACTTTTCTACTTTTCATTTGGTTTCTGATTTTTCTGGGTAGTAAAGTGTTTAGGGGATGCTTGGGAAGAGCTAGCTACATCTGAGCTATGAACAAAGGATGTATAGAGTTTATTTTCAAAATTCTTTTTATTGACCGGATTGTAGTCAAGACCTTCTTTTTTAAAGTTCACTTTGGTTCCAAGTATCTTGTTCAAATTTTCTTTACCATTCATAAATTTAGATAATGAAGTTTTCAAATCATTGATTTCATTTCCAAGGGATGCATTATGCAACTCATAACTAGTAATTTCTTGTTCACTGTAAACAACACTTTCATTCAACACTCTATTTACAGTTTTAGAACTTTCAATTTCTTGTTCTAGCACATATATTTTCTCAGATTCATCAACAACTAGACATTTTTCTTTTTCAAAAATAAGTAATTTTTCAGACATGGTTGTATTAAGATGTTTCAGTTTTTTCTCTTCTTTCATACATGAAATAGTTTCTTCATGCTTTTTAACATCAATGAAGAAGGATTCATTTTCAGTTTTGAGTTCTGAGCATTTATCACATGAAGAATTTTCATGAAAAGATTTTTCAAGACTTTTCAAACCACTTTCAAGCAATGAGATCTGAATCAACATAACACTATTTCCCTTTTTGAGTTCTTCATTTTCATTTATAAGATTCTGACTCATAGTTTCCTTTTCATGAAGTTTTTCAATTTCAGAACACTTATCACAAGAAGCATTATCATGGAAAGCATGTTCAGGTTTCTTTTTGAGCATTCTGTTTTCAGATTTAACCTTATTGTATTTTTCAAGCAATTCATTATAAAGATGCATAAACTCTTCGAAAGAGATTTCCTCACCTTCAGAGTCTAGCTATGAGCTTTCCTTTCTTGTTGTATCCTGCTTGTCAGCCATCAAGCACACCTCGTTCTTCTTTCCTTCATGATCCTTCATCAAGCAATTTAATATTTCCTTGGCCGTCTTGCATGAGGAAACAAGTGTAAATTCTTCAAGATCAGTTAAAGCTTTAAAAACATTTAAAGCATAGACTTATCTTAATGTTTCTTTTTGTGTTCATTAGTCCATTCCGACTGATCCATGGGGAGCTCATATAAACCATACATAACCGAATTCCAAAGTTTGGGATCAATGGTATGAACAAATTGATTCACGCGCCCAAGCATTCATGGAAATTTAAACCATTGAAACGTGGAGGAAGAGAAGACAAACAACTATTAGACATGATTCTAATGAAGCTCGTCAAAAGGGATCACTCTATAGGTCGTTAGACCTCAAGAAGATAGAGTCGTGACTCTGATACCAATTGTTGGCCCCGATAGGCGAGCGGACAAGAAGGGGGGGTTGAATTATCCCCCACGCGATATGGCAAATTTAAACTTACTTCGCACAAATAGCAAGTTTAACGGGATTGATGAACATAAACTACATAGAGTAAACTAAGTTCTCTCAATCTCACCGAACTCACTCGATCATATAAACGGATTTATCAAGCAAGCACGTAGTACGATGCACAACGAACAAACAAGTAGTGTGTGTGTAAACAAGATGTAATATGAAAATAAGTTCATGTGAAAGGGATAGAAGATATGGAGTCAATCACACAACCCAAACAACAATGCACAAGGATTTTTAAGGTGGTTCGGGACTACGACGGGCTCTCTATGTCCACCCCTTACCAAACCGATAAGGCTTCACTACTGGAAAATCAGCACGGGAATAAATCCCCAACACGGAGCGACGTTCCAACACACACGTAGGATGACACCTACACACACACACACACGGGGACACGCCCCAACACACACATGCACGTTGCAACAGTCGCAGCACAACCACACACATGATTGCACATAGGCGATCAAACCACACACAAGTTTCTCTAAGTTCAGAAAATCAAAACAAATATGCAAGACATGCTCAAACAGAAATATAACTCGAGAAAAACATCAGAGATAGACAGATAAAGATCCAGAGTTTGTCCCCTTTGATTTCCAAGGCCAAGATGGTGACGATGCTTGAGGCTCAGATTGGATGGACGATAGATGATCTCGAATTCAGCATCCCCTTGATCCTATCTTCATTCCGCTTCACTTTCTCTTCATCCTCAAGCTCCAGAAATGCCTTGGAAGAGATGAAATCTCCCTTTCTTCTTCTCCTTTTCTTCTTCTCCTCTTTCTTCACCTGTAAGATAGGAAATGTTAGCTCAATATGGTTCCTCCTTTCAAAATTCGTAGCTCTCACATATGTATATATAAGAGAGAGCATTAGACCAATATAGCCCTTCTAGAACCCTCCAAAAAGGTCCTAATAAGTCTACCAAGAACCCAAGGGCAAAAGGGTAAAAGATAGAAGCCAAATAGATTGAGATAGATGGGTTTCAGATGAGATTCGTCAAGCCAGATTCGGAGCCCGACAGAATCGGTCGACCGAAATTGGCCATCGGTCGACCGAACTCTGAAACATTTGAGACCTGGCCGTTCTAGCGATTTCGATCAACCGAAACATCATGGTCAGTCCACCGAACCCTGTGACCTTTTCAATCCTGCCAGCTTTGGCTGAATTGGCCGACCGACCCCTGCCTTCTGGTCGACCAAACTCCTGCAAAATGCAATAAAACAAGGGAAATAAGTTAGATATCAAGCCCATTTGATCAAGTTAAGGAGGCATGAAGTATACTCATGAAAAACACATGATTTAAGGTGCATGATAGCACTTTGAACACTCAGTTATCACAACATAGGATCAAGATCATATGGCAATGCAATTTATGCAAACATGTGAGCAACTAGAAACTAAAATCCACATGAGTGATATGAAAGATTTGAACACTTGTTATCTTTACAAAACCAAGGATGAATGAATAATTCATAACACTTATCCAATTCAAGAACCCCATGAAGAACATGCATGAAATACATTCATGACACTTAAAAACACATGAAAAGATATGCATGAAAAAGCCAAATGAGTATATGCATCATAATCACAAACATTAACCTATTAACCACAATCAACCAATTCACAGAACGTAAATTAATTCCATAATTTTAAGCACATAAAAACCCAATCCAAACCAGAAATGAAAAAGAAAAGGCCAGCAGGAGTCAACTTGGCTTGAATCAGAAGTCAACTTTGCTTGAAGTAGAAGTCGACTTTGGTTGAACGAAAAGTCGACTTGCTTGAACAGAAGTTACTCCAAAGATGAACTATAGAAATGTAATGCCTCACCTGATTTTTCTGAAGGATAAACATGACATTTACTACTTGTTTGAATGGTGGATTGCAAGGTATGTAATCGTTTGACTCCAGATGATGTCCACCATGATTTGGTTCTTGCAATGCAAGATAGTCAAAGTTAATGCATCAAAGATATCACAAAGAACTTGTTCATTCAGAGTAGGCTTTGAAACCTCTTTGACAACCCAAGTTTTCTCAACCAAAAACAACTTTCTATAGACATGCATTTAAACATTGTGTATGAGCCTCAAAATCCATTTACCATCTCAACCAAATTAGAACAACAAGAACACAAGGGCTCGTAACACATGCAAGGGGTCGACTCTATGTAAGGATGGGTCGACTCCACATATCACAAAACCATGTAGCAAGTCTTCTAGATTATGAGTCAAATGAATCATAGCAATGATCATGAATGCACACTATCATTAAAAACATATGCAGGCATACATAAAGTTTAGTTATCATCAAAAACATATGCAAGGCAGACAACACCCCTACCTTTTCTGAAGCTTTAACCCACTGAAACCTCGATGAACGGCAATCCTCCCCACGCGGTCGGCTCCCACGGCCACAACCGCCTCCACCTTGCTGATACGCACGTCCCTCGCGGTCAACCTCGTCTCATGCTGCCGCCGTCACTCCGCCCCGAACCTCCCCACCGCCGTCGGCCACCATAAGTGAGAATGGGGGAGGGGAAAGAGAGACAAGAGAGTGAGGGAGAGGGTGAGACGCAAGAGAGATGAGAGAACGGAGGGGGAGAGGGGGTTTAAAAAAGGTCCTATTGTTTCCTTATTGATCATGTCATATTGTATCTTCCATTATCTTTAATTTACATGTGATTTTCATATCATGGCATATAGACATATTGCATAAAATGATTAATTACTTATACTTGTCTGGTTAATGAGGAGTAATCCCTACTGACTGTTCACTCACATAGTATTTTTAAGATTTTTCAGGTAGTTTTGATGATGAAGAACCTCAATCGGACGAGCTTGGTTTGGAGTGGCCACTGAGCAACCTCCTAGAAGATTGTGTTATTAGAATCTGTTAAACAAAAAGGGTCCAAATGTAATGAGTCATAGACATATGAAAGTTTGGAGTCTGTTATGTTAAGAAAGAAGTTGAAATTTTAGTCTTTAGTAGTTGGAGTTGGTATGTAAAATTGAAAATTTTCTTGATTCTTAATAAAGTTCATTTTGGTGGAATTATGGTTTCTTATCCCTTTGATTTTTGATTTTTACTCTGATTGAATGAATGATTGTGACTGCTACGCTCTGAGTTCCTCCATCGGGGCATGACAAGAACTAATTAGCCAAATATGTAAAGAGGTCAATAAGATCATACATGTTGACTTCGTGGCAGAAAATCAATACATTATATGCCTGGCAAATATCATGTCCGTTAAGAAGAAAAATGGGCAGATCAGAATGTGTGATTTTTTGTGATCTGAATAAAGCATGTCCGAAAGATGATTTCCCAGTGCCTATCACTGAAGTTATGATTGATGCTACTATTAGCCACAAGTCTTGTCATTTATGGATGGGTCATCCGGCTACAACCAGATTTGTATAGCTGAACATGAAAGGGTTCATACAGCATTCCGATCACGAAAAGGGATATTCCATTACAAAAGAATGCCCTTCGGTCTCAAAAATACTGGTGCCACTTATCAAAGGGCAATGACCAGAATATTTGATGGTCTACTCTATGAAAAGGTCGAATGCTACATTGATGATTTGGTAGTTAAGACCAAGAAAAGAGAAAATCACTTGAGTGATCTCAGAATTATATTTGAAAGACTGGGGCAGTATGAATTAAAAATAAACTTGATGAAGTGTGCCTTTGGAGTCTCTAGCCGCAAATTACTGGGCTTCATCATCAGATGCCGGGGGATTGAAATAGACCTTGTCAAAATAAAAGCTATCTAGGAGTTGCCTCCTTCAAGAAGCTTAATAGAATTGTGGCCACTGCAAGGTTAGTTGGCCTACATCTGCAGGTGCATTTCAAATTTGTCCGGGCAATGCCACCTGTTTCACAAGTTGATGATGAAGGATGCACCATTTCACTGGAGCCAAGAATGTCAGAGAGCTCTTGATCAGTTGAAAGAATACCTGAAGACCCCACTAGTGCTGGGGGCACCTGTGAAGAGGCGGCCACTGATTCTGTATATAGCTGCCACTGAATACTCTCTGGGGGTAATGCTCACCCAAAATAATGATGAAGGAAAAGAACAAGTCATTTACTACCTTAATAGAAGATTGGTGGGAATAGAAGAAAAATATAGCCCAATTAAAAAGGTCTGCTTACCTCTAGTCTTTGCAGTCAAGAAAATGAGACATTATATGCTGTCACTTGAGATCCAGCTGATATCCATTGCAGATCCCATCAAATATATACTTTCTCAGTCGGCACTGAAGGGGCGACTAGGTAAATGAGTCATCATATTGATGAAATTTGATATCACATATATGCCATACAAGACTATCAAAGGCTAGACCATCATATATATTTTTGCAGTGCACCTAGTGCTTGAGGATTCTCCGTTAGTCACAAAACTTCTAGAAGATGAAACTCTGGAAGTGGACTAAGTCCAGAAGACCATATGGCAACTATATTTTGATGGAAACTCAAGAACAAAAACATCTCTATCAGGTCAAGCAAAGGTTCGGGCTGGGGCAGGCATTGTCCTCAAATACCCATATGGATAGGTCGTACACACCTCATGCTCAATTAATAAAACCTACATAAATAATGAAGCAGAATATGAAGCTTTAATCATTGGTATCCAAATTGCCCTCAATATGGAGATCTGAATGCTGCAGGTGTTTAGGGACTCAATGTTAGTCATCAGACAAGTCCAAGGGCAGTTTGATATTCGAAAGCCTGAATTACTCCCCTACTATCATAAGGTGGTGCAACTCATGAAGTAGTTCTATTTTATCGAAATGAACCACATCAGTTGAGGCCAGAATGCTCAAGCTGATGCACTTGCAACCTTGGCAAGTTCACTGGTAGTCCCTCCAGATGGAACACTCAACATAGTAGTGATAAATCAGTGCCAAGTGCCTAGCATGCTAGAAAAAGAGCCATGCGAAGAAGAATTTGAGGTCCTGATAGCAGAAGAAATCCAACAACCTGACTGGAGAGAACCGTTGATGCAATGGTTCAAATACCAACAATTGTTCAATGAAAGAGAAGAAAAGATCAGACTGATTAGAGTCAAAGACTTATATGAAGTTAGAAATGGAACCCTGATCAAAATTATGCAGATGCTAGAAAGAAAATCATGTTGTGATGCCTGTCGATGGAAGAGGCTTGGAATGTAATGAAATAGATACACATCAGATCAGCTGGCGCACACCAGGATGAGCTAAAAATAAAGATTGAAGTTAAAAATCTAGGCTATTATCGGCCAACTATGTTTGATGACTATTACAAATATGCCAAATCCTACCAAAAGTGCCAAGAGCATGCAACTGTAACAAGAAGACATCTGGTACAACTATACCCGATAGTGCTTAGCTGATTATTTACCCAATGAGGCACAGATGTTGTGGGCCAATTGCCAGCCGCCTCATCAGGATGCAAATACATCTTAGCAACCACATATTATTTCTCTAGATGGGTAGAGGTCGGGGCACTAAGAGAAGTGACAAGAGAAATCGTAGCTAGATTTGTCCGTCAAAATATCATATTTCAATTTGGTGTCCCTGACCGGATCATATCAGACAATGGAAGTCACTTCAAGAATCAGAAGGTCTACAGACTAGCTGAAAAGTACAAATTGATTGGAGGACCTCCACTCCCTACAACTCACATGCTAATGGGTTGGTAGAAGCCTTCAACAAGACCCTGTGCACTTTGTTGGCAAAGGTAGTCAGCTCCAGCAAAAGAGATTGGGAAGAAAAGATGTATGAAGCACTGTGGGCGTACTGCACGGTGTATAAAACTCCGACAAGCTGTTCACCATTCTCTTTGATATATGGCTCGGAGGCAGTTGTCCCAATAGAACTAGAGGTGCCCTCACTAAGGGTGGCAATTCAGTATGGCCTAGTTGAAGATAACCGAATAAACATAGAAAGAAGGTTGAAGGAGCACTCCGACCTGGAAGGAAAATGACTTCAGGCTCAGCAGAACATACAAGTCTACCAAGCCCACATGGCTCGTGCCTTTAACAAGCTTATCAAAGAGCATAAATTCAAGAAAATAGACCCAGTCATGGTTAAAAGAAGAGAAGTTATGGCTGCCAACCCGAAAGGTAAATTAACTAAAAATTGGATAGGTCCTTATGTGATCCAAAAAGTTTATGAGGGAGGTGCATATGCTATTGTCAATCACAGAGGGGAAGTCCAATTTCCACCTCTTAATGGAAAACATCTAAAGTTATACCACGCACCGCTGCCCCATTTCAGGGACCAGTTGGAGCCTTCACATCGCAATGAATAATCCCATGCCCTGGATTTCCTTTGAGATCCTGCAATGCTTATTTCAAAAAAAAAGAAAGAAAAGAGAAGAAGAAGAAGAAGAAAAGAGAGAGAGAAAAGAAGAAAAGAAAAGAGAGAAAAGAAAAGAGAAAGAAAAAGGAGGGGGGTTAACACGATACCTGCAACTTTGAAGTAACCCCGTTAATCATAGAAACCCTTTCATTGGAAGCCCCTTTCGTTGATAAACAATCTCTTTTGGCATCTAACATTCTATATGAGCCAATGAACAAACACGTTGGCATCAGGCCTTCTGTCTATATGCCGTTGAACAAACCCAAAGAAACTTGTTTGGCATTTGACATTCCATCTATGCCAATAAACAAAACCCATTTTACTCTGATGAGCTGAGAAATGTGCCCAGTCCTTCTTTTCATTATGGGTCTCTCTCAGCCTTGTTTTTGTATATATGAATAAATAAATGATAAAAAATGGCTTAAAATTGAGGTGCCCCGCTAGACTTGCTTAGGTTCTGTACTAAACAAGTGCAAGAATGGCTTAAAATCTAGTCGTGGCAAAAACCCGCAAGGGCGCTGCAAGTAAAATTGGATACCCTGTCACGTGAAAACTCGAAAGGGTGCGTAGGTAAAAGCAAGAAGGTGTTAGCTCTGATGAAAACACAAAAGGGTGCTTGAGTCAGTAATGTGGTAAAAAAAAGAAAAAAAGGCAAAGAGGTTGGATGACACCTACAATCTTGAAGTTACCCTATTGATCATAGAAACCCTTAAATTGGAAACCCCTTTCCTTTGATGAAAAAATCCCTTTCGGCATCCGACATTATGTCAAAGCTAATGCGTAAACCCAATCAAAATCCCTCGATTAGCACCAACCTACAATCCTACCGGGATCCCACTACCTTTGGCCTAGACCCTTCGTCTGAGCTAATGAATGAACCTTTCCCTTTGATTTGGCATTAACCCCATGCCAATGAACAAATTATTTCGGTGAAAGACACCTTGTCTAAACCGATGAATATACACCTTTGGCCCTAACCTTCCATCTGAGCCAATGAACAAACCACTTTCTTTGCTTTAGTATTAACCCCATGCCAATGATCAAACTATTTTGACGTCTGACACCTTATCTGGCCCGATAAACACACTACCTTTGGCCATGACGTTCCATCTGTACCAATGAACAAACCATTTTCCTTGCTTTTTATTAACCCCATGCCAATGATCAAATCGCTTCAGCATCTAACATCTCATCTAGGCCGATGAACACACTACCTTTGGCCATGACCTTCCGTTTGAGCCAATGAACAAACAATTTTCCTTACTTTAACGTTAACCCCATGCCAATGAATAAACCATTTCAGCATCAGACACCTCGCCTAAGCCGACAAATGCAATCCCTTTGGAATAGACCTTCTATCTATGCCAATGAATTAACCATTTTCTTTGCTTTGGCATTAACCCCATGCCAATGATCAAACCGCTTACGTAATACCTCGTCCGAGCTGATGAATACACTACCTCTAGCCTAGACATTCTGTCTAAGCCAATGAACAAACCATTTTTCTTCCTTTGGCATTAACCTGTGCTAATGATCAAACCACTTAAGCGTCTGACACCTCATCTGAGCCGATGAATGCATTACATCTGGCCTGGACCTTCCGTCTATGCCAATGAATAGACCATTCCTTTGCTTTGGCATTAACCCCTTGCTAATGAACAAATCACTTCAGCATCTGACACCTCATCTAAGCTGATGAACACACCACCTCTGGCCTAGACCTTCTGTCTAAGCCAGTAAACAAACCATTTTCCTTGCTTTGGCATTACCCCCATGCCAATGGTCAAACTACATCGGCGTCAGGGACCTTGTCTTCGCTGATGACTCCACTATCCTTCGGTTACAATCAATGAATAGATTATTTCCCTTGCCATTGAATAAGTTATTTCAGTTGGCTCTATGCCCAAACCAGTGAATAAGCCCCTCTTGAAGGCCTCTCTAGCCCTACCTCATAGCATACTCTTTCTTAGAGATAGGATTTGACCTTTGTGGTCGGTACAGTGGAGCCACTCCCTCATCCCTTTGGTGAAGGGATGAGCACTCTCCTATACTGCCACTCGGGTTACTTCCCCAATATTAGATAAATCTTCCCTCAATATTGGACCCAACATTGAAGTTGGCAAGCAAAAAATCACTCCTCTTAGTTACATTCCAGTATTTATGAAAAAAATAAAAGAATACTTGGAAAAAAGGATGAAAATGAGACCATTTTTGAAGGCATCAGGTTGTTTCTTCCTTAAAGTGGCATTAGATGACCTCCGGAGCATACCCCTGTCATACATTGGCTAACAAAAAAAAATAAAAAAAAGTACACGATCAAAGTTCATCACATCCTACGAAAGATTTCATCAAAGGGAAGGATGCCAACAAAAGGAAAGCTCATCATATCCCCCAGTTGTTCCTCTTGCTCTTGAAGTTTGTTTAGCTTGGCCCTTAAAGACATTGCCTCTCCCTTAGCCACAGATACTTCTCCTTTAGCTTCAATCTGGGCCGCCTCAATTTCTCAAAGCTCTTGGTGGATGCAAGCAAGTTCAACTTCCAACTGGTCAGCTCGAGCCTTTAGAAAAGTGGCATGGTAGCTGTAGTCTTCCATGGCTTTCTGACGCCGACTCATTTCATCTTCCAAGGGTTCTAATGCTTGCTGATATTCAGATGCTTGCATTCACAAAGCGGCAAGCTGACCAGGTAATTGATTGCTAAGGAAGTCGCGACGATTCACATACTTTAACAGAAAAAGCACACGCCATGACCACTCCTCTAATGGGCAACCCGTGACTTGAAGCAACGCAGTCATCCTATCAACAACTTCCTTCAGGCCCTTGTATGTTAACTTTGGGTTAGATGACACCATCGACCTGAGCAACTCTAATTTTTTCCTAACTGGCACATCTGAAGGCATGAGGTCTAATGGCACCGCAGGAGGAAGACTAAATTCAGCGGTGCTATCTACTGCAGCCCAAATATCAGCATCCACTGCTGCTGAAGAAGACGGGAGTGCCATAAGAGAGGTGCTTGATACCTCACTCTTAGTAGGGGTACTAGACACAATCATAGCAGAAGTCGTCAGACTGGATTCTGGTATTAAGCCAATGGGGTATGGTGCAAGAGGCAAGGCAGGAGTGGCCACAACTGCAGAAGCTAAAGTTTCCCACAATTGACCCACACCTGAATTGGAATCATGTGTTGGGGTTGGTGGAAGAACTCGTTCTAGTATGCCCCCAAGAACCTGAGCATCCAGCGGCATGTCTAAGCATCGGGGCAGTGGTTCAAACAACGAGGGTGATCCAAGAGTGATGGGCCTTAATATAAATGGCTGACTTCCCGTAGGCGCCGTAACAATGGGCAATGGGCTTGGCTTTAGTGGAAGGTCAGTAATAGTCGAGACCTGAACACTAACGGCAACAATATGCTGATTAGGGGCATCTCTGAGAATGATTGGTGCCTACACATACAAATAGAAGGCAATGATTAGGCAACTTTAAATATATATTACATGATTGACCTGAGGAGTGGGATGTAGGCTGACACTCATGTAAAGCACAAAGGGGCTCACGCTCAAAACAGTGGAAGAGATGGTAAGTAGTGGCACTGATATAGGGGCATTATCAAATAGGTCAGCCTCAGGAAGAGTGTCTTCAATGCCAGGCGAGCTGGGCCCCGAACCATCAACTTTAATAGTCTCCCTACTAGCAACTGTAGTAATGGGCATTGCCATGTGAAAGTCTCCTTTCCTAGAGGAGTTGTTGTCAGATGATTCGACGTCCTCCTTTAAGGATGAGCTCTCTGAAGAAATTTGAACAGGACCTTCCACGGCGTGCCTAGAAGCGGTGCCCTCCAAAGCCGTCTCAGCCCAGGTCTTCTTAAAACCCATGGCAGCCAATTGCCTTGAGGAGTGAAGATCCCAAATCCTCTTGGCCTTCAAAATTACCCGCTTGCCTTTCTTGGGTGTGGGAATACCAACAGGGGAGGTCTATTCCCGACGCTGGTACAGTTTCTCCTGTTGAAATGAAGTCTAACCCAACTACAACTGAATGAATCCCAATATAAAGTAAAGCAGCAAAATGGAGAGTGATCGTAGAGTAATAGATAGAAATTTTCTCTTACCTCCGCTGGCGGAAATAGATGGTGGGAGGCTTTCTTCGATTGGGCCCGCCACGGGGACCTCTATAGCCTTCTCCTGGGATCTACCTGCCGTGGGAGTTGCTGAGATTTCTTCCCTAGAAATGCCCACTGACGGATACTCTGAAATGTCACCTGGGGATTAAGGGTTGCCAATTTCAGGTGAAAGCTTGGCATGTGTGTAAATGAGCTATAAAAAAGAAGCATGGGGATCACCAGAAGGGGTAGGAAGTGCAAGCCTTGATGCTGAAAACCCTTCAAAATTCAGAATGATTGGGGTTGCAGGCATGACAGGGACTGGCTGCTCAGGCCCTAAGTGCCTTTTCCTGGCCACCTTCTCCAGTATCTTGTTAGCGTGGGAGAGAGCCTCTTTAACCAGCAATTTCACATGCCCATGCTTGCGGCCAACCGGTAGCGGTGTGGTCATGGGGGTCAGCTCTGGCTGATTAAAATACTCAGGCTTCTTGGCCAATGACATTAGCCGCTGATAGCTATTCACCTTTTGGCCAATGGATCTGTCTGTAGAAGGAAACAATATAATACTCATCAGTGGGCCACTGCCTAAATCTCACCAAACCAGCAAGGAGAAATATGCACGTATGAAAAATGAAGAACCCATGTACTTGATGGGCCGTTGTAAAGTTTGGATAAGGAACAGTATGTTAGAGACACCTTATTTTCCTTGGAAGCAACTTCCCTAATTAGCCAACATATATCGCCAATCAAGTCCATGTGGTTTTGATAATGTCACACTATGAGTCACTTATGAGTTTTTTATGCTTTTGATGATGTCATGATGTTATATATACATATGTGCATATCCCTGAATTCTGTGAAGAATAGGTTCAGAAGCTCAAGTTCAGAAGTTCAGAAATTGTAAATCAGATGATCAGAAATGGAATTCAGAAGAATAAGAAAATTCAGAAGTTAGGCTAGTACGTCGACTCCATGAAGTCTTGCGTCAACTCTATAAGAAGAAGTTTAGTAGCCTGCATCAACTCAATGGTGTACCTGCGTCGACCCAATAGAAGAAAATCAACATTTTAGCATTAGTAGCAGAAGAAGCAGGACAACCAAGGATGCGTCGACCTCATCTCAACAGTGCGTCGATGCATGGGTCTTAAACAAAACATGTTGTAAGGGCATTCCGTGAAGGTTGCGTCGACTCTATCTTCTTAATGCGTTGACACACCGGAAGTCATTCACATTCTGTGAAGGCTACATCTACTCTATCTTCTTAATGCGTTGACACACCGAAAGTCATTCAGACCAACACGTGACTAAGTCAAGTAAATCATGTGTCTTTGAACTTTATTATTGGCACATGATCCAAGAACACATGGCACTTATTCCAGAAGACTCCTAAATAAAAATATTCTACTGGGACACCTGGTCTAATGGAATTTTAGATCTGAATATAAGGTGATGCGGGATGGGACCACGGACACGACAAGCTCGCGATCGTCCCTTAACGAGGGAAGTGTCGGACGTGCGCGGTTGAGAAACCGGCAGTGAGCTAGGGTGGTTGGCTCTCTCTTTCGTGCCCGGATCGGCTCACGGGACGGTAACGCTCTCTCTCGCAGCAGCGGTGATATAAATAGAAAGCGAGCTAATTACCCTATCATGCTCTCTAGCAGCGACATAAACAAGCATATATGAAATTAAGCAAAATGCCAAGTAAGGAGCGAGGACGATACCTCCACGCGCTTGGCGTGGGGACGACGGACCCGGCCGAAACTCGTACTCCCGGAACAATAACACACAAGATTACATCAATACAAATCGCTGCCCACTCCACGCAGGGAGGTAAAGGGCTACACAATGGGATCCGGGAGGACCGAATTCGGGTTGACAGGCGGCTTCTCGCGTTGATTCGGCAGCACCCAAACACGTGACGGTGGGGCCCACGTGCTGTCCGGAGGGACCGTGCGGGACCCGATGTCACCACTGTGGTGGGGACACTTGTGGAAGTGTTCCCTGGGCTGGCGGCACGCTAGTTCGCCGGCCGGAGGCCAGGCAACTCCATTCGGCACCGGTCGGAATGACCGGCCACGGATCTGCCGGTTCTATTTTCCGGCGCGCGCTCCGGCGAGAACGGACGCTGCGATCAGCCCCGACGTCGGAATATGACGAAACTGGCGCCGTTGGAAAGCTGCTTCGAAGGGCTTAAACTCTCTGTGATTATAGAAAAATAACAAAGTCTGCACTTCCAATTGGCGAATTTTGAATTTTGCTGTTGTACAGTGGCTTAACTCTCAGAACTGCAGGGCTGTCCTCTAAGAACTGTCATTGACCGCAGGGTAGATGTCCGATTCAGCTCTTAAGGTCTTCATCCACGGTGTAGAAAATGGAGCTAGGAAGACTTCAAAACTAGTTTGGACAAGTTTGGATGTGGCTACGAATTGATAGGAGTTTTTCACTGACAGTGGGTCGGATCTAGAATCTGACTAAAGGCACTATAGTAGAGATAGAACACGAATTTTGAAAAATGGATAGAGGGCAGATCAAAAATCAGGAAAAATGGTGGATGTAGGGGATGATGGACAGAACTCCCAGTAAAATTGGGAGGGTTTGGAAAATGCAAAAAGGTGATCAGAGATGGGAAACTCAGAGCTGTTGTCACTGTAGATAGAGACAAAATAGATCTGGGAATGCAAAATGAACGAAAATGGAAAATTAATAAATGGAGCACTTTGGACGTGAAACTTTCGGTGGAGGTGGGGATTCAAGGCAAGAACACACCCTCAAAATGTCAAATCCATCTGAGCTCGTGGATGACAGCAAGAATTCGTGGAAGTCACCTATGTCCAGCAGGACAGAACCTTGACGATGGCTCCGTGGCGGCTCGTAGGCGGCATGAACGGCGGCGGCGGCGGCACAGATGATCACCGGAGATAGAGGGGAGGGAGATATCACTTTAGAATGGGGTTGGGGATGAAGAAACCAGAGGGAGAGAGAGGGGAGGTCGAAATTCACTCAAGGGGGGGCTCTTGCACAATGCTGTTTCTCATTTCATTCAATAATTCTTCATTAAATCTACAAATGACACTATACACACTCTTAAATGGAGAATGGCAAGGGGAGGGGCTGGGAATTTCGTGGGAGCCAAGTGGGAGAGGTATGGGGACCAAGGGGAGGCCAAGGAAGCTTCCTCCCTTTGAAAATTCAAAGGAAGGAAGTCCAAATTTGGTAGGTTGCCTACCTTGGACCAAGAAAGGGGGCTCCCCCTTCTAGAAACCTACTAGCCACCAAGCCCCTTTCACAGTAGCCCATGGGCTTGGCCCATTTAAAAGCCCAATAACTCTAGATCACTATTCTAGCCCATTATAAGACCATAGGCCCATTAGCCTTATTATAATAGTACAACCCAATAAGTGTCCAATATTACACAACCCCCTAAATGGACTCTACTAAATGAAACCCATTGATGGACTCTACATAGAATGTGGCCCATTGGCTTGTTAAAAGCCTTACAAAGGGGCCCAAATGAAAAAAACCCAAATAAACACACTAATACAAGCCATTACACACAAATATAACTCATTAGCCTTTGATGTCCCATCAATTCTCCCCGGGTGGGAGGAACTCGACCCCGTCAAGTAAGGGGTGCTGCTGCTCGAATAGTGCCAGCGGATCTGTCACCGAACCAAGTAGCGCGGGTATGCTCCACTCTAAGTGATCGTCACCTGCTCATTCCATATATACTCGATATGCACAAGCTGCTATGGGCTAGAGGTGGACACTCCGGGTGGGGCACTCTCAAAATGGGAGGAGGCGGATTGAAGACTCACTAGGAATCACCGCTGAGTCCCTGTAGGTGACTGATCCGGATATAGATGTAGAACTGATCCCATACTCATCGAGCGAGTCCACTCGCCTCTCACTCATAAGAGACTGACATCGACGAGCTTGCACAAGACACATGCAGACAGACATACCACACAAAGAAAAAAAGCACATCGACTCATCTATGACCCTAAACACACCTAATGTTAGTCCGACCCGTACATGGGTGACGGCGGACCAGGACACCCGAATATGTGCCATGCATGCATGTTATGCAACTGGGAATGGATGGCATGGGGGACACCTATACGTTGGGTGTGGTTATGCGTGGATGCTCTTTTGAATGTGGGCGACTCGGGTGGTTTAGATGGGCCGGGTGTAGGTGGGTTGGGATTGGTGGATGTAGATGGCCCATCACATGGGGAAGGGGCGTAAAAGTGGGCTTCCTTGAAGGGGTCAAAAGGGTCAAAGAAGTTATGACCCCTAGGTTCCCCCATTGCATAGTCCCACGTTTCACATTCGGGATGGTGATGATCTCCTCCATCCACCGTGGTAGATGGGACCGTGTATAGGAAATATGACTCCTCCCTCGGAAGAAAGGTAATGAAGTCTGGTTCATCCGGTAGCGGGAGAAGTAGAAGAACCTCCGTGGTAACACAACCCACAGTGCATACGGAGGTAATGGACCCTAAGGCGGGGTGGGTGAAGCTACGACACGTGGGTTGGTCGAAGCCTCGGGCCAACATATGTGTCATCTTCCATTGCCAACCTAAACAAAGAATAAGGTCACCCAATGTGTCAACATGGTGACTAGATCGGAATGTAGTATGGTAGGAGTTGACGGGCACCAAAGGTAGGGTAGGGTCCATAGACGGGTAAGGAAGTGGGACCAAGCCATCTTTGAGCCAACTAAGAAGTGGCTCGGCTATGTATAGCGTACCCGTAAGAAACACGGCCGGCTCGGGATGAGGTGGCTCCAAGCGCGAATCCGAAGGTGGAGTAGGCCGTTGGGGTTGGGTGGCTGGAAATACGGGGGTGCTCAACTGAGCCCCGTCCTTAATGATGATCTTGCCGGGTAGGTAAGGTGGGTATAAGGTGCAAGTCCTCTTGCCCCAGTGAAGATTGGCTCTTCGTTCTCCAAACCACGTTTGCCCTAAAATGATGCATGAACCAGCAAGTGTGCCGATCCTACACCATGCACCATCGGTGTAAAGAACAGAGCCGATCCTCCTATAGAACTCAACACAAGTAAAGTCACCATCGCAGACAATCTCGCCTGTCTTGGAGAGAGACTCTACGATGTCAAGAGAAACCCAATTATCCGACTCCCTATTGGTGAAATGGAGTTCCGTTGTGGACCCGTTGGGTAGAGTGGCTTTCATAATGAGAGGGGTAAAACCAAAGGCTCGGGCCATGAGGACATTGAATTTGGACACAAAGGTTGACCACTCGGACGTATGGTCTTGGTGAACGGCCATGGGTAGTGGACATGGACATGCATACACACGGTGACAAGACACTAGACCGACTATGCAAGTTTGGAATGAATGCACACTAAGGACCCTAGACGTAAACCAAGACTCGGTACGTGGCGGAGATAACCGATCCGAAGATCACTCGCGCAAGTGTGCGGCCTTCCCGATAGGCGTAGCCTAACGTTCGGACAACACCTTTTGATATACCGGGTTATTGGGATGCAATGCAAAAAGACACACTTTTTTCGTTTTAAAACAATGATGACCCTAAACACGACTTAGACAATGACTAATGACTAGACGTAAATGACACTTTTTTTGTTTTTTTGACACCCTAGACTCAACTCGCTCTGATACCAAATTGATGCGGGACGGGACCACGGACACGACAAGCTCGCGATCGTCCCTTAACGAGGGAAGCGTCGGACGTGCGCGGTTGAGAAATCGGCAGTAAGCTAGGGTGGTCGGCTCTCTCTTTCGTGCCCGGATTGGGTCACGGGACGGTAACGCTCTCTCTCGCAGCAGCGGTGATATAAATAGAAAGTGAGCTAATTACCCTATCATGCTCTCTAGCAGCGGCATAGACAAGCATATATGAAATTAAGTAAAATGCCAAGTAAGGAGCGAGGACGATACCTCCACGCGCTCGGCGTGGGGATGACGGACCCGATCGAAACTCGTACTCCCGGAACAATAACACACAAGATTATAGCAATACAAATTGCAGCCCACTCCACGCAGGGAGGTAAAGGGCTACACAATGGGGTCCGGGAGGACCGAATTCGGGTTGACGGGCGGCTTCTCGCGTTGATTCGGCAGCACCCGAACACGTGACGGTGGGGCCCACGTGCTATCCGGAGGGACCGTGCGGGACCCGGTGTCACCACTGTGGTGGGGACACTTGTGGAAGTGTTCCCTGGGCTGGCGGCACGCTGGTTCGCCGGCCGGAGGCCAGGCGACTCCGTTCGGCACCGGTCGGAATGACCGGCCACGGATCTGCCGGTTCTATTTTCCGGCGCATGCTCCGGTGAGAACGGATGCTGCGATCAGCCCCGACGTCGAAATGGGACGAAACTGGCGCCGTTGGAAAGCTTCTTCGAAGGGATTCAACTCTCTATGATTACAGAAAAATAACAAAGCCTGCACTTAAAATTGGCGAATTTTGAAGGTTGCTGTTGTACAGTGGCTTAACTCTCAGATCTGCAGGGCTATCGTCTGAGAACTGTCATTGACCGTAGGGTAGATGTCCGATTCATCTCTTGAGGTCTTCATCCACGGTGTAGAAAATGGAGCTAGGAAGACGTAAAAACTAGTTTGGACAAGTTTGGATGTGGCTACGAATTGATAGGATTTTTTCACTAACAGTGGGTCGGATCTGGAATCTGACTAAAGGCACTGTAGCCGAGATAGAACACGAATTTTGAAAAATGGATAGAGGGCAGATCAAAAATCAAGAAAAATGGTGGATATAGGGGATGATGGACAGAACTCTCAGTAAAATTGGGAGGGTTTGAAAAATTCAAAAAGGTGGTCAGAGATGGGAAACTCAGAGCTGTTGTCACTGTAGATAGAGACAAAATAGATCTGGGAATGCAAAATGAACGAAAATGGAAAATTAATAAATGGAGCACTTTGGACGTGAAACTTTCGGTGGAGGTGGGGATTCAAGGCAAGAACACACCCTCAAAATGTCAAATCCATCTGAGCTCGTGGATGACAGCAAGAATTCGTGGAAGTCACCTATGTCCAGCAGGACAGAACCTTGACGATGGCTCCGTGGCGGCTCGTAGGCGGCATGAACGGCGGCGGCGGCGGCACAGATGATCACCGGAGATAGAGGGGAGGGAGATATCACTTTAGAATGGGGTTGGGGATGAAGAAACCAGAGGGAGAGAGAGGGGAGGTCGAATTCACTCAAGGGGGGGCTCTTGCACAATGCTGTTTCTCATTTCATTCAATAATTCTTCATTAAATCTACAAATGACACTATACACACTCTTAAATGGAGAATGGCAAGGGGAGGGGCTGGGAATTTCGTGGGAGCCAAGTGGGAGAGGTATGGGGACCAAGGGGAGGCCAAGGAAGCTTCCTCCCTTTGAAAATTCAAAGGAAGGAAGTCCAAATTTGGTAGGTTGCCTACCTTGGACCAAGAAAGGGGGCTCCCCCTTCTAGAAACCTACTAGCCACCAAGCCCCTTTCACAGTAGCCCATGGGCTTGGCCCATTTAAAAGCCCAATAACTCTAGATCACTATTCTAGCCCATTATAAGACCATAGGCCCATTAGCCTTATTATAATAGTACAACCCAATAAGTGTCCAATATTACACAACCCCCTAAATGGACTCTACTAAATGAAACCCATTGATGGACTCTACATAGAATGTGGCCCATTGGCTTGTTAAAAGCCTTACAAAGGGGCCCCAATGAAAAAACCCCAAATAAACACACTAATACAAGCCATTACACACAAATATAACTCATTAGCCTTTGATGTCCCGTCATAAGGCTTATCAGAAAACCCCCATTTTCGATATATAAATATGGACCTTCTTCCTTTGAAGAAGGCTATTGCAAGTGTGGGGCTGAGTGGGATATTGAAGGGCTTCTGGGTAGTTCAGTTCGAAGAGGATTCTAAGAGAAAAGTTGAGAGAAGAAAAAGAAAGAGAAGGAGATTGAGAGCCCGTTTCTGAAGCAAGCAGACCCAGTTTGTGAGTTGAAGATCTGAGTGCAGCTGTGAAGCTATTACAGATCTGATCATGTTTTTGGCTTCTAGATCAAATCCAAAGTCCTGTGCTCCCTTGGAGCTACATTAATATTTCACTTTTTCCTTTCTTTCTTTTCTATTTCTTGTTTTCATTTCTCCTTGTTATTTTCGATACTCCGTTTAGAGTTCAGGTCAAGCTGTCTGTCAACGGAGGCTTGTGCCTCGAAGGATTTGTCCCTCGTTATGGGATTTGTTCTCCGGAAGCTGTGAATCAGCGGGTGTAAAGGATTGGTTCCCTCAAAGCTGTGGATCAGCGGATTAAGCTGTGAGTCAGCGGAAGCCTCACTTGGGTTAAGTGGGGGGTGGATGTCGATTTGTTGGGTACAATCTGAACCACCTAAAAATCTCTGGTGTATTATTGTGATATTTGTATGATTGCTTTACTCCCTTCGATCTGCATTTGCAGGTTTATGCGGTTCTGGTCAAGTTAATAATTGGTTGTTGCGCGGGTTTTTTATGCCGATTAACCGGGGTGAGGGAAGGAATACAACGGGGAAGGAAAATACTAGAGTTTGATGTATCTCGGGTATCCTCCTTACGGGTGCATAACTCTCACGGTGGTATCGGGCACACTCCTTTCACGGAAAGTCGGAAAGGGTCGAATGGCACGGAAGTGTCGGGATAAAGGTTAACCGGACAAGATGCGGGTGTGCCAGTCGATCTCTCGACAATCACTCATAGAACCAAGGTTTGACCGGGGAAGCGCCACCAGGGCGCAGCACGTGGGCTCGGGCGATTGGGCGACACGTGGAGAGAAGGGGTTCCATGGGTGCGAGTGCGTAGGCGATTGCGGGAATCTTGTACAGGACGTCTTTCCCCACCGGCCACAAGCAACCGGTGTTTATTTACATCGGATTAAATCCAAATACCTTCGTTCCATGCTGAAGAGAAGTCTGTATATGTGTCTGAAGCCGTGGGTAGAGGGCTAGGGGGCATTCAATAGCTAGGGGTGCGTATTGGACCGAGGGGTGTTTACTGGGGTTAGGGTGTCAGGCACAGATGCCGACTGAAGGCCTGGACGTAGGTGAGAGAGCACTCGTCTAATCGGCGGTGTTGTGCTGAGACGTATATTTCTTTATAGGACAGCCATAATGGCCAAAGTACAACTAGCGCATGCCACGGGACAATTCCAACACGTGGGTCGGTCCCCGGGTCGATGCGTGATGAATGAACACATATGCGTTTACAGAGATCTCCTCCTGTGGCGTGGGCCATAGCCGTGGTGCCGAACGGGGTCCTATGATTGGATAACTGAGGAGATACATCGATCTAGTATCTGGGCGAGGGTCGGTAACGACTCGGATTGAGCGGTCGTACATGGCCTCGTAACTGCGGGTAAGCATGACGTCATGGCACGCATGTGGTTGCGACCGATGGGTGTGTGAAGGGAAATCCCGGCATGAGGCGACGTTCGCTCGTATCACGACGTCTCACATATGGTGGGTGTTGACTCGTGTGTGACGGCTACATACGGCGTGAGGGGAGTGCGAACGACATACCCCCGGCGTAGTAGACCACCGAACAAGTCACCCACACACAATTCTCCTTAGCTCGCTGCTCGGAGCCGCGCTCGAAGTCTTGTGCTTGCCGAGTGCCGGACGATCTTGTGTATCTCTCTAGATGCCTTGTATTAGATGCCCCACCCCTTGAGCTCCTAAGGGGTATTTATAGGGGAAGCTGAAGGGTCACAAGGGGTTTACACGGACCAGCCAGGGGGCCCTGGCTGGTCCACCTAAACCCCCAAGGGTTTAGGCGGGCTGGCTTTTTTTCTTTTTTAAAAAATATTCTTTTTTTAAAAAAATTTTTTTGATTGAATGGGGGTTTAGGCGGACCAGACAGGGCAGGGGGGGTTTAGGCGGTTTGATCCAAAAAGAGAGGGGGGGCTGGTCCCCAACCTATAAAATCCCATTTTTGGCCTTTTTCTTCTTTAATTTGGATAAGGAATAAAATGACAAGTGGGTGAAGGATACGTGGCGGCTTGTGGAGACTTGTGCGTGTTGACTTGAGGATGAGCCCGTCGTGCTGTCACTTTGCGCTTCCACGTCCGCGTGTTGACCCCTCAAACTGGTACGGCACACGAACCGCATCGTAGGACCGTAATTAGATGAACCGGGGTTGAGTGGGGTCATGGGACCACCAGGCTGGAGGGAGGAGCGCTGCCCCCAGGGAGTTCACCCTCCCTGGGGCGCGCGGCCATGCCCCGGGGCGAACTGGCCCCGGGCCGGCCGTAACCCCGAGGGATGGCCCCCGGGGGTCTTCTTGTGTTGCCTGGGGACGTCCTTTGACGGACTTTGACCTTCGGGAGGCTGGCATTGGCCCATGGGTCCGTTGTTCTTTGAGTTGTAGTGGCCGCTCGCAAGGTGTTCGGGCAAATGCCTGATACACCCCGGGTTGCCGAACGAGCCCCGTAAATGGCCGACAGGCCTTGGATTTGGCTTAGGGCCAATGGTAGAAGTCCCTAGGGGCTGGGAGGAGGCACCTTAGGCCCATGGATCTTGCCTCGTGCTATGTGCCATGTTGTCTGGCGGGTTGGCATGGCAGCCTTGGGTTGGCCTGAGAGCTAAAGTTGAGTGGCGTATTGCCACGTGTCTGAGGGTCGGGGGTGACCCCGACTTGCTAGGGTGTCGTTGTAGGACCCAATTGGCATACTGGAACCACGGGGTGGCCCGCGGGTTGGTGTAGAAGGGTTGAAATATGTGCGCCCACAAGGTGTTCGGCAGAATGCCGAACACACGTGTGTGATCCGTATGCACGTGCTGCGGGCCTCCAAAGCCTGTGGTTGACCTGCTCGGGTATCCCTTTGACCTTGGAGGGTTGAATGAAGTGTCTTGGAGTAGGCCCTCGGCCTTTTCACTGGGTTCCACGTGGCGTGGCATGTAGTCGGAGTGTCCCCGGGATGGCCTGGGTGGCCATGTAGGGTACGGGCAAGGCCCGTATGAGAGTGGCTGGGGTTGACCCCGGACAATTGCTTGTGTCAGCGTGTGTCACGGCAAGTTGGTTGGGACCCCTGTGGGGACCTGCAGGGTTGTAGAAAGGGCTGGGTAGCCCGTGTCTTGAAGGTGTTCAGGGAAATGCCTGAGCCCTTATTTCTGGGTATTTTGGCTGGGAAATAGTCTAGGTACAACAAATGCCCCGCATGGGACGTGTGTCAGTGGCGGGGACGAGGGCGTACGGCCCGTGAGATCCTCTTTCTTAGTTGTTGTAGTTGCATTTTGACGCTTCATATGTTTGTGATCTGTTGTATTGTATGTGTTGAATTTCTGGCATACTGACCATTTATGTGCTATGTCTTGCAGCTATGGCCCGATTCGGCAGAGACGGGCGGATCCCGAGGTGGATGGCTTGGGAGGAGGATCACTGGGTACATCGGACTGATCGACTGATGCGTCCTCTAGATGCACCTATGATTATCGGGGCCGGTATAGAGCAGTTGGACCAGGGCCATCTGGTCGTGGCAGAGGGTCCGATTGGTGAGAGGACGGCTAGAGCAGGGGCCGTGGAGGTGGGCAGGATTCTGGATGCGGGTGACCTGTACAGTTACGACCGGAGCGGGGGCTATCCATTGGATTTCCCCCTGGATTATCATCTGCTTGAATTCATCCGTGGCTATGTCCCTCCTGGCGCGGAGGAGGGTGACTCACAGGTTCCGGGAGCCTGCCGCCGGCTCGAGCGGGCCATTTTGATCGACAGAGATAGCTTGCTTGGTACCGCTTTCTACTGCTATCTAAGCTTTTTAGAGGACTACTGGAGGCAGCGCCAGTTCCCCATCATTGATTGCCTAGGGTTCTTTGGTGTGGCGAAGCAGTCCGGAGTCAGAGTTGGGTCGATTGGCCCCGCTAGCTGGGATTTGCACGGCCACCATCGCATAGAGACAGAGGGAATTACTGGATTGGTATTGGAGCCCGCTGGTGTATAGTACATTGGAGAGGGCTACGATGACCACAGTATGCTGAATGGAATCATGCGGCAGACCGTCACTAGCTAGGATGGCCGCTGGATAGTGATCCCGTCACATTACTACCGCCAGGGTGCCACAGAGTGGTTGATGGGGATTGTCCACCACTACCGGGTGTTGCTGGATCGAGCTGGGATCTGGTACGTGGTGACTGCCGCTCTGTACGCGTACCCATGCTACACCGAATTGCTGCAGGGCTTGTTGGAGCATTTCAACCGTCGTTGGAACACAGTGGCAACAGCAGAGGGAGAGACCAGCCTTGACTTGTGGTCTCTATTCAGGATTTCTGGCTTGTCGATCATCGGTGAAGGGTACGAGGAGGTGGTACTAGATGACCTCCACCGTAGTCAAACTATTGGACTGGGAAGATACCGAGTGCCTTACAGTTATCGGTATCTGATAAAGACTTGGAGAGATTTGGCTCTGGCACGGAGAGAGAGAGAGCTGCTCAGACTCCCCGGGTACTACTGAATGTATGGGTCCGTCATTTCTACAACGGGCCGTTTTGCTTTTACCAGGAGTTCACCAGGGATCAAACTCCATGGGAGGAGTACACAGAGGTGAAGCTATGCTTTCGGACGTACTCCCGATATGAGTATGCACTGCAGGAGGGGTGGAATTCCCATTGTTTGCCAGACTTGACATATCTCGTAGGGTATCTGGCATATTGGTTGGCGACTTTTGTAGTTCCTCACGGAGAGGACGGGCTGTTAAGAGCCGAGTTGTTGTGGCCGGCTTGCTTGTTGACTGAGGGGAGGCAGTTGGCTCTAGCTCCCGCTGCACTGGCCAACATCTACCAGGGACTTGGAGTTCTGGCGGCACACTCAGCGCTGAGGGAGAGGAGTATACTTCTGTCGACCCACTACCTTAGTGTGTGGGCCGGGTTACTGTTCCCGGGACTGGTGACGCGGGGTACTGTGGCGAACCCGACGGCACCACTTTTGTTCAGCTTTCTTGGGCAGCCGGATGGGGATGCAAAGGAGCAGCTTGAGGGGGCCAAGAGGGCCCTTTGTTACCTGCCCACCCGGGGCGAGGAGGGACTGCCCTTCAATAGTGTAGTGAGGGGCTCTGGCCTCTTTCTGGGGGCTTCAGGTGGAGGGGCGACCAGCGCCCGCCCCAGTCAGGGGGCGGCCAACACTGGACCACGGACTGAGTGGATAGTGAGCACTCGAGCAGCCGTGTTGGCATTGCACCGGTCGGCGATGAGTTTCTTGGAGCCGTACTACCCACATCGCTTTACCAGAAACTTTGGGTACGACAAGGGGATTCCGCCGAACAGGGAGTTCCATCTGACGGGCAGACAATACAAGGGCAAGGACACCCACCTTCTTGCAGCGGCCTGGTGGGATTTCTACTGCTGCTAGGAGCCGTAGCGATTCTTGATGTCGGAGCAGAGTCGTCGGGGATGATTTGATATGTACTACGCCCAGTGGTGGTTAGGGCACAGTCACCTCTACTGACAGAAGGCCTCCGTGATTAGGAAGGTGGAGGACAGTCACCTACTGAGGGAGGATCTGCCTGCCATCACACTGGACGAGGGGTACCTGAGGACCCGTGTTGCTCGGATCCGTCGAGAGGTCAAGCAGATTGCGGTGCAGTGGCCCCGGAGTGGTCGGGGTACATCTTCTAGGAGCTGAAGCAATGGAGGGGCACTAAATCCCCTGGGATGGGCATCGGCGACAGCGACCGGCGTGAAGGTGTCCTGACCAAGGGCACCTAGGGCTTGGTGGACTTAGTTCTTGGCCGATTGTGGCCTCCGGGGCAGAGGGTCGCTGGACCGGGATCTCCCGCACGGGAGCTTTGCCGATATAGTGGTCGATGACTGGAGACGACACATCACCCACGCGATTGGGTCAGTTTGGCCCGTGGAGTTCGTGTCCTAGATTGAGTGCGCCCGCACTCCACGGGATATTCGGGAGGCCGTCACGATGGCGGCCCGAGCCCTGACGATAGGGATGGAGCAGTTGGTGCCCCTACCATTGACCCCCTTTGGGGATTCAGGTTCGGCTTTCCTCCCTTAGTCTGTTCTCTTTCTTTCATTATGTAATTCTTAGCCACAGAACTAAGATGTTGTATATTGCTGTGTTTGTCAGCAGGTTCTGCGGCAGAGGGGGACCAGCCCTCCACGGGAACATCCTCAGGGAATGGGGATGGAGGTTTGTGGCCTCGGAGAAAGCGCCCCTATGTGGCAAATTCAGCGGTTGAGATCGGCGGGTCATCTGAGGGACCCCAGACTGGAGAGCGAGTTGAGGAGGAGACGGCCTTGAGTGAGTGTCACCCCAGCTCTTTTGTTTTTATCTGGTTTAGCCAATATGATTGACTAATTCTATTTTGTGGGACTCGTCTGTCTATTACAGCTCTGCAGGTGGATGGTGTGGAGGTGACTTTCTCGCCCCCTCGAGATGCAGATCCCCCGCGTGAAGAGGAAGCAGGAGGGGAGGTCGACATGGAGGAGCTTACGCGTCTGCTGAGCGAACCCTTCCCCAACATGGAGGACTTTCCCGACTTTGAGTCGTGGACAGCCATGGGAGGAGTCGGCCCAGGTAGGAGTTTCGAACCTTGGGTGCATGCCGCGGCTTTGGTTTGCCTCTGGTTATTTGTTGTGACTTTCCGAATTATGCAGGGGGGGCAGAGGCACCAGGGGCCGAGGCCCCTGCCGAAACACAGGGTGAAGCACCTGGCCAAGCCAACAAGCTAGGGTCTGTGGTGGCCAGCAGTCGTCAGGGTGAGTGCCCGACCACCGATGAGGGGATCTTCTTGTTGCTGTTGAGCTCCTTTTTGGCAAGCCAGAATTATTGACTTGATTTATGTTGCTAGTTTGGCAGGTGAGGATGCGGCAGCGACCCTGGAGATGATCCAGGAATTGGTGGATGCTGACTCGTCAGTGGTCCTGCCATCTTTCGGAGATGAGCCCGAACCGAAGGCCTCCGTGCCCTCAGCCATCGTTGAGGATATATTGGGTAGACCAGAGCCGTTGCTGAAGAGGGTGCCTCTCCCACCTTTCCCGACCGTAGTGTTGGCCTGTACGGTGAGGCTAGCGGAGTCCTCTAGTGTGGGACCGTCGGGTATGTAGCTAAGCACTTGATTGTTTCAGGGTAGATTATTTGACTTTCCCGCCTATACTGAGCTTTGCCTGGGATGGATTACAGGTACCTCTTCCCCTCTAGAAGAGGGAGAGCTCCCTCGGGACACAGACCGGCCATCAGGAGATGAACCTCCCATCGCGGCTACTACTGGGGGTGACGAGGAGTTTGTCGACATTGAGGGGGTTTCTGAAGGAGATTCCCTGACTGGTGAGATTCTTCCCTAGCACCTTTGACTAGGGAGCTACCTTTATGTGAGGCCGGACTTGATAATAGCCTAATATGGTTTCCCAATGTATAGGTTCCCCTGATTTGCCCGCTGCTGGGGGTTCATCAGAGAGCTCATCTGGTTCTTCAGAGGGCGGCAGCGCCACGATGGAGACTGACGAGAGCTCAAGCTCGAGTTCTTCTTCTTCCTATGAGGCCTCTTCTGTCGGGGATGCCAAGATGGAGGTGACATTGGAAGGTATAGGTGGCTTCTTCTTGCCTCTGCACTAGCTTTGATACAGCGTTTATGGTAGAGTGCTGATAGTTTTTTTTGTGTTATGTCCAGGACTGGAGTCTGAGGAGGAGCACGCGTCGGCTCCCGCCGAGGAGGGTCAGGAAGAACCCTCCGTCACCCCAATGGCCATTGGGGAGGATTGGGTTGCAGGGGAGTCTCTACCCTCTCCGACTCCTGTAGAGGACACTACCGGGGTGGAGGAGAGGTTACCTTCACCGACCCCGAGTTGGGAAATCACAGGCGGTGCAAGAGCTACACCAGGTGAGGGTCAGGACCTTTCTCAGGTTTTTTCACCTCGTCTTGTCATAGGAAAGTCCTGAACAGTGTTGACCCATTTCGTGTTTGATGGGGTTGTGCAAGTCCTTCTGGTGTGCTGGCTGAGATGGGTCGCTCCTCTCTCACATTGGAGATTGAGTGGCCTACATCAGTTTGACCACCGGAGCCGCTGCTGGACGCCAGCGTAGGTGTGGCCATACTTCAGCGAGCCCGGGGCTATGTAGGGGGTGACCCCCTGCCTTGCCTAGAGGAGCTTTGGCAGCAGTTGCGAGAGTGCACACGCGGTTACCACGGCCTCGGGTTCCCTCGTGGGCCCTGGATGTCTGGCTTGGCCGGCCTTTGGGCGGAGTACCTGCGGCTTCTGGAGGCTCAGGAGCAGCGGGCACAGCGGCTGGCGGCCATTCGGGAGGTACGGGAGCAGCGCGTTCAGCTTAAGGTAGCTGTGACCGAGCAGAGGGGGCTTGCCGACGCAGCCGTGTCTCTTCCTCAGGACCGTGCTAGGAAGCTGAGCGAGGCAGCTAGCAGAGCGGAGGCCTTACAGAAGGCCTTGGTGGAGCAGCGACGAGCTGTAGAGCTTGCTAGAGCTGAGTGGCGGACTGTCAAAGCCGTAGCCGAGGCTAGTGTTCAACTGGCGTCGGCCTTGGAGGCGGAGCTAGCGACTGCGGAGTCCCGCTACTGGTGTAGGGGCTGGGAGGCCGGTAGTAGCCTTTTCAATGCCGGAAGAGTCGAAGACACCTGGTTCGCCCCGAATTTCTACTTCCCGAATGGGAGCTGGTTCCTCCCCTCGAAATAGGATGACTCGTTGATGCGAGATGGACCACGGACACGACAAGCTCGTGATTGTCCCTTAACGAGGGAAGCGTCGGACGTGCGCGGTTGAGAAACCGACAGTGAGCTAGGGTGGTCGGCTCTCTCTTGTGCCCGGATCGGGTCACGGGATGGTAACGCTCTCTCTCGCAGCAACGATGATATATATATAAAGTGAGCTAATTACCCTATCATGCTCTCTAGCAGCGGTATAAAGATATATATACGAAAGAAAGCAAATGCCGAGAAGGGAGCGAAAACGATACCTCCACGCGGTCGGCATGGGGAAGACGGACCCGGCCGAAACTCGTACTCCCGGAACAATAATACACGATTGTTACAGTAATGAATCACTACCCACTCCACGCAGGGAGGTAAAGGGCTACAAAAGTGGGTCTGGGAGGACCGAATTTGGGTTGACGGGCGGCTTCTCGCGTCTCTTCGGCAGCACCCGAACTCGTGACTGTGGGGCCCACGTGCTGGCCGAAGGGGTTGTGTGGGACCCGGTGGCACCACTGTAGTGGGGACACTTGGGGAAGCGCTCCCTGGGATGGTGGCATGCTGGTTCACCGGCCGGAGGCCGGACGGCTCCGATCGGCACCGGTCGGAATAACCGGCCACAGATCTATCGGCTCTGTTATCAGGCGCGCGCTCTGTCGAGAACGGACGCTGCGATCAGCCCCGATGTCGGATCAACATGAAACTGGCACCGTTGGAAAGCTAACTCAAAATACTTAGATCTAAGACCAGAGAGAAAAAATGGAGTGCTCCAGATCTGGCCTTGACCGAATTTCCAAGCTGCTGTTGTATAGTGGTCGAAATCTCAGATCAGCATGGAACTTTACTGAGAGTTGGCATTGACTGATAGGTAGTCCTCCGAATCTGAAGTTTGGTTCTTCAGAAAAGTTGTGGAGGATCAAGATAGGAAATCGGGGATATTTTTTATGAAAGGTTTTGTGGAGAATTGAATATTCTAAGAATTTTATACTGGCAGTGGGTCAGATCTGGATTGATGCAGACATAACAGATTTTGAAACTTGGAAGAATTTTATAAAATATGTAGGCGGCAAACCAAAAATCAAGAAACTTTATGGAGATAGGGGAAGGTGGAAAGAATCTCCAATAAAATTGGGGGTTCCTGGGAAAATCAAAAGAGGGGTCGAATATGGGAAACTCAGGCGGATTGTCACAGTGAACAGACAGTTGACAGATCTGGGAAGAGGTTGAAAACCGAAAATGGTAAAATAGGAAAAGAAGGAATTTGGGCGTGAAATTATTTGTGGATATGGGGATACAAGATAGGAACACACCCTGAAAGTTTTAGATCAAGAAGATGTCGGGGTGGAGAGCAGTAATTCTCGAAGTGGCCTTCTATCTAGTAGGACAGAACCTGGACAGAACTTCCGACGGTGGCTCGATGGCGGCACGAACGGCGGCGGTGGCACCGGAGATGAACTCAGAGATTGAGGGGGAGGAGATAGAGGGGTTCCACTCTAGAATTGGGGGTTGGGGATGAAGAAAACTAGAGGGAGAGAGAGGGGAGGTCGAAATTCTCACAAGGGGGGCTCTTGCACAATGCTTTTTTCACTTTCATTAATTCTAAATAATAGAAATACATGACTTATATAATAAATGAAAAAAGACCATGAATACCCTTAGATCTAGGATCTGGAGTGGCATTTAAGGGACTTCATATTTGATCCAAATAAAATAAAAAAAATGAAATTCCTAATTAATTCTAATGGGGGGACAAGGTAGGTGAGGTAGGTAGCCTACCTTTCAATTTTTAATCCACTTGTCTCCCATGTGGTCAATTGACATTCAAACCTTCTAGATGGCCACCTAGGATGGTTTGACCAGCCCCACATGGCCTAAGTGGACCAATGGGAAAGGGCTGTGGGCCCCTTGCTTGGGCCTACTGAAATTTTATATATAAACCCACTAAGACTTACAATTGCGTACCCATATAACACAAGGGTATACATACAAATATAAAATGACATAAATGCAAACAAAATGCGGACGGTCTTGCTTCGATGTCCCCATCAATTCTCCCCGGGTGGGAGGAAGTTGACCCAGTCGAGTAGGGGTATGGATGCTCGAGTACTCCGGCGGATCCGTCACCGTGCCAAGTAACGCGGGTATGCTCCACTCCAAGTGACCGTCACCTGCTCATTCCATATACACCCGATATGCACAAGCTGCTGTGGGCTAGAGGTGGACACTCCGGGTGGGGCACTCTCAAAATGGGAGGAGGCGGCTTGAAGACTCACTAGGAATCACCGCTGAGTCCCTATAGGTGATTGATCCGGGTATAGATGTAGAACCGATCCCATACTCATCGAGCGAGTCCACTCGCCTCTTACTCATAAGAGATCGACAACGAGCTTACACAAGACACATGCAGACTCACCATGCACTAACACACATATGCAAACCACACAAATAAGAAATGGACTCATGCATGACTCTGGACAAACCTATTGTTAGTCCGACCCGTACATGGATGACGGCGGGCCAGGACACCCGAATGTGTGCCATGCATGCAGTTGACGTAACCGGAGGTTGTCATCATGGGGAACTCCTAGACATCCTACGATGCACCAATCATGGACATTGGGCTTGGATGTGGGAAGTCCGGGAGGTGCAGGTGGTTTAGATGGATCGGGGAAACCAAAGTCTTCATTACCCCTAAATGATGGTTCGGACCTATGGCTATGTTGAGGTTGTCTGGCCCGAGTGGAAAAGGCGTGATAGTGAACTCCGCGGAGGAAGTGGAGTGAAGATGGAGGCTCGGGAGATTCACTAGTGAGGGGGTCAAAAGGGTCGAAGAAGGTATGACCCCGTGAGATGGGTTCCAACATGACATGGTCCCAAGTTTGGAATTCATAATCACCGCCATACATTATGATCGGTGGGACGACGGACATGTGTAGAAAATAAGATTCCTCCCTTGGGCAAAAGGGAATGAAGTCGGATTCGGTCGACATAGGGAGGAATAATAGAATCTCTGTGGTGACACAACCCACGGTGCACTCGGAGGTAATGGACCCTAAGGCCAGATGGGTGAAGCTAAGACTAGCGGTTGGTCAAAGCCTCGGGCCAATAGGTGCGTCAACTTCCATTGTGAATCTAATCCCATGACAAGATCGTCCAACGTGTCAACATGGTGACTAGATCGAAATGTGGTTTGGAATGAGTTGACCGACACTAAAGATAGGATGGGGTCCCTGGATGGGAAGGGAGGTGGGACCGAGCCTTCCTTGAGCCATCTAAGAAGTGGTTCGGCTATATAAAGAGTACCCGTTAGAAATACGGGTGGCTCGGGCTTTGGTAATTCCAAATGAGGTGGTTCCGAATCAAGTTCGGAAATCGAGAGTGATGACATTGGAGCTCTCATGGGTGAGGAAGGAAGGTCCTTCTCGTGGAGAAGGGGTCCTTGGGGTGGTTCCGGGAACAACCAATCTACCCGATAGTAAACTGATCTAGGCTAGTACTAAACCGATCTAGGCTTGTACTAAACCTTTGCACTTGTCCCATCATGGCTTGGAACATTGCACCCACTTCATCGGGACTATAGGCTCGGGATGCGGCCATGGTTGCAAAGATGGGGTTGGGTCCCCTAGGAATGGATATGCAAGGCCATTTTTTTTTTGTTTTTGTTAATGCAAGCACCTAGACACGACTTAGAATGAGATGCACATGCAAAGTTAAAATGAGACTCGACTACACACCTAGATAAAACCAAGATTCGGTACGTGGCGGAGTTAATCGATCCGAAGATCACTCGTGCAAGTGTGCGGCCTTCCCGATAGGCATAGCCTAACGTTCGGATAACACCTTTTTATATACCGAACAATGGTATGGGGATGCAACCTTAGACCGACTTAGACAATGACTATACGTAAATGACACACTTTTTTTTTGAAGTTTTACAAATGACTACCCTAGACTCAACCAGGCTCTGATACCAAATTGATGCGGGACGGACCACGGACACGATAAGCTCGTGATTGTCCCTTAACGAGGGAAGCGTCGGACGTGCACGGTTGAGAAACCGGCAGTGAGATAGGGTGGTCGGCTCTCTCTTATGCCCGGATCGGGTCATGGGACGGTAACGCTCTCTCTCGCAGCAGCAGTGATATAAATATAAAGCGAGCTAATTACCCTATCATGCTCTCTAGCAGCGGCATAAAGATATATATACGAAAGAAAGCAAATGCCGAGAAGGGAGCGAAAATGATATCTCCACGCGCTCGGCGTGGGGAAGAGGAACCCGGCCAAAACTCGTACTCCCGGAACAATAATACACGATTGTTACAATAATGAATCACTGCCCACTCCATGCAGGGAGGTAAAGGGCTACACAAGTGGGTTTGGGAGGACCGAATTCGGGTTGACGGGCGGCTTCTCGCGTCTCTTCGGCAGCACCCGAACTCGTGACTGTGGGGCCCACGTGCTGGCCGGAGGGGCTGTGTGGGACCCGGCGGCACCGCTATAGTGGGGACACTTGGAGAAGCACTCCCTGGGATGGCGGCAGGGTGGTTCGCCGGCCGGAGGCCGGACGGCTCCGATCGGCACCGGTCGGAATAACCGGCCACGGATCTGCTGGTTCTGTTATTAGGCGCGCGCTCCGGTGAGAACGGACGCTTCGATCAGCCCCGATGTCGGATCGACACGAAACTAGCGCCATTGGAAAGCTAACTTGAAATACTTAGATCTAGGATCATAGAAAAAAAATGGAGTGCTCCAGATCTGGCCTTGACCGAATTTCCAAGCTACCGTTGTACAGTGGTCGAAATCTCATATCAGCAGGAAACTTTCCTGAGAGTTGGCATTGACTGATAGGTAGTCCTCCGAATCTGAAGTTGGGTTCTTCAGAAACGTTGTGGAGGATCAAGAGAGGAAATCGGGGATATTTTTTATAAAAGGTTTTGTGGAGAATTGAATATTCTAGGAATTTTATACTGGAAGTGGGTCGGATTTGGACTGATGCAGATAGAACAGATTTTGCAACTTGGAAGAATTGTATAAAATATGTAGGCGGCAAACCAAAAATCAAAAAAATTTATGGAGATAGGGGAATGTGTACAAAATCTCCAATAAAATTGGGGGTTCCTGGGAAAATCAGAAGAGGGGTCGAATATGGGAAACTCAAGCAGACTGTCACAGTGAACAGACAGCTGACAGATCTGGGAAGAGGTTGAAAACTGAAAATGGTAAAATAGGAAAAGAAGGAATTTGGGCATGAAATTATTTGTGGAGATGGGGATACAAGATAGGAACACACCCTGAAAGTTTTCGATCAAGAAGATGTCGGGGTGGAGATCAGTAATTCTTGAAGTGCCCTTCTATCTAGCAGGACAGAACCTGGACAGAACTTCCGACGGTGGCTCGACGGCGGCACGAACGGCGGCGGCGGCACCGGAGATGAACTCAGAGATTGAGGGGGAGGAGATAGAGGGGTTCCACTCTAGAATTGGGGGTTGGGGATGAAGAAAACTAGAGGGAGAGAGAGGGGAGGTCGAAATTCTCACAAGGGGGGCTCTTGCACAATGCTTTTTTCACTTTCATTAATTCTAGAATAATAGAAATACATGACTTATATAATAAATGAAAAAAGACCATGAATACCCTTAGATCTAGGATCTGGAGGGGCATTTAAGGGACTTCATATTTGATCCAAATAAAATAAAAAAAAATGAAATTCTTAATTAATTCTAATGGGGGGACAAGGTAGGTGAGGTAGGTAGCCTACCTTTCAATTTTTAATCCACTTGTCTCCCATGTGGTCAATTGACATTCAAACCTTCTAGATGGCCACCTAGGATGGTTTGACTAGCCCCACATGGCCTAGGTGGACCAATGGGAAAGGGCTGTGGGCCCCCTTGCTTGGGCATACTGGAATTTTACATATAAACCCACTAAGACTTACAATTGCGTACCCATATAACACAAGGGTATACATACAAATACAAAATGACATAAATGCAAACAAAATGCGGACGGTCTTGCTTCGATGTCCCCATCACTCTTTCTGGGTCGAAAGTGGACGGAGAGAGGGGTAACTCAGGAGTCCTCCCACGGCCTCTACCTCATCCCCGGCCATGACCTCGGCCGTGACCGGTGTGTTCTAGAGATGGCTGTAGCCCCAGAGGGGCGGTAGCCCTTTGTCTTGTCCGGGATGCTACTGGCTCGCCCCACCGAGAAGCGTTGATATTGTCGGGAGGTGGGATGGCCACCATGTTGCAGGTGAAGCGCCGGAGCATTTCTTCCAGTTGCTCTGTAGTGATCTCCTTGTCTTTATAGCACAAGGAGAGCTCGTCAGGGATCACGAGTCTTTCGCCGTTCTTGAGCTTTTGGATCATCTCTTGGACCCAATTTTTGAGTCGGGCTCGTTTCTGCATTTCTTCCCACGGGATGTAGCTATCGAGTGGGAGAGCCCCAGTAGGACGAGGGGGAACGTATTGCTCCAGGTCATCAATGAGCCGTTGGAGCCTTTGGAGAGGCGTTGGCTCGGCCAAAGATTACAGGGCAGCTACTTGTTCAGCTTGTTTCTTGAGCCACCTTCTGAGGTTCTTCCTCCTATTTTTCTCTTGTCTCTTGGAGATAGCGGTCTCCAAGGGAGTAGGAGGGAGAGGTGCTGGAGCCGGAGCTGACAAATCCTGATGAGGATATCTCCGAGTTGATGCCTTTGCAGGGCGAGGTCGATGACTCTTCCTCGTCTGAATTTCGATCCAGGTGCCTTCCGCTTGTTGTATCTGGAAGGTGGCATTAATCGCCTGCTCGATCACCTCGAGCGGCAATTCCTGGTATGCCGGCATGCTGGGACTGGCATCCGAAGACGTATGCGCGATTTGGTGCCTTACCCACGGTGGCGACAGGAGCCTACAAGGAGTCGGTAGGCTGGTACTGGCATCCGAAGACGTGTGCACAGTTTGATGCCTTAACCGCGGTGGCGGCGGCTTCTGTTGAGAAGCGGGTAGAGAGGTGCACTGGTAGTCCTACTCCTTAGCCTTGCCTTTGTAACCATGCTGAGAGATGGGCCCAGCGGCAACTGATGGCGTTGCTAGACGTTGTCGCTCTGCAAAGTTATCCCGACTCTGTGGAATGGCGGAGCCTTGTGGCGGCGGGCCCGCCACTTGAATCGAAGCCGCTGAAGACTCCGAAGATGCCTTCTTCGTACTTCGAATTGTGTCAACGGGTAGGTGGAGAGGACCCGACGGCCCCTCCGTTGAGGAGGTGTAACGAGGTTGATGCGAGGCCTCACCTTGCTTTTGCTTTCCCTTCCTATCCGCGGCCGTCGGCGACGGAGATAGGACGTGGAGAGGACGAGGGAGAGCAGAAGAGCCCATGATCGGCTCGCCCACCAAAATGCCCTCTCGGCCGAGAAGGACCTGGAGGAGTCTGGCAGTGTCTTCTTCAGGAAAAGGGAGAGACTTTAGCTCCCGCCAGGGCCGCCATCGCATAGCCAAAGTGGCTGGGGTGGGCTGGCTGGGTGCTAATGTATGAGAGCCCGAAGGGGACGGAGGAGCAAGGGAATGCATGACTTTGACTGAGAAGTTGGTCGGCCCCGTCTCTTGACTAGTATCCCGCTCTCTACGACTTCATAATTGTTGAAGCGCTTCTTGATTGTCGGTCCGGAACTCGAGCCATTCTAGAGGATGCTGGTAAAGCAGCATGTGCCCATTTCTTTGAGGAGAGTCTGGCCGCTCTGGCGCGTCCCTGGCGAGGCTCAGGGTCTCTTCGACAGCTTGTCGAAGCCTAACGAGCAACATGGAGTTTCTTTCCGCATCGATCTGCTCCCATCAGATCTGTTCCTGGATGAGGTGTTGAACTTCCTCACAAGACTCGATCGGGTGGCAGATTCTAGCGTGGAAGGGGCAGTACTGGGGGTGACTACGATCCCAATGGGTGTAGTCGGCAGGCGAGTCGCGGGGCATTATTTGCCTATTCTTGACGAGGATATCAAAGAGTCATCGGGTTCTCTCCTTGCGGAAGGAGAGAGGTCTCTGATCATGCCAAGGCCTCCACCCTGGATACCAGATCGAACGTTCCCTCCGATTGGTGCCGGGCTCCTCTGACTCGTCATCATAAAGAGAGAATGCGGCCATCATGTGGATGACATTGGCTGAGGGGTGAGCCACGCGGGCTGTCTTAGCCGGCCTGGCCCACGTATGTGGTTGCGGAGGATCGACGAGACCGCTCTTCATTTTGACAAGACCGTCTCGGATCAGCTTCTGTGCCTGAGTCTTGAAGATGTAGCAATCATCAGTTGAATGACCCAGCATGCGATGGTACAGGTAGTAACTGGGATCGTCGGTCTTCAGGGCCTCATCCGGCTTGCGGATTACTGGCAGTTTGATAATCTTCTGAGCCATACCGAGGTCGAAGAGCATCTTCGTGTGTTCCTTTTTGAAGGAGAAGGGTGTCTTCATACGTTCCGAGAAGGAGGGAGCAGCCGGCTTATCCGTTGGCTTTTTGTCAGAGCCGCTAGACTTAGTGATGCGGGACGGACATGGGAACCGATTCTAAGTGATGCTGACCTCGGACTCTAAATGGAGACGTGACCAGCAACATATGAATAGGAGAGTCACTTCGGCCCGACATTAAGAGTTCCTATGGGCTATACATCGCTAATAGAAACGCAAGCTCACTCGTCGTCCCAAGCGAGGGGAAATGTGGATCCGCGCGGTTGAGAAACCGGCAGAGTCAAGGGTGGTCGACTCACTTCCGTGCTCGGATCGAGCCACGGGACGGGTCACTCTCTCGCTCATAGCGGTGACATGGACTCACGGGCGAGACTCCTACGCTCTCACAGCGACATACGACCATATACTAGCTAAGCAATGTAATGCCAAGAAGTTAAGACCGTACCTCCACGCACCCGGCGTGGGGAGGACAACCTCGGCCAAATCTGTACTCCCGGTTAACAAAGTTTTACAGTGGTACTAAGTTTTGACCCACTCCACGCAGGGAGGTAATAGGTCACATGTGGGGCTCGGGAGTCACGGGAATTGCGTTGACGGGCAGCATCTTGATGTCGCTCCGTCGGTGTCAAATGCATGTTTTGGTGCTGTCCGGATGGCGCCATCTACGGGTTCGTGGGACCCACGGACCACTCTATCCTCCGAGTCTGGCGGGGTGGGTCCTACTGTGATGGTGGCCCCTGAAGATGAGCCTCCCTGGATGGCGGTCGGGCGGGAGTGTCGGTCAGAGGCCGGGCGGCTCCGACCACCACTCGTTGGAGGGGTTGTCCTCGGATCTGATGCTGCTCTTTTACAGCGCGCGACCCGGTGAGGATGCTTGCTGCGATCACTCCCGACATCGGATCAACACACAAGAGGTATAGTTGGAAAGATCTTTCGAAGTACTTCGATCTAGGGCTAGAGAGAAAAATTGAAACTTCACGGATCTGGCCTCAGTCAATTTTTCAAGTTGCTGTTGGACAGGGCCCGAAATCTTAGGCCAGCAGGGAAGTTTCCTGAGTACTGCCATTGACCGCGGGGTAGACTTCCGAATCAGAAGATGTGTTCTTCATAAAAGTTGTATAGGGGAGAGAGAGGAAAACGGGAATATTTTTTATGTAAGGTTTTGTTGAGATTTGGATGGGGAAAGATATTTTATACTGGGGGGTGGTCGGTTCTGGACAGAGGCAGACAAAACTGAGTGGAGATCTGAAAGTGATTTTTAGAAAATAGGTGAAGGCCTTTAGAACTTCAACGAAAATTCATGGATGGATAGGGTGTTAAACAGAACCTCCAATAAAATTGGGGGCGCAAAAAAAAATCAAGAAGAGGTCCAAAGAGGGGAAACTCAGAGCTACTGTGAATCTGGACTGAAAGTTGACAGATCTAGAAGGAGGGGATGAACGAAAATGGAAAAATGGAAAATGAAAACTAGAAGCCAAACCAAATTTTCTGAGATGTGGGGGTGACCTCTGGAACTCACCCTGAAGATTCGGACTCTAAAAGATTTCGATGTTGGGAGAAAGAATTCATGGAAGAAGGGTCTGTCCTGGGTGGACAGAACGCCGGCGACGACGGCGGCGGTGCGACGGCGGCGGCAGCGAGCTTCAAGAACGGGTACCGGAGGCATCTCACCTCAGAATACAACCATCTCAACTACAGAAGGGGGAGAGAGGAGGGGAAGTTGCACAAGGCTGGGGGCTCCAAGGAATTTCTCACAAAATGTATGCATTAATTCCACTCAAAATGAAAATACAAGTCTCTTATAGAAAATACAAAAAGACTAGTTCTATCCCTAGATCTAGGATTGGTGGGGGGTAAAAGAGGGAGTTTACAATTTATTTCTCCCATGTGGTTTGGAACAAATAAAATAAGATTTCAATCCTAATAAACTATATTATACATGGGGCACCCCCTTGACTTATGTGTTCCAAATTTTGATTTTTGTTACCCTTTGTCCCCCCTTGGTCTAACCCTTCTAGAAGCCCACCTTGGAGGGTTGACTGACCCCACATGGGCCCAAGAGCTGAGGTGGATCAATGGGAGAAGAGATGGGGGCCCGCGGGACCCAGTTGGTCCCAAATTACAAATAAACCCCTTTTACAATCTTAATTACAATCCGAATAAAGTCAAATAAACACACATTACACACAGATAAAATCCCAGTAAATATGATAAATACTAAGACTCAAGGGAAAGTCTCTAGACTGTCTCCGAGCCAGATGGAAGCCGATGTAGCTCGAGTGGTGCTTCACGTACGGTACCGATGGCTCACCGGTTCGTACTTCTCGATCGCTCTGGTGTCCGCACCACCTTCCTTATTTTAACTCTACGTTGAATCTAAGGAAGGCGATCCATGATTACGAGTTATCTTTCTTAATTTTAATCCTATTAGAATAAGGTATTCATCCCTATAAATACCCCTTCAATTTCCCTAGCGCGAGAACCATATACACGCACGTCTCTGAATTAATAATTCTCCTGCTGAATCCCCTTGCTACCGCTGCCAGAGGAGTATTGTTCTGTGGCTGTTGTTGTGGCATTTAAGCTCAAGCCTTGAGCTCTCCCTCCTCTGTCCTGCTCACAGGCGCAAAAAATGATCTTTCTGTCTTCTTTTTTAATTCTGATATTCTCTGCATATCATCATCACACCCACGGTTTCTAGGGTCATCTTAGCATATTTTATTTATTTCTTTTGCATACATATACTTCCTATCCTTTACTCCTCTTAGGGATTTTAAAAACAAAAAAAACAAGGTGTGTTTATGCTCATATTCCATATCATCATTCTATTGAGTATAGATACTACACTTCTATTGGCTAATCCAAATCTTTTGCTTTGTTTGTTTATTTTCTTTTCAAGGGTAATCAATCCTAATAAACTATATTAGGATTGAAATCTTATTTTATTTGTTCCAAACCACATGGGAGAAATAAATTGTAAACTCTCTCTTTTACCCCCCACCAATCCTAGATCTAGGGATAGAACTAGTCTTTTTGTATTTTCTATAAGAGACTTGTATTTTCATTTTGAGTGTAATTAATGCATACATTTTGTGAGAAATTCCTTGGAGCCCCCAGCCTTGTGCGACTTCCCCCTCCTCTCTCCCCCTTCTACAGCTGAGATGGCTGTATTCTGAGGTGAGACGCCTCCGGTATCCGTTCTTGAAGCTCGCCGCCGCCGCCGTCGCCCCACCACCGTCGTCGCCGGAGTTCTGCCTACCCAGGATAGACCCTTCTTCATGAATTCTTTCTCCCAACCTCGAAATCTTTTGGAGTCCAAATCTTCAGGGTGAGTTTCAGAGGTCACCCCCACATCTTAGAAAATTTGGTCTGACTTCTAGTTTTCATTTTCTATTTTTCCATTTTCGTTCATCCCCTCCTTCCAGATCTGTCAGCTTTCAGTCCAGATTCACAGTAGCTCCGAGTTTCCCCTCTTCAGACCTCTTCTTAATTTTTTTTTGCACCCCCAATTTTACTGCAGGTTCTGTCCAACACCCTATCCATCCATGAATTTTCGTTGAAGTTCTAAAGGCCTTCACCTATTTTCTAAAAATCACTTTCAGATCTCCACTCAGTTCTGTCTGCCTCTGTCCAGATCCGATCACCCACCAGTATAAAATATCTTTCCCCATTCAAATCTCAACAAAACCTTACATAAAAAATATTCCCGTTTTCCTCTCTCTCCCCTCTACAACTTTCATGAAGAACGCATCTTCTGATTCGGACGTCTACCCCACGGTCAACGGTAGTTCTCATGAAACTTCTCTGCTGACCTGAGATTTTGGGCCCTATCCAACAGCAACTTGAAAAATCGACTAGGTCCAGATCCGTGAAGTTCCAATTTTTCTCTCTGGCCCTAGATCGAAGTAATTCGAAAGAGTTTTCCAACGATACCTCTTGTGTGTCGATCCGACGTCGGGAGTGATCGCAGCAAGCATCCTCGCCGGGTCGCGCATTGCAAAACAACAACATCAGATCCGAGGACAACACCTCCAACGAGTGGAGGTCGGAGCCGCCCGGCCTCTGACCGACGCTCCCGCCCGACCGCCGTCCAGGGAGGCGCGTCTCCAAGGGCCACCATCACAGCGGGACCCACCCCGCCAGACTCAGAGGATAGAGTGGTCCGTGGGTCCCACGAACCCGTAGATCACGCTATCCGGACAGCACCAAAACGTGGATTCGGCACCGACGGAGCAACATCAAGATACTGCCCGTCAACCCAATTCCCGTGACTCTCGGGCCCCACATGTGACCAATTACTTCCCTACGTGGAGTGGGTCAAAACTTTGTACCACTGTAAAACTTTGTTAATCGGGAGTACAGATTTGGCCGGGGTTGTCTTCCCCACGCCGGGTGCGTGGAGGTACGGTCTTAACTTCTTGGCATTACATTGCTTAGCTAGTATATGGTCGTATGCCGCTATGAGAGCGTAGGAGTCTAGCCCGTGAGTCCATGTCACCGCTGTGAGCGAGAGAGTGACCCGTCCCGTGGCTCAATCCGAGCACGGAAGTGAGTCGACCACCCTTGACTCTGTCGGTTTCTCAACCGCGCGGATCCACGTTCCCCTTGCTTGGGACGATGAGTGAGCTTGTATTTCTGTTAGCAGCGTATAGCCCATAGGAACTCTTAGTGTTGGGCCAAAGCGTCTCCATTGTTGTATGTTGCTGGTCATGTCCGCATTTAGAGTCCGAGGTCCGCATCACTTAGAATCAGTTCCCGTGTTCGTCCCGCATTAGTTTGGTATCAGAGCGAGTCGAGTCTAGGGTAGTCATTTGCAAAAAAAAAAAAAGAGTCGTTTGAGTCGAGTCTAAGTTTAAGTCGGTGTAAGTGTCACATTTGCATACCATTATTCGGTATATTGAAAGGTGTTGTCCGAACGTTAGGCTACGCCTATCGGGAAGGCCGCACACTTGCGCGAGTGATCTTCGGATCGATTAACTCTGCCAGGTACCGAGTCTTGGTTTAAGTCTAGGGTCCTTAGTGAGCATGCATTCCAACCTTGCATAGTCGGTCTAGTGTCTTGTCCACAGTTGGCATGGTCACCCTTTGGCTCCCCTAATGCCCATGGATTCCCCATCACCCAGGCAATATGGCCATTGGTCCAGCCATGGGCTTGGCAACCACCCTCTCCACTTCCGTAGGCCCAAAGCCTCGAATTTTTATGGCTCCAATGACCCGGGCGACTACCTCAAGTGGGAGGCCGCCATGGACAAATATTTTGAATGTTACACCATGTCCGATGCCATGCAAGTCACTTTTTCCCAAGAGAGACTTGTCCACAAAGCCGCCTGGAAATGGGAGAGCATTGAGCGCATGAGAGAGGTTAGGAGGCAAAGGCCCATCGAGTCATGGCAAGAGATGAAGGGCGAACTTAGGAAGGTCTACCTACCCGACCTGCTCACCTCCAACCGACCCCACCCAATCACCTCCACCCCAGTGGGCCATAATCGGAGGCACAGCGCCGCGCATGTAGAAGCGCCTAGGTCCACGACTAAGCCGAGTTAATATGGGAGAGTCCATCACATCGCTCCTACTCCAAACCCCACCATTGTCGAACTCTTCCAAATCATTTCGGATAGAGTGGATAGGAGGTGTGCTTATATCGAGTCCCTGGTTCCCCCTTGCCTACCTCATAGCCGGGATGGAACCAACGACGAGCCTAAGGAGGTAGCAGCCGGTAGTCCCAACCCGGTGCCATCTATGGTTCCATCCCAAGGTCCTCTCCCCATCATGGTGGATCCTCTTACCCCACCCACGAGTGCCCCATTGCCTACACCCCCTGTCTGTCAGGAGGATAAGGGTAAGGACCCACTTATCATGGAGCGTAGTGGGTCACGACAGCAGTGTTATCGCTGCCAGGGGTTCGGCCACTTCGTCGAATAGTGTCCCACTCGGACATCTCTAGCCCTAGGGGACAAAAGGGTTGGAGAAGCTTCACCTACCGATTTTCATTCAGAGTCATCTCAGCCAGAGCTACCTGTGTTTCTAACAAGAAATCTACTCATAGCCGAGCCACTCTTTAGCTGGCTTAGGACAGGTTTGGTCCCTGCCCCATCTTACTACTCATCCATGCAAGTAGTGCCCGTCAACTCCTTCCACACAACGTTTCGGTCTAGTCACCACATAGATACCTTGGAAGACCTTCTCCAGGGATCAGACTGCCAATGGAAGTTGACACATATGTTGGCCCCAGGCTTCGACCGACCCACAGGTCGTAGCTTCACCCATTCCTCTTTGGGGTCCATTACCTCCGTGTACACCGTGGGCCATATCACCACGGAGGTTCTTTTGTTCCTTCCCCTACTGCCCGAGCCTCACTTTAGTCCATTTGTCCCAAGGGAGGAATCCTATATCCTATACACTGTCCCATCTCCCTTCATGGATGAAGGAGATCAACAACACCTTCTAGACTTCCACCCATGGGACCTTGAGATGAGGGAATCCATATCAAGGGGTCACACATTCTTTGATCCCTTCGATCCCTTTCTTAGTGGGCCCCTTCCCCATATCGAGGAATCCATATCGAGGGGTCCACAATCTCTATTCCACCTCTTTAGGGGAGTCCACCTTTATACCCCTTCCCCACGGGTCGGGCCATCGACACCCACCGAGTCTGTTCACGGGCGAGAGACACCCAACCCTCCTGGCCCACCCAAACCTCCCAAATCCAAAGGACCATATTATGATTGTACCAACATTCTGTCACACCTAAGGTATGCATGGCACATATTCGGATGTCCTAGACCACCTTGCATATGATTGAGTCGGACTACCCTTAACTCTGCCGGTTTCTCAACCGCGCACGATCCGCGTTTCCCTCGCTTGGGACGACGAGTGAGCTTGCATTTCTATTAGCGACTTATAGCCCATAGGAGCTCTTAGTGTAGGGCCTAGTGTCTCTCATGCTCGTATGTTACTGGTCGTGTATGTATTTAGAGTCCGAGGTCCATATGACTTAAAGTCGGTCCCCGTGTCCGTCCCGCATCACTCGACCCCTTTACTGGCTTTGGCGACAGGGGTGAACTCTATGATATTCACTTCCTTACCGGGATGGCATTCTCGCGCTTGTTTACCCTTTGCTGCAGTATAGCTCGAGTTATCAACGAAGCACATTTCTATCTCGGTGACTACCGAATTGAGTTGGTCAAAGCCTTTGATATTGATGTCGAGAAGCTTTTCGCTGACCTCGGCCGCCAGACGTCGATGACATATAGTGATGGCATCCTCTTGGATGGGTGGATTGACACACCTCATGCTGAGGTCTCGCCATTTTTTGATGAAGTCGAGGGCGCTCTCACCCTTTTTCTGCCAGAGAGAACAGAGTTCGGCTAGAGAAACCCTGCGCTCGGCCGTTTGAAAGCGGTCGAGGAATTTATTGTGGAGATCGGCCCAGTCGATGACTGAGTTGGGCTTCAGGCGGGAATACCATTGGAAGGCCGTTCCCATGAGTGACATGGCAAAGTAGCGGAGGAGATATGATTCATCCAACACTAACTCGCCCATGGCCGTAACATAGTAGGCCAAGTGTTCATGTGGCGACCCCTGCCCGTCGAACTTTTACAGCTTCGGGGGCTTGGAGTACTCTGGGGGAAGCTTTTTCAGCTGGTGGTGGAGCAGGTAGGGTACATTGTAGAGATCTACCGTGACAGCCCCATCACCATACTGAGCGAGCTTTGTCTCGATAATGCGCTCGATCATCTGGCGTTGCGCCAAGAGATTCACTGGGACTGGCGTATTGGAGGCTCGTGGCTGAGCCTCAACCGGGGGCGTGCCAAACCCAGTTGCCAACGGGGTTCGGGCAATCACCGCTGACGTGTTGGCAGCATCGCGAGCCACCGGGGGTACCGGTGCTTCGGCCTGAGGCCTGTCAGGTTGCTGTGGATGAAGGTCTCGCTTCTGAAGGAGGTCTTGCAAGAGGGCGTTCAGATGCTGGTTCTCCTTCATAAGAGTGTCGAGGGTCACTTCCTGAGCCTTGTTTGTAGGAGGGTCGTTGTTGATCGGCTCTGCGTTGATAGGAGGGTCACGGTCTTCCACCGGGACCTCTTCCACGCGTTCGATGCCTGCGGTTCTACAGAAGTGCCGATGTGACCTGTTGGGGGAGGCGGCAGAGCCTGGTGGCGTGGCCTCCTGAAGTGGGATAGAGGCTGGTTCAAGTCGTCAGACTGGGTGTCTGGTTGGTGTCCGGTGGTGTAGCACGCGAACACTCGAACCGCATCATTGATGAATCGGCCGTCCACTTCCTCCGTGGGTGTCGCTCGTGGCGGACAGGCGTCCCTAGTCTGTCAAAGACCAAGATGCATTGCGGAGGGGGCTCACTCCCGATGTCAGTCGGAGGAGAACCCTGGATAGGTTGCTGGAGGGCCTGAGGACGGGCTCGCCTTTGCCTCCGCTTGCTTGCGCGGGGGACATTGGACGACTGGGCGTCATCAGACGATGCTACTGTGAGGCCAGTTGCATCCCATCTGATGCCGCGTCTGAGTGCTCATATGGGGTTGCTGATGCGCGCCCTTCGAACAACTTGAGCTTCTTCTGGGGTGACCCAGATTCTTCTCAGGTCAGATTGCTGATCTCCCTTGTCGCCACTTTTCCGACGAGTTGTCTTAGGAGACCGTGTGCCTAGCTGCGGTGGGTGCCCCCGAGCTACCACTGTAAAGCCCCAAAATTTTATATAAGTATTTCCTATGTTATTTAATAATTTTCTAGAAATTATAAAATGGTTAAAGGATTTTATAAAGGATTTATTTGAATAATAAGTCATTATAAGGCCAAATGGTGTTAATCAATTAACCCAACCCACTTAATTAAGATCCAAAAGGTTTTAAACCAAGCCCATTAAGTTTGGCCCATAATCTAGAAGGTATTTTAAATTTAAAAAATAAATGCAAATTATATATAGATAATTATTTAGATAATTAACAAAAGAGTTTTAATATTTTAAAAGTCCTAACTACGAAGACTGTAACGGTCTATCGCGAGACCGTCACAGTCAAGTAACGTAGGGTCACTCGACCGTTACACGCATGTCAGTTCCGTGAAGAAAGGAACTCGTGAAAAGATTGGAACTTGATGCTCCTATCCACTATGGATCGAATGCGAAGACTCATAATAACTCTAAGGACTCTTAGGGATAAGGATTTAGTGGAATAAGGACTCTAGAATCGATCTAATCCTCAAACCCTAACCTAAACTCTATAAGTAGGGCATAGTTTTGAACTGTGCGACCCTTACTTTTGGGACGTAAAGAAGGAAGGTAAGAAGTCATTATTTCAGGTAAGCTGTTTTGAAGTTTTTGTTCATTATACTTTAGACTAACTCCCCTCCGAATTTCACATCCTTAGGTCAAGAGGACGTGGGGTTAGAGCCCAAGGAAGTAGCTGGAAAAGTCACAAAGGAAGGTGAAGAACTAGGGCTGAATTCTCAACCAAATCCAGAAACTTCAACCTAAGAAAGAGGTAGGTTATCTCATGAATGGAAAAAAGAACTTTATAGGACTAAGAGCCTCTGGTTTAATTGAACCTCATGCATGTTAGATCATTGATTTCAAGTCTTATTAGTTACATGTATTACATGCACCTCCTAGCCCTAATAGAGAAATTAAAACATAATCGCTCATCTACCCACAATTACCTATGCATATAGATAACCTAGACTTCATCATCATGCTTAGAATATGTTGATTTACAGACATGATGTGAGTTAATCTCTTAGTCTCCATGTTAGTTTTCTGTAGCAGATGATGTAACGCACTAGGCTAAGACCATCATTTTCAAATAACGGTCTCAGACAGACCGTTACACACTCTGTGTACTGCGTTTTTCACTGTTGATAATAACGCGCTTGGATAGACGCGTTTCTTTCATGTAACGGCCCTCTACTGACCGTCACTTTCACTGTGACGCCCCCTCACAAGACCGTTACATCCTGTGTTCTGTCAACCCTAGACAGACTATGACTTGCCACTATTACATATGATTATGCCTAGATATCTAAGTTTGCAACCTGATTTCATGTTTTTAAGGTTGTTTAATTGTTCATAATAGGCATTGCCTCATTGATATCTTATTTTACTTTGATCTATGCTAATTTCATGAACCTAAATTCTATAGTTTTGTACTATAAAGCAGGACTTTTAAAGCATGGTATTGACGGAGTTTCACCACGGTTTTCACCTTGATTATACATGTCTCTCGCTGTCAATAGAGTCAATTCTATATGTACATGGCACTTACTCCGGTATGATGTCATTAGTTCACACGTTGCACTATAGGAACACTATCTTGGACATGAGGACCTCTCTATTGGATATTCCTTCCAATGAACTAGGAAATTATTATTTTAAGGCCTCCGTAATTCTCCGCGAGCCTGGGATTCCCACTAGGACGCCGAGTTGGTTGTACCAATGAAAGCCCATTAGTGGAATACACTATCGTGATTTCTAATTCCTGTAAAGTAACAGACTTGGACTGGACCGTTAGGCCCAAGTAATGGCCCAGCTTTAGACCGTTACATGCTTCTGAGTTTACTTCATTAATTCTGAACTCTGTTCAATGTAACGGCCCAGAATGGACGCGTTACATAATGTAACGGCCCGGCCCATGACCGTTACATAGCTTGCATCTATTTAACCCAAGGTTTAACCAAGGGTTGATATTCCAATGATTACATGATTCTAGATGGACCTTGGTGATCTAGAACTTAGCATATTGTTTAATTGACTTAAATAATGAATGAAAATTAAAGAACATGCCGTTATGCTACCGATTTGTTCCAAGAGCATAGCCTTGTTTAAATCATTCTTGACTCATATGTTCATACATTGAAGCATTCATTCATTGGTTATTGTTATCATGAGATTATTGAAATTGCTAAATTCTTGGCCATAACTTTACTGTTACATGCGTGGAAGTAGCTTAATTTATACCTGAAGATGCGATCGAGCACTGATTGTGTTCAAGGGCTCTATGCTAGTCCCCTCGGCTGATTGTCGGAAACATACTATTTTATAAACCATGGGGTATGATGCTACTGGCGTCGCATTGCGCTGGGAGTACTTGTTTTATAAATAAGTGAAGATCCACGATACGAAGTGACATGACTCGACATTCTTGATTGATATTCCACAGAAATTCACGAACTATGTACTCAAAAGAGACTAGTGTGATATGTGGCATTGCGTACATTCCTGTTACATGCTTGATTGAAAAGGCCAGATATCATGTTATATTCTTGCTAGCTCATTCTTGAACATTCTATCTCACATGATTATCTTGTTACTTTGGTTCTATCGCATGATTGATTCGCATAGCATGACTTTACCTAATTCTCTAGAGCTAAAATGCTAATTACTTTAATAGTGCCTTCATGTTGATACGAAGATACCTACTGGACAAGTGTGCTCATGACCTATTATTTAATGATTTTCAGGAGATGGGTATAGTTCGCATTCGGATTCGGGTGATTCGAGCAGCGGGTCCGAGAGTGACTAAGAGTTATCCTGATAAGAGAGAAGACTTAGGCAGTTTCAAGTGTTTAGATGGAGTCAATGTAATTTTCTTATTTCTTGAGTCAATTAGTGAAAAAGTCAAATTATGTATTTTTGAATATTAATTGATTATGAAATAAAGTTGAGGTTTGATTACATCTTGTGCAATTGCATCTATTTATGTGATTGTCTCGCGCTCTGAATTATTCTTGCTTGCAAGAGGCTTACCATGCCGGCTGTTCGCACTCCCCGAGCGATTCCTCCGCTGTAAATAAAGGCTCGGGGCATGACAGTTAAGTTGGTATCAGAGCCTAAGTCTCAGTGATGTAAAACCGACCTATGGACCTATTTTGCAAGCATTCAAGTTTGAGCAGCGGACTCACACTAGCGAGCTCACCCGTATGGCGCACACTAGTGCTCGATGGTGACTAGGCGATGTTGGAGAGGGTCCGAGGCGGGACCTTGAGGCTCCAATGGTTGGCTAGCTTGGGGAGAACCCCAAATGGGCCTAGGATGCCCAAATCATGGGCGGCCAACACACCAAGGGTGTGGGTTAAGTGGATGCTCTCACAACTCGCCCGCGGTGGTCACTCAATTTGGGTAGCAATTTAAAATCGGACACTCTCTTACCGCCGACGGAGTAACTATAGCAATACTAAGCTAAGCAAGTCCATTACAGCAATGAGAGATGTTCAGGAGCTCACCTAGCCGGCGTGAAGATGCCGACTCCAGCCGGAGACGGGGGCGAGCGGGGAGGCGAGGGTATGCACCCGCACGCCGCGTCGGTGTCGCTTCAACCTGAAATGGAAAGATTACACCACTACACCTCTCGCATGAGGGGTGATCTTGGGGTGGGGATTAATCTTATTACATCCAATACTACCTCCACGTAGGGAGGGGCCTTCAGCCGGCCAAGCGGGGTGAGGATTTATGCTAAGGAAACCCGATTTGCCGATCCCCGCCGGTTCTGCCAACCTTCAGAATTGTTGGACAGGGGGCCGGTGATGTCACTGCCACAAATTCCACAGAGCTCAGATCTTGACAAAACCTACGCCAAAAGTTTCCCAACTGACAGAGGATGATGCCTGAATTTTTTGGGAAGCTCTGGACCTCGGGGCTGATCGGACCGGCGACTGGAGTAGGACAGCAACACTCTACTTCAGACTGATGCAGAACTAATGCAGTGGATTGCAGAGGGTGCTGCGGTCGCTCCCAAACTTCAAATTGAACGAAACTGGCGGTGGCGTGATCGCGGTCGGAGTAGCTTCGAGCAGAAGTTGACGGGGCCACAATCCGAGGTCGGAGATGAGAATGCTGGCCAGATAAATGAAGACAAGTCAAACCTGAGTCCACTGGTGGCAGACTGCACACTCTGACGAAATAATTCAGAATAAATAGCTCGGGCAGGCGATTGGTGTCGTTCTTTCTGCTACTGATGGAGGACTAGATGAAGAAGAATTTTGTAGAAGAACGTGTGCTCGAATTCCTCCAAGGTTGACCGCAGAACAGCTTCCAAGATCGCTCTGGTCTTCAGTTTGGGACAGATTGCGCAGTCGTTGAAGATGACGCTCCTCCGGACAGCTCGAACTCGGAAGCTGGCGAGACCACCACCGTTGGAAAGCTATCTCGATGACGATTCCAGAAATGTAGGCCTTGCCACCTGAATCTTTGAGAGACGGTCGTGGCTGTCTCTGCAAGTCGCAGTAACTCTGCTGCCTGAAACAGAGGCTGAATGAGAAGAAGATGAGGGGGTGGGGAAGGGGATGGCCAAGAGAGTAAGAGGTGGAGGGTGAACTTGACTGGTATGGGGAAGGGGGGCTGCGACTTTGGGTGGTTTGGGAGGTGGGGAGATGGAAGGGCACTGCCCTAGGGAGAGGGAAATTTGAATTTGGGCTTAGGGAAGAGCCCCTTCAACCTTGGGGAGAGGAAGGGGTGCTTAGGAAGTAGTGTTGGGTAGTTGGGGGTTGGGAGGTGGGGTGTGGATTGAGGATGCCACCTTGGGTTGGGGGGGAGTTAAATGGGTGTATGGGGAAGGGGAGAGGTCTTAATGAGGGGTGAATGGGGAGGAGAGAGAAAATTCCGAAAATTGGGGTGGAGGGAGAGAGAGAGAGGGGGGGGACCCCTTAGAGAGAGAGAGAGTGGGAGAGAGAGAGATCTAGTGGGATTTGGAAGTGGATTTCAATTTTCATTCAATTGTTCATTACTTCAAAATGAGGGGAATGGGGTCCTATATATAGGAAACCCACATTTCTACAAAAGTCCCTGACATTTGACTCAATGACAAATAACCGAAGGGATAGGGGTGCCCTTGGGCCAAGCCCAATGAATTGGGCCCACTAGCCTAACAAACCAACCTAATGACACAATACTTAGGAAAATGACTCACTAACCTAGGTACATGACTAAAATAAAGGGAAAACTACATGATATTGACTCAAATAAAATGTGAAGATTACATGACTAGACTCAAAAATACATGACTAACATAATGGCGCTTGTCGACGAACAATCCGAGTCCGGAGAAAATGTGGAGGGGCAAGGGATGCCCTCATCATACCCCCGGGGTGGGGAAAAACTCGACCCCGTCGAGTATGGGTCCACCAGGGAAGTAGTACATCGAACTGCGGCTCTAGGTGATCCACTATCTCCATACTCAACCCGCGACCATAGTCGGGGAACGGCGCTTCAGCTCGACAAAGTGGCTCGGTCATACCCTCATGCTGGCGATGGGATCTTGCTTGCCTAGTATTGCCGCTGTGTGCTCACGTCGGGCTCTCAGGCTATTTGTGGTGGCAATCCGAGGGTGTCTCTCACAAGGGTAGGTGTAAGCTCGAGGCACTCACTAGGATCCACCGCGGTGCCCTTAGAGGGTGCTGGATCCGCCACATGAGAAATGGGGAGAATCCCAAAACTCTTTTGAAAGTTCAACCCATAAGCCGGGTTGCCAAAGCCACTCGGAACTTGGCAAGGTCTAAGTCCTCGTGCCCTCAATTTGGAGGTGACCCTAAAGTAGAGCCACTCCAAAGCCATCATCACCAAGTTATCAACTTGGAACTCAAAGTGGTGCTTAGGAGTTTGTGCTCGCTTCTTGTGAATCCCACCGCTTGTTGCTTGATACTTGCTTGAATGCATATGCCATGCACTATGATGCAATGTGAGTTGACAATGTATGGTATGAAAAGGTGGTCCAGGACAACCACATATAGACCTATCATGCATTGATGTTATGAAGATTTTGAAGGATTTGGGAGGACCGGGGCATCCATAGGTGTCCCTCTTACAAGTGAGTGTGATGAATGTTGGAGGACCCGGACACCCATGTAGGCTCCTAGCATACATAAGACCAATGGTGAATTGGGGAGGACCGTTACACCCAAATAGGGACCACTCATGCTTCCTACTTGACATGTGGGTGATGTGAATGAATGGACCCGTCTTTCTAATCATGCCAAGTGGTGTGTGGTGCCAAGACTTATGCACTCCTATCCTAGAGATGACTTCTATGTGCATGGGTATGGGGTGGCCCTTGAGCTTCCACTCGTATGGATCAAAGGGATCTAAGAAGGGAAAATCATGGAGTGGGGCAACTCATCAATCCCAAGGTGTATGTTGCCGAAGGTCAAGGCTCCCATGGTGTAACCCGAGTCTAGGAAGGGAGGGGTTTGGTTCATCATGGGTGGTAAGGGTAGGGTAAGGTGGGTGGTGAATAAGGTAAGTGGGTCACATGGAGATCTAGGTTCCCATAGGAAAGGGTCGAAGGGATCATGGTAAGGGTCACCTAGATAGGGGTACTCCATGTCCTCAAGATCCTCGAATGGTGAGTCATCCTCCTCAATAAGTGGGCCAAGGTTGCTAATGGGTTGGCCGATCAAAGCACTTGGGATCTCAATGGTTGGGGAGTGGACTAGGATAGGTTCTTCCTCCATGGGAAGAAGGAGGATGATCTCACTAGTAACTTGGCCATTAGTGTAGATGGAAGTGATGGAGCCAATGGTGGGATATGCTAGGCTAATGGTGTTAGCTTCGGACGGCCTCATGGCTAGCATATTGGTCAAGTGAATTTGCCCATGTAGGTAGTTCACTAAGTCTCCCAAATCTTCCACACAATAGGAAGTTTGATAAGTGACATGTGGCTGAATGGGAATGATTTGGGATTGATATCCCATGGGTAGGTGGCATGGTTGTGAACTAGGAATGGTGAGATCTTTCTTGAGCCATTGGAGTATAGACTTATCTATGGTGGGGTTGGGTGTCTCTAGAGGAGCTAGTCTAGAGGTGTGTGAGTTGTTTGGCCTTTGGATTTCCTCTATGTTGGGAGGTGGATCCGGATGGGCATCCTTCTCCACTTGGGTGGGTGTGTGGGTTGCAACTTCTATTGCTAATGGAGTAGGGGGATCTATGGTGGGTGGTTTGGTGATAGCTAGCGTATGACACACCCGGGGTGGTGAACAAGCATGGGCTTGGGTTGGGATAGGAAGGGGAAGTAGAGGAGGCCTAGGTTGGGGAAAGATTGGTGTAGGAAGCGGGAGGTGGGTTGGGTGAGAGATTTTGGGTTGATTTGTTTTGGGAGATGTGTCCCTTTTTGGGGATGATGGTGGATTTGTGGTGGTGGTCAAGGGGGCTTGTGGGGTATGGGTTTGGTGAGGGGTTTTGGGTTTGGGGGTGGTGGCCATTATGGGCCTCGGTGGATGGGTGGACACGGGGTCCAATTGGGTTTGTGGACATATGGTTGTGGTGGGAGTTTGTAGGTAGGGTGCTGGTGTGGTGGTTGGGGTCGGATAGGTGGGAAGTGATGTGGAATGGGGAATTAGGGTCATGGGTTGGCTAGGTGGGGATGAAGGAGTTGAAGTGCTCCTTAGGTCTTGGTGATTTGAGTATGAGGGGGAAACATATCTAGCCCTAAGTTACTCCTTCATGTCCTTCCAAGTGGTGATGGGAGTTTCCCTTCTAAGTACCTTTAGCCCGACAATTTGCATCCAATAAGTTTCTACCCGTTTGGTAAGTTGCATTTTGGCAACCAATGCCTTTTCATCCTCGGACATATGATACCAAGTGAAGTATTGGTCCATTGTAGCTTCCCAATCTAAATATTCTCTAGGAGAGGTTCCATCAAAGGTGGGAAGTGGGAAAGGGACCATCCTATCGTCCGTCCTTGGGGTGGGCCTATTTTCTCCAAGTTGGTTGAGTCGGCCCGATATGTTATCAAGCCGCTCATTGGCATAGGTCAAGGCTTTCATGAAGTAGTTGACATGGCCAGGGAAGTTATGGGTGTTAGTGGTAGGCATCTCTTGGTGGCTTGGACTTATGGAGTGGGCCGATTGGTAAGGTCGATATGAGGTGGCCATACTAGGGGACAAGAGTGATGCACTTGAAGACTCTAAATGCATAGACATGCCCTAGGACCAACTTGATAGAGACAAGTTGTGAACTTGCTCTGATACCACTTGATGTAAAACCGACCTATGGACCTATTTTGCAAGCATTCAAGTTTGAGCAGCGGACTCACACTAGCGAGCTCACCCGTATGGCGCACACTAGTGCCCGATGGCGACTAGGCGATGTTGGAGAGGGTCCGAGGCGAGACCTTGAGGCTCCAATGGTTGGCTAGCTTGGGGAGAACCCCAAATGGGCCTAGGATGCCCAAATCATGGGCGGCCAACACACCAAGGGTGTGGGTTAAGTGGATGCTCTCACAACTCGCCCGCGGTGGTCACTCAATTTGGGTAGCAATTTAAAATCAGACACTCTCTTACCACCGACGGAGTAACTATAGCAATACTAAGCTAAGCAAGTCCATTACAGCAATGAGAGATGTTCAGGAGCTCACCTAGCCGGCGTGAAGACGCCGACTCCGGCCGGAGATGGGGGCGAGCGGGGAGGCTAGGGTATGCACCCGCACGCCGCGTCGGTGTCGCTTCAACCTGAAATGGAAAGATTACACCACTACACCTCTCGCATGAGGGGTGATCCTGGGGTGGGGATTAATCTTATTACATCCAATACTACCTCCACGCAGGGAGGGGCCTTCAGCCGGCCAAGCGGGGTGGGGATTTATGCTAAGGAAACCCGATTTGCCGATCCCCGCCGGTTCTGCCAACCTTCAGAATTGTTGGACAGGGGGCCGGTGATGTCACTGCCACAAATTCCACAGAGCTCAGAACTTGACAAAACCTGCGCCAAAAGTTTCCCAACTGACAGAGGATGATGCCTGAATTTTTTGGGAAGCTCTGGACCTCGGGGCTGATCGGACCGGCGACTGGAGCAGGACAGCAACACTCTGCTTCGACTGATGCAGAACTGATGCAGTGGATTACAGAAGGCGCTGCGGTCGCTCCCAAACTTCAAATTGAACGAAACTGGTGGTGACGCGATCGTGGTCGGAGTAGCTTCGAGCAGAAGTTGACGGGGCCACAATCCGAGGTCGGAGATGAGAATGGTGGCCAGATAAATGAAGACAGGTCAAACCTGAGTCCACTGGTGGCAGACTGCACACTCCGACGAAATAATTCAGAACAAATAGCTCGGGCAGGCGATTGGTGTCGTTCTTTCTGCTACTGATGGAGGACTAGACGAAGAAGAATTTTGTAGAAGGAAGTGTGCTCGAATTCCTCCAAGGTTGACCGCAGAACAGCTTCCAAAATCGCTCTGGTCTTCAGTCTGGGACAGATTGCGCAGTCGTTGAAGATGACGCTCCTCCGGACAGCTCCGAACTCGGAAGCCGGCGAGACCACCACCGTTGGAAAGCTATCTCGATGACGATTCCAGAAATGTAGGCCTTGCCACCTGAATCTTTAAGATATGGTCATGGCGGCCTCTGCAAGTCACTATAACTCTGCTGCCTGAAACAGAGGCTGAATGAGAAGAAGATGAGGGGGTGGGGAAGGGGATGGCCAAGAGAGTAAGAGGTGGAGGGTGAACTTGGCTGGTATGGGGAAGGGGGGCTGCGACTTTGGGTGGTTTGGGAGGTGGGGTGATGGAAGGGCACTGCCCTAGGGAGAGGGAAATTTGAATTTGGGCTTAGGGAAGAGCCCCTTCAACCTTGGGGAGAGGAAGGGGTGCTTAGGAAGTAGTGTTGGGTAGTTGGGGGTTGGGAGGTGGGGTGTGGATTGGAGGATGCCACCTTGGGTTGGGGGGGAGTTAAATGGGTGTATGGGGAAGGGGAGAGGTCTTAATGAGGGGTGAATGGGGAGGAGAGAGAAAATTCCGAAAATTGGGGTGGAGGGAGAGAGAGAGAGAGAGGGGGGACCCCTTAGAGAGAGAGAGAGTGAGAGAGAGAGAGATCTAGTGGGATTTGGAAGTGGATTTTAATTTTCATTCAATTGTTCATTACTTCAAAATGAGGGGAATGGGGTCCTATATATAGGCAACCCACATTTCTACAAAAGTCCCTGACATTTGACTCAATGACAAATAACCGAAGGGATAGGGGTGCCCTTGGGCCAAGCCCAATGAATTGGGCCCACTAGCCTAACAAACCAACCTAATGACACAATACTTAGGAAAATGACTCACTAACCTAGGTACATGACTCAAATAAAGGGAAAATTACATGATATTGACTCAAATAAAATGTGAAGATTACATGACTAGACTCAAAAATATATGACTAACATAATGGCGCTTGTCGACGAACAATCCGAGTCCGGAGAAAATGTGAGGGGCAAGGGATGCCCTCATCACTCAGGACTTAAGGAAAAGAGTCATGTCATAGGATAAGTCCAAGGTTAAGGACCCCTACCTATGAACTAAGGAAAAAATTCCACACCCATGTGAGGATTGGGTAGAACCCGGGATAAGATAGCTAATTAGCTTTAAGAATTATTTTGATTCATTCCAATTTCATGAGAAATAACAAGTTGTTATTTTCTCTCAGGTACCTTATTATTCTTATCATGGCTCATCGCGTAGATTGGGACGGTATGCAACAAACTGTTGCCGGCCTCACTCAGGCACTGCAAACTATAGCACAAGGTGGTGCGGGGGCAAGGGCAAGAGACCTTCATCACAATTTTCAGAGTCTAAATCCTCCACGTTTCTATGGATCTTCCAATCCAGACGAAGCAGAAAATTGGATCGACGAGATGAATAGGATATTTGATGTTATTCAATGCACTAATCAGGAGAAAGTCCATCTAGCTATGTTCCAATTAAACAAGGATGCTCGCACTTGGTGGAAATCGGTTCCGACACCTCCAGCCGATGCGCCACATACATGGAATGTTTTTCTCACTTTATTCCGTGCCAAATATTTCTCTGAACACGTAAAGGAAAGGAAGGTCTTGGAATTCACCTCCCTTCGTCAGGGGATGATGTCCGTAGCAGAATACGAATTACAATTCTCAAGGCTAGCACCATATGCAACACATCTTATTAGCACTGAATTATTAAAGGCAAATCGATTTATGGACGGGTTACGTCCCGACTTCATACAACAACTGGGAACTCAAAATATCCGCACTTATGCGGAGATGGTCCAGCGGGCCTATTTATGTGAAAGGACCTTAGAAAAGGTCGAAAAATTGAAGGGAAAGGGTGAAGGATCGGGCCGACAATCTGATCGACATTACAAGAAGGAGAAGTTTAGTATCGCAGAACCTTACAAAAGCTGTGATAGCAAGAAAAGATCGAGGAACGGGAATGGTAGCAGTTCCCAAAAGAGTAATTAGAAGATCAAGGAAGAACAAGTTGCCTCGGCATGCACATATTGTGAGAAATTCGGCCATTCGGCTGAAGAATGCTGGAAGCGCCTAGGAGCTTGTTTACGTTGCGGAAGTAGGGAGCATCGTGTACCGAATTGCCCCCTCTTTAAAGAACAACCAAATGATGGAGGACGTAGGAGACAGGCTCGCCTCAATGCATTTATAGATGAAGAAGAAGCGCCCAGGGATCAAAATGACGGGCTTATGGAAGGTACTCTTCAAATCTGTTCTCATCCTGCATTCGTGCTATTTGATACTGGTGCTTCTCACTCTTTCATCTCTACTACCTTTGCAAAAACCTTGCCAATTACTTCAGTCCCCCTACCTTCAGATCTTGCTATAACTACACCATTAGGACCTGGAACTAAGCTTACTAAGCATTATCCTGATTGTGAAGTAGTGGTAGAAGGACATAATCTCCCCGCAAATTTGATGTGCCTCGATATGAATGGTTATGATGCCATTCTAGGGGTTGATTGGCTTGTTGATCATGATGCTTATATCAATTGCCGAACTAGGATTATATCCTTTCGCAAGCCTGGACTTCCACGATTTTCTTTTCTTGGCATCAAATACAAGAAGCATCCTACCATAATATCCTCTCTTCATGCTTGCAAACTCATCTCGCAAGGATGCGAAGCTTTTCTTGCCTCAGTCATTGTCACAGAATCTAAGGAAATTGTATTAGCAGACATTCCTATTGTCAATGAATTCTCTGATGTGTTCCTACCCGAACTACCTAGTTTACCGCCCGAGAGGGAAGTAAACTTTACCATTGAACTCATTCCAGGAGCGGCACCTGTTTCTATAGCCCCTTACAGGATGTCCCCCACGGAACATAAGGAATTGAAGAAGCAACTACATGAACTTCTAGACAAGGGTTTTATCAGACCTAGCGCATCCCCTTGGGGTGCGCCTGTTCTATTTGTCAAGAAGAAGGATGGTTCTCTCAGGTCATGTATTGACTACCGGTGATTGAATCAACTTACAATCAAGAACAAATACCCATTACCGCGTATTGATGAGCTCTTCGATCAGCTTTCGGGAGCAGAATATTTTTCTAAGATTGACCTAAGATCAGGTTATCATCAGCTTAGAATCAAAGAAGAGGACATCTACAAATCGGCTTTTCGAAGTCGTTGTGGCCACTATGAATTCGTGGTAATGCCGTTTGGGTTAACTAATGCCCCAACAGCATTCATGCAACTTATGAATAGTGTCTTCCAGCCATATTTAGATCAGTTCATCGTCGTCTTCATCGATGATATCCTGATATACTCCAAGACAAAAGAAGAACATGAAGAATATCTAAGGATAGCCTTGCAAACACTTAGAGAACACAAGCTATATGCCAAACTCAATAAGTGTGAATTCTGGCTCAAGGAAGTCTCATTCCTAGGCCACATTATTTCAAAAAAAGGAATTACTGTGGACCCTTCTAAGGTAGAAGCTGTCAGAGATTGGAGCTGACCAATGACTATATCTGAAGTTAGAAGCTTTTTGGGTCTAGCAGGTTATTATAGAAGATTCATAAAGGACTTTTCAAAGATCACGGTTCCTTTAACTAGACTTACCAGAAAAGAAAATCCTTTTATCTGGTCGAAGGACTGTGAAAAGAGTTTTCAAAATCTTAAGAATCATCTTACAACAGCCCTTGTTTTGTCACTACCAATAGAGGGTGCTGGATTTGAAGTATATACGGATGCATCTGGAATTAGCTTAGGGTGTGTCCTTATGCAAGATGGAAATGTGATTTGCTATTCTTCAAGACAATTGAAACGTCACGAAGAAAATTATCCTGTACATGATTTGGAATTAGCAGCAGTTATTTTCGCCTTGAAAATTTGGCGTCATTATCTTTATGGAGAAAAGTTCACTGTCTATTCGGACCATAAGAGTTTGAAATATTTATTTTCCCAAAAAGAGCTTAACATGAGACAGAGGAAATGGTTGGAATATCTTAAAGACTTTGATTTCGCTATTCAATATCACCCTGGCAAGGCAAATGCTGTAGCAGATGCACTCAGCAGGAAACCAATTGATATGTTATCAAGTCTCATGATTAGTATGACTAACCTTATTCCTCAATTTGCTCAGTTGAATGTAGATGTTGACATTAAAGAAGAAGATTGCTTCATAGCAAATATCCGAGCTCAACCTATATTGATTGAGGATCTGGCCAAGTTACAAGAGATGACCCAATTTTACTGGAAATTAAGGCCAATATTGAACAAAGACCAGATTTTTCTATTTTCTGAAGATGGAAGATTATTATTCAAGGGCCGAATGTGTATACTGGATCGTGAACATACAAAGAAATTGATCTTAGAAGAAGCACATAAATCAAAATACTCCATTCATCCAGGAGGGACAAAAATGTATCAAGATCTCAAAAGAAACTTCTGGTGGCCCAATATGAAGAGGGAAATAGCGGATTTCATATCTCGTTGTCTTACTTGCCAACAAGTTAAGGCAGAACATTTCAGACCTGCAGGTAAATTACATCCCTTAAATATTCCCGAATGGAAATGGGAAAGTATGGGAATGGATTTCATCATGGGGTTACCTAAGACAAGAGGTGGACATGATGGCATATGGGTAATCATAGACCGATTGACTAAGTCTGCACATCTCATACCAATTAAGAGTCGATGGTCTGTTGATATTCTAGCAGCCCTATACATGAAGGAAATTGTGAAGTTATATGGGGTCCCTGTCACCATCATATCAGATAGAGATCCTAGATTCACATCACAATTCTGGAAAGGTTTACAACATTCACTTGGGACTAGGTTGAATTTTAGCACAGCCTTTCATCCACAAACTGATGGTCAAACAAAAAGAACAAACCAAGTGGTAGAAGATATGCTCAGGGCTTGTGTCATTGACTTTGGTGGAAGTTGGCACGATCACATGCCTTTGGTAAAATTTGCATATAACAATAGCTATCAAGCAAGCATACAAATGGCACCTTTCGAAGCTCTATATGGGAAAAGTTATCGATCACCAATATGTTGGAATGAAATAGGGGAAAGGTAATTTCTAGGCCCCGATTTAATCAGGGATTCTACAGAGAAAATCAAGCTCATTCAGAAAGGATGAAAATGGCACAAGATAGGCAGAAATCTTATGCTGACAATCGAAGGCGCGACTTGAAATTTCAAGTAGGAGAACATGTATATCTAAAGGTTTCTCCGGGTCGTGGTATTCGAAGATTTGGCATTAAAGGAAAGTTAACTCCAAGATTTATCGGTCCATTTGAAATCCTCGAAAGGATCGGTGAAGTGGCCTATAAATTGGCTTTGCCACCACAGTGAGCAGGAGTTCATGACGTATTTCACATCTCGATGCTGAAGAAGTATGTGTATGATCCAGATCACATTATCACTTATGACAATCTAGAGATTCAGAAGGACTTGACATATGAACAAACACCCATAAAGATTCTGGATCGGGAAGCGCGTCAACTCAGAAATAAGGTCATTCCAATGGTTAAGATTCAATGGAAGAAGGCATGCCCTTATGAAGCAACCTGGGAAACTGAATCAGCTATGAAGAAAAGATTTCCAGAATTATTCAACTGTAAGTACACTCTCCACAATCCATGTATTGAATTTGGGGACCAAATTCTTCTAAGTGGGGGAGGATGTAAAGCCCCAAAATTTTATATAAGTATTTCCTAGGTTATTTAATAATTTTCTAGAAATTATAAAAGGGTTAAAGAATTTATAAAGGATTTATTTGAATAATAAGTCATTATAAGGCCAAATGGTGTTAATCAATTAACCCAACCCACTTAATTAAGATCCAAAAGGTTTTAAACCAAGCCCATTAAGTTTGGCCCATATTCTAGAAGGTATTTTAAATTTAAAAGATAAATGCAAATTATATATAGATAATTATTTAGATAATTAACAAAAGAGTTTTAATATTTTAAAGTCCTAACTACGAAGACTGTAACGGTCTATCGCGAGACCGTCACAGCCAAGTAACGCAGGGTCACTCGACCGTTACACGCCTGTCAGTTCCGTGAAGAAAGGAACTCGTGAAAAGATTGGAACTTGATGCTCCTATCCACTATGGATCGAATGAGAAGACTCATAATAACTCTAAGGACTCTTAGGGATAAGGATTTAGTAGAATAAGGACTCTAGAATCGATCTAATCCTCAAACCCTAACCTAAACTCTATAAGTAGGGCATAGTTTTGAACTGTGCGACCCTTACTTTTGGGACGTAAAGAAGGAAGGTAAGAAGTCATTATTTCAGGTAAGTTGTTTTGAAGTTTTTGTTCATTATACTTTAGACTAACTCCCCTCCGAATTTCACATCCTTAGGTCAAGAGGACGTGGGGTTAGAGCCCAAGGAAGTAGCTGGAAAAGTCACAAAGGAAGGTGAAGAACTAGGGCTGAATTCTCAACCAAATCCAGAAACTTCAACCTAAGAAAGAGGTAGGTTATCTCATGAACAGCAAAAAGAGCTTTATAGGACTAAGATCCTCTGGTTTAATTGAACCTCATGCATGCTAGATCATTGATTTCATGTCTTATTAGTTATATGTATTGCATGCACCTCCTAGCCCTAATAGAAAAATTAAAACATAATCGCTCATCTACCCACAATTACCTATGCATATAGATAACCTAGACTTCATCATCATGCTTAGAATATGTTGATTTACAGACATGATGTGAGTTAATCTCTTAGTCTCCATGTTAGTTTTCTGTAGCAGATGATGTAACGCACTAGGCTAACACCGTCATTTTCAAATAACGGCCTCAGACAGACCGTTACACACTGTGTACTGCGTTTTTCGCTGTTGATAATAACGCGCTTGGACAGACGCGTTTCTTTCATGTAACGGCCCTCTACTGACCGTCACTTTCACTGTGACGCCCCCTCACAAGACCGTTACATCCTGTGTTCTGTCAACCCTAGACAGACTATGACTTGCCACTGTTACATATGATTATGCCTAGATATCTAAGTTTGCAACCTGATTTCATGTTTTTAAGGTTGTTTAATTGTTCATAATAGGCATTGCCTGATTGATATCTTATTTTACTTTGATCTATGCTAATTTCATAAACCTAAATTCTATAGTTTTGTACTATAAAGCATGACTTTTAAAGCATGGTATTGACGGAGTTTCACCACGGTTTTCACCTTGATTATACATGTCTCTCGCTGTCAATAGAGTCAATTCTATAAGTACATGGCACTTACTCCGGTATGATGTCATTAGTTCACACGTTGCACTATAGGAACACTATCTTGGACATGAGGACCTCTCTATTGGATATTTCTTCCAATGGACTAGGAAGTTATTGTTTCAAGGCCTCCGTAATTCTCCGCGAGCCTGGGATTCCCACTAGGACGCCGAGTTGGTTGTACCAATGAAAGCCCATTAGTGGAATACACTATCGTGATTTCTAATTCCTGTAAAGTAACGGACTTGGACTGGACCGTTAGGCCCAAGTAACGGCCCAGCTTCAGACCGTTACATGCTTCTGAGTTTACTTCATTAATTCTGAACTCTGTTCAATGTAACGGCCCAGAATGGACGCGTTACATAATGTAACGGCCCGGCCCATGACCGTTACATAGCTTGCATCTATTTAACCCAAGGTTTAACCAAGGGTTGATATTCCAATGATTACATGATTCTAGATGGACCTTGGTGATCTAGAACTTAGCATATTGTTTAATTGACTTAAATAATGAATGAAAATTAAAGAACATGCCGTTATGCTGCCGATTTGTTCCAAGAGCATAGCCTTGTTTAAATCATTCTTGACTCATATGTTCATACATTGAAGCATTCATTCATTGGTTATTGTTATCATGAGATTATTGAAATTGCTAAATTCTTGGCCATAACTTTACTATTACATGCGTGGAAGTAGCTTAATTTATACCTGAAGATGCGATCGAGCACTGATTGTATTCAAGGGCTCTATGCTAGTCCCCTCGGCTGATTGCCAGAAACATACTATTTTATAAACCATGGGGTATGATGCTACTGGCGTCGCTTTACGCTGGGAGTACTTGTTTTATAAATAAGTGAAGATCCACGATACGAAGTGACATGACTCGACATTCTTGATTGATATTCCACAGAAATTCACGAACTATGTACTCAAAAGAGACTAGTGTGATATGTGGCATTGCGTACATTCCTGTTACATGCTTGATTGAAAAGGCCAGATATCATGTTATATTCTTGCTAGCTCATTCTTGAACATTCTATCTCACATGATTATCTTGTTACTTTGGTTCTATTGCATGATTGATTCGCATAGCATGACTTTACCTAATTCTCTAGAGCTAAAATGCTAATTACTTTAATAGTGCCTTCATGTTGATACGAAGATACCTACTGGGCAAGTGTGCTCATGACCTATTATTTAATGATTTTCAGGAGATGGGTATAGTTCGCATTCGGATTCGGGTGATTCGAGCAGCGGGTCGAGAGTGACTAAGAGTTATCCTGATAAGAGAGAAGACTTAGGCAATTTCAAGTGTTTAGATGGAGTCAATGTAATTTTCTTATTTCTTGAGTCAATTAGTGAAAAAGTCAAATTATGTATTTTTGAATATTAATTGATTATGAAATAAAGTTGAGGTTTGATTACATCTTGTGCAATTGCATCTATTTATGTGATTGTCTCGCGCTCTGAATTATTCTTGCTTGCAAGAGGCTTACCATGCCGGCTGTTTGCGCTCCCCGAGCGAGTCTTCCGCTGTAAATAAAGGCTCGGGGCGTGACAACCGCCGAGGAACCCGCTCTTTTGAGCTTCACCTCGTCCTCTCGTGTTTGACGTAAGAGGTCAAAGCGATTGTGATGCGAGACGGACACGCGACCTGGGACTCTAGCTCGCGATCGCCCCTAAGCGAGGGAAGATGTGGGACTGTGCGTGGTTGAGAAACCGGCAGTGAGTCTCGGGTATCAGCTTTCCGCGTGTACTCGGATCGAGTCACGGGACGGGTCACTCACTCTCGCTCTGTCGCAGCGGTGATAACTATATATCATGCTAAGAATCCTAACACTCGCATCGGCATATACAAATAGATACGAGTAAAGCAAATGCGAAAGAGAGAGAGAGTGTGAATTTACCTCTACGCTCTGGGCGTGGGGAAGACGACCCCGGCCAATTACGGTAACTCCCGGTACAATGGTAAAAACTTAATTACAACAGTGAATTTTATTACCCACTCCACACAGGGAGGTAAAGGGCTACAAGTGCGGCACGGGAGGACGACCCTGGGTTGACGGGAAACAATCTGGAGGTGCGTTCGGAGCGAACTCGGCCTGCTGGTCCGACTCGGTCCTGCACCGACTTGGTACTGCGTCGACTCGGTTCTGACTCGTTGGATAGCAAGGCACGACTTCCAAAGGAACGTCACCTTCTGAGATCTTCAGAAAGTGCCACTTGGCTGGAACGTTGCCAGGACGTCCCTGGTCGACTCCTGGGAGCGGCGGTTGCGGAAGTTGACTTTTGATATTTGTTTGTGAATTTCTTCCAGACTACAATTTTGGACCTGCACAGGGAACAGATCTGCATGCCTTGGTTGCAAGAATTAATTCTCTCATATCCGAAATCAGATCGAGGTAAGACTGGTGGCGTTGGAAAGAGGACTCCCAGATCTACAACATATACGGTTTTCAGGTTGATCCAACAAAAGGATGAAAATTGGAAGGCTCTGCAAGACTGTGTTTTTTCTATAGATCTGTTTATAGACACTCAGGACAGAAGGGGATCTGCCTAAAACTGGCCTTTGACCGAGGGGTGAATGATTTTTTCAGGGGCTGAGCATATTATGGGAGATAGGGGGGAAGGTGAGGAACACTGAGGAATTTTTGTGGATTTGCTGGAAATTTCTAAGGGGGTGGGAAAAATACTAAAAGGTGACAATGTCCATAGATCTGTAGAACGGTAGATTACAGGGGGGAGCAAGAAATAAGGGAAAATAATAAACGATGTCCATATGACACGAAATTTGAACTGGAGGTTAAGGGAGATAGATAGAACAAGCCCTCAAAGTTTAGGATCGGACAGACAACAAGAACCAAAGATAAAATTCCAGAGATGAGGTTCTATCCTGATTTAGATAGAATTCCGACGATGATGGCGGCGGTGTGATGGCGGCGGCGGCAGAATCAGAATTCAGAGGATGAGAGGGAGAGGTAGAAAGGGTCTCACACCCTGGAATGCTGGAGGAGGAAGAGAGAAACCAGAGAGAGAGGGGAGAGGGGCGCACCCTCTAAGGAGGCTCCAAGCTTTTCACAAAATTTTCACTTCATTAATTCTACTAAAAATGTGAAATACAAGCATTTTATAAGAAATGTAAAAAGTCTCTAAATAACCCTAGATCTAGAATTGGGAGGGATAAAAGAGGGAGTTCAAATCTTATTCTCCCATGTGATTTGGAACCACATTAAACAACATTAAATGGGGAGGGCGCCCCCTTGACCAAGGGAGCTTCCAACTTGGACTTTTTGGTCCATTTGTCCCCTTGAATGGTCCAACAATCTAGAAGCCACCTAGGATGGTTGATGATGGGAATCAAGCAAGCTGCCAGGCCAAAGCTGATCGTGGAAGCTGCTGGGCCGAAGATGAACGCGCTACCTTTGGGTAGCGCGACCTGGAAGAAGGCGCTAGGTTTCCCTATCGCGATCTCAGACAGAAACGGAGTTGCTGACGGTCCAACTTTTCGACACTTGGAACTCCCAAAAGTCTTCAATGTTAGCTGTTTTCCATGGTTGTAATCAATGTTCTAGCGTCGTTTTGTCTTCCCCTTCCCCTATATATGTATCACATCTCGTTTGATAGAAAAGAAGAAGCAATGAATCTATGAGAGTTTATGAGTATAGCAATGGCTATCTTCCCCAATCTTTGGAACCCCCTTTCTTCCTCCCCTCTCCAGGTGCGATGTCCAATCTTCTTCTCCTGATCCTCTCTCTTTTCCCCTTCAATGGGGGACGATCGAAGCTCTGGATGCACCGGCTCTGAGATGGGGTTGGGTGTGAGGCCCCATTCGGATCTCCGTTCTTCCTCCACCGCCGTTCACCTTCCTCCACCGCCGCAAAGGACGCTGCCAAGGCCAAGATAGAGCTCGGTTGCACCGGTCCTGCGATGGGTCTGGGCGAGAGGCCCCAGTCAAGCCCCATCAACGGCCCTAGTTCGTTCCATCACATCCTCTTTATCCCCCATCACCCACCCCCGTAGCCACCTTCACCATGTTATCCTAGCTAGTATTAGGTTAGTTTAATCCCTGTTTAGGGTCCTCATGTGTCTGTTTAGGATCCCTCGTGTAATACCCACATTCCAATGTGTTTCTCCCCTGTGATTCATTCCCCCGAAGTCTTCTACGGGCGCCCCAATGTCGAAGTTCATCGTTCTGCCAACTTCTATCAACGCGCTAGGACGATATAGCACGTTCTTCAAGAAGGCGCTAGGCGTGTATAGCGCGACCATGGGTAGAATGAAGAAGACCCCCACTTCTGTCCCACATCAAATGGTATCAGAGCTTCGGGAACCAGGCTATTCTCACAGACTGGGATCTTGAGCTACTAGGTTCGAGGATGAAGCTTCCCAAGTGGAGGGGTTTAATGGGAATCAAGCAAGCTACCAGGCCAAAGCTGATCGTGGAAGCTGCTTGGCCAAAGATGAACCGCTACCTTTGGGTAGCGCGACCTGGAAGAAGGCGCTAGGTTTCCCTAGCGCGATCTCAGAGAGAAACGGAGTTGCTGACGGTCCAACTTTTCGGCGCTTGGAACTCCCAAAAGTCTTCAATGTTAGCTGTTTTCCATGGTTGTAATCAATGTTCTAGCGTCGTTTTGTCTTCCCCTTCCCCTATATATGTATCCCATCTCGTTTGATAGAAAAGAAGAAGCAATGAATCTATGAGAGTTTATGAGTATAGCAATGGCTATCTTCCCCAATCTTTGGAACCCCCTTTCTTCCTCCCCTCCCCGGGTGCGATGCCCAATCTTCTTCTCCTGATCCTCTCTTTTTTCCCCTTTAATGGGGGATGATCGAAGCTCTGGATGCACCGGCTCTGAGACAGGGTCGGGTGTGAGGCCCCATTTGGATCTCCGTTCTTCCTCCACCGCCGTTCACCTTCCACCACCGCCGCAAAGGACGCTGCCAAGGCCAAGATGGAGCTCGGTTGCACCGGTCCTGTGATGGGTCCGGGCGAGAGGCCCCAGTCAAGCCCCATCAACGGCCCTAGTTCATTCCATCACATCCTCTTTATCCCCCATCACCCACCCCCGTAGCCACCTTCACCAAGTTATCCTAGCTAGTATTAGGTTAGTTTAATCCTTGTTTAGGGTCCCTCATGTGTCTGTTTAGGATCCCTCGTGTAATACCCACCTTCCAATGTGTTTCTCCCCTGTGATTCATTCCCCCGAAGTCTTCTACAGGCGCCCCAATGTCGAAGTTCGTCATTCTGCCAACTTCTGTGAACACATTAGGATGATATAGCGCGTTCTTCAAGAAGGCGCTAGGCGTGTATAGCGCGACCATGGGCAGAATGAAGAAGACCCCCACTTCTGTCCCACATCAGTTGACCAGCCCCACATGGCTTAGGTGGACCAATGGGGAAGGAGCGAGGGCCCCCTTGCTGGACCTACTGACATTTTGCACAAAAACCCAAACAATCCTAGGGAATGACACATTGGCTTATAAAGCCTTACAATTGCGCATATGCTTTCCCAAGGATATAAAAATAAACTAAAGGACACAAATGTAAATTAAAATGTCAGTGCTCTTGATCTGATTTCCCCATCAGATTGGAAGTGGGGATGGTGGGAACGGTCTGTTCCTGGGGTACGATTGGTTCACCCCTGTCGAGACGGATCTGCAAGTCGCCGATAAGGACTGTCTTGCCAGAGTTGCTGGTTGCAGCAGCGAGTCGCCCTGTTCTACGGCCATGGCGACACTTCTTCTGAGGAGCTGAGGAAGACTCCACCCCAAGATGGTAGACCGAGAAGAGCTAGCTTGGAGCGACCGGTAGCATGAGGCCGTCGGTCAGAAGTGCTGGATCAGCCCCCGGGGTAAGTAACCCGCGCCGGGAGTTGATGACTGGGTGACTCGGGTGTAGGCCTTCGCCCGCGCCGATAGGAGTGTCGCCGATGCTCGAGATGACACTCTTGCACCAGAAAGTGACGCCGTTGGAAGTACTGGGATGTCGGCATTCCTGGGTCGAGGACCCGTGGTAGGTGCTGGTGTAGTCTGGGCCCGGCTCGGAAGACCCGAGGGAGGTGCCGAGGAACTTTGCCCCCTGGGTAGAAGACCCACGGGGAGAGCCAGTTCAACTGGAGCTCGGGACCGGGGTCTCGAGTGCACTATCGAGAAGCCGCGAACTCGGGGCTGTGAGCCCGTGTCTAGTGTCGGCCTTGCCGGGATTCGAGATCAGAAACCCGATGCAGATGCTGGGGAGCCGTAAACCCGGGGCTGAAAGCCCGTGTCGGGTGTGGAAGCCGAGGAATCCACTCAAGGGGAAGAAAACAAACTAAACTACAGACTATCAAGCGACTAAAAATTAAGAAGGATTATGAAACGTGCCAATATGAGGAAAGAGCATACGTAGGATGCTAAAGGGATGTGATCGCCAGAGGGGTTACCTCAAAGAAACGAAATGATCGTGTGTACCTTGTATTGAGCGCGGAGATTGTGACTCCTCGAGAGCGGGAAATGGCAGGTTGCTTCTTCCTCCCCCTTCGGCCGGCCGACGGAGAGGGCTTTCCTCAGGTACCCTTGCAAAACAACGACAAATAAGTAACGAGTGGATCAGAAAGACGAAGGTGCAGTATTCAAATTCTAATGACGCAAGTAACGAAATGATGGCAAGACACACACCTGGTTGGTGTTATCTTTAAAACCCCTCTCGGACACGAGTAGGGGAAAAATGCTTATGATGAATGTCAATTATTCCGACGTAGAAACGGGAAGAGACTCCCTCATAAAAAGGGGGGGGTAGAGGATATGATATGATGAATGCAAGATAACTAGAAAAGAAGAGGAGAGAATGGCTTATTGGATGGTCGATGGCGAGATCCGGTGGAGCTTTGGCAGTGTAGGGACGACGAGGTAGCGCGGCGAGCGAAGGCGGCCTCTCTCTTGTGAGCACAGGCACCCGAGGATCCGGCAGGACCTCCCCTGCAAAACACCCACGGGTTAGGAATAGAATCCGGCAGTCTCTCGGCGCTCTTTTTCGACCTTTTGAACTGAGGGGGGTTGGCCTCTATTTATAGAGGTCGGGAGGATGGGGGCGTCCAGAGGCCTGGACGCCTCCATAACTTGGATTTTCTTCAAACGACAGACTGAGCGACGGTCAGTCGATGGCTGGGCGTCGCCCGTGAGCTGTTTGATGGAGGCGTCCAGGGGCCTGGACGCTTCCATAACTTGGATTTTATTCAAACGACAGGCTGAGCAATGGTCAGTCGATGGCCTGGGGTCGCCCGTGAGCTGGTTTATGGAGGCGTCCAGGGGCCTGGATGCTTCCATAACGTGGATTTTATTCAAACGACAGGCTGAACAACAGTCAGTCGATGGCCGGGGGTCGCCCGTGAGCTGATTGATGGAGGCGTCCAGGGGCCTGGACGCTTCCATAACTTGGATTTTATTCAAACGACAGGCTGAGCAATGGTCAGCCGATGGCCCGGGGTCGCCCGTGAGCTGGTTGATGGAGGCGTCCAGGGGCCTGGATGCTTCCATAACTTGGATTTTATTCAAACGACAGGCTGAGCAACGGTCAGCCGATGGCCCGGGGTCGCCCGTGAGCTGGTTGATGGAGGCGTCCAGGGGCCTGGACGCTTCCATAACTTGGATTTTATTTAAACGACAGACAACGGTCAACCGATGGCTGAGGGTCACCCTTGAGCTGGTTGATGGAGGCGTCCAGGGGCCTGGCCGCCTCCATAACTTGGATTTTCTTCAAACGACAGGCTAAGCAACGGTTAGTCGATGGCCCGAGGTCGCCCGTGAGCTGGTTGATGGAGGCGTCCAGGGGCCTGGACGCTTCCATAACATGGATTTTATTCAAACGACAGACTGAGCAACGGTCAGTCGATGGCCCGGGGTCGCCCGTGAGCTGGTTGATGGAGGCGTCAGGGGCCTGAACGCTTCCATAACAAGGATTTTATTCAAACGACAGACTGCGCAAAGGTCAGTCGATGGCCCGGGGTCGCCCGTGAGCTGGTTGATGGAGGCGTCCAGGGGTCTGGACGCTTCCATAACTTGGATTTTCTTCAAACGACAGACTGAGCAACGGTCAGTCGATGGCCGGGGGTCCCCCATGAGCTGGTTGATGGAGGCGTCCAGGGGCCTGGACGCCTCCATGAAATTATATATATTTTTTGTTCAATCTTATATATATATATATTGTCATTATTTTGTATTGATGGAGGCGTCCAGGGGCCTGGACGCCTCCATGATGACCCCCGGATTCCCCCGAAAAGGGCGCCGGCAGTCGTCCGTTAGGCATTTTCCTGGTCCCGGCAACTTTTGATGCATGCGATTGATGTTGATGCCGTTCGAATGGCGCATGATTTCCACAACGAGGCGGTTTCCGGATGCCGAAGGAGCGTTACGCTACTCGCCCAGAAGACGAGAGAAGACTCAAAGATAGGAAACACTCAAGTGATTCAAAATGCGGAAGCCGCTACGGGGCGTCGCGTGGTAATATGAGATTTCTCAGGGGGCGTCAGGAATAGCGTGTCTACAGCTGCCCCACCTTGGCGTCTACTTTGCAAGGGAGTGACACGTAATGGAATGGTATCGAAGTGGTGTGAAATGGAGTAGGAATGGACTGATAAGTTGATGCCAAGGTGTGATGAGACACGCTTTTGACGTGACTATTTAGAATCTTTCATGTAGTTTCAATGAGGCGACCTTGAAGAAGGTCTTTCAAATTTGACGATTGTTTGGATGGAAATCAAATAAGGGAGGGTGAAATGTGCGCTCAGGCACGTAAATAAAGGAGACCAACTTCTCGGTGTGGAAGTACCTGGGTCATAAACCTGCAGGCTTCACCTTTGGGGAGCGGTTACCAGCCAATGTTGAAGTGCTGCGGCCAAAGTGGGTCAAACAAGGTAAAAAAGTAAAGGAATATCTGAGGGTCTGTTCAAACAAGGGTCTCGTTTGGAAGGGCAGCGTAGGGCCGTTTCAAGGAAACCCAGTATTTCATTCAGAATGGAATATCTCATATCTGTAAGAACTGAAGCACAATAGCTTTCGCAATCGAATCACTTGAATGATCTTCCACAATAGACTCAAAGTCCTATATGAATGCATGCTGGGTTTAAAGAAAAATTTAAAACAAACTAGAATAGAAAATAGCCAAGGATAATATTGTCAACTCATTAAGAATGGGTCAGGATACCGATCTAGTGAGATGATACTGAGCTGGGGCCCGTTTATCCACGCACCGACTCACTGAATGGAACCGTCATTCCCACGCTATCACCAGTTAACGGCCTATCCGTACAACCCAAATTCTTCTGGAATCATCACTGTTTTTGTTGAAGGGGAACTCAAATCCCAGATTCGTTCGGGTCGCAAGGTCCTTGACGTGTTCTAATAGCGTAAATATCATATAGTATGATGCATGACACGGGGGACCAAACACTGAAGGATGGTATACAAGATAGGGCGAAAAACGTCTGTTGGTAAAACATGCACAGACCATCATAGATTAAATAATCAGAAAGCAGCCAAAATATAACAGAATCGTGCCACAATACAAGGATAAAACACTGACGACTTGACCACTCATGTGACACGTCCCGTCCCGTAGCACCTCTCCTTTCCTATAAGTACCTCCCTTAGGCTAGTTTATTCAAATGTACCAAGTGGAGTTTTGAAAGTTCAGGAGGAGGAGAAGAGGAGGGTCTAGGGATTTCAGGATGGAAGGAGAGTCTTCCCGCGTTATGAAGAGGGGCAGGCCTAGCAGTGAGATCAGGCGACTTTCGACCTCGAGGGTCATCTGAGTGGGACGATCCAATCGCATATGGTAAGTTGATTTATTTCAAATTTACTGCATGGATTCTCTCCTCACTTTCCTTCCTTTCTCTTCTTCTTTCCAGCCATATCCACTCTTTCCGGGTCCGAGGAAGTTTTCCAAACTGCCATGGCTTTCAGAGCTAACTTCCAACATCTCCATTGGCATGAGGGCTATACTCTCGAAGTGGCATCTTCAGGGGCTCCTTATTCACGCAAAACACTACGAGAGAATCCGTTTGGACTGGGCGGCTATGGGCACATTAGCGGAGATCTGGCATCCCCAGACCCACACTTTCATCTTCTCGACGTTCGAGGCGACCATTCTCCTTCAGGAGGTGGAACTTCTGCTCGGATTGAAGAAATTCAAGAGTGACAGGAAGGTGAAGGCTATGCGGATGCTGACCCGGGGGACTTCCGAGAGCGTCCTTGGAAACTTCATGCCGTCCGACGCAGTCAGAAAGGTCCGCACTCAAAAGGGAATTGACTTGCAAAGGCTCGCGGTATGGGTTATGGATGCCTTGAAAGGGTCACCAGATGATGAATATTTGGAAGGAATTATGAGAGTGTTCACCATCTGTCTGGCGGGTGCTCTCTTGTTCCCTTATACCGACAACATAGTGGAAGAAACCCAACTGAGTGCTATCTGCGGGATCTGGAGTGGAAAGAGGGTGGGACCCGCCGTCCTTGCCTACCTTTACAACGGTCTTTCCGCCTCGAGCATGGGTAGGCCTCCTTTTGATTGCGCACTTGTTCTAAGTTGCTGGGTCGATTTGCACTTCAAATTCGACCACTGTGAGGGGATGCCGACTGTTTCAAAGCTTTTCTAACAAAGCCCCCTTTATCACATAGCCGATGTGTTAGGCTTCGGTGGCACTGTGGCAAACCGTGTTCCGTGGTTGAAGAAATGGGAAGACTGGCGGTCTCACTTTCGAACCATGACACAAAGCTTCTTCACTTGCGCACAGGCATGTCTACTCTCACTTGAACTCCTCATGAGGTCTTCTCCCGAAGCTGAACTCCAACTGATCGGCGTGACGGAGTTTGTCCTTTATAACGCGCATCGGTGCTGCCTCCAGATCGGCATTCCAAGCCACTCGTTCCCACTGCTGACCGGCATTGTCCCTTTGAAGAAGAGGGAGTTGGGCACGGAAGCGGACGCGAGGGAAGCGAAGGCCGTTAAAGCACCCTGGAAGACAAGTGTTGCGGGAAAGGCCTTAGCGCACGTGGGGGAAGAATGTGAGATGTGGAGAGCTTATGTAACCGAACTGGGGAAGTTGAGGCCTAGAGTGCCTAAGCCCTTGATGTAGCCCGCTCTGTTTTCTGATGGAATAAAATCTGGCATTTGGCATTTTGAACCATTGTTCCCTGAATTATTATTTTTTTATGATTTTTTTTCTTTTTGCTTTTTGTGTTTTCTCATTTATGTTCTGGTTTATTCATATTATGGTCATATATGTAACCGAACTGGGGAAGTTGAGGCCTAGAGTGCCTAAGCCCTTGATGTAGCCCGCTCTGTTTTCTGATGGAATAAAATCTGGCATTTGACATTTTGGACCATTGTTCCCTGAATTATTATTTTTTTATGATTTTTTTTCTTTTTGCTTTTTGTGTTTTCTCATTTATGTTCTGGTTTATTCATATTATGGTCATATATATATATATATATGTATATATATATATATGTATATATATATATGTATATATATATATACATATATATATACATATATATATACTTATATATATACATTTTTATATGCTTAAATGGGAGCACCCAGGGGTTTGGACGCCCCTAATTTTTTTAAAAATTTTTTGAAAAAAATTGTTCTTTTTGTGGGGGCGTCCAGGGGCATGGACGCCCCTATCTTTTCTTTTATTATTTTTATTATTTTTTTATTTTGTTTGATGTGGGGGCGTCCAGGAGGCTGGACGCCCCTATATTTTCTTTTTCAATTTTTTTATTTTTCAGTTGTGGGGGCGTCCAGGCGCTTGGACGCCCTAAGTTTTTTTGAATTTTTAATAAAATAAAAAAAGTGGGGGCGTCCAGGCGCCTGGACGCCCCAAATCTTGGTGATTTTCTATATAAAGGGGGTCTCACCCCCTGTTCTCTTCTACTATTCATTCTAACGACCCATTTCCAGTTCCCAATGGAGCAAGAAGGCCCGAGCCAGGGTGGAGAGAGGCGGAAACGACGGGCTCGTCGTCCGAGGAGGTCGAGGGATCATGCAGAGGAGGCTGCCGTGGGAGAGGAGATTGCCGCGGAAGAGGAGATTGCAGAGGAAGAGGAGGCGCCTCCTTTGGCCGTGGAGGGTCCTGCGGGTGCTGGCGACGCCGGAGAGGATGAGCATGACCCGGTAAGCCCGTCAGAACTCTAATTTGTTGGTTTATAGGCTAAACAGGCGGGCGAGAGATGGTGTGGAGAAGGCCGGTGAGTGGGGGAAGGAGGCGTCCAGGGGCCTGGACGCCTCCAACTTTTTTTTTTTATTTTATTATTATTATTTTTTTGGGTTATTACGTAAATAATAAAATAAAATTAAAAATAAGGAGACGTCCACTGAGTTGGACGCCTTCATGATAATATATATTATTTTTATTTTATTTTTTATTTGTTTTTGTTTTGCTAAGATAAAATAAAGGAAGTAAAAATGAAAGCGTCCAGGGGGTGGACGCCTTTAAATATATATATATATATATATTCTTAAAATAATAATAATAAAAAATAAAAAAATATTATGTACAATGTTGTTGTTTATTGTTATCCATGATGCTGATGTGTTTCTTTTTTTTATTTTTATTTTTTTTATGGTGTGCAGGGCGTGATGAAGAGCCGGATCAGCTGGTCCCCGGTGGTGGCAGCGTACCGTGGGCTGCCGGACTTTCAGAGGGCGCGGGTGGACGCCATGGGTTTTGGAGCTTTTCTCAGGATCGAGCCCCTCCGACTCGACCTTCCTCTCATCCAGGCGTTGAGGGAGCGGTGGCACCCACCGAGCCGGGCGTTTCTGATGCCCTGGGGGCACATGGTGCCGACACTGGAGGACGTGGCTCGGATCACCGAGCTACGAGTTGACGGAGAGGCAGTCAGCGGGGTCACTTACCCCGATTACCGAGAGAGTGCCTTGGACCTGCTGTGGCTAGAGACGAGCGCGACTGACAGAGACAGCAGGGTAGTCGGCCGAGTGGAGATTATGGAGGCGCTCGGGTTTGGTGATCCGCGCCAGCGGGTCAGCGAGACTGGAGCGGAGTTTCTGGCACGACTGGAGGGAGACACTCGTGCAGCTTTCACCCAGGACCCGAGCGAGCGGGAGCTGGTGGATCTAGACCTCCGGAGGTTCCTTTTCTTCTTCCTGGGTTGCCTTCTGTTGGGGACGAAGGGGGACGGCATCCACTGCCGCTTCCTCGGGATCCTGGCGGATCTGGACAGAGTGGGGAACTATGCGTGGGGAGCGGCTTTGCTTGCCCATTTGATCGCCGATCTCTCCCAGACTTCAGAGAGGGAGACGACAGTCAGCGGCTTCGCACCTTTTCTCCAGGTAAATATTTTATTTATGGATTTTACCGTAGCTAAATATGTAATTAGTCGGGCTAATGATGTATGAATGATGTAGGTGTGGAGCTACTACTACTTCCCGATGGGAAGAGCCATACAGGGGAACAGGAGAGCTGTGCCGCTGACGCGACAGTGGAGGCCGGTCATGGTCGCGGCACCCCACGGTTACCAGCTGGCATCGCTTCGTCAGGAGCTGAGCGAGTACCCCAAGGCTATGGTATGATGCGTATGCTTTTTTTTGGTGTTTTTACGCATGTGACTCAATTGAGCGAAATAGCAACTAACATGATGCATGTATGGTGATGCAGGTGGTGTGGAGGCCCTACCTGGGCATGGCCGATGCGGCCAGCCTTGGGTTGTAGCGGGTCGTCCTCGTTTTGGGCAGGACGTGTCGGTCCATTGCCTGAACGAGATCGAGCCGCTCCGGCTTAGGCTGGTTATGAGGACGTTGGGATTAGCCCAGGAGTGGGTTGACGTAGACGAGTCGGTCCGCGTCGGGCGGAAGACCAAGGGGAAGGCAAAGATCGTGGACTGGCGTACGCACTTCCTTGCACAGTACCAGGACTGGCAGCAGGGCGGGGTCCCAGTGGTGTCCCATGTACCGGACAACACCGATTACATGAGACGGTATCGAGCCACGTACGGGGAGCGTCTCTTCCTTGGTGGTGCGGCAGGGGTAAGCGTGAAATGAAAAATGTTTCCTCTTTTTATATGTATATGCATGTGCCACTAATTTATATGCAATGTAGGATGCTCGTGATAACATGATTGCCGACCTGCGGGCCCAGCTGGCAGACGCCAGGCGGCAGTTAGTGGCCATCCGATAGGAGTTGGAGATCCTGGTGAGTCTATGCAATGCATTTTTTTGTGACTTGGATTTTGATGCTTGCCTCTGACTGTCGTTTGCTTTGTGTTTCAGCGGGCCCACCAGGCAGCGACAGCCGGGATGGCTGGTGGAGCGGGTTCCAGTTCATGGGGTCCTCCTCCAGAGGTTTCTGCCCTTCAGGAGCAGTTGGCGTACGCGGTGGCCCGGGCTGAAGAGGTCGAGCGTGACCACGCGGCTCGAGTGAGTCCTGCTTGACCCCGACTTCTTTCCAGTTGCCCTTCTTCTTTCACTGCTCTCTTACAGTGCATGTGGGTTTTGGCAGGTGGCCGAGATTCGAGAGGCCCTGGCCCATGCTGTTCGTGCCGAGCAAGAGCGCGACGCCTGGGCGGCAGAGCGTGACACCCGGATTACGGAGCTGGAGGAGGAGCGGCGACGGGAGGCTGAGGAGCTCCCTCGCGACGTGCGGGATTTGCACTTTGCCCTCGAGCTGTCAAGGAGAGAGGCGATGCGGGAGAGAGAGGAGAGGGAGAGGGAGAGAGAGGACAGAGAGAGAGAGAGGGAGGACAGAGAGAGAGAGAGAGAGAGGGAGTATAGGAGGGCGGAGAGACTGCGAGAACGGGACGAGAGGAGGGCTCTGGAGGCCCAGCTGACGGAGCTCCGATTGAGTCTCGGCACGGCAGAGGGGAGGCTTCGGGAGAGCGAGGAGCGGTATCAGAGGGCGAAGGAGCGCAGGGCGCGACTTCATCAGTCTGGTTCATTCTCCACGGGTAGCTTTCTGGTTTCTTCGGTCGAGGAGTGTCGCCGAGCCTTCGAGGCTGGCGTGCCACCACAGGGTGAGGAGAGCACCGCCTCTCATAGTTCGCGGAGGCCCCCTAGGGATCCCCGTCAGAGGAGGGAGGAGAGAGATGATCAGGAGGGTGGTAGCGAGAGTTCGAGAGTTGCTTGTACACTCCACCTTCCTCACTTTATGATGTATAACTGACTATTTGCTTATGTGCAATGAAACGGTTCCTTTTGTCGTATGCACTTTCCCTTTTCCACGCTTCTTCTCTTGCACCGAGTTGTTTCGAGACACGCTTCACGAGACCTTGTCCTGAAAAGTAGGGAACTACGCCTTGCACGGAGAGATCATCCTTCTCTTTTTTTTTTTTTTTATTTTTTTTGATGCGTCCTGGCGCGAGGACACGTCTTATCCTTCGAATTCAAATTTAAAGAGCCAGGCGGCCTTCCTTTCTTCGTGCCTTACCCTCAAAAGAGCCCGCCTCCTGTCGAGATTTGCTCGCCCCTTTTCGTCTTCTTCTTCTCTCGATCGATGGAGTTCGGTGGGCCAGATCGCGGCGAGGGGAGAGAGGGGCGAGGGACTCCTCGCCCGAGGAGGGATGCGCCCGAGCATGGAGAGGCGTCGACATAAGTGGAAGGGCCTTTTAGAGCACTCGTGGGACCTGAGGGGCCAGATGGCGCGGAAGGAGGCGAACGCGGCTGGGTGAGTGCTTCGGTTCCCACCTCTATGACTTGTTTTGAGTTTGGAGCGAGTGGTGTGGGAGTGGAAGGGGTTTGGCGAGGGCGGCACTCACATGATGGGCGCGTCCTCGACAGGGGACGCGTTCTCGTTAACTGACGGGGGACCTCCCCCTTGATGCAGGGTACGGTGAGAATCCCGGGCTTGGCTGACGAGTGGGCGAGCGCGGATGAGCCGAGCCGTGTCAGGAAGGAGAGTCACGGTAAGGCAAAGCTCGAGGACCGGTGCGTACATTCCCCTGGACAACAAGGAAGCACACCGGTGCAGGGTAGTGGCGGCCTCCTGCAGCAGCGGAGGGGGGACCGAGCGGGGGCTCGTCAACTTGGGAGACGGACGGAGGTGACAGTAGGGCCTCGAAATTTTTATTCTTGTCATGAAATTCTAGAATTTAACCAACGGCCGTTGTCTATCCATTTTTTATGTACTCAGCAGGAAACGGTGATAGGGATGGCTGGCGGATCGTCCTCCAATCCTCAGGCTCTTTTTCTAGAGATCGCTTCCCTCCAGGAGCAACTTGCCAGTGCGGTGGCCCGCGCGGTTCGTGCTGAAGAGGAGCGTGATGCCTGGGCCGCAGCTGTGGCAGAGCTGCAGTGTCGAGGTGAGGGGAGGCCCCCTCCAGACATTCTGGAGTTAAGGGTCCTTCTCCAGGTGACGAGGAGGGAGGCAGAGAGAGAGAGAGAGGAGAGAAGGGCCGAGCGATAGCGAGACCAGGCCGAGAAGAAGGCCTTGGGGGCCCAAGTGAGGGAGCTCCAGCTAGGCCATCAGGTTATGGCGCAGAGGTTAGGAGCGATGGAGACGCGCTACGAGAGAGCGCGAGAGTTAGGGGCACTACTTCGCCGGCCTGGATGCTTTTCTGCTGGTGGCTTCCTCGCCACCCCAGAGGAGGAGCAGCGAGCCACTGCTGTGGAGCAGGCGCCGCGAGGCGAGCGCTGCACAGGGGTCCAGAGGCTTCCGAGGGATCCTCACCTCGGGGGAGAGGAGAGGGACTCCTAGAGGGATGAGCATGAAGATGATGTCGAGAGTTGGCGAGTCAGTGGACCCGCCTCCTCTCTATGATTGTAATGTTTGTGACAGCTTATGTAGACTTATGAGTGATTTGATTTTCTGTTGTTTGTTTATTTTCTTACGCGTCCCTTCTTCCCTACGCTTCTTTGTACTGTTCACATGTGATGTGTCTGCCGACATCCTGCCCTAGACGGAGGATGGCATCTTGCCGCGACTATTCTTTCACTGGGATCTGTCGTCAAGGTCAATGATGATAGCTTGGGCCTCTTCTCCCAGATGATTTTTCAAACTTTGCGGATGGCCTCCACGTTATGACAGGGCGTCACCGGGAGCAGGTCATCATATTACACCGTCCGATCCATTACCTTGTGCGGGTGGTGAAGTGACTCATGAGACCGCAGGGGAGGCGCCCTATTGTGAGGGCTATCGTTGGAGGCCATCTTCGCCCACCCTTCTCCCATTTCTATATATACCTTCCTCTTTTGTTCTTCGAGGGGCATCGAGGGCCAACTTGAAGGGTACTAGGAGGAACTCAGAATTCTGGATGGAGGGCGAATCTTCCCACTCCTCGAAGAGAAGCAGATCCAGCGGTAGCAGTTCCAGGAAACTCTCGAACCTCGAAGGGCAGTTCAGCGAGAGGACCCAGTCGCAACTCGTAAGCTGAGCTTTCCCCCCCTTTTCTCATTCTTTCGTCCTTCCTCTTGACAACACCCTTCTCCATTTCTTATGCACGTACAGAGTGTGATGAAATCACACATTTCATGGCAGTTGAAGTGGCCGCATACAGGGGTCTCCCAGATTTTCAGAAGGCCAGGCTAGACGTGATGGGATTTGGTGCCTTTCTTCGAATCGAGCCGATCCACCTCGACCTGGCCCTTATCCAAGCCATGTGCGAAAGATGGGACCCAGTAAGTCGGGCATTCCTGATGCCATGGGGGCACATGGTGCCCAGTCTACAAGATGTGGTCAGAATCACGAGCCTCAAAGTGGATGGTGAGGCAGTGACCGGCATCACCTATGCGGATTACCGAGATGGCGCCCAGAAGCTACTGGGGTTGGACTTAGACAGTCGGAAGCACAGATCAGTAGCTAGGGCGTCTATCATGGGGGCATTAGGGCTCACTGATACTCGTCGACGGGACGACGAGTCCTCGGAAGAATTTATGGAGAGGATGGGAAGGGGATGTCGTGCTGTGTATTGCACAGATTTTGACAATTGGGAGAGATCTAATATGGATTGGAGGAGATTTCTCCTCTTTTTCCTAGGGAGATTAATACTGAGCTCGAAAGGAGACGGCATCCATTGTCGTTTCCTAGGGCTGCTATCTAACCTCGAAAGAGTAGGACAGTACGCCTGGGGAGCTGCCATGCTAGCGCACTTGTTTACGGGCCTGTCCCAAGAGGCAGATCGTGAGATGACTGTGAGTGGGTTCACACCACTTATCCAGGTATTTTTTTTATTTTATTTATATATTATTGTGTTTATTTGTAATAGTCCTCTCGAGGCATTGACGGCATATGATGATGTAGCTGTGGAGCTATTATTACCTCCCAATGGAGAGAGCTCGGCATTGGCGACCAGCGATGGTGCCGTTAGCCAGGCGGTGACAACCGATCATGGGTGCAGCGCCTGTAACCTACCAGCTGATGGTGCTAAGGCGCGAGCTACAGGAATTCCCTGCAGCGATGGTGGGATTTTTTTTATTTTATTCTTTTTTATTTTTATTATTTTTTGTTATATATATATATATTTTTCTAACCAGTTAAACGGGTATGTACAACCTCACCTGGGTAAACTGGAGACCCTACTCAGGCATGGTCGATGCCGATCAACCATGGGTTTTAACAAGTCGCGCCCGGTTCGGACGGGAATTGTGGATACACTGCCTAAATGAAATCGAGCCACTTCGCTACGATTGGTTATGAGGACCCTAGGGCTGGTCCAGGAATGGGTGGATACGACTGCGCCACCTCGCGTTGGAAGAAAGACACGGGGACCGGCAACTTGCGTTGATTGGCGTGTACGGTTCCCCGAACAGTATGAAGACTGGCAACGAGGTGGCACAATCATGGAATCACATGCGCAGGATAGTGAAGACTATCTACGTCTGTATAAGACAGTGTACGCAGAGCGGCTCCAACCCCGGGGACTTGTGGAGGTGGGTCTCCTTTTTCTTCTTTTCTCTTTTCCTCCTCTCCTCTCTGTGGATGCTGACTCCTATGGTTGTAGGATGTCCGTGATACCATGATAGCGGACTTGCGATCACGCCTGGCAGAAATGGAGCAACAATTGGGCGACACCCGTGGAGCCTTGAGCACTTCGGTAGGTGTATGTACAATGCGCACTCCTAATTAAAACTCTAGATTGATGGCGTTCGGCCGCTAATTTTCATCCCATGTGGTTATAGCGCGCCCATATCGACGCGGCTTCGTCAGCGATGGGAGGAGGCGGCGTCTCTTCTAGCTTATGGATCCCCGCCTCAGAACTTGATTTGCTTCACGAGCAACTTGCTCGGACTACGCAGCGTGCCGCGGAGGCAGAAGGAATGCTCTCTATACATGTAAGAGTTTCAGTGTTGAGTTCTCCTTTTTTGCCTTGCCACATATCTGAGATAGTATATCTGGCAGGAAAAGGAGATGCAGGAGTCACTTGCCCATGCTGCACAGAGAGAGGCTAGAATAGCATAGTTGGAGGAGGAATTGCGGCATCGTCCGAATGACGATTCTTCCAGGGATGCCATGGAGCTGAGAATCACGCTTCAATTAGACAGGGAAGATCGTGAGAGAGAACGGTCAAAGAAAGAGAGGGACAGAGAAAGAGAGAGAGCCGACAGATTAGCTGAAAGGGAGGAGCGAAGGGTCATGGAGGCCCAGTTGTTCGAACTCCGAACCAGCCTTGGCCTCGCTGAACAATGGCTGAGAGATGGTGAGGAGCGCTACCGAAGAGCATGAGAGCGTGGATTTCGTGTCAGTAGCTCCTTTGCTGCTCCCACGGATCAGCGCCAGGGTGTGGGAATGGGAAGAGGTGTACGGAGCGGTAGAAGTACCACTTTTCGTAGTTGGGTAGCACCCTGAGGGCGTTTTGCCCGGAGAGTGGCGGGACAAGTAATGTAGAGAGAGAAGGTGAAACTTAATGTACAATTCCTTATTTTAAGAATGGAATAAAAGGTATGATTTTGTTTGATTTTCATCTCACTCTTGCTATCTTGAATCCCTGCACGCATCACTGAAACAAACAGGTCAGTATCTCTGTTCTGACTTGGCCCCTTGCTCAATAAGCAGGTGTTCACTTCAACTGTCCTTGATAATGGGTCAAGGGGCCAAGCCTTTATTAACGAAGGCAAGGGAAAGATGCGATAATGATGAATGTGACAGACAAGCACACCAATGCAAGCGGAATTTAAAAGTGAAATGCTGCATACAAATGCAATCATGCGAAATGATTTTTTTATTATTATTTTTCTGGCATTTTTTTTGTTGTCTTTGTTATCATTCTAATTTTTTTGTTTTCCAAATACCTACGTTTTCTCTTTTTTTTATCATTTTTTTTTGTCGCTAACGCCTGATGAGCACCCAAATGGCACCTTACCTTCATGAGAACAGGGGTTTCTTACTAACCTCCCAGGTATCCTAAGTGCACATCTAGGTTGATTTGGGCCTCTAGACCCCTCGAATGATAATCCCACCGGCTAAGACTTACCCTGATGACAATACCGCCATGCCATGCTTAGGCTCCCAGTTACTTCCGACCACAGGGATTCGCCTAAAAGGTGTTCGAGGTAAATGATTTGCCCGACCCGAGTCTGTTTCCTCACAACTCTAGATGGTATATGATGGAACACCCTGGAACCCTAACGACCAACCGCGCGACGCTGACCCGGAATCAGACGCCATTGCACCCAGAGGTGACGTGCTTGCATTGGCCTAAGCCCAAGGTTAAATAAGAAGACTTCAAGGTGGTAAACAGGGGTCTTGACCGGCCAGAAACACAGAGACTCCTTCGCAGCGATAGCTTTTGCTTTTCAAAGTAGGCAACCATACGTGTGTATTAAAATAAGGTTGCAGACCTTGGCGGGTTTTACCCTTCAGAAACTCCATCTAGCTTTCATCTTCATGTTGTGCCCCTATGGTCACTTGAGTTCATATGGTCACTTGGGTCATTCAACATCATTCTATGGTCATATCAGTTCTAATGTATTCTTAGTTTTGATAATGGCTAAACACTATTAGTCATTGATGTTTTTCACCTTCATGTGATTGACATACGTGATGTTTTTGTTCATGACAGGTGCGCCAATGAATGGACAAGGAATCATGTGGAAATGGTGAACGTGAACACTGAATGTTGCGCCCTCGCACGCGGATCGACCTGCGCGGTCAGGTCGCGGGGATCAACCTGCCCGGTCAGGTCGCGGGGGTCAAGGGGGCAGCGCCCCTTGCGGGGATTTTCGGGGGCAGAGCCCCCGGAACAAAAATTTGATTGAAGACTCAATAATAAAATCTTCAAGACAGTCAAGGAAGATGCCACGGACATGACCGGGCTGCTAAAGAAGTCAAGCGGCGGAGCTGAAGCGGCCAACGGACAGACCCGGGCGTCTCTTTTGTCATTGTTGTGGATGAAGCATTTCGATCCAAACACTTTCATATGTGAGAGAGAGGGCTTTTTACCTTTTAGCAACTCATAAGGAGTCTTTTTGGTATGTGGCCTTACCATAGAGCGGTTGATAATGTAACATGCCGAGTTTACCGCTTCAGCCCAAAACCTCCTTGGAAGTTGCCGTTCAGCAAGCATGGTTCTTGCCATCTCTACAAGTGTTCGGTTTCTCCTTTCAACTACACCATTTTGCACCCCTCCCCTCTAGATCCGCTGTCCACCACACAACAAGTTGAAGTCAAGCGGCGGAGCTGAAGCGGCTAACGGACCGACCCGGGCTGGACCGGGTCTGCCCAGCTGGCGGTCTACCGCCAGCACAGGGGCGGTCGACCGCCCCAGCCAGGACTCCACCGTCTACAGGCTTTCTCAGTAGCGGTCGTCCGCCAGCCAGTGGCGGTCGACCGGATTTCCCAAGGATTGCCCGTTTGCAGGTGTTTCAGTGGCGGTCGACCGCCAGGAGCCTTAGGTCGACCGCCAGCCCCGATGCAGCCTTGTTTGACTTCGAAATCAACCTCGTGGCTAGCCCCTTTTCATGGATTTGTTTAATCAAACCTTACCTAATCTTCCATGATTTGTGGATCTGGTCTAGGGGGCATCTATGGACCATTCAAGGGTTATAAAACCAACACATGAGGGGTTAGAAACCCCAATGCTTCAAGGGGCTTCTTGTGAGATCTAGGGTGGCTGCAAGAGAGCTTGGAAACGAGCTACTGTTCACGTGAACAGTAGTTCGTGAATGTGTTCTTCATCCAATCGAAGGGGAATCAAGCTCAAATCAAAGCCAGCAAACCTCAAGGAAGATTACATCAAAGCAAGGCTATCAAAGTGATCCAAGGAAGCTGGTTTGATTCAAGTTCTTCAAAGGAAATCATCTTCATCCATTCAAGTTCTTTCCACCTCATTCAAGGTGATATTTCAAGCATTCAAACTCCTAGAAGCTAAAGAAGCAATCAAGGTTCAAGGTAGCTTCATCATCTCCTTCATTCATTCAAAGAAATTCAAAGAGAAGATCAAGAGAGAAGAATTGAAGGAAGAGGTACTGTTCACGTGAACAGTACTCCGTGAAGAACATTCATCCAATCAAGGGTGAATCAAGAAGATTGAGTTGAAGCCAAGAGGAGCCTTGTTGCTGATCAACATTCCATACAAGGGCCAATTCATTTTCACTCATAACTCAGTCTCTTGTTTTAGTTCATTCACATTTGTTTCATTTTCATTATTGTTTAAACATTGAAAGTGTGATTCATCCCTACCAATGGTTAGTAGGAAGGCAATTGGAGGTTGTTCCAATTTGCGGTTGACATCCCTACCAGGTGGTGAGTAGGAAGGTAATCGGTGGTTTCCGATTTGCGGTTCTGTGCGCTGCACAAGTGAAGCCTCACCGGGTTTTGGTGAGGGGTGGACGTAGGGCTGAGGATTCAGTCCGAACCACCTTAAAATCCTATCTAGTGTGGTTTGCCTGTGTGATTGATTCGTTCTAGATGCATGCTTAGGATCGAATTATTATATATCTTGCTTATCTTGCTAAGTGAATCATAGCGTACTTGGAAGCTAGTTTCTATTCCACTGAAATTCATTTTAACTAGCTGTTTAGAGGGCCACATTACGAAAAGTGGGGCTGATCTATTCACCCCTCCCCTCTAGATCCGCTGTCCACCACACAACACTTCAAAGGAAGAAGGAAGAGTGTATGGGGTAAACCACCTGAGAGGACCGGCAAAACCGTTAACCCGGTGAGCCAATAAGGCCCCATTAACTCTCCTCTTTCAGACAACTTCAGACCAAATCTGGAGCATTTACATTCCATAACTCCTTTTGTGGATTTAGACTTTTTACCTTGAGGTAATTCATTTATCGCATCAGGCACGGTCACGACCAGGCTTTTCTCTTGATTTTGATTTTGTGTTTCTTTTTGCGAGGGAGATATAGTTTGACGTTTGTGGGCTCCCTTTTGAGAGTGTTTCCTAGTGAGTCTTCGAGCTGTTTTCTTCCCTTTTGAGAGTGCCCCTTCGGAGTGACCACCTTTAGCCCATAGCAGTTCGCATATCGAGTATATATGGAATGAGCAGGTGACGATCACTTGGAGCGGAGCATACCCGCGCTACTTGGCACGGTGACGGATCCGCCGGAGTACTCGAGCATCCCTACCCCTACTCGACGGGGTCGAGTTCCTCCCACCCGGGGAGAGTTGATGGGAATCGACACTGAGCCAGTACCTTTTCATATTGGATTTATATCCTTTAGTTTATTTTTATATCCACGGGAAAGTATACGCGTAATTGTACGGCTTTATCGGCCAATGCGTCACTCCCGTAGATTGTGTGGGTTTCTATGTAATTTGTCAGTAGGACCAGCAAGGGGGCCCTCATCCCTTTCCCATTGGTCCATGTCATCTTGTGGGGCTAGTCAACCATCCTAGGTGGACATCTAGAAGGTTGGACTAGTCATATGCCACATGGGTAGACAAGTGGCCCATTTTGTCCAAGGTAGGCCACCTACCATTCAACCACCCATTCAACTTCTACCCCTTGGTCAATAGGGCGCACCCCCCCTTGCATATTATATTCTTTTTTTGTGTTTGTGGCATGCAATCCTAGCCCTTCAATCCCCTTCCCTAGAATCAAGGGTCCACATTGCATTTGATGTAAAACATATATAAGCTTGTATTTTTATGAGAAAAGCAATGAAAAATCAGAATTTTTGTGTGTAAGCAAGGAGCATATTGCTCCCCCAGCCCCTCTCCCTCTGGTTCCTCTCCTCCAACCTCAATTTCTAGAGTGATTCTACCTTCTATCATCTCCTCTCAACCTCCGGTGATCGTCTGTGCCGCCGCCGCCGCAGTTCGTGCCGCCATCGAGCCGCCTCTGCAGTTCTGTCTTGGTCCGACCACAGCAGCTTCCACGAATTGTCTGTCTCAGCCACGAGCTTGGATTTATCTGAATTTTTTATGGTGTGTTCATCCCTTGTATCCCAAGATGCACCTAAATTTTTATGCCAAACTTCCATCTGTTAGTATTTTTACATTTTTGTCCAACCTGTCATCCCAGATCTGCCAGGTTTCTGTCTACAGTGACAGAACCTCTGAGTTCTCCCCCTCCGACCATCTTTTTGATTTTTCAAACCCTCCCAATTTTACTGGGAGTTCTGTCTATCACCCCTACCTCCAAAAGTTTCTTAATTTTTTATCAGCCCTCTATCTATTTTTAGTAATTCGTGTTCTTCCTCTGATACAGTGTTTTTAGTCAGATCCCAGATCCGACCACCCTCCACTTCCAAAATCATAACAAATCACCAACACCTCCAAATCCATATCCAAAAATAGTCCTGGTTTCCTTGTTCGATTTCCTACAACCTTTCTGAAGAATACATCTTCAAATTCAGACATCTACTTCACGGTCAAAGGCAATCAACAGGAAAGTTCTCTACAGATCTGAGTCTTCGGTTACTATACAACAGCAGCATATACAATTCGCCAACACAAAGTACAAATCTGGTGAATTTTTATAAGGGCACTATATTGTAGTACTTCGAAGCAGCTTTCCAACGGCTCTGATCTCGTCGCATTCTGACACCGGTGCTGATCGCAGAGTCCGTTCCCGCCGGAGCGCGCGCTGAAATACAGAACCGGCAGATTTCCGATCGGTTTTTCCGACCGGTGCCGAACGGAGCCGCCCGGCCTCCGGCCGGCAAACCAGCGTGCCGCCAACCCAGGGAGCGCTTCTCCAAGTGTCTCCACTACAGCGGTACCACGGGTCCCACACGGCCCCTTCGGACAGCACGTGGGCCCCACGGTCGTGAACACGCGTGTAGCCGAATCAACACACGAAGCTACCCGTCAACCCGAATTCGGTCCTCCCGGGCCCATTTGTATAGCCCTTTACCTCCCTGCGTGGAGTGGGCATGTCCCCATTGCTGTAATTATTGTGTGTTAAGTTTCCCAGGATTACGAGTTTTCGGCCGGGTCCGTCTTCCCCACAGCGAGCGCGTGGAGGTATCGCTCTCGCCCCCTACTCTCGGCATTTGCTTATTTTCATATATACTTGTTTATGCCGCTGCTAGAGAGCATGCTTTAGGTCCGTTAGCTCGCTCTATTATCATTCACCGCTGCTGCGAGAGAGTGCGAGACCGTCCCGTGACCCGATCCGGGCACACGAGAGAGCCGATCACCCTAGCTCACTGCCGGTTTCTCAACCGCGCACGTCCGACGCTTCCCTCGTTAAGGGGCAGTCACGAGCTTGTCGTGTCCGTGTCTCGTCTCGCATCAATTTGGTATCAGAGCGAGTTTGAGTCTAGGGTGTCAAAAAAGAAAAGAAAAGAGTGTCATTTACGTCTAGTCATTAGTCATTATCTAAGTCGTGTTTAGGGTCGTCATTGTTTTAAAACAAAAAAAGTGTCTTTTTGCATTTACATCCCTTTACTCGGTATATCAAAAGGTGTTGTCCGAACGTTAGGCTACGCCTATCGGGAAGGCCGCACACTTGCGCGAGTGACCTTCGGGTCGATTACCTCCGCAACGTATCGGATATTGGTTTAAGTCTAGGCGCATCATTTTGCATTAGTGTGTTTGCTTTAGTCGGCGTCTTCTAGTCGGTGTGTTTGCATGCCCACTCGTCGAGGTACCCAATACTCACCCCCACCACCACCAATGGCGGAATCCCGAGTCTATAGTTCCGATGAGGTGGCCACCATGTTCCGAACTCTTATGGGAAAAATGGATGGGTTGAGTGATCGCATGGAAGTGTTAAGCACCCGAGTGGATAGGATGGAAGGGTTGAGTACCCAAGTGAATGATCTAGGCACCCACCTAGAAGAGAGGATGAAGGTCGTAGAGGATAGGGCCGCCGGGTCTAGCAAGTCCTTTCAGGGATTGGTCGGGAGAGTCACCGCACTAGAGAGAGGCCTAGCCGAGGAACCACCGATTGCCCCAGTCCAAGCACCCGTCCCACCTACACAAGGTCAACCGGAGTCGGGTCAACAACCCGCAACTCCAAGGGGTCAAGGGATAGCTAATAGGAGGCATGAAGTCCCCGAGGTGCATGACTATGAGTCCGAGAATGAGCATCGGGGATATGGTCGTGATCGTCGTCCTATACGGCGTACCCACGACCAAGATATGGATGAACGGGCCCTTCGGACCGTTCGGGCCGACCCTCCCACCTTTGACGGGTCCTTAGACCCAAAGGTCTATCTTGATTGGGAGGCTGGCATGGATCGATATTTTGAGTGGTTTGAGATGTCGGACCAAAGAAAGGTCAAGTTTGCCAGGATGAAACTTTTGGGCCAAGCCCAAACATATTGGAGGAACATGGAGAATCTATTGTTTCATCGTCATGAACCCCTGATCGATACGTGGACCGAGATGAGGGAGAAGCTTAGGAAGAAGTACCTCCCTACCTCCTACCGCCAGCATCTTATAGAGAGGTGGCAAAGTCTCACCCAAGGAGACCGGTCCGTCTCGGATTACATCGCCGAATTTGATGAGTACTACTTGCGATGCGATGCCACGGAGGAGGATTCCCTTACCGTCTCTCGGTTTTGGCGTGGTCTACGCCCACACCTACGGTATGAGCTTCTCTGCCGCAAGGTGGACAAGCTGGAGGATGCATACCAAGTTGCTCTCGAGATAGAGCAATTCGAGGGTGAGTTCGAGTCTATTCCCCGGTGGAGCCCCGCTTTTGCTCCTAGACCTCGACTCCCCCACCACGGGATCTACCTCCACCCCATCCACCGGCACCTGTTGCCCGTCCCCCAGCTCCTATAGCCCGTCATCTGGCACCGGCACCCCCTCCACTATTGTCCAAGGCACCTACACCTCCCCCATTGCTGCCTACACCCCCTACCCGACGGGATGATAAGGGTAAGGCCCCTCTTTTCGGGGAGAGTAGTCGATCGCGAGTGCAGTGTTTCCACTGTCATGGATTTGGCCACATTGTCAGCGAGTGTCCCGCTCGCGCCACCCTAGCCTTAGGTGTTGGAGAGTCCGCACCTCCCGAGCTTGAGTGTGTCAATTACGTGGCCGATGAGGCACTAGCCGATGAGTACTATGCCTTGGGGGGGGAAGAGTGGGATAGCTCTCCTGCCGCCCAGGATGCGGCCACCTAGTGGGCTTGATGCTACCACCATAGTCTCGAGTCGTGCATGAGTCAGTGTGTATTCTGTGTGGTTTGTTTGTGTGGTGTGTTTCGAGTCGATTGTTGTGTGTATTGCATGGTAAGTCTGCATGAGTCTTGTGCAAGCTCGTTGTCGGTCTCTTATGAGTAAGATGCGAGTGGACTCACTTGATGAGTATGGGATCGGTTCCACATCTATACCCAGATCAGTCACCTATAGGGACTCAGCGGTGATTCCTAGTGAGTCTTCGAGCTGTTTTCTTCCCTTTTGAGAGTGCCCCTTCGGAGTGACCACCTTTAGCCCATAGCAGTTCGCATATCGAGTATATATGGAATGAGCAGGTGGCGATCACTTGGAGCGGAGCATACCCGCGCTACTTGGCACGGTGACGGATCCGCCGGAGTACTCGAGCATCCCTACCCCTACTCGACGGGGTCGAGTTCCTCCCACCCGAGGAGAGTTGATGGGAATCGACACTGAGCCAGTACCTTTTCATATTGGATTTATGTCCTTTAGTTTATTTTTATATCCACGGGAAAGTATATGCATAATTGTACGGCTTTATCGGCCAATGCGTCACTCCCGTAGATTGTGTGGGTTTCTATGTAATTTGTCAGTAGGACCAGCAAGGGGGCCCTCATCCCTTTCCCATTGGTCCATGTCATCTTGTGGGGCTAGTCAACCATCCTAGGTGGACATCTAGAAGGTTGGACTAGTCATATGCCACATGGGTAGACAAGTGGCCCATTTTGTCCAAGGTAGGCCACCTACCATTCAACCACCCATTCAACTTCTACCCCTTGGTCAATAGGGCGCACCCCCCCTTGCATATTATATTCTTTTTTTTGTGTTTGTGGCATGCAATCCTAGCCCTTCAATCCCCTTCCCTAGATCCAAGGGTCCACATTGCATTTGATGTAAAACATATATAAGCTTGTATTTTTATGAGAAAAGCAATGAAAAATCAGAATTTTTGTATGTAAGCAAGGAGCATATTGCGCCCCCAGCCCCTCTCCCTCTAGTTCCTCTCCTCCAAACTCAAGTTCTAGAGTGATTCTACCTTCTATCATCTCCTCTCAACCTCCGGTGATCGTCTGTGCCGCCGCCGCCGCCGTTCGTGCTGCCATCGAGCCGCCTCTGCAGTTCTATCTTCGTCCGACCACAGCAGCTTCCACGAATTGTCTGTCTCAGTCACGAGCTTGGATTGATCTAAATTTTATATGGTGTGTTCATCCCTTGTATCCAAAGATCCACCTAAATTTTCACGCCAAAATTCCATCCTTTAGTATTTTTACATTTTCATCCAACCTGTCATCCCAGATCTGCCAGGTTTCTGTCTACAGTGATACAACCTCTGCGTTCTCCCCCTTCGACCATCTTTTTGATTTGTCCAAACCCTCCCAATTTTACTGGGAGTTCTGTCCATTACCCCCTACCTCCAACAATTTTCTTAATTTTTTATTAGCCCTCTATCTATTTTTAGAAATTCATGTTCTTCCTCTGATACAGTGTTTTTAGTCAGATCCCAGATCCGACCACCCTCCACTTCCAAAATCATAACAAATCACCAACACCTCCAAATCCATATTCAAAAATAGTCATCGTTTCCTTGTTCGATTTTCTACAACCTTTCTGAAGAACACATCTTCAAATTCAGACATCTACTTCACGGTCAAAGGCAATCAACAGGAAAGTTCTCTGCAGATCTGAGTCTTCGATTACTGTACAACAGCAGCATATAAAATTCGCCAACACCAAGTACAAATCTGGTGAATTTTTCTGAAGGCCACTAGATTGTAGTAGTTCGAAGCAGCTTTCCAACGGCTCTGATAACGTCGCATTCCGACACCGGTGCTGATCGCAGCGTCCGTTCCCGCCGGAGCGCGCGCTGAAATACAGAACCGGCAGATTTCCGATCGGTTTTTCCGACCGGTGCCGAACGGAGCCGCCCGGCCTCCGGCCGGCGAACCAGCGTGCCGCCAGCCCGGGGAGCGCTTCTCCAAGTGTCTCCACTACAGCGGTACCACCGGGTCCCACACGGCCCCTCCGGACAGCACGTGGGCCCCACGGTCGTGAACACGCGTGTAGCCGAATCAACACACGAAGCTGCCCGTCAACCCGAATTCGGTCCTCCCGGGCCCATTTGTATAGCCCTTTACCTCCCTGCGTGGAGTGGGCATCTCCCCATTGCTGTAATTATTGTGTGTTAAGTTTCCCGGGAGTACGAGTTTTCGGCCGGGTTCGTCTTCCCCACGCCGAGCGCTTGGAGGTATCGTTCTCGCCCCCTACACTCGGCATTTGCTTATTTTCATATATACTTGTTTATGCCGCTACTAGAGAGCATGCTTTAGGTCCGTTAGCTCGCTATATTATCATTCACCGCTGCTGCGAGAGAGTGCGAGACCGTCCTGTGACCCGATCCGGGCACATGAGAGAGCCGATCACCCTAGCTCACTGTCGGTTTCTCAACCGCGCACGTTCGACGCTTCCCTCGTTAATGGGCAGTCACGAGCTTGTCATGTCCGTGTCTCGTCCCGCATCAGTTGGCTTCCTTTGAGCGTGCATAGGCCGATGTGGCCGGACAAGGATCTCCATGATTATGGCAAACCAAGACCCGGTGCCTACCAAGCCTTAATGGGCCCTATCCTAACATGAAGGTTGGATGCAGAGACTTAACTACATGGTGGCCACCAGGCATCGACATTTGGAATTTTCCATATTTTTAGTGATTTTCAATATTTTGTGTTATTTGTGATGTTTTCTGTCTTTTCATCATTTGTTTGTTTTTGACATTTTGGCACTACGCTAGGGGTAGTACTTTTTAAGATAAAGCCCATTCCAAGGGTGGGATAACTCGGTCCCTTCGGCATTGACTAGCTTGTAGGCGTTGCCAGGGTACACAGCTTGAATTACAAATGGTCCTTCCTAATTGGGTTAGAGCTTAGAACGCGGCCCCCCAGGTTTGACAAAATTTTCTTTTTACGACCATCTCACCGATTTTGAATTTTCTCTCAACGACTTTCTTTTGGTGAAAGTGAGCGAGTCTATTTTGATACACACGCGCATGCTCGACAGCGACCAGCCGCTTCTCATCCAAGAGTTCCAACTAGGCGAGGAGTTAATTACGACGGTCGTTGAGGGGAAATTCCTCGTCCAATTGTACCCTGAGAGAAGGGATCAGAGTCTCGTACGGGACTACCGATTCCATACCATAAGTAAGGGCAAACGAAGTCTGCCCGGTGGGGGTACAGATTGAAGTGCGATAGGCCCATAGAGCTTCGATAAGCTTTTCTGGCCAGTCTGAAAACTTACTGGACTCGCAGGTCTTCTTGATGATTTTGATCAATGTTTTATTGGTGGCCTCCGCTAGGCCATTACCTTGTGGGTAATAAGGCGATGAATGATGCAATGCAATTGCGTACCTTTTGCAGAGGTCCTGAAGATCGTGAGAAATGAACTGTGGCCCATTGTCGGTGACGATTGTGCTTGGGACGCCGAACCTGGCGAGGATGTTCTTCATGATATACTTGCAGACCGTTGACGCCTTGATTTCCGCGTAAGCTTCGGCTTCGGCCCATTTGGTGAAGTATTCCGTCGCAGTAAGGATGAAAGATTTTTGTTTGGTAAGGGAATTGGGATCACCTAGGGGACCGATGATGTCGAATGCCCACATGGAGAAAGGCCATGGGGAGGATATTAGAGGAAGTGAGGAAGATGGTGAATGGATTTTATCGGCGTAAAGTTGACACTTGACACACCTACGGACATAGACGGCACAATCCTCTTCCATAGTGGGCTAGTAAAAGCCTTGCCTAATGATCTTCTTGGCGAGCATCTGGCTATTCACGTGGCCACCGTACACACCCGAGTGTGCTTCTTCTATGCATTTTCAAACCTCATTGTCGTCAAGACACCTTAACAGAACGCCAGTAAGGCTCCTCCTATAGAGTAGACCTCCAACCAATGTGTATTTCTGATCCACCCTTCTTATAGCTTTCTTATCTTCTGTGGTGGCTCCTTCAGGATAAGTCTGATCTTTACAATATTTGATAATTTCATAGAACCATGGTTTCTCATCGTCAGCCAGCTCTTCTTCGACTTCTGCCAGCATGATCTCCCTCTTCTCAAGAATTTCTCCCTTCTGGATCTTCTGTAGGACTCGTTCCTTGATCTTTAAGAGGTAAGGGTCCTGAACGGCAGGGACAAGACGCTTGTAGAGAATGATGGATCTAAACCATGCACCTAAAGAAAATTTCATGGATGACGCCAAGGAGGCGAGGGCATCGGCCAGAATGTTCTGTTCGCGAGGAACATGGACATAGATCAGCTTGGTGAACAACTTGGCATAGGCGGAGACCAGCTCCTGATAGGGTTTGAGCTTGGGATCGAGGGTGCGATATTTGGTAAGCACCTGGCGGAGAACGAGTTGACTATCACCCACGACTCGCAACTCAGTGATATAGAAAGAACGGGCTAGTTCCAAGCCAGCTAGAAGAGCCTCGTATTCAGTGATGTTGTTGGTGACTGGGAACGTAAGCTGAAATGTCTCTGGGATGGTAACGCCTTCAGGCGTTAGAAGGACAATGCCGATGCCCTTCCCTTGGGAATTTAGAGCTCCATCAAAATATAATGTCCACATTGGCTTGTCGGATTGGGCGATGGACATTAGTTCCTCATCTGGAAACTCTGATTGGACAGGGTCAAACTTGGGGAGAGGATGGTGGGCGAGATGCTCGACTATGGCATAGCCTTTAATTGCCTTTTGCTGGATGTAGGTGATGTCGAACTGGGAAAGAAAACTTTGCCAGCGTGCTAGCCTATCAGTAAGGACGGATTTCTCTAGAAGAAACTTGATAGGGTTCATGCGAGCAATGAAGTGGACCTTATGAGCCAAGAAGTAGTGCTCAGTTTCTGCACCACCCAAACGAGGGCAGCACAGATTTTCTCCATGACTGTGTACTTCTACTCACAGGGATTGAGAAGTTTGGACAAGTAATAGGTTGCCCGTTCCTTGCCTTCTTCATCAACTTGTGCGAGGACAGCTCCCACGGAGTCGTCCAAGACAGAGATGTAGAGGATCAGAGATTTTTCTGGTTTGGGTGGAATGAGAACGGGTGGACTAACCAGACTGTCCTTTAACCCTTCAATAGCTTTTTGGCATTTAGAATCCCAGTGGAATTCTACTATTGGCTTGGTCAACTCATAGAAAGGTCTACACCTTTGTGAGTACTGAGACACAAATCGACGAATAAACTGCAACCTCCCTATTAAACCACGGACTTCCCTCAAATTTTTGGGAGGTGGCATATCCCTGATGGCCTTAGCTTTGTCGGGATCTATCTCGATCCCTCTTTTACTCACAATGAAGCCCAATAATTTGCCCGATGATACGCCAAACACACACTTCTTCGGGTTCATTTTCAATTGGAACTCCTTGATCTCTGCAAGACTTTAGCCAAAACCCTTGGATGTTCCATCCTGGTCCTTGATTTCGCCAATAGATCATCCACATACACCTCCAGATATATGTGCATCATGTCGTGAAATATGGCCATCATAGCTCTTTGGTAAGTAGCTCCAGCATTCTTTAACCCAAACAGCATGACCACGTAACAATACGTTCCCCAAGGTGTAGTGAATGATGTCTTCTCTTGATCCTCTTTTGCCAAACGAATTTGATTATATCCTGAAAATCTGTCCATGAATGAGAGGGTCTCATACCCCGCTGTGTTGTCGATCAACACATCAATGTGAGGCAAGGGAAAATCATCCTTTGGACACGTGCGGTTAAGGTCCCGGAAGTCGATGCAAATTCTGACTTTCCCATCTTTCTTCATGACCGGGTGGTGAGGACACCCGAGCTAGAGATCGGCGTGATGCAGCAGAGCGACATTCCAGACCGCGTAGCACTGTTCGAGACTCGTGGACTTCGCTATGGCTTGGATATGGCCTGGAGATCTAGCCAGGAGCTTTGGATCTTTTATTTACTTCATTCTGGATCTTTTGTAGGCCATTTTGAGGCCAATCAGACTCCATTTGGACCTTATTAGGCTTATTAGGCTAATAGGGAGGTTAGTGGGCCACCTTGGTTCACTCTTCAAGCCCATTTGGGCTGGGCGCCTAGGAGAAAGCCCATACTGGGCCTTTTCCTCCTTGCTCCACTACCCAGGCCCGTTATCTGGCGATCCATTAGGGTTGGAGAAGGAGGAGGGCGCACCCACCCTTCCCACCTCATGGGAGGTGCGCCCCCCCCCCACCTTCCCTCCTTTCTTTTAGGAGGCAAGTGCGCCCCCTCCCCTATTTTGTAGGATTTGAACTTATTCCCCCCCTTTTGTGTATTTCTTTTAGGCAAGTATCTAGGGTTTCCCCTCCCCCATATTTATATGTTGTATTTTCTTTTTGCGATCATTATTGAAGAAATCAAAAAAAGAATCTTGAGTTTGGGCGCAGCTCCCCTTGTTTCTTGGTTGGGTGTGATGCCCTCCACCACCCCCTCCCTTCTTCTTCCTCCTCCCTCTAGGGTGCGACTCCCTAGGGTTTTCTTGCAGGTCTTCGGTCTTCTTCCACTGCTGGAGGCGCCATCTTCATCCCTCTCACAAGCCCGGAGCCATGGCCGAAAGGTGGATCACAAGCTTGGAGAAGATGAACCTTGCACCCCTGCATTCGGATCTGGTCGCCTGCCTATGGATTTGAACCCGGAAGAATAGGTTGGTACCCCCACTTCCGCATCCCAAACCCCATGGACCTATTCTGCAATTGTGTGCCTTTCCCTGTCCCCTAGATCCCCTCGAAAGTTGCCTTTGTAGGTCTTTTTGTTGCACTGTCTGCCCCTGAGCAGATCCACCTGAGACCAGAGCCGCAAAGACCCATCTAGTACTCCGCCTTCCCGACCTCAGGCCTCCATGACCCCTTCACAACATTTCTTCCCCAACCTGTCACCAAACCAGCCGCGCAAGTCTAGTCCAAAAGTTCGTTCATGGTAAAAAGTTCCCTTTGAACTACTTTTGTTGCGCAGACTTCCCCTACAGTGCCCTAGCGGGACAGAGCCACGAACCCAACAATGGGACCCCCATCAAACAATCTCAGATCGACCTGAGATTTTGAGGAATGTCTCTATACACCCCAAGCCTCTCTCAATAATTTTTGTGCGACCCCAAACGCCCATCAAGGGTGCCGACCACCTCTCCCACTCCCTGTCTAAGTTCTGACTGCACTGAAGTGCAGAACTGAGCCCCCTGTTACTTCCCCTCCCACGCCCAAAACCTCCACAGAACCTACCCCCTCCACTTGGCCTCAACCTAGCCCCCTCAGTTACCCTTCCACCAGAGAAAACCCCGCCGCCAAACCTGTCCGGAAGCCCCGGTACCGGCCATTTGTCCGGCCACTATCCCTGTGACAGGCAGGGAGGCAGATCGCGTGAGGGTCATTCCAAAATTCGCACGGTCGCCACCGAACTCGTCTGCAATTCTCCTTCCACGGGCGTCTCAGGGACGTCCCCACCAGTGCCCATGCCAAATTTCATGGCAATCGGACGACGTGAAGGTTGCCTTCCAGGTTCGCCTTCCTGCTGCTCGCCAGGACCAGCGCAGACGGAGCTGCAGCCTGCCCGCCGGTTCGAGCCACTTCGGAGGTCCGTGCTGATCTCGTCATCGCCCACCCTCCTCCAGAAGTTCGGCGCCTACTACCACAGTCCATCAGGGACATCAGCACCACCCACGACGCCCGGGACTCGCCTTCTTGCTGCTGGTTCCTCGCTGACCAGTGGTGGCTACTTCGTCCGATCGGTTCGTAGCACTTCGTGGGTGATGAGCTTCACCGACCCGTGGCCCGCCAACCCACGTCACACATCCCCGGATTCACTGTGTAGCCTTTTACCTCCCTGCGAGGAGTGGGCATGTTTGGATGTATGACTATTATCTTTTGTACCGGGTGACTGTGTGACTTGGCCGGGTTCCGCCCCACGCCCCGAGCGTGCACTTGGCGTAGCTTGCTTGTTTAGTATTTTCTCTTGACGCCGCTGCTAGAGATCATGATAGGACCCTAGCCCGCTTATATGTTATTTTCACTGCTGCGGTGAGAGAGTGAGACCGTCCCATGACTCTCTGAGTTGCGGATGTGGAGTTGACTGTCCCATACACCGCCAGTTTTCACAACCGTGCGGATCGGCGCGCTTCCATCTTTGGGGGCGCTTGTGAGCTAGTAGTGGCTTGTTGCTTTGGCATAGTCCCTTCTTGGGAATGTTAGGTGTCGAGCTCACGCTATTCTATCAAATGCCAATTGCTAGTCTCATTGTCCATTAGGTCGCATACCTACTTAGTGTCCTATCTTCCTAAGCGTCCCGCATCAAATGGTATCAGAGCTTAGGGAACCAATTTGTTCTAACAAATTGGGGTCCTAGGTCATTTGAGTCTTTAGGTTGTCTAGGGCACATTTGAGTCCATTCTACCCTTGCATTATCATTTTTAGGTTTGTGTCTAGCTAGAGTCTTAGCCTTGTCCCTTAGAGTCTTGCATGTCCACTACCCGCCACCACCATGGCTGTCACCCGAGATCATGGGTCCGATTGGTCATCCTTGGTGGCCGAATTCAATGCTTTCATGGCCCGATACCCGACCCCTAAGCCAGCAACCGAGTCATTCCAGCGACCTATCGTGTCCACTGCCATCCTACCTAATGGGTTGCATACGGAGATCGACTTCATCGGTAGGGTGTCGTCTAACTATGTCTCACAAGACATAGTTGAATCGCTCTCTAAGACCGGAGAGATTGTTCTCAATGCTGGCTTAGCATTTGTAGAGTTTCAATGGAGGTTCGGCACCGTTCTTTATTACGATGGAGCCTGGTGCAAGGTCGGCACACTTGTTGGCCCATGCATCATTTTAGGGCAAAATTGGTTGGAAGAGAGGAGTGCAACCTTTGACCGGGATAGGAGGAATTACACCTTATACCCACCTCACCTACCCAGCGAGTTCGTCTTCCATGACGGCATTCAGCCGACCACCTTCGTGTCACAAACCACCCAGCCCCAACGGCCCGTTCCACGTCCGGACTCACTCCCACCACCCCTCCCGGAGCCCACACCTGGGATTATACCCGTTAGTTCTCAGGTTGATCAGGGCCTCGAGGAGGAGTATTTCGATGAGGCGATTGAGGTTCATTTGGTCCTTGGGGAATCCTTGGCTAGCTGGTTAAGGAAGGGTCCACATCTAGATGTCTTGATCCCTTGCTACCCATCCTTAGAATCAGCTCTCCCAGTAGTACCCCTTAACTCCTTTCACACTACTTTTCGGTCCTTCAGCTTTATAGAAAATGTGAGGGAGTTCCTTAGGAGTTTGGATTGTCAATGGGAGTTGACATACATGTTGGCCTTAGGGTCTGACCAGCCCTATAGTCATAGCTTCACACACCCTACTTTGGGCTCATTACCTCGGCATACACCATAGGTCATATCACTTCCGAGGTCCTTTTGTTCTTTCCTATACTCGATAAGTTTCACTCCAGCCCATCTTGTGGTGTTACTATCCCGAGGGCGGAACCTTATCTTCCTTGCCTTTCACGTGAGCCCCTTACCCCATCTATTATTGTGCCTGAGGGTGACCATATGTACCTGGGCGAATGTCAGACATGGGCAAGTATAGTGAAGGGACATGTCAGGAGAAGTCATCATTTCTTTGATCCTTTCGATCCCCTCCCTAGTGAGCCTCTCGACCCGTATTCTTTTCCCCACCTTGTTGAAGAGGTCCACTATCATACCCCTGCCATACATGGCCATCAACATTTCACCCATCATACATCCACACCTCATAGCTTGGAAGGAAAGGGGCATCGGTCACTGTCTCATGCATCATCATATAGGGGTTACATAGTGAGTGAGTTTGGACATATTGGTCCCCCTGAGTCTGCCACATTTAGTAGGACACCTGTGCATGATAGGTACAACTTTGGTTGTCCAGGTCCTCCCCGTGTTGCCCAGTCAGGTAGGACCCATAGACATGCTAGGTCCATATTTGGATGTCCAAGACCACCCATGCATTCATATAGGTGTTGACACCCGTTTTATACCCAATAAGTCGGGTCATCTCCTTATTTCATTCTATATGATGCTCCGAGTTGTTCACTCTTCATTGAGTCTCTTGATCAGTTGAAGCCTGTTTTTGGGTCTTAATTCCTGGATTAAGATGTGGCTCCCGGTGGCATTTCGTTGGATGAAGCTTAGCAAAACCCTTCACTGTATTTTTGGAACCTCAATGTTAATAACGGTCCCAGTCAGGCACGTTGCTTCCTTCTGACGGATAGATCCTGGGCCGTTACTCTTTGAAGAGTCCTAAGGCTTGAGGCCTCGTTTTCAGTGCTTATCCCTTAATTTCCACGTTGATAATAACGGTCTGTCGTGCAGCCGTTGTTTCATTCTAACGCCCTATGCCTTGGCCGTCGCTTCCTTGCAGAGTCCTATTGTTTGGGTCTTCTTCCCGTTGATCTTATCCTTTGGGATAGGGTTGAAAATGGCGGTCGTTCCTTGATGCGTTGCTTCCAAGTGGCGGTCTGTCGTGCAGCCGTTACTTCCTTCCGAGAGTCCTGGCAGTTTAGGCCTTTTTTCTACTACTCCGTGGTCGAGATAAGGATTTGGATTGACATTATCTCTTTCAAATCTGATCCTAAGGACCTCCCGTTCGATTCTATGAACTCTTGGTGAGATTATCTTCGAGGATTTGCTAAGAGTTATCTCCTTTCACGCTTGAATTATCCTCTGCTCGACCTAAGAGTTTGAGGGTCTATAAATAGAACCCTTGACTTCATGGCCAAAGAGGGGAAGATTTTGAATTCATGACGAAGTGCTGCCAAACTCAGGAGCCATCTTCATCCAAGAGGAACTACTTCCCACGTCCATCCATCTCATAATCAAGGGAGTACTTTAGTTTTGGTCTTTCGAGTTCATCATTGCATGCTTGAGTTCTTCCCTGGTTTTTTCCTCAATCAAGGCATTGTCCCTCTTCCTTCTCCATGTTTTTCACTGTCCTCTAAGCATATAAACATCTTCCCAAAATTTTAAAACACCCAGAGGGGTTAAAAAACCAAAACTCCCCGGTAATCCCCTCTCCTTTTGATGATGTTAAGTCCTTTGAGAATTGATGCTATGCTTGTGAAAAGGACTAATTGAGGTTATTGTGTTTGGTCTTTCTACATCTTTGGCAGGTTTACAGGTTCATTGACACGAGGCCCAGGTCTTCTATCCGGCTGGAAGAGTTGGAGTTAAAAGAATTCAAGCTTTGTTACTGCAGGTTATCTGACGGTCTTGGGCAGGCGCGTCATTCTCCTCCGGCGGTCTATCGTGTGGCCGTCACTTCAAAGCGACGCACGGGATTCTGGCCGTTACTTCCAAGTTGATCTGCAGGCTTTCTCTTGTTTTCTCTCCCGTGGGCTGGTGTTTCATCCACCTATTTCCAAGGTATATTCAGGTTCTTTTGACTTGTTTTACTTTGGTGGCGATCACATCTTTCCTTGGTATTGGGCATTAGCTGTCTTCTTCATCATATCTTCCTATTTTCCTTGCTTATTCCACCTTCACGGTGTGTTTTTATTTATTCCTTGCTCCACGCCCCGGCGTGTGTTTTTCCTTTTCCTTAGCGTAGTTGGATTGAGATAGCATGCCCATGCTAGAGCTAGCTATGATTGCCTAGGTTCATGATCACATGTTCATAGGTTTGAGTAGATCTTTGATTGCTTGTTTGTCATCTTACCATATCACTCTCCAAACCTCAAAAGAAAAGATAGAAGATAGACAAATAAATATCAACAGATAATTTTTTGGCGATCACGGTGGGACAGCTTGTGCCAATCGTGCTTTTGATTCTTGTTTAAACCTGCCATCATCTACTTGTGGAGTTGCCTTTTGTTTCCCCTTTGATTATTGCTCATTCTGGTTTTCTGAGTTCTCTGACGGCCAGGTGTCCCCGCGTCACAGTTCTCTGACGCAGGGGCATTAGACCGCCACTTTGGTTCTGCTGTGTGAGTTTCCACGGGCTTTCCGGTTACTTCTGTCTGGTTTTGGTTCCCTGGCTCATCTGCCGGTCTCATCCCCCGGCGTTATATATTATCTGGCGGTCTGGCCTTAGACCGTTATTGTTCTCTGACGCAGGGTCCTTCGACCGTTACTCTCCTGGCAGGTACACATCTGAGGTGCATTTATTTCCGCGGTTTTTGCTGTGATTTATTGCTTGGGTGATACTTGACCTCCTCCTTGCTTTGCTCATATCTCCATATCATTGTGTGCATCATTGATTGCTAGATTTTAGGTTAGACTTTGCATGCACTCCGGTGCACATAGGGTCATTCATCTTGTCATATCTTAGATTGCATTTTCCTACCTTGTTGTGAGGACCTCTCGTCTCCATATTCCTTGGAGCCGACCAGGAAATCATAACAGGGACCTCCGTAAGTCCCCGCGAGCCGTGGATTCCAACACGGACGCCGGGCTGGTTGTACCTTTCCCACCCCGTGTCTAGGGTTGCATAGGTGAAGGAGTGGTTACACTTAGAGTCAAACCAAGTCCCATATTCATCTCCTACTAGGAACCCATTGTTGAGAGCACATATCAATCAATCCACTAAAGTTCCAAAGGAGAAATCATAAGAACCTTGTTGCATCATCTTAAAACAATTTGGTTGATATTTGAGTCTCTTCATCTTTTATCACTTACATCTTGTTAGAATCACCTAAGTTTGGTTGCTTATTGAGTGTCTTTTGTTGGTTGTTTTCGCATTTCCAAGGTTGCCCGTTGCATGTGGGGTTGTTTTCGTCCGTCTGAATCATCTTCTCGAGTCAGTTCCGTCTTCACGTTCTATTCTAATCCCCTCTTCGAGTCCACCATGGCATCCTTCAATCCTCCTCGCTCCCAAGAGGACTCTCTTCCTCAAGGGCTCCTTGAAAACCGCCCTAGGGTTATTACATTTTCCTCTGGAGAGGGGACTGCCCCCCTCCCATCCTCCACCTCTATGGAAGGAAGTCAAGTTACCCCTTCTCACTCTACTCCTTCCGCGGGCTCCGTCCTTCATATGATGGCCCAATTGGATCCGACCCAACTCCAAGTTCTATATCAAGCTATGCAAGGGTCCAATACTTCTCCTTCTGCCACTATCCAAGGTCAATCTAATCCTTCCAATATTGGGCCGCCCGTTCAGCCCACTCCGATTGATCTCACTCCGGTCCAACCCCGGACCATCACTTTCACTGGCATGGAGATGGGCCAGTCTTCTAATCCAGCCCATCAATCTTTCGATAAAGGGAAGTCACCCATCTCTTCCTTTGTCCAGTTGGATCATCACAACTCTGGTTCGGTAGTTCCGCAGCTCCTTATGAACCCTTCCGATTTCTTACGCTCTCAGCAAGGAGTGGCCCAAAATAATTCCAATCCGGGTCTATCTCAGGCCCAATATCCTTCTTACGGGCCGCCTATTCCCACTGTCTATCCTTCCACTCCATCTTACGGGCTCCCGCCTGTGGCTACAGCCATTCCATCTGCCCCTCAAATACAAACAGCATCCTTCACTGCCCCTGCTCCTTCCCGAGAGCAGGACTTGCTTGACAAGTGGGCCACCATGCAGCAACAACTCGACTTTCTCCAGAAAAGGGTTGGCCCACAATCCTTGGCCGATATTCCTATTCTGAGCTTCCAGAACATCCGGTTCCCTCCGCAGTCAGAGCTCCCCAACTATCGCAAGTACGATGGGAACAGTAATCCCTTCATCCATGTGAGGGATTTTCTTTATGAATCGGCGCAGTTCCAATATGATGATCGCCTCATGGCGTACTTATTCCGCCGATCTTTGGACAGTGTTGCTCTAGAATGGTTCTATTCTCTACCACTGGAAGAGGCCGAGAGTTTCAAGGTAGCAAAAGACAAATTCATCCAGCGATTTCAAGACAGGGTCGGCCCTGAATATTCATTTACAGATCTAGTGGCCGAGAAGATGAAGCCGGATGAGGAGTTCGCCACCTATGCAGACAGGTGGAGACAAATGGCCGCCAGGGTACCGGGCCACATTCCGGAGGAAGAGAAGGTCAAACTGCTGATTTCCAATGCCACCCCGACCTTTCGCAACATCCTGGCGATGAATGACATAGCCAACATGCATCAACTCTATAGCCGGGTGCGCTTCATCCAGACTCAATTCAAGGACTCCCCTATACATTCCCTCTTCGAAAACCAAAAGCCCAAGTACCACAAGAAACCCCAAGGGCCGGTTACTGAGGGAGTCCAAACAAATGAGCAAGTACAAGCCGTTGCTTTTCCATATCAGGCCGCACCTTTCCGCTACAACCAAAACCCCCGCAATTCACAAAACGCCACTTCGCAAAACTTCCAAGCCACTCCACAAAACCCTCCACCCGCCTTCACCATTCCACAAAACACCTTCGCCGCACCACAACAACCATCGCCGCCACCACAATACCATAACGTCCCTCCACCCAACGACTACAACAACAACAATTCAAATAGCAAGCGCCCGGCTCCCAGGAGAGCCCAGTATCCTCCATTGCCCGAGACACTTACGGATATCTTCTCGGCACTCATGTCAGTGAATGCAATCCAACTTCCTCCGGAACGGCCTGTTTGGAACCCGGTAGTCTATCAGACTAAGTATTGTATGTTCCACCGGCAGCCAGGCCATACCATTGAAGGATGTTTTCAGTTCCGAGATCTTGTGTATGACCTACATGAGGGGCAGAGGATCGACTGGGCCAAAATGCATAGGGCCATTGTTGAGATTAAAGAAAAGAGAAGGCAGCCGCAGGGGCAGCAAGTGCAGCAGCATCAAGCACCGCCGCCGCGGCAGCCACCACAACAGCAGCAACCACAGCAAATACAAGACCTGGGCATCCATCAGAACCCGATGCCGAATCATCCGCCCGCTCCACAGTAGCAGCCGCCAGCACCAGCGCAAGTAAACATGGTCCAGCCACCGGCCTCCAACGCCGGATGGTCTTTCGACGATGATGGCGCCACACCGCAGGTCATGGCCCTCCACCATAACCACCGCAATCCTCCCTTCATCATCCCTGCACAGCCGACGTCCTCTCAACTCATCCTCCCACTCGCACCCGCTCCAGCAAATCCTCTACCACTCTCCATTCCATCATACTCTCCCTCATTTACTCCCATCACCACCATCACACCGCCGCCCAATCCTTCACCCATTCTTTCCCAACCGCTAGCCTTCCCTCCACCCGCATCTACATCCATCACCACCCTGCCTTCCACCAATCCTTCATCCATCATCCGCGCACCGCCCATTAAACTCACCAACCCTACGCTCCACCAAACCGCCTCCCCCGCACCACCAGTTCCATTCACCCATCCCGTAGGGCCCATCATACTATCTTCAGATGCCGCGGCAAGCTGTGCTTTGAGGAGCGGGAAGATGTTCCATCGGAATTACGTTACTACTTCTAATCCCCAGTCCTCTCAGCTGGTGGCCGAGCAAGAAGAAACTGGACCTTTACCGAGTACTCAATATGACTTGCTGCATCATCTGGATCGAGTGCCCACCAAAATATCTGTGCTGGAGCTGATCAAAAGGTCTACCCTTCATCAAGATGCACTGAGGGATTTTCTACAGAAGGTAATGGTTAGCGAAGACATGGCAGTTGATAGCCTACCGACGGCACTGGCAACCATCTCCAAAGGGCCGGCAATCACGTTCTCTAAAACCGAGCTTGCACCTCCGGGGGCTCGGCAAATGCCGCTCTGCATAACAATTACCCTGAACAAAGTCGATATTGAGGCAGCGCTGGTTGACATAGGGGCCTCAATTAATGTTTGCCCACTCAGCACCCTCCGAGCATGCAACATATCTGAAGAGTTACTACGGCCTACCCCCACCACTATAGCGGCATATGACAACTCAAGGTGAGCATGCCACGGGGTAGTCACCATTCAGGCAGAGCTCGGGCCCCTTACTATGGCCATGGAATTCTATGTTCTTGATATCGACCCTATGTTCAAGGCTATCTTGGGTCGTCCCTGGATTAACACACTCGGCGCCGTGCCCTCCACCGCACATCAGTGCATTAAGTTCCCCTTTCAAGGGAGGGTTGTCAAAGTTAAGAGCTTATCCACAGTACAGTCAGTAAAGGCTATTTCAGAGCAAGTTCTTCCCACACTTTGTCCAAGCAGCCGGCCCGTTCTGTCAGTGCTGGATTTGAACTTTCCTTGGGCTTACACATCCCCTAAGCCCGTCGCTACTCCAGTTAATGTCAAAGTGAAGCCGCAGATCCGAGATTCAAAGGGGTGGAACATTATATTGAAACTGGGCTATCAACCGGGGAGAGGCCTCGGTGCGCAACTGCAAGGGATGACTAAGCCTATACCTAAGGGAAGGAAAATGGGTAGGAGAGGTCTCGGCTACAAAGAAACAGCATTATCTATGATGGGTGATTCTGGGCCGCTCACCTGGGATTATCGTCAGTATTTTGTCAAAGGGCCTCTCCAACCTGGCACATTAGCTCCAAAGCCGGTTCAGCAAGAAAGGAATACAGTTTGTCCAATCTCCAGTCCGCCTCCCTCGCTAGGAGGGTCAGATGATGACGTGCTCAACTACAGTCAGGCCTTGCAGGGGCTCTTTCATGAGGAGGAATGTCAGAAGAAGCAACAAGAAGTTCGACTTATGAAGTGGTGGCCGAAGAAGCAGCCTATTGTTGATTTACAAGAAAGGGGGGGGCTCTCCCGTTATCTTTCTTGGCCTCCCTCACGCCTCCAATCTATCTTTCAACAAAGGGACTTCATACCCCGCCTTCCTCCCATCATAATAAATCCGTCTTTCATTGATCCGCCCGAGATTCTATTTGTTCCTTATGCTTGCGGGAAGTGCCCACCCCTCGATCTATCCACTCTCTTCACTCCTCCTCCTCCCAACGCCCAACTCCACAAGATGTGGTTCTCTTCTTCCGATCCTTTCTTCGACTGCATTTTCCCCGAGCTGTTCCCTATGCAGCTCCCACCTCCTCCATCTTGCTGTATAGTCTCCGCTGACCTCCAAAAAAAAACGTCAAATTTAAAACGGACATTTCAGTGGAAGATTACGCTATCTTGTCGCCATTTTCCTCCCAGGGGCACGAGTCCCCTGCGCCTTCCCTTCCACTAGGTCTTCTGTCCCCTAGGTTAGGATTAGGGTTCGTCGAGTCTAGAGGAGTAGAGTCCGTTAGGTCTAGAGAAGTAGGGTCTTGTTCTGGGTCGTCCAACCCTTCCCATTCTGAACCGCGCTCGCTTGCACATCCTTCCCGATCTATTCCTGATAGGTTCTTGCAGGATATAGCTCAGCAGTGTCATGCTCTTTTGAAATGTTCAGAATTCGTCGCTACAGCAATCGTGATTGAGGATGAGGAGGAAATAGAAGGGGAATGGGGCGACGACGGATTAGGCGTTTATGAGGTTTTGGATGAGAAGGATCCAATAGATGAAGGCAGCAATATACATGACATTGCCGACTTATATGCACAAGGACTAAAAAGATTCGACCAGCCGTCGACGGCAGTGGATGAACCTACAAAGGAAATCAACTTGGGAACAGAAGAAGACCCAAGGCCCGTCATTATTTCTTCTAATCTCCCTTCACAGGTAGAAGAAGATCTAATTAAGGTATTAAGGGAGTATAGCGATTCTTTCGCCTGGTCTTATGAGGACATGCCAGGTCTTGACCCCTCCTTAGTAGAACATCGGCTCGTGCTTAAACCAGGGGCAACACCTGTGAAACAATGGTCAAGAAGATTTCACCCCCACATGGCCTTAAGGATCAAAGAAGAGGTCGACAAACTATACAAGGCCAGGTTCGTCAGAGTGGTGTTATATCCTCAGTGGGTGGCAAACATAGTCCCTGTTCTCAAGAAGGATGGAAAAGTGCGCATATGCATTGATTTCAGGGATCTAAACAAAGCATGTCCCAAAGATGATTTTCGGCTACCCCATATAGACGTCCTAGTGGATAACACTGCCGGGTATGAAGCTCTGTCATTTATGGATGGGTACTCGGGCTACAATCAGATCCGTCTTGCTCCGGAAGACCAAGAGAAAACTTCCTTCACCACACCCTGGGGCACGTATTGTTATGTAGTTATGCCATTTGGTTTAAAAAATGCAGGTGCCACCTATCAAAGGGCGATGATGGCCATTTTCCACGACATGATGCACATATACATGGAAGCTTACGTGGATGACATCTTGGTGAAGTCAAGAACAAAAGAAGAGCACCCCTCTATCCTGGCTAAAGTGCTGCAGAGGGCCAGGGAGTATAAGCTTAAGATGAATCCGAAGAAGTGTGTGTTCGGAGTCTCCTCAGGGAAGTTTTTAGGGTTCATAGTGAGCAAACGGGGGATCCAGATTGATCCTAATAAAGCACAGGCCGTCATGGACATGCCTCCGCCAAAGAACATTACGGAACTTCGAGGATTGATTGGTAGACTGCAATTCATTAGAAGATTTATATCTCAGCATTCTCAGAGGTGTCGTCCGTTTTATGAATTGCTTAAGGCGGGTGTCAAGTTCGAATGGAATCAAGATTGTCAGAAGGCCTATGAGGACCTCAAAGAGTACCTGTCCAATCCCCCGGTTTTGCAACCTCCTGTCCCTGGGAAACCCCTAATCCTATACATCTCGGTTATTGAGGACTCCCTAGGGGCATCTTAGCACAAGTAGATGATGAAGGGAAAGAGCGGGCTGCGTACTACCTCTCTCGACTGTTTAATCCAGCTGAGTCCAAGTACACCGCTATGGAGAAAACTTGTGCCGCCTTAGTGTGGGTGGCTCAGAAGCTTAAACATTACTTTCTCGCCCACCCAGTTAGGTTGATCTCTAGAATGGACCCGGTCCGTTATCTCTTAGAAAAACCCATCCTTTCTAGTAGGTTAGCTCGCTGGCAGAGCTTCCTCTCTCAGTTCGACATCACCTTTGTCGTTCAGAAGGCAGTCAAAGGATATGCCATTGCTGAGCATCTGGCACATCTCCCTATTCCTCATACCGATTCCATTCAGGATGATTTCCCTGATGAGCATCTCTCTGTCCTTTCTCATCATCCCTTTTGGTCTCTGCACTTCGATGGTGCGCTCAACTCCCAAGGCCAAGGGATCGGTGCTGTCTTGCTTACTCCAGAGGGAGTAACCATCCCCTTCGCTTATTGATGGGGGCATCTCTCACCCTTCATATTTACCGGTTGTTCACCAGCATGGTTCCATTATGTCCGTCACATTTTTCTGATTCAGTTCATGTAATTTTCATATTTTCTTTGAGTCATAATTATGTAATTTTTATTTTATTTGAGTCATTGTGGACGCATAATCTTATGTTTATTTATTATTTTTGTTTGTTATTTATTAGCTTATTTATTTATTTATTGATTTATTGGCGTGCCAGTCACATGCGTGACGATTTCATTGTGCGCTCGATCTGACATGGTCAGTCGATTGTGAGTGATCGTGTCGGGACCTGAAGTCCGTCATACCATGAACGTTATGACGTTAATTACGTCCTTCCAAGGAAGGACAACCCTTGATTAAACGCTAAAAGTAGGAGACCTCGTAAGGCGAGCAGATGTTCACATGCTTAATTTTAAACTTCCTACCAGGGCCAGGGAGGCGGGTAAGATAATAACATCATCCACAGAAACAGACTAGATCGTGTGATTGGCGGTTCAAAACAGTTATACTCGGTGGGAACAAGGCGATAGAAGATGTCCACCACGGAAAGGCAGAGCCATGACTATGATATAGGTTTAAAGCTTCGATCGGTATTTTGACAGCCTTTCCTCTTAATCTGGGTTACGCCCAGGGGGAAATAGGCTATCACCCACGGAATGCCGGGATGAAAGCCGAGAGATAGAGAGGCGAACCTCCCAACCCGTATACATATGGGCTATAGGGCAATGTATGATTTTCCCTTTGGAACGCTAGCGGAATTCATGCAGTGGCAGAATCCCCCCGAGCAAAAGGGTTATTCATAAATCCGTTGCAGTAAGGTGAAACATAGGGGTTATGACTCCCCTTCAATTTTATCCCCGGGACATGTCGGGTAATCCACTGATATTCCTTTGTGGGTTCGTTTTGGGTATTGGAATTCATTGGATGGTAGATCGGGCTCTCGGCACACTCTGAATGGGCATAGGCTCTCCGCACGACCCCGAAAATGGGAGGGCCAGGGCTTTCGGCGCCAAAAACAGGTAGGCCGGGGGTTCCCGGCGCCAAGACGAGAGGGCTTGGGTTCTCGGCGCGACCAAGAGAAGCCAAAGGGGAGCTCTTCGGCGCAGGCTTCCCGGCGCGAGGAGGAAATGCTAGAAGGGGGGTCTCGGCGCGGGACGGTTGAGCAAGGCTCTGGAGGTTCTCGGCCCGGGCTTCCCGGTGCGCTAGGGTGAAAGGGGGAGGAGCTGCTCCTGGGGGTTCTCGGCGCCTGAAGAAGTGGCGCCGGGAGCTATTCACCCGGTTTACTGTAGGCTGAGCCGAGAGCTGTGAGGGCGCCGAGACCAGAACAGAGCTTACGGTACTCTATTTTGGGTTTCTGATTGATTCAGGCCAAGGGGAAGGATTTCTTTGGGGTCAAAAATAGGTCAGGGCATCAAAGTTGAACTAGATTAGGCTTGGCCTTCATAGGAACATCAGGATCGAGGAGGAATTTGGGAAGGCCAAGGCGTAGAGAATCCCTGTCACCGGTGTCATACATAGTCCTGGGGACAGCTTAATGTCGGCTTTCGTGGTCCTGGAAGAATTTTGACAGCATCTCCCCTGGACTCAGCATTTGCCAGGGAATGATAGACGATCACCCACGGGATGCCGGGGTGAAAGCCAAATAGAGGGGTATTGGACCCCTGACCATGTACGTGCCTGCAGCACTGTTTCGATATCCCTTTAGAGGTCAACGAAGCTTATGCCGTGGCGGAGCTCCATTGCCTTGGAAGGTTATAAAAGCCGATCGAGTCCGAAAAACCTCGTAGAAAAGGGGAGGGTTATCCCCATTAATTGTCACCCCTGAGGTGCATATGATGGCCCAAGGCATCCCTTGACATAACAAGAGTATTTATGGGGTTTCTTCAGTGGTAGCAAGGGCCTTACGACTTGAGGTTTACAGATTGGCCAAGAGGCAGGCTTCTCGGCGTCAATGGCAAGGATGCCAGAGAGTTCCCGGCACGGGCTTCCCGGAAGGCTAATAAGGTGGCCAAAGGGGCTCTCGGCATGGGGTCTTCCCGGCGTGAAGACAAATCGGCCCCCGGCGCGATGGTGAGAAGTGGAATGAGTGGCTCCCGGCGCGCCCGGGAGATGGGATCTCGGCGCAAGAAGGCTTGCGCCGAGGGCTGTTCATCAGTTTCACTATTGGCGGGGCCGAGAGCTGTGAGGGCGCCGGGAGAAGAAACAGAGCTTACGGTACTCTGTCTTGGGTTTCATGTTGGTTTTGGCAGGGACTGACAGACTCTATGGACTCTAAACTGCTCAAGGCATCCACTCTGAATTGGATTAGGCCTAAAATTCAAGGGAGTTTTAGGATTCGAGAGGCATCTGGGAGGCCGAAGTCTGAATGCCCATGTTCATCGCCATTATCACGCAGAGCTTGGGGGCAAACTTAATATGGTCATTCGTCACCCTGGAAGCCAAGAGATGGCTGTCTCTGGCCCCAGAGGGGACTTCGGTGACATCAACGGATGAAGCACGCGCGCTTAGAACCCCGGAGTTTCTCAAGCTTCGATCATTGCATAGCACGGCTTCATCCCAGCAGCCAAGGAATAGTCTGTTCCGGGCTCTGGGGTGAGCACTAATGGTGCTACGAAGCAGAGAAAAGAAGCAGACAAATCGGATCACCATGCTACTGGTTTACAGATAACACAGGGAAGGGCAATAGGGCTTCAGAAGAAGAAAAAATCAGGCTCAAACTATAACACATCGTACATATATATCCATTCATTTGGCGATGCCCATCACGGAAGACACATGGTCAGAAAACCCATGTGAAACACCATTTCCATACCCAAACTGATTACAGGGAGAGAGTGAGGGAAAGGGGAACAGACAGATGCCGAGATATCTCGGCTACATTGCATGAATCAAGATAAGACTTGAAACTATTACATGTAGCAGAAGAAAAGAGAAAACAAACATGGGGGAGGGCGGAGCATTGACTCCTCTCCCTCCCCCGGATGCCCACCTGGAGCTTCTTCCCCTGGGGATGGGTCTCTTCTCTCTTTCTTTTTCAGCGGAGGAGGCTCTCTCTCTCTCTGGTCTCTTCTCTTTTCTTTCTTTTTGATCGATGGCCTGGCTTCCGATCCTCCGATCCCTTTTCTTTCAAAGGGGGTATGTTTATATAGGTCTCATCCTTCTGTGCTCTCGGCAGTCGGTGTGGCCAACTTGCTTGCCACAGCTCCCGGCGCGTCCAGCGGCCCTTCGTTGAGGTTCCCGGCGCCATTCTCAGAAGCCCAATCGGCCGGCCCATTTGGTGCTTTTAGGCCTCACACTTGCCTTGGCTTCCCTTAGTCATTTTGTATTTACTTTTATCAGAACCGAAAGAGGCCCCTTTAGTAGTGACACAGCTTTGTTGAGATCATCTCGATGTTCCCTCAGTGAACGAACTGGGGTTTAATCAGTATTGCCGTATGAATGACGACAAAACCGGGTATGTTTCATCGGCATTGTCATCCGAACGGTGACAAGACCGGACATCAGCTTCAGTCTGACAGACTTCGGCCGGGTGTGTAATCTGTGGAGAGGGTTGCTCTTCTGTTCTGACTTTGTAGGAGCCCTGACAATCTTTATCTGTCGGTGCCGACTTCATCTTTATCTCATATTACATCCATCAGTAAGCTGACATCTGGCTTACCCTGACATATCATCCGTGGATTCTTGGACGAAGCAGTAGTACATCCCTTCTTAAAGGGCTGGGAGGTCTCATCAGTCGAGTGACTGCGGCTTCATCGGCGCTGCCGTCTGAATGACATCGGCACCGGGCATCAGCTTTGGCCGACAAAGGCTTTAGCCGGGTGAATGGTTGACGAGCTTCATCATTGATCTTTCACTGTTGGTCAGACCCTCTTTTCAATTGTGCTTCCACCCTTGTTCATTTTCCAGGTGTCAACAAATGCCCCCCACCTGCGGGCGGCGTAAGTTCAGAATAAGCGGCACGGGGCCTGCGGGTGACTTTCATCATTCGAGGATATATTCCTCGGTTTTATCCTTGACATTGTCCTTCAGCTTGATCATGTTGCTGTAGTAACATTCTGTATATCCATCTTTCATTTTCATGTTTTCATCTCTATATTTTCTAGCTTCATTGTCATCAATTTGGAACCCTTCGCACGAGGGCCGTAAGCTTCTCGGCGTGACCCTCCCGGCGTGACAGATGTCGGCGCGGGCATCTTCGAGCTTGTCGGCGCGAACCTCAGATGCTTCTCGGCGCGCCCATCGGCCTGGTTGTCGGCGCGGGAACCTTCGGCGCGAGCGTCCACGGTAGCTGCTCCTCGGCGCGCTCTACGGCCGACAGGGGCTATCGGCCCGGGAGCTGTCGGCGCGCCTTTTGGCCGACGGGGGCTCTCGGCCGGGGAGTTCTCGGCGTGCATTTGGCCGCGCCGAGAGCCCCTCGGCTTCGGGCCCTTCTTAAGGCGCCGAAAGCCCTTCCTTTCCTCATTCTCTCCTCTTCTTTCTCTTTCTTCACTTCAGCGGTGGCGGTGAGCTGTGAGCTTCCTCCCCCGGGAGCGTCATTTCCCCCCCCCCCTTTTTGCCGATTTTTTGGGGTAGGTTTGCTATATATATGGGATTAAGTCCCATCTCATGCTCGGGATCACTCCCTCTTAGTGGGTGACTCCCTATTCTTTTTTGGGCATACCTCGGACAAGAGAAGATGCTGCCGAAATTTTTGAGAATTTGTTTGTCTTATTGTTTCATGCCCATTCATCTTTCTGATGCTTCTTTTCTTGTCTTTTTCTGACTGCAGGTGCTGACATGGCTTCCGGTTCTGCTGTTGCATCTTCCGGAGCCGTTGGAACAAGTTCATCGGCTCAACCGGACATATCTCGGGCCAAAGTCAACTGGTTGAACGTATACAGCCTGAGCTTTGGCTATGACCAGATTGCTAGTGTCGACGAATCTTCCGATTCTGAAACTGACACCGTATCGACTGCTGAAGTTTATTCTTCCCTGGAAGGTGCTGAATTCAGGAGAGCTGCTGACTACCGCCCGGACTTGCCGAAGGATCGTCATTTGCTGCCGTTTGTTCGAACTTTCACCATACGCGGAATGCGGGATGTTATTATTGCCCGTTCCGTGGAAGCGGCAATACTTGCCGATAGAGACAGCATGAAGGGCTCTGTCTATCGAGCCCGAGCCATATATCTCCCAGGTGAACAGAGGGACTGGAATGCTGTGCTGGGCATCTCTGATTTAGAACCCGAGAAGAAGATGCTGACCCGGGCCCCAGAATTCACCCCTGCAAGGTGGGATCATACCACCGGCCGTGTCCACCGAGAGAAGACCTCATTCGGACTCTTTTTGGCGCCTGCGAAGTGGGGTTATAGAGACGAGCCATTTGTTCTTAACTGCCTGGCCATTCAGTTTAAATATCAGCTGGCTGCCGGCTGGTTTGGAGATGCCAAATTGACAGATGCCCATCTTTTTAGGGTTGGAGCAGTGGAGTTCACCGAATATGTTTTGAAGGAGTATGCCCCTCTATTGGTTAGAGCTGGGGTATACCACAGTGTATTTGCCTCCAGGTTCCGCTATCCCGTCTCTCGGGGATTGTGTTGCGGCATGCTTGAAGTGTTATGCCCGCAGTTCAATACATTCTATACAGCGGAAGGTGAGACATCCCTCGACCTCTGGAGTTTATCGCAGCTTTCTGGCCTACCCATGGACGGAGAGCCATATGAGGAGGTCTGCCTGGACGATTCCATCAAGGACGCCTCTAATGGAGAAGGCAGCTATTCTTTTGGTTATGCATACCGGTATCTGATGAAAGCTTACGGGTCCATCTGTTTGGCCTACAGTAGGGGGTCCTCCAAAGGCTATCAAGCCAGGGAAAAGAGCAGCCGACTGAGAGTCCGTGTGGGGCAGTGGATACAATATTTCTTCGGGGGTCCCTTGAGGTACGCAGACTTTCCTTCCGTAGGGCTGACTTCCGGTAAACAAGTCAGGGCCCCCCGTTACAAGTCAGCACTGCCAGCTTCATTGCGTCGGACCGACGCGGATGGCCCGAATCCAGCAGGGGTTGATCCCATTACCCATTGTGCAGCCTATTTGACTTTCTGGCTATGCACTTTCGCTCTCCCTCAAGGGGACGAGACGATTATTAGACCAGAGGCTATATATCCGGCCTGCCAGATGGCTTGGGGGATGCGATTGTCTCTGTGCCCAGTGGCTCTGTGTTTAGTTTACAAATCCTTGGGGGACTTGCATAGACATCGGACCCCCCGCTCTTCGAGGACCGTGGGTCCCTTTCACTTCTTCAATGCCTGGGTTTGCAGCATTTTCCCCGAGCTGGCCCCGAGAACTTTGCAGTCAGACACACTGCTCCCTCGTATGATTGAGTTCGCCAGCGCTGAACCTGGTCCTTTCTCAGAACAGCTGTTCAAGATGAGGGGTAGGCTAATAAGAGTGCCTGTAGACGCACCCGGCAGCATTCACTTTTGGAGCTTGGCAGCAGGTTCAGCTCCCTTGGTGGACCCTCAGAGGGAGTGCAAAATGGAGGAGGTGGAGGCTTATGTCCATCCTGTTTCGGGGGTCGCCGCCACCCGGCCTCTTTTAGAACCAGAATTGGTGAGGTGGGCCATGGCCATACGGCCCAGTGTATTAGTTTTCAGGAAGGGGGGTCTGCTCATTTTGGAGCCCTATTATCCCTTCCGCTTTGGCAGAAATTTTGGTTATGACCAGCATATCCCTCCATCGGCTGCTCAGTTTCCTCTGGAGAGCCGGGCCAAGCACGGGTCTAGTATTGCCGGCGACGGTCGGATATGGTGGGATTTCTTTCATCGTCGGGAAGACACAACTTTCAGGGTCCCGACCGTCTCCAATCGTCTCCCTCGGGTCTCATCAGACTATATCAAGTGGTGGAATATCCGCACCAATTTTTATAAAGATGGCAGAGGCGCTTTCTGGGATGTGGCCGAGCGCTCCTTTTTGAAGCGGCAATCAGGGCCTGTATTTGATATTGACGAGGTCCATCTGAGGAGGCTTTATTCTCAACACCAGAGGGAGGCAGAAGCTTATATCGCTGCCCGCCGGTGTTTGAAGGAGGCGGGTGCGGAACTACCCACTCCTGTCTTTTCTGAAGTCGATGTAGACACTTTCACCAGAGACTTGAGACAGCTGGGCCACATAGGGGACACTCATTTTGAGGTGCAGTATCCATTCCCCTCGAAGGAACCACTCTCGAAGGCTACTTCTTGGAGGGGTCCGGCAGACAGGTTTCATCCTTATAGGACCTTTGTGCGGAGGGAGGACCGCACCCAGTCATATTATCAGCACACCTCCTGGCTTTTTGTACTGTTAAATGTCCACGGGCTGACAGTGGAGAGCCCGGTAGCTGTCATTCTAAATAAGCAGCTTTTTGTTTCTTTCCATTATGTTGACGCCTGGTGCATAGATTACCTCGGCCTATTTCATTGCCTTGATTTCCATGGCCATAAGGACTTGGCCGCCCTGACGGAGAAATGTCAGACTATTGGCGATGTATGCTGGCTCGTGAAGGAGGCCGCCTCCCGATCAAAGGAGGTAGCTTATATGTATTGGCCGCTTTCCACATTTTACGACGGCCCAGCAGGTATGCTCCCTGTTTGTTTGATCATGGCTTCTTTCTTCTTATTGTCATGTTTTGCATATGTTGACTGTGACTGTCTTTCTTGTGTCTCGCACAGATAGACCAGACATAAAACGGCAGGGGCTTTACAGGAAGATAATTGCTCAAGCTGAGAAACCTGCCCACTTTGAAATTCCTGAAGTAGCACCTACGACCACTCCCCTGCCTCCGGGCAAGAAGAGGAAGCCTTCTGTGGTGAAGGTTGCAGTTGCCAAGGCCAAGAAGGCCAAGGTTGCTCGGACCCGGAAGTCGGCTTCGACTGCGAAGGAAGCTGGAACCCCTCTTCTGGATATCCCTTCATTTGACGCATTCGCATCTCAGAGGGAGGCCGCACAGGCATCTGCCGAAGGTGACGGTGATAGCTTGTAGCTGGAACTTCCTTTGTTGTCTTGACCAATCTCCTAGGGAGTTCTTTGAGGCTGAGCTTCTTTTTATCTGATACAGCCCAGGAGCAGGTTGAAGCGCCTGTGGAGACGGACACAAGACTGCCTTCTCCCACCCCGGTTGGCGAGGAGGAGGGTAAATGTGCTTTTTCCATTTGTTTCATACTTCCGTTGTTTTCTTTGCTATACTTCTCAGAAGTTTTCTTTTCTTGTAGCAGTGGCAGTCGGGGAGCAAGCCGAGGCCATGATGATGACAGAAGATCTGCCTCGACCACAGGAGGGTCACAAGACTCGGCCAAAGCAGAGTACTACTCCGGCCAGACGCATAATCACTCGATCTACATCTCGCCATGCTTTAGAGGTATCGGCCCAGCATATAGCTAGTGTGGAAATATCTTCGGGCAGCTCCCAGGTCGCCTCCCATGAGGAGGAAGTAGATTTCAGCGACAGCGAAGGAGAAGGTATTGCCGAGTCAGAAGCCCCTCCTGCACTTGCGAAAGGTGTTCCGTCTCTCCGACCCGCCGAACTATCAGTGTTATCCCCTGAGGAAGAATTCCAGGAGGAGTTTGCCGGGCTCGATACTGAGATTGACATAACTCCACCACTCGCCATTTCGGCCACGGAGCTTTCTTCTCTTTCGCCTCATTTTGAGGGTGCGGACCCTGCTTCAAAGGTGGGTTGTTCTTCATGTATGCTGCTTCATTTGTTACTTTTATTTAGTGCTAAAGGTCGCTTTGCTTTGGTCTCAGAGTATTGTTGCTGCTACCTTGGCCACCTCCACATCCTTCATGGACATTTCCCTTGTAGATTTGGCTATTGTTCCTTTTCTGCCTTTAACTTGCACGGGGGCTTCTGAGATCATTCGCCCTGTGCCAGTGCGGATACAGTCCTCGACAGACTTGGCATCATTAGACTTGGGGGCTGCAGAAGAAAGTGTCATCCCTGCTAGGGCTTCAGATCTTAGAGCCGAAGCAGATCCGGCCAGGAGCTCCGCTTTCATACCGGCCGCAGTAATGTCAATCGCGCCCGAGTTAGCAATTCCTTCCATAGTGGCTACAGAGTCCGAATTCCTGCCTACACAGTCTAAGGCACCTCTGTCCCCATCACCAGAAAGACCAGCTGAAGGTGCAGCCTCCATTGCAGAGATAACCCCATTATTCATTGATTCTCCTCCCGCGGATGTTCAAGGTGTAGCTCCCGAGGCAGCAGCAGAGGAGGAGTCTTCAGCCCAGCAGGGGAGTACAGAGAGATACCGGCTAGCTCTTTCGGCAGATTTGCCTTCTTCGTCCTCCCAAGCGGGCATTGGACTATGGGCAGATATTGACGGAGAGGTGACTTTCGAAGTCGTCGCATCTGCTTCCTTTGGCTTTACTTCTCCTGACAGCTTCGTCTGGCAGCATCTGGACATGTTACGCCAGCTAGTAGAGTCTCAGCCTGGCTTGACATATCTACAGCTGAAGGAAATCGCCAATCGCCTCACCGCTGGCCTGCAAGCCATGGGCTGCCCTTTGGACACATGGGCTCAGCGGGTCTTGCTTTTGTTGAAATTCGTGCATCGGAGAGACTTCCTAGCACGGATTATGGTTGACAGGCTGACGGCGTTGAAGTTGCAGAGGTCAGAATGCAAATCCGAGGTGGAAAAGCTAACGCTGACACTTGATGAACGCCAGGCCGAGCTACAGAGCATTATTCAGCGGGAGGAGGCTATCCAGAAACGGGTAGCCGTTTTGGAGGCGGAGCTCACTGAACTTCGGGCCGAGCTGCAGCAATTATCTTCTATTCGGCCACAGTCCACCGAGGAGGTGGCTTCACTGGAGGGTCGGGTGACGTCTTTCCAGGACCTGTCCATGAGGCTTCAGGAGGAGGAAGCGCGCCTTCATGAGTTAGGAGCCGCCCCCTTTGTTGGTCTTCTGGCCTTTGAAGATATCTTTCGGCGGCCATGAATTATCTTCACTTTCTTTTCTTTTCTTTCTTTTCTTCCCATCTCTTTCTCTCCCCCCTTTTTTGTGACACAGCGTCCCCTCGGGGCCCCTTATGTATTCACTTCGTAATGAAAAGAAATCTTTTGGCTTCATGTGTATCCATCTTTTTTACCATGTGGTTTCATCACTTCGGGGAAGTGGGGTAGTGGTTTTAACAACCCCTCATGTGAATGGCTCGCCTCCAGCAGGAGAGCGTCCACCCCTTCAGAGAAAGGATGGGGAACTCGCTCCACCGCGTGACGGGCATCCGAAGAGGTGCTTAAACCTGATTGTGTTGGTATCAGCAAACGTCCCTCTTTGCAATATGTGCTATGAGGGAGACACTTTGCAGGAATGTGAAAGAAGGGGTTTCATCAGAATAGACGGAAAGTCTAGACTGGGTAGAGGTTATGGCAGGTGGGACATTTGAAGGGGGCATAATTTTCATCAGAACAGACGTAGGGTCTGAACTGGACAGGGTTTTATCATTGATCGGGCGAAATGGCAGTCGATCAATAGTTGGTTTCATCATCGATATTGGGTTTATATCGAAGCAAAGGGTTTTATAAGTTTCATCAGTATAGACGAAAGGTCTAAACTGGGTAGGGTTTCATCCTTGATCGGGCGAGGTGACGGTCGATCAACAATTGATTTCGTCATCGATGTTGGGTTTATATCGATGCAAGGAGATTTCATAAGTTTCATCAGAATAGACGAAAGGTCTAAACTGGACAAGGTTTCATCATTGATCGGGCAGGATGCCAATCGATCAACGGTTGGCTTCATCATCAATATTGGGTTTATATCGATGCAAAGAGATTTCATAAGTTTCATCAGAATAGACGAAAGGTCTAAACTGGACAAGGTTTCATCATTGATCGGGCAGGATGCCCATCGATCGACGATGGGACGTTTGAAAGTGGGTATGTAGGTTTCATCAGGGTAGACGTAAGGTCCACCCCGGGGAGGCTTTATCATCGGTGGGGCATAGAGCCAGATGACCGACGGAAGGCTTCATCAGTGAAGGGGAGATAAAGGTAGCGTGCCGGTTGGCATGGAACTTTTAAATTACCACATTACTGACCCAAGTGCCCTTTCGGGTTTTCACCGGAGCCAGCCCCCTCTTGCTTTTGCCCACGCGCCCTTTCGGCTTTTCACGTGGCGGGGTACCCGATTTTGCCTGCGGTGCCCTTTCGGGTTTTCACCACAGCTGGGTTTTTTGGCCATTTTTGCCCTTATCCGGGATGTCCGAACAAGTCTGGCGGGGTATCTCTATTTTTAACCCCATTTTTTTTTATATATACATATATTTCCTGAATCGGGACTTCAGCACGGATCAGGCGATGTGCTGCTTCATTAGTGCATGTTCTTATCATCGGTATTGGGTATATACCGACGCAAGGATTTTATAGGTTTCATCAGGGTAGACGTAAGGTCTGCACTGGGCTGGTTTTATCATTGATCGGGCAGGGTGCCGATCGACCAATGGTAGGTTTCATCACGGCGGGACGTAAAGGGATTTGCAAATTTGATAGGACGGGTTTCTTTGTTGATCGGGCAGGGTGCCCATTGATCAAAGGTGGGTTTCATCATCAGTATTGAGTTTATACCAATGCAAGGATCTTATGAGTCTTCATCTGAATAGACGTAAGGTCTACCCTGGGCTGGTTTTATTGCTGATTGGGCAGGGTGCCAATCGATCAACAGCAGGTTTCATCATCGGTATTGGGTTTATACCAATGCAAAGGTTTCATGGGTTTCATCGGGATAGACGTAAGGTCTAAGCCGGATAGGTTTCATTGCTACTCGGACGAGTGTGCCCATTAATCAGCAGCAGATTTCATCACGGTGGGACATAGCGAGACACGCAGCTCTAGTCGGAACAGATGTAAGGTCTAGACCGAACAGGTTTCTTCGCCGATCGGGCAGGGTGCCCTGTCGACCGAAGATGGGTTTCATCATCGGTATTGGGTTTATACCAATGCAAGGATATCATGGATTTCATCAGGATAGACGTAGGGTTTAAACTGGATAGGTTTCATCGCTGATCGGGCAATGTGCCAATCGATCAAAGCAGGTTTCATCATCGGTATTGGGTTTATACCAATACAGGGATTTCATAGGTTTCATCGGGATAGACGTAAGGTCTAAGCCGGATAGGTTTCATCATTGACCGGGCAGTGCGCCAATCGATCAAAGCAGGTTTCACCATGGTGGGATTTTGGCAAGGTATGAGGGTTTTATCAGGACAAACGTAGGGTCTGAACTGGGTGGGTTTGATCATTGATCGGACAAGGTGCCGGCCGATCGACGAGAAGTTTATGACGGGAGGTGAGGTTTCTTTAGGATCACCATATTACTGGCCCAAGCGCCCTTTCGGGTTTTCACCGGAGCCAGCCCCCTCTTACTTTTGCCCACGCGCCCTTCCAGGTTTTCACGTGGCGGGGTACCCGATTTTGCCTGCAGTACCCTTTCGGGTTTTCACCCCAGCTGGGTTTTAGCCATTTTTGCCCTTGCTCGGAAAACCTGAACAAGACCGGCAGGGTATCTCTATTTTTAACCCCATTTTTATCTATTTTCATTCTTTTATTCTCTCTTCCCCTCTTTTTGGGAGGGTAACAAGTCGGACTGTCATTAGATCATGGTAAGGGATGGCTCGGCCAGGGCGGAGTGCCGCTAGACCAAGGAAGAAGGGTAGCTTGGTTAGGGCGGAGTGCCGCCAGGCCAAGGAAAAGGGTAGCTTGGTTAGGGCAGAGTGCCGCTGGACCAAGGTAATGGGTAGCTTAGTTAGGGCGGAGTGCCGCTAGACCAAGGAAATGGGTAGCTTGGTTAGGGCGGAGTGCCGCTGGACCAAGGCAATGGGTAGCTTGGTTAGGGCGGAGTGCCGCTAGACCAAGGAAATGGGTAGCTTGGTTAGGGCGGAGTGCCGCTAGACCAAGGAAATGGGTAGCTTGGTTAGGGCGGAGTGCCGCTAGACCAAGGAAGAAGGGTATCTTGGTTAGGGCGGAGTGCCGCTAGACCAAGGAAAAGGGTAGCTCGGTTAGGGCAGAGTGCCACTAGACCAAGGAAATGGGTAGCTCGGTTAGGGCTGTGTGCCGTTGGGTAGCTCGGTTAGGGCAGAGTGCCGCTAGGCCAAGGAAATGGGTAGCTTGGTTAGGGCAGAGTGCCGCTAGACCAAGGGAGCAGGGTAGCTCGGTTAGGGCGGAGTGCCGCTAGACCAAGGCAATGGGTAGCTTGGTTAGGGCGGAGTGCCGCTAGACCAAGGAAAAGGGTAGCTCGGTTAGGGCGGAGTGCCGTTAGACCAAGGAAATGGGTAGCTCGGTTAGGGCGGAGTGCCGCTAGACCAAGGAAATGGGTAGCTCGGTTAGGGCGGAGTGCCGCTAGACCAAGGAAATGGGTAGCTCGGTTAGGGCAGAGTGCCGCTAGGCCAAGGAAATGGGTAGCTTGGTTAGGGCAGAGTGCCGCTAGACCAAGGGAGCAGGGTAGCTCGGTTAGGGCGGAGTGCCGCTAGACCGAGGAAGAAGGGTAGCTTGGTTAGGGTGGAGTGCCGCTAGACCAAGGAAATGGGTAGCTTGGTTAGGGCGGAGTGCCGCTAGACCAAGGCAATGGGTAGCTTGGTTAGGGCGGAGTGCCGCTAGACCAAGGAAAAGGGTAGCTCGGATAGGGCGGAGTGCCACTAGACCAAGGAAATGGGTAGCTCGGTTAGGGCGGAGTGCCGCTAGACCAAGGAAATGGGTAGCTCGGTTAGGGCGGAGTGCCGCTAGACCAAGGAAATGGGTAGCTTTTAGCCTGATTACTCGGGGAATATTGGTTGGGCGGCATGATACAGCTTTAGGTGTCTACCGTTGAGTGGTGAGAATTGGATTTCCCTCGATGGTTAACGACCATGTAGGCCCCTCCTTCGTAGACCCTATATATCACATAAGGACCTTCCCAATTAGGATTCAGCTTCCCTTTTGGGTTGGACGCCATAACTTCTCTTTTCTTGACCATGACGAGGTCACCTTTCTTAAATTCTCGTCCTTTTACGAGTTTGTTGAATGCAGTAGCCATGCGGGCTTGGTACATCTGGATATTCTTCTGAGCTTGGAGGCGCTTCCCTTCCAATTCAGCCAATTCTTGTAATCTTCTTTCTGCATTGGTTTGTTCGCCACGGGCCAGGTCATATTGGACTGCCACCCTGAGTGACGGGACTTCCAGCTCCAGTGGAACTACTGCCTCTGAGCCGTATACCAGTGAGTATGGCGAGCACCCTGTAGGTGTTTTGAAGACAGTGCGGTATGCCCATAGAGCTTCATACATCTTTTCTTCCCAGTCCTTCTTATTAGAACTGACGACTTTAGCCAACAAGGTGCATAACGTTTTGTTGAAGGCTTCTGCCAATCCATTTGCCTGTGGATTGTAAGGAGTGGAAGTCCTCCACTCGATCTTATACTTCTCGGCGAGCCGATAGATCTTTTGATTTCTGAAATGACTTCCATTATAAGATATTATTCGGCTGGGGATCCCAAACCGGAAGATAATGTTCTGTTTGATGAATCTGGCAACCAGCTCACCAGTCACTTCTCGTAATGCTATAGCTTCCGCCCATCGAGAGAAGTAATCTGTTATTGCCAGTATGTACTTATGTCCGGCTGAGGAGGTCGGTAGTGGACCGACTACATCGGTTCCCCATTGTGCAAACGGCCAGCTAGGGACTGTAGGGTGCAGAACGGCAGGTGGCCTTCTAGGCACAACAGCATGTTCCTGACATTTCTGACATGACTTCGCAAACTTGCAGCAATCTTCAAACATAGTGGGCCAATAGTAGCCCAGCTTCTTGATTTCTATCTTCATCTTAGGGCCAGCTTGGTGAGCACCTGCCGTCCCAGCATGTATCTCTTTCATTGCTTGCCAAGCTTCCTCAGTGGACAGGCAGCGGAGCAAAATCTTCTTGCGTGCATCTGCCATTATTCGGAACAGAGTTCCATTTCTGAATTCATAAGAATCTTTGATCCTTAGAAGTTTCATCTTTTCTTCTCTTTTCTGTGGCAGCTGTTGGTGTAAAAACCATTGTAGTAGGTGCTGTCTCCAATCAGATGCCTGTTCTGTACTGATCGTGGCGACCTCATTTTCTTCGGGGCAGCCTTCTAGTATGCTGGGGACTTGCCGCCGATTTATAACAACGATGTTCAGTGTCTCATCCGGTGGGACTGCTATTGAGCTGGCTAGCTTTGCCAATACATCAGCCTGGGCATTATGTGCACGGCCCACATGCTTGAGCTCAATATGATAGAATTTCGCCATGAGGCGCACAGCTTTTTGGTGGTAGGGATTCAACTCTGGCTTTCGCACTTCGAACTCACCTTGGATTTGCTTTATTATCAACATTGAATCCCCGAATACCTGAAGCATCTGGATGCCTATGTTGAGGCTGATGTGCAACCCGATTATCAGAGCTTCATACTCGGCTTCATTATTAGTGCAGGGCTTGTTTATAGAACAGGAAGTATGCACAACCTCCCCCTCTGGCGATCTTAGCACAATACCGGCTCCGGCCCGTATTCTGGTCTTTCCATCGGAGTCCGTCTCTGTTCTAGATGCTCCATCAAAGAATAGCTGCCACATAGTTGACTGAGCCTGGCAGGCTTCTAGTGTCTCATCATCGGGTAACTCAGTCCCCAACATATCATTCTCTGGCACAGGATGCTCTGCGAAGAAATCGGCCACGGCCTGTCCTTTTATTGCCCTCTGGGGTATATATGTGATATCGAATTCCATCAGAATTACTGCCCATTTGCCCAACCGGCCTTTCAGTACTGATGCGGGACGAGACACGGACACAGCAAGCTCGCGATCGTCCCTTGATGAGGGAAGCGTCGGACGTGCACGGTTGAGAAACCGGCAAGAGCTAGGGTGGTCGGCTCGCACTTTCGTGCCCGGATCGGGTCACGGGACGACTTCGCTCTCTCTCGCAGCAGTGATATTATAAATTGAAAGCGAGCTAGGTATCCCTACACATGCTCTCTAGCAGCGGCATATAAAGCATATAAAGAATTAAGCTAATGCCAAGTGTAAGGGTGAAGGCGATACCTCCACGCTCTCGGCGTGGCGAAGATGGGACCCGGCCGGAACTCGTACCCCCGGGAACTTAATACATTATGGTTACAGCAATGCAATTAAGCCCACTCCACGCAGGGAGGTAAAGGGCGACACAAGTGGGCCCGGGAGAACCAGTTTCGGGTTGACGGGCGGTTCCGGACGATGCTTCGGCTTCACGCGTACTCGTGTTAGTGGGGGGGGCCCACGTGTTGATCGGAGGGGTCGTGTGGGGCCTGATGACTCCTCTATTGTGGAGACACTTGTGAAGCGTTCCCAGGGGATGGCGAGCTGCTGGAACGACCGCCGGACCCCGGGCGGCCCTCGGACGACGCTCGCGGGGGACTCGGCCACAAACCTGAAAGTTCTGTTTGCAGGCGTGCGACTTGGAGAAAACTGCTGCTACGATCAGCCCCGTCGTCGGAACGCGACGAAATTAGAGCCGTTGGAAAGAGGACTCAAAATACTTCGACGTAGGGGTCTTCAAAAAAAATAATCAGATCTGTATTTCTGATTGTTGAATTTACAATCTTGCTGAATTCGGGCCAGAACTGCAGGGGCAGGATCTATCTTCTCTGAAGATCGACGTTGACCGGGGAGAAGACCTCCGAATCTGGAAATGATTTCTTCAGTAAAGTTGAAGGTCTCTGAGAGAGGAATCCGGGACTATTTTTGGTTTTTTTATTGGATAAGAAATGGATTTTCTGGGATGTTTTTACTAGACCTGGGTCGGATCTGGGAAACTGTGGGCAGACTGTTCTTGGGAACTTGGACGGTTTTTGTAAAATACTTCGAGGGCGAACCAAAAATTAATAAAATTCCTGGTGGTAGAGGGATGTGGACAGAACTCCCATTAAATTTGGGCGTCCCAAAAAAAATCAAAAGATGGTTCGAATGGGGTAGACTCAGAGCTGATGAATAGTGAACAGAACCAGGACAGATCTGGAACTTGGACTTGGACGAAAATCAAAAAATAGCTAAAGGATGAATTTTGATGTGATTTTTTTTTTGGGGATAAGGGTTCTAGAGGGGAACCAACCCTGAAATTTTGAGCTTCAGAAGATGAAGGGAGTGATAGCAGGAATTCGGAGAAGAAGGATCTATCCTGAGTGGATAGAACACCGAAACCGTTGGCAACGACGCGTCGGCGGCGAGACGATGGCGGCGGCGATCACCGGAGCTTCTTCAGATGAGAGAGGGGATCAAGGGGGAGGGGAATTGCACTCTAGAAGGGGGCTGGAGGTGGAGGAACCAGAGAGAAGGAGGGGGAGGGGCACAAGATCCAATGGGGGGGCAAATGCTTATTTTCTCTTCATTAATTCATTCAATATGAAAAATACAACCTTATATAGGATGCCAACCAAACTCAACCTCAACCCTTGGATCTAGGGGTTTGGATTGAAGGGCTGGGATACAATGTTAATCACACATTTAATACATTAGTTTAATCTAATTTGACCATTCTTATTCAACCTTGGACTAAATCTATTCAAACACCACCTAACAAGCCTAATAAGGCCAAAAGAGGGGGCGCCCCCTTCATGGGCCTCTCTTGGGCCTAGGCTGGTCCAAGGGCAGCCAACCCAACCCATTAACTCAAGTCTAGACTTGGGCCTTCCAAGTCTTGGTGGCCCATGAGAGGGAGTGGCCCAATTGGGCCTTAAATGACTAATATGGTCCATAAGGGTGGCACTTGGTCCAATATGAACTAGGCTTTCTAATGGACTCTACTAATGGCAATCTAACCTTGGACTTGACATAACAAATGGCCCATTGGCTTGATATAAGCCTTACAAGGAGCCCAAAAGAAAGAAAATACACAATTACAATCTCATACAAGCCATAACTCACAAATACACTTCACCCGTGTATGGAAATCGCCTTTGATGCCCCATCAAGTACTGGCTGAGTCAATATGTATTTGAGCGGATCTGCTACAGATATCAATCTGATTTCGTGTGACAACATATAGTGCCGGAGCTTTTTAATGGCAAAGACTAGTGCCAAGCATGTCTTTTCTATATAGGTGTAGCTTTCTTCAGTTCTAATCAGCCTCCGACTCAGGTAGTATAGAGCCTGCTCTTTGCCTTCTTCATTTATCTGTGCTAGCATTGCCCCCAGGGAACAGTGTGTGGCTGCAATGTATAGTATCAGGGGCTTGCCCTTAATAGGTGGCCCCAGTACTGGAGGGGTCTTGAGATATTCTTCAGCTTCTCAAAAGCTTCCTGACAGCCCTCGTCCCAGAGGAGCGGTACATCTTTCATCATGAGCTTGTGAAAAGGGTGGCATCTCCCCGCCAGATTTGATATGAATCGTCGGATATAGGCCAAACGCCCTTGTAGAGATCTCAGCTCGTGGAGATTCCTTGGTGGAGGGAGCTCCTGGATAGCTTTAATCTTGGATGGGTCGATCTCAATGCCCATATGACGGACAACGAACCCAAGGAATTTTCCACTGGACACGCCGAAGGCACATTTCATAGGATTCATCTTGAGTTCATATCTGCGCAGCCTCTGGAACACTATCCTCAGATCTTGCAGATGATCTTCTCTTCTGCTGGTTTTCACCACCAGGTCATCGATGTAGCACTCCACTTTCTTGAAGAGTAAATCATCAAAGATCTTTGTCATAGCTCTTTGATAAGTAGCGCCGGCATTCTTGAGGCCGAACGGCATCCTTTTGTAGTGAAATATCCCCTTCGGGGTGCGGAATGCAGTATGCACTCTGTCTTCTTCAGCAATCCAGATCTGGTTGTATCCGGATGACCCATCCATGAATGACATGGCTTCATGGCTAGTGGTTGCATCGATCATTACTTCAGTGATTGGCACTGGGAAATCATCTTTCGGGCAAGCCTTATTCAGGTCCCTGAAATCTACACATATTCTGATCTGCCCATTTTTCTTCTTCACGGGCACTATATTGGCCAGCCATGTAGTATATTGGTTCTCTTCAACAAAGCCCACATCGATCAGCTTGTCGACTTCTTTGTTGATCTGATTTATCAGTTCGGGACGCATTCTCCTGGCAGGCTGCTTCACAGGGCTTGCCTCTGGGTTTATCGCCAATCGGTGTTGTGCCACATCAGAACTCAGTCCCGGCATCTCATCATATGTCCATGCGAAGCAGTCTCGGAATTCTTTCAGAAACTGAATATACTGTTCTTTGACAGTTGGCTCCAGCAATGCACTGAGGAACGTAGGCCTTGGCTCATCTGCTGACCCCAGATTCACTTCTATCAGCTCATCAACGGTGGCTTGGCCTCCGTCTTCAACTTCGGGTGGGGCTTCTTGCAAATCAATAAAGCCTCCCGGGATATAATCTTCTTCATTTTCATGATTTTCTGTTTCATCAGATTGGTCATCAGCAGATGCTGGTGCATCGTATAAGGCCAATACGGCCGGATTCTGTTCAGTCTGCCCCGAGGACATGACTGGCTCAGCGGAAAACTTCGAAGTGGAGTCTTCCGTGTTTAGAGGCTCTTCTGATGTGGGCTCCCCTGAGAGGTTATCATTATGTAGAGCTCGGAACTCTTCTAGAATGCGCCCAAACTCCAGGCACTCTTGCAGTTCTCTGGCTACTTGGTCTTCATCCGGGGTTCCGGTGTCAAATTGTGCTTCGGCCTGGAACAGATCCTCTTTGCAAGATGGATTCTCCCAGCACCAACCTTTCTTGGTCTCATCAGACATCCTTGCCTCGGCTGGTTGTCTTGGGCTTCATTGTCTGTTATGGATTGATACATAATCTCTTCATCTTCAAAGGGGTATTGATCATACCCTACTTCTGGGGAATCTTCATTCAGGTAGAAGGCTGAGATGACATCCACCTCGGCTTCATAGTATTCTTGCAGGGTATAACCCAGTCCCGGGTGCTGTGTGATCTTCCTCAGCTCCTTGCTATCTCGAGGCGGATCCCATAACTCCTTGAATGCTTTCTTCTGAGCAGCAGGCTGTATCGATGGCATTTGCATCTTGGAGAACATTTGTGAAACCCGTTGGGTAGTATAATCCAGGCCCGTAATTGGTACCATCAGGTTTGCAGCTTCTTCAGGGGCCATGCAATCTTGATCATCTTCTTCGACTGCCTCCCCGGTGTAGAATATGATAGGGGGTTCGCCAAAGCGAGGGATTTCCATAGTCTTTAGGGGCAGCACTGTCTGGTATTCTGTGCTGGCTATGGGCTTGACTAGACCCTGAGGAACTTCCACCTGTGTGTATTTTTCTTTCATCTTTTCTTCAGTATCATCTGGGTGTATGCCGGGAGGAGTGATCCGAGCAAAATCACCAGCATAGGAGATGTGAGACACCCCATGCTTTTTAATGTAGCCCTTTGGCGGCGGCGGAGACCAATTTCTTGCTTTCGTCACCGGCTTCTCTTGGCTGACCACAGTTTCTTTTCCTTTATCCCTTTGTGACACCTCGGTGTAATAGGATACATCGAGCATATGGCACTCGAACACTTCGAAGGGATGTAAGTATGCAAACACCCTTTCCTCTTTTCCTTCATGGCAATATTTTATGCATTGGTGTAGCGTTGATGGCACTATCTGATATTCGTGCAGCCACGGTCTTCCCAGCAGGGCCTTATATGTGGTGTTGGAGTCGATTACATAGAATCGTACCACTGTAGTGAGATCGCCCAGTGTGAGATTGAAATCAGCCACCCCGAGAGGTGTTTCACATTTCTGGTTGAATCCTGCAATCTTCATATCTCTGACCTTGGTGAGCTGCAGATCAAAGTAATATTTCTGATAGATGCGGTATGGGAGAATATTCACAGCAGCCCCTGAATCTATTAGTATTCTGCTTATCGGCTGACAGTTCAGGGAACCCCTCATATATAGCGGTCTATTATGGCCGGAATTTGGGATTAGCATATCATCCTCTGTGAATGTTACTGATGGCCCAGCATTCACCTCTGTCAAGAGTGCTTCACATTGTGCCGGGGACTGCAGGGCATCCACAATTGCTTGGCGAGCTTCTTCACTCAGAGAGAGAATTTCCCAGATGGAGAATCTGGTAGGGAGCTTCTTCAGCATTTTCATGACTCGACTGCCCACCCGGACATTAGACAGTCTCATCTCCTCTGCCCATCGGGGTCTTGGAGGTTCATGTGGTGCCTGTGGCCTTGGCTGCCCAGTCCCAATTTTATCTCTTCATCGGTTTCCCGGGAGGCTTCTTCTGTAGCGACTGCCCCTGGTTTTGCTAGAGGGTTACCTTCTTCATCTTCTTCATGCTGTTTCTGCTTTCCAGCCGCTGTCTGCTGGCATTTATTGCTTTTATCTGGAGCAGTATGAGCCGGTTGCTCATTTTCTAAGCTGGACAGGAACTCCAGGAATGAAGGGGCTTCATCTGCCTTCTTTTTGTCCTGGTACAGACTGGCAGGGGGAGGAACCTGGACACCTCGTATCTCTGGTTCCGGAATTTGATAGGGTTGCTCCCCTCTGAACATGATATTATGGTTGGCTGGTGGTGGGCGCCCCCATCTTCTCCCAGAACGTGTTGCATGGGCCGAGGTAGAGGCTTCGGCATGGTTAGCTTCTAGCGGAGCGTTGGATGCTTCCGGCTCATCGTCCTCCCCGGGCAAGGAGAAGAGTACTGACAGAGTGTTACATTGTACTGTCGTGACCTTCTTTCCTTTCTTGGATTTGGGCCGTTTCTTCTTCTTTTGGGAATTTAACTTTGCTGGCTCCTGCCCCCAGAAGGGCTCATTTTCAGCTTCTTCTTGTTCTGCCTCTGGCTGCTCTTTAATTTTCAATTCTTCGAGTTGTTCCCAGAGTATACAGTCTTTCATCAGTAGATGCTTGGGCTTCTTCTGCTCGTACTCATCGAGCTCATTAATATATTGCTGCAGACGCCTGGCTGCAGGGCTTACTTCTTTATGTGTAGGGAGGGGAGTTTGTCTCCTCCGGTTGTGAGTAGGGATCCGGATGACTGGTCCAGTCTCAGTTGTATGCCATATTGACTTTATCGGAGGCGGCTCAGGCCTTGGTGTAACACCCCGGATAACTGCTCCGTTGGTTTTGACTGCGGGAGTCTTCTTTCTACTTTTTATGGGTATCATCTGCCATCCTTCCTGATCTTTCTGCGGGGTGAGGAAGCAAGCTTCATAGGTATTCTTGGTGCATTCTTCAACGGCCTCTTTGGGCAGCTGTTGGTAGACTGAGATCATATTGGCAGCCACTCTCCAGGGTGGAGGCTCATGTGGATGAGGCGGCTTTACCTGGTAATCTCCCAGCTGCAGCTCACCTTTCTTGACCATTCCTTCCATGATATCTTTGAAGACATAACAATCTTCAATTGCGTGCCCCAGCGCGCGGTGAAATGGACAGAACAGCGGATCATCTTTCTTTGCTGCATCGGCTGGTCTTTTGGGTTCAGGCAATGTTACCTTATTGAACTTGTATGCCCAGTTGAACAGTGCGGCCGTCTTATCCTTTGGGAAGGAATATGCCTTTCTCATCTTGTCTCTCAGAGAGACTTTATCCTTCCTTTCTGCTCTATCTGCCAGCGGGGGAGCTTCATCTGCCCCTTTCTTCCCCTTCTGCTGCTCGAAGGTTCTGAAATCGACGGTGTTGGCCTCAGAGTGCGATGGCCGTCGCTCATTGGATTTTCCCTTTGGCATGGTGGGGACATTGGCGGTCGGACGCTTGGACAAGAACGTCTCGACCTCTGCCACTATATTGTTCAGTCGGTCAAATGTTCTGACATCTGCACCGATCATTTTTTCTAGCACCTCCCTTCTGAGGCTCTGCTTGCATATCTGCACCGCATCTTCTTGATGAGGAGGCCTTCGGCATCTCATGGCTAAGTTCCTCCATCTTTTGATGTAGTCCAGTGCGGTCTCATCTTGTTTCTGCCTAGTTGCATACAGCTCTGCTATCGTGATTTCCCTTTCCGTGACATGAAATCTGTCGCGGAATTTTCTCTGCATATCAGGCCAATCAACCTCTGACCCAGCTGGCAAGCTTGAGTACCATTCAAAGGCCAACCCAGTGAGGGATGAGCCAAAGAACTTGAGCAGATAAGCTTCATCGACTGCTAGGTCGCCCATGATTGTAGTGTAGTAGGCTATATGCTCCCTAGGGGAGCCTTGGCCATTAAATTTCTCAAACTTCGGCGGCTTACTGACGCCTGGGGGTAGTTTCTTAGCAGCATATTGGGGAGGATAGGGTACCCTGTACACATCATAAGTACCCGCATCACCACCGGTCTTTTCTGACAGCTTCATTTCCACAATTCTTTCAATCATCTGCTTGTGGGCCACAGCTGGATCTATCTCTTCTGGGAAGAAGTGAGCTTGTTGCTGGCTGTGAGGAGTTGTCATCACAGTGGCGCGCAAGATGGGCGCGGTAGGCTATGTCTGAGACACAGAGGGCTGAGCTGTTGTTTGCTGTGGAACAGGTTGACTTGGTGCTTTGCCCTTATCAGCTAGGAGAGGATTAGCCAGGATAGTTGTTTCTGTGGAGCTGGATGTCTGCCCCGTAGGTTCAGCTTGCTTCGAGACTGATGTAGCTTCTTGTCTCTCATTGAGCTGTCTTCGGAGAGCATTGATCTCCTGCTGGTATCTTCTGAACATCATCTGGATCATGGGATCCATGGTTGATGGGATTTGTATGTCTTCAGAAGTCCCTTCAGCATCATCGCCGAAGGGGTTGTCTCCATCTTCCGCTGTTACCACATTAACTGTCATAGTGGTAATCCTGCGAGCTTCATCATCAATTTTCATTTTATCCTTTGCGGCCTGGCCTCTTCTTGTGACAGGACCAGGTCTAGTTGCCAGCCTGAGCAATTCATCTGGCTGAGTTGGTAGTATATCTTGCCCCCTGGCCAGTCCAGCCATGTTGCAGGCGAAGATTTGCATCTTTCCTTTTCGCCTGTAGACCTTTCTTTTTATTTGGCTAGGATATCTGAGCCGGTCAAAGACCGATATTCTTTCTTTGTCTTCTTCCCCGTGCAGGTCTTCTTCATTATATCTGGCCCTGAGGCCTTCTCCATAGTCATTTGAATCGGAGGAGGAGGCTCCGATCATCATTTCTTGGAAGGTTTCTTCTTCTTCATCATCCCTGGTGCCCAAGGCACGGGATAGTCTTTGTTGACCTAGGGCAGAGCTCCCTAGGTAGTGGAAGTAGTCTTGGACTACTTGCTTTGTCTCTTCAGAGTTGTGCCTTTGCGGCTCAGGTTGGAACATCAGTCTTTCCTGGCTTCTTTGCTGATAGGCCAGTCTTGTTATCTGAGCATTCAAATGCTCGGCCTTGGAATATTTGAAGATGTCGGCCTGTCTGGCACAGGCCCTCGATCTTCTTGGGACGGCAACCATGGCTGGTTCACACATTCCCGCATCGTCATTCCGGCAGCAGTTGGCAGCAACATCATGGTTCTTTCTCTGCCATCTTCTGCCCCCGGCCCTGGGGTGGGTGACAGCAAGGTCTTCTTTCTTCTCAAGTCTCCTACCCCTCATCATGGGGCGAGTAACAGTCAGTGTTCTTTCTCTGTCATTTCTTTCATCTCTCCTACCCCAGGCTTTGGGGTGAGCAGCAATAGCATTTCCTGTTTCTTTTCCCTCTCTTCTTTGGCTTCCCGCCCTGAAGCGGGCAATAGCATCACTGGTAGCCTTCTCCTCATCTTGAGCCGGAGCCCAGCTCTGCATCTTCTTCGGTCGCCAGACCTGCTTGTATTTTGCTGGCTTGGGCGCCAGCGGCTTCCTCTCATCGGCCTCCCAGTTGGCATGCCTGATGGCCAGAGTTTGAAATCTGTTGGTAGTGGGCACTTGCGGGACGATCACGTCCAGGTTGACCTCCCTCGGGCGGCCGTCGAGGTTCGTCCGGATCCCTCCGATCATCATGGTCTTTCCGGAGTTGGAAAGACAACGGTCAGCAGCGACATACCGGCCCCTCCGGTTAGTTCTCTTCCCCTTCTGAGTAGCAGCGGGGACCATGTCCCTTTTCTGGACGTGGTGGACATAGCAGGCGACGGCCGTGGGGGCCGTCTTCTCTAGCAAGCTGTCCTTCTGGACAGTGGTCTTCATTGGGGCACTCGCAGCAGTGCCTTGCTCATTGTTATCGACCTTCAGAAGGTCGGTGTAGACGACGCCCAAGCAGTTGGGCAGCCCGACAGCTGGGGGAAACGAGCCGAACGCCAGTGGTACCGCCAGGTATCCCTCTTGGACATGCATGTCCACGGGTTGTTTGTCGAAGCAAACGGACATGATTCCAGCTGTCATTGTAGATTCCTGGAGATAAGGAAAGTACACAGGATCAGAAGTTTCAGGGGGGGCCCGCCGGGCCTCCCACTTTAGCGTAAAGATGAAGGGAGACTGAGTCCCACCGGGCGTGCCAGACTTGTGGACGCGTAATCTTATGTTTATTTATTATTTTTGTTTGTTATTTATTAGCTTATTTATTTATTTATTGATTTATTGGCGTGCCAGTCACATGCGTGACGATTTCATTGTGCGCTCGATCTGACATGGTCAGTCGATTGTGAGTGATCGTGTCGGGACCTGAAGTCCGTCATACCATGAACGTTATGACGTTAATTACGTCCTTCCAAGGAAGGACAACCCTTGATTAAACGCTAAAAGTAGGAGGCCTCGTAAGGCGAGCAGATGTTCACATGCTTAATTTTAAACTTCCTACCAGGGCCAGGGAGGCGGGTAAGATAATAACATCAACCACAGAAACAGACTAGATCGTGTGATTGGCGGTTCAAAACAGTTATACTCGGTGGGAACAAGGCGATAGAAGATGTCCACCACGGAAAGGCAGAGCCATGACTATGATATAGGTTTAAAGCTTCGATCGGTATTTCGACAGCCTTTCCTCTTAATCTGGGTTACGCCCAGGGGGAAATAGGCTATCACCCACGGAATGCCGGGATGAAAGCCGAGAGATAGAGAGGCGAACCTCCCAACCCGTATACATATGGGCTATAGGGCAATGTATGATTTTCCCTTTGGAACGCTAGCGGAATTCATGCAGTGGCAGAATCCCCCCGAGCAAAAGGGTTATTCGTAAATCCGTTGCAGTAAGGTGAAACATAGGGGTTATGACTCCCCTTCAATTTTATCCCCGAGACATGTCGGGTAATCCACAGATATTCCTTTGTGGGTTCGTTTTGGGTATTGGAATTCATTGGATGGTAGATCGGGCTCTCGGCACACTCTGAATGGGCATAGGCTCTCCGCACGACCCCGAAAATGGGAGGGCCAGGGCTTTCGGCGCCAAAAACAGGTAGGCCGGGGGTTCCCGGCGCCAAGACGAGAGGGCTTGGGTTCTCGGCGCGACCAAGAGAAGCCAAAGGGGAGCTCTTCGGCGCAGGCTTCCCGGCGCGAGGAGGAAATGCTAGAAGGGGGGTCTCGGCGCGGGACGGTTGAGCAAGGCTCTGGAGGTTCTCGGCCCGGGCTTCCCGGCGCACTAGGGTGAAAGGGGGAGGAGCTGCTCCTGGGGGTTCTCGGCGCCTGAAGAAGTGGCGCCGGGAGCTATTCACCCGGTTTACTGTAGGCTGAGCCGAGAGCTGTGAGGGCGCCGGGACCAGAACAGAGCTTACGGTACTCTGTTTTGGGTTTCTGATTGATTCAGGCCAAGGGGAAGGATTTCTTTGGGGTCAAAAATAGGTCAGGGCATCAAAGTTGAACTAGATTAGGCTTGGGCTTCATAGGAACATTAGGATCGAGGAGGAATTTGGGAAGGCCAAGGCGTAGAGAATCCCTGTCACCGGTGTCATACATAGTCCTGGGGACAGCTTAATGTCGGCTTTCGTGGTCCTGGGAGAATTTTGACAGCATCTCCCCTGGACTCAGCATTTGCCAGGGAATGATAGACGATCACCCACGGGATGTCGGGGTGAAAGCCAAATAGAGGGGTATTGGACCCCTGACCATGTACGTGCCTGCAGCACTGTTTCGATATCCCTTTAGAGGTCAACGAAGCTTATGCCGTGGCGGAGCTCCATTGCCTTGGAAGGTTATAAAAGCCGATCGAGTCCGGAAAACCTCGTAGAAAAGGGGAGGGTTATCCCCATTAATTGTCACCCCTGAGGTGCATATGATGGCCCAAGGCATCCCTTGACATAACAAGAGTATTTATGGGGTTTCTTCAGTGGTAGCAAGGGCCTTACGACTTGAGGTTTACAGATTGGCCAAGAGGCAGGCTTCTCGGCGTCAATGGCAAGGATGCCAGAGAGTTCTCGGCACGGGCTTCCCGGAAGGCTAATAAGGTGGCCAAAGGGGCTCTCGGCACGGGGTCTTCCCGGCGTGAAGACAAATCGGCCCCCAGCGCGATGGTGAGAAGTGGAATGAGTGGCTCCCGGCGCGCCCGGGAGATGGGATCTCGGCGCAAGAAGGCTTGCGCCGAGGGCTGTTCATCAGTTTCACTGTTGGCGGGGCCGAGAGCTGTGAGGGCGTCGGGAGAAGAAACAGAGCTTACGGTACTCTGTCTTGGGTTTCATGTTGGTTTTGGCAGGGACTGACGGACTCTATGGACTCTAAACTGCTCAAGGCATCCACTCTGAATTGGATTAGGCCTAAAATTCAAGGGAGTTTTAGGATTCGAGAGGCATCTGGGAGGCCGAAGTCTGAATGCCCCTGTTCATCGCCATTATCACGCAGAGCTTGGGGGAAAACTTAATATGGTCATTCGTCACCCTGGAAGCCAAGAGATGGCTGTCTCTGGCCCCAGAGGGGACTTCGGTGACATCAACAGATGAAGCACGCGCGCTTAGAACCCCGGAGTTTCTCAAGCTTCGATCATTGCATAGCACGGCTTCATCCCAGCAGCCAAGGAATAGTCTGTTCCGAGCTCTGGGGTGAGCACTAATGGTGCTACGAAGCAGAGAAAAGAAGCAGATAAATCGGATCACCATGCTACTGGTTTACAGATAACACAGGGAAGGGCAATAGGGCTTCAGAAGAAGCAAAAATCAGGCTCAAACTATAACACATCGTACATATATATCCATTCATTTGGCGATGCCCATCACGGAAGACACATGGTCAGAAAACCCATGTGAAACACCATTTCCATACCCAAACTGATTACAGGGAGAGAGTGAGGGAAAGGGGAACAGACAGATGCCGAGATATCTCGGCTACATTGCATGAATCAAGATAAGACTTGAAACTATTACATGAAGCAGAAGAAAAGAGAAAACAAACATGGGGGAGGGCGGAGCATTGACTCCTCTCCCTCCCCCGGATGCCCACCTGGAGCTTCTTCCCCTGGGGATGGGTCTCTTCTCTCTTTCTTTTTCAGCGGAGGAGGCTCTCTCTCTCTCTGGTCTCTTCTCTTTTCTTTCTTTTTGATCGATGGCCTGGCTTCCGATCCTCCGATCCCCTTTTCTTTCAAAGGGGGTATGTTTATATAGGTCTCATCCTTCTGTGCTCTCGGCAGTCGGTGTGGCCAACTTGCTTGCCACAGCTCCCGGCGCGTCCAGCGGCCCTTCGTTGAGGTTCCCGGCGCCATTCTCAGAAGCCCAATCGGCCGGCCCATTTGGTGCTTTTAGGCCTCACACTTGCCTTGGCTTCCCTTAGTCATTTTGTATTTACTTTTATCAGAACCGAAAGAGGCCCCTTTAGTAGTGACACAGCTTTGTTGAGATCATCTCGATGTTCCCTCAGTGAACGAACTGGGGTTTAATCAGTATTGCCGTATGAATGACGACAAAACCGGGTATGTTTCATCGGCATTGTCATCCGAACGGTGACAAGACCGGACATCAGCTTCAGTCTGACAGACTTCGGCCGGGTGTGTAATCTGTGGAGAGGGTTGCTCTTCTGTTCTGACTTTGTAGGAGCCCTGACAATCTTTATCTGTCGGTGCCGACTTCATCTTTATCTCATATTACATCCATCAGTAAGCTGACATCTGGCTTACCCTGACATATCATCCGTGGATTCTTGGACGAAGCAGTAGTACAACTCTTCTTAAAGGGCTGGGAGGTCTCATCAGTCGAGTGACTGCGGCTTCATCGACGCTGCCGTCTGAATGACATCGGCACCGGGCATCAGCTTTGGCCGACAAAGGCTTTAGCCGGGTGAATGGTTGACGAGCTTCATCATTGATCTTTCACTGTTGGTCAGTCCCTCTTTTCAATTGTGCTTCCACCCTTGTTCATTTTCCAGGTGTCAACAGTCATGTCCCTAGGTCTTGCATTTATTTTCCTAAGTTTGAGTGTCATTAGATTGTTTAGTGTGCTATTGGGCCCAATTCATTGGGCTTGGCCCATGAGCCCCCCTACCCCTTCGGTTATTTGTTATTAAGTCTTTTGTCATGGTCTTATTGTAAAATGTGGGTTTCCTATATATAGGGCCCCATTTCCTTCATTTGAGGGGAAGGAATCAATGAATGAAAAATGTGCCATTTTGTGAGTTCTATCTTCATTTTTATGGTGGAGTGAATCCATTAGTGAGGTGAGAAACCTTAGGGAGAGAATCCCACCCATCCCTCTCTTAATCTCTCTCTTTCACTCCCCTTTCTCTCTCCTCCACACCCAATTTCGAAAATTTTCTCTCTCCTCCCTTCCCTACCACCACTCTCCCACCTACCCCCATTAAAGGCCACTCCCCTTCCCCACACATCCCATTACTCCACCCCCTAGTCCCAAGGGAGCATCCCCAATCACTAAGCCACCCTCCAACCACCTCATCCCTTTCCCAAGCACCCTTCCCTCTCCCCCATGCAACCCTCCACTTCCCTAGACCATTTGAATTCAAAAATCCCCTTCCCTCCATAGCCCTAGGGCACCCAAGACCCCTCCCCTTTGGTTAGGGTCGCCCCCCTCTCATCCTCTCCATCTTCCCTTGTTCACCTCCATCACCCCACCTTCTACCATCTAGAGTAAGAGAACCTGCAGAAGACCTGAAGCTTGCAGCAGCGACCCCGACCTCTCCCGGACGTTCCTGGAAGCCCAAGAGTAGTCCATAGAAGCGGCTGCCTGTCCTCTTCGCAACGGCGGTGGTCTCGTCCCCTTTTGAGCGCTGAGCTGACCGAGATATCCATTCTCCCACAACTGCGCAGAGCTGCCCCTGCTGAGTACCAGAACCGGATTAGAAGCTCTGCCACGATGAACCTCGGAGGAATCAGCCCATGAGCTATTCTACAAAGTTCTTCTTCTTCCTGTCTAATTTCAGAATCAAGAAGCGGAACTCTGTTCGGCATCCCGTGAAAGGAGTTATCCTTTTTCTCCCTCAGTTACATGGTCCTGCTGCCCACAGTCTGCATTGACCAGTCGCCATTGTTCTGAGTCCCCTGATCTTCTCTGACAACAGTTGGCTTCCCCGTCAGTTTTGCTTAATAGAAGACTCATCCATGGTTCCAGAGACTCTGACGGTGCTTGATTCCGAGTCCGGGAGATGTCGGGGCACCCTCTGCAACCTACTGCTAGAAATCAGAAGCTGCCAGTCCGAGGGTCTACCTCCCTGTTCGGGCCTCCATCCAGATCAGCCTCGACACCAGAAGAATTCCGCAAAAATTGGACGACTTCCCTGGCCTCCTACGAAGCTTTTCCAGGTGGTTTCGTCCCCAACATAAATTGGTAGCAGTCGCAGCAGTCGGTTCTCCAGTAGGCTGTCAGCACCCACAGAACGCGGGCAGAATCGGCAATCTCCATCTTCAGTGTTCCTTGCTCATTTTCCCCTCCCCGCTTGGCCGGCTGAAGGCCCCTCCCTGCGTGGAGGTAATTTTGGTTGTAATATCCATTAACCCCCACCCCAAGATCCCCCTCCTGCGAGAGGTGTAGTGTTGTAACTTCTCTTGGGCAGGTCAAGCTTCCCCGGCGCGGCGTGTGGGGTACACACGCTTCCCCGCTCGCCCACGTCTCCGACTCGGGGCCGGTGTCCTCACACCGGTCAGGTATATGCTGAACCCTCCTTGGATATTTGTGTTTTCTTAGTATCATTTCTAAGTTCAGCCGGCGAGGAAGAGAGTGCCCGGTCCCGTGATTCCCGATCACGAGTGGCCACCGCGGTTTGAGTGAGGAGAGATCCCTGTACCCTCAAGGCACGGCGTCCGCCCCACTGATGTGGGTGCTCCAATCCAAGGGAGGGGAACTCATTGGCCAAGTCATCACCCTAAGCAGCGTGGTTTAGGCTCTCGAATCCACCCTACCATCACTTAGTCACCACGGGGAAAGGGTTGTGTTGCGATATCGGTCCGCCAACATCGAGTCCGCTAATTTGTAAGTGGGCTTGCAAGTCTAGGTCCGAGGTTCATTTGGTTGATACCATTGCACCCTTAGGTCATGTCACATCAAGTGGTATCCGAGCAAGTCTTTGACTTGTTCTCACAAGTCAAGTCCATGGGCACGCTTGCATTAGAGTTCTCATCGGATCGTTCCATGCATTATCCACCTCCCATTGTCATTGAGTCTACAGACTAAAAGGCCCAAATTCCCATCATATCTCAAGCATACCTACCTAATGGGAGCCCCACAGAAATTGACTTCATCTACATGGTAGAAGATATTTGGGTATCCCCCGAAATTGTAGCCACCCTCTCTACGACCGGACAAATTGTGCACAACGGAGACCTAGTCTTCGTTGAATTCCATAAATGGTTTGGAGAGATCAAATACTTTGATGGAGCATGGTGTCAAATTGGTACTTTGGAAGGCCCTTGCATAATTCTAGGGAAACAATGGCTTGATGAACAGAATACCACCTTCCACCCATTGCGTTGGTCTTGCCTAGTTCATCCCCCACATCTCCCGGGAGCCTATGGTTTCAACAACCTTTTGTTCCCTCACCCACCGGAGCCCCATACCCGGCCACCATGCCCTCTCAACCCACTTCAAAGAATGAATGAGGTCATGAGTGAACATGAGGAGAACCCGGCCCACAAGACCAAATCCCCGGGATTGGACACCAACCCAAATCCCTTCCCCACATTCAAGGAAATTCATACTCCTATCAATAAGGAAGAAGGACATCAACTCATCCCCGTCCAAACAAACACATACCTCCCCAAACCACTCAATCTCACGCAAAAGGTGGTGACCGTAGGAGAACTAATCATCAAATGGCTCAAGCAAAATCCCATCCCTCATGCCTTGTACTTTCAAACCCCAACCATGGAGCACCCTTTCTAATTAGCACCCATTAACTCCTATCACACAACATTCCAATCCTACTATAAGGTAAATGGTTGGGATGATCTCCTCAAGGGTTTAGAATAGCAACTAAAGTTGACTTGCTTATTGACCATAGGAGCGGCCCACCCAAGAAGACTTAGTCTCATCCACCCATGTGATGGTTCTATCACCTCAGTCTTCACCATTGGTTGCTACACTAGTGACCTCCTTCTCATTCTCCCCATGGATGAAGAACCCATCATGGTCCACTCCACTACCATTAAGATCCCAAGTACCTTGATCGACTGGCCCACTAAAGACCTTGGTCCAGTTACCTTGCGGAAGGATGACCCACTATGCGTAGACCATGTGGACATAGAGTTCCTTCCTCTAGGAAGCCCAGTCCATTACCCCTTTGATCCCTTCCAATGGGAGCCTAGTTACCCATGTGATACCATATGCCTAGAAAGCATGGAAGAGCCCCTCTCCATAATGCCCACCTTCCTAGATCCTTTTGACCCTTTCACATGGAAGTTCAAAGGCCATCCCACACCCATACACATGGAAGTCATCTTTGGGATAGGAATGCATAAGTCTTGGCACAACACATCACTTCGCATGATTCATAAGACGGGTCCATTCATTCACATCACCCACATGTCAAGTAGGAAGCATGAATGGACCATTTTCAGATGTAATGGTCCACCTCCATTCATCATGAGTCTTACGCATGATAGGTGCATTCTTGGATGTCCGGGTCCCCCGGCATTTGCCACCCCTTTGCATGATAGAGCTACATTTGGAGGTCCAGGCCCTCCTATCCTCACTAATCTTCATAGGGAGTCTAGACATGCTAGGTCCACATTTGGGTGCCCGGGACCCCCAACATCCAATAGAGTTCTAGCATTCACCAACTATGTCTCAGGATTGCATACTTGCAGGCCCATCATCAAAGGTAAAAGGATTTGTCAAAGGCGAATTGATACCCGCAAAAGAAACCAAGACTTCCAAGAGGGTGACTATCTGATGGTCAGGATGAAGAGGCTCTTCCCTAGAGTCGCCTCTACGCTCAAGGATCGAGAGACTGGACCCTTTAAGGTCTTGGGGCGATTGAGCATAAATGTCAATGAGTTGGTCCTTCTGAAGGAATATGGGGTCAACCCTCATTGTAGTGTGGCGGACCTTGTGCCCTGCAAGGGCCCCGCGGTGGCACCTAGCGAGGATATTGAGCCCATACCCCCTTTTAAGAGTGACCCCACCAATAAGAATCCCCTTCTAACCTTGAGAGCCCGGCATGAGCACAAAGATTTGATACTAGTTAAACATAATGACACCATCAGGAGCAGGGCAATCCAGCAGTATCTTGTGAGGTGGAAGGGCCGGCCACGATGGTGGACACATGGGCGAGCTAGGAAAGACTCTTACTCGACGGAGTCGAGCTCTTCGCACCCCGGGAGTATGATGGGGGCATCTCTCACCCTTCATATTTACCGGTTGTTCACCAGCATGGTTCCATTATGTCCGTCACATTTTTCTGATTCAGTTCATGTAATTTTCATATTTTCTTTGAGTCATAATTATGTAATTTTCATTTTATTTGAGTCATGTCCCTAGGTCTTGCATTTATTTTCCTAAGTTTGAGTGTCATTAGATTGTTTAGTATGCTATTGGGCCCAATTCATTGGGCTTGGCCCATGAGCCCCCCTACCCCTTCGGTTATTTGTTATTAAGTCTTTTGTCAGGGTCTTATTGTAAAATGTGGGTTTCCTATATATAGGGCCCCATTTCCATCATTTGAGGGGAAGGAATAAATGAATGAAAAATGTTCCATTTTGTGAGTTCTATCTTCATTTTTATGGTGGAGTGAATCCATTAATGAGGTGAGAAACCTTAGGGAGAGAATCCCACCCATCCCTCTCTTAATCTCTCTCTTTCACTCCCCTTTCTCTCTCCTCCACACCCAATTTCAAAAATTTTCTCTCTCCTCCCTTCCCAACCACCACTCTCCCACCTACCCCCATTAAAGGCCACTCCCCTTCCCCACACATCCCATTACTCCACCCCCTAGTCCCAAGGGAGCATCCCCAATCACTAAGCCACCCTCCAACCACCTCATCCCTTTCCCAAGCACCCTTCCCTCTCCCCCATGCAACCCTCCACTTCCCTAGACCATTTGAATTCAAAAATCCCCTTCCCTCCATAGCCCTAGGGCACCCAAGACCCCTCCCCTTTGGTTAGGGTCGCCCCCCCTCTCATCCTCTCCATCTTCCCTTGTTCACCTCCATCACCCCACCTTCTACCATCTAGAGTAAGAGGACCTGCAGAAGACCTAAAGCTTGCAGCAGTGACCCCGACCTCTCCCAGACGTTCCTGGAAGCCTAAGAGTAGTCCATAGAAGCGGCTGCCTGTCCTCTTCGCAACGGCGGTGGTCTTGTCCCATTTTGAGCTCTGAGCTGACCGGGAGCTCCATTCTCCCACAACTGCACAGAGCTGCCCCTGCTGAGTACCAGAACCGGATTAGAAGCTCTGCCACGACGAACCTCGGAGGAATCAGCTCATGAGCTCTTCTACAAAGTTCTTCTTCTTCCTGTCTACTTTCAGAATCAAGAAGCAGAACTCCATTCGGAATCCCGTGAAGGAGTTATCCTTTTTCTCCCTCAGTTACACGGTCCTGCTGCCCATAGTCTGCATCGACCAGTTGCCATTGTTCTGTGTCCCCTGATCTTCTCTGACAACGGTTGGCTTCCCCGTCAGTTTTTATGTATAGAAGACTCATCCACGGTTCCAGCGACTCTGACGATGCTTGATTCCGAGTCCGGGAGCTGTCGGGGCACCCTCTGCAACCTAGTGCTAGAAATCAGAAGCTGCCAGTCCGAGGGTCTGCCTCCCTGTTCGGGCCTCCATCCAGATCAGCCTCGGCACTAGAAGAATTCAGAAAAAATTGGACGACTTCCCTGGCCTCCTACGAAGCTTTTCCAGGTGGTTTCGTCCCCAACATAAATCGGTAGCAGTCGCAGCAGTCGGTTCTCCACTCGGCTATCAGCACCCACAGAACGCGGGCAGAATCGGCAATCTCCATCTTCAGTGTTCCTTGCTCATTTTCCCCTCCCCGCTTGGCCGGCTGAAGGCCCCTCCCTGCGTGGAGGTAATTTTGGTTGTAATATCCATTAACCCCCACCCCAAGATCCCCCTCCTGCGAGAGGTGTAGTGTTGTAACTTCTCTTGGGCAGGTCAAGCTTCCCCGGTGCGGCGTGTGGGGTACACACGCTTCCCCGCTCGCCCACGTCTCCGACTCGGGGCCGGTGTCCTCACACCGGTCAGGTATATGCTGAACCCTCCCTGGATATTTGTGTTTTCTTAGTATCATTTCTAAGTTCAGCCGGCGAGGAAGAGAGTGCCCGGTCCCGTGATTCCCGATCATGAGTGGCCACCGCGGTTTGAGTGAGGAGAGATCCCCGTACCCTCAAGGCACGGCGTCCGCCCCACTGATGTGGGTGCTCCAATCCAAGGGAGGGGAACTCATTGGCCAAGTCATCACCCTAAGCAGCGTGGTTTAGGCTCTCGAATCCACCCTACCATCACTTAGTCACCACGGGGAAAGGGTTGTGTTGTGATATCGGTCCGCCAACATCGAGTCCGCTAATTTGTAAGTGGGCTTGCAAGTCTAGGTCCGAGGTTCATTTGGTTGATACCATTGCACCCTTAGGTCGTGTCACATCACTTATCAACTTCGATTTCCTGCCACCAACAACATCGCTGAGTATGAGGCTCTCCTAGCCAGCTTGAAGCACGCCTATCTCCTAGGCGCGTGCTATTTAAACATCATAGGAGACTCTCAGCTCGTTCTACGGCAAGTTCTGTCCACTTACCGTACTCGTGACCCCAAGCTTAAACCTTATCAAGATTTGGTCACGCTCATTGCTAAGCGATTCCGTAAGCTGATCTATATCCATACTCCCCGTTCTCTGAACATTCTAGCTGATGCTTTGGCCTCTCTTGCTTCCTCCTTATCTTTTCCTCTCAGTCGTAGTACTGAGACCATCGTCATCCAGAGATTGGACGCACCTTCTCTTCAAGATCCTTGGTTCATCAACCTCAGAAAATCTGTAGAGGCGAGAGTTGAGAAGGAAGATCTCAAGGAAGTTTCATTAACAGAACTGGAGGAGATTCTGGACGAAGAAGAATTGCCTTGGTATCATGAAATCGAATTGTTTTGTAAAGAAGGGTCATTCCCAGAAGGGGCAAAGGCCGAGCATCGTAAAGCAATAAGAAGAGCAGCCGCAAGGTACACTATCATTGCAGGAGAACTGTATAGGCGCGCTACTAATAGAATGCTCATGAGATGCTTGGATGATGTAGAAGCTTGGAAAGTGGCTGAAGCGGCCCATTCTAGTGAGTGTGGAGGTCATGTCAATGGCCAGACTCTAGCGAAGAAGATCCTTAGGCAGGGCTACTATTGGCCCACTCTAGAGGAAGATTGCTCCCTCTATGTCCGGAGGTGTCTTAAATGCCAACTCCATGCTGATAAAATTCACTCTCCAGCTTCATCCCTCCATCCTATGACTGCTACTTGGCCATTCTCTATGTGGGCTTTCGACGTTGTCGGCCCGCTCGGTGATCCTAATTCTCAGATCAAGCGAAAATCCTTCATCCTCACCGCTACTGAGTACTTCACCAAATGGGCCGAAGCCGAGGCGTACGCAGAAATCAAAGCTACAACGGTGTGCCGCTTTATCATGAAGAATATCATCTCGCGGTTCGGAGTGCTAAGCAGCATCATCACCGACAACGGACCCCAGTTCGTCTCCCAAGAGCTTAAGGACCTATGTAAGAAGTTCAATATTGCATTGCATCATTCATCTCCATATTACCCTCAAGGCAACGGTCAAGCCGAGGCCACTAATAAAACCCTTCTTAAAATCATCAAGAAAACATGCGAAGCACATAAATTTTCTGATTGGCCTGAAAGATTGGTGGAAGCTCTGTGGGCTTACCGCACCTCCGTCCGTACCCCTACGAGGCAAACTCCCTATTCCCTAACCTATGGGATGGAGGCGGTGCTCCCATATGAGATCTTAATCCCTTCCCTTAGAGTGCAGCTCGATAAGGAACTTAATCTCGATGAGCGTCGGGAGGCGTTGCTGGTCCAGTTGGAACTCTTGGATGAGAAGAGGATGAATGCGGCTGATCATGTTTCTGTTTATCCAAAGAGGGTTTCACGTTATTTTCAAAAGAAGGTAATTGAACGTAAATTCATGACGGGTGATATTATTTTGAAACGCAAATTCATTCGGTCTGCAGGTCCTAGGTCCAAGTTGCAACCTAACTAGGAAGGGCCGTTTGTAGTAAAGGAGGCTTATCCAAGAAATGCTTATCGTTTAGTAAACGCGGAAGGTGAGGAGCTCTCTCACCCGTGGAATGGGTTGTATCTTAAGCGTTTCTTTCCTTAAAATCTAAACCATGTGCTTCTCCGGTAATAAGAACTTCCTCCCTATCTTCGAAAAGAGGGTCCTGAGTAAGGCAATCACACACTACACGGCATCCCTGGTCGGGTTCCTTGCTTATAAGACACCGTTTTCCTCGGCCATGCTTTAGGGGAAAGTCGAAGTCCCTGTCCGCTTCATTCTTCGGCTAAATCCAGGGGCAAGGAGGAGACAACCAATCCAAACTCCCTAACGAGAAGAGGTCTCAAATAGGGGCAAGTCCGTTATGACCTGACGCCACAAGAAAGAAAGGAAAAGAAAAGAAAAGGAGTGCTCTTTACAACAAAATCAAAAGCATCATCTCAAAGTCTGTGAAAGAATTTTCAAAAGCTCAAAGGAAAAGAAAGCTAGGCATGACAACAGTGGCAGTACAGTTCCCCGCGGGACGTTATGAGCCCGGTCGCATGCATGCCTAAGTGGACAAAGGTTCGATGACAGACATAAAAAGCCCCGGCGCAACAGACCCAATCTCTAATAGGGTTGTGCGGTGAGAAAATCAAGTCCTAAAAACTCCCATATCTGGCCTAAGCTTACCCCCATGATCTTTTTTTCCCTTTTAGGACTGAGATGAGTACCCTAGGTATGGCATTGGTAAAAACACCGTCACAATGATTAGGTCTTGGCCAGGGGTTGTCACACTATTGCACGCCAATCTCGAGACTCAACCTAAAACGAGGAAGGTCTCGTGTTGCTAGAGAGGCACTGGTTTTTTTCAAAATCTAAAAACATCAAATATTTTCAAAATCCAAAAACATCAAATATTCCTTCAAAATCCAAAAAAAAAATCAATCAAATATCGTTCAAAATCTAAAAACAACAAATATTTTCAAAATCCAAAAAAAAATATATAACAAATGCCTTCAAAATCCAAAACAAAACAAATATTTCCAAAATCCAAAAACATTGAATATTTTCCAAAACTCCCACAAATACCATCATATGTATAGCATGCATCGCATTTTCATTATGTTTTCGCCTATTTAATAAGGCTCCACCCCTTGACCAAATATCAAGAAACGGTCATTATCTAACTTGCTTCAAGGCAAGGGGTTGAGTCTAAGAACAGATCTAACTTGTTTCATGTTTGAGTATGTGCAGAATACAGGGACAAGTCCAAAAGCAAAAGCTCACAACTATGCAGGTTCAAAGTGTGTAACGCGCCAGCATCAGACCGTTACAGTCATATAACGGGCCCATCTTTGACCGTTATTTCCCTTCAGGCATGGGCCTTCTTCCTTTTCGTTGAACCATCACTATAACGGTCCCTGATCTACCGTTACTTGCGTATAACGGCTCAAGACTCATCCGTCATATCCTTTAGAGACAGGGCTCTTGTTATTCTCATTATGACGGCCTATCGTAGGACCGTTATTTCCTTATGGCGGCCCAGTGCATATCCGTCTCTTACTCCAGAAGCCCTGTCTGCTCACATCATTCTAGCCTTTCAAACTATGGAACTCAAGATCATTCAACTATGGCAATCTCATCTCATTCAAGTAAAGATTAATGAAATATAATTCTTGATAAATTCAACTTCGATTGTCAATTACGTGATATCTCCCATGAACAAAAAGAAAAATCAAGATACATTCAATTTCTTATCCGCAAGAGGGCGGATTCTTCTCAACTCTCTCATGTAATCTCAGCGTGTTTCGTCGTTCTCTTCAACTTCTGCTTGCCACGGACGCACCTTGCTGATCTCCCACATGGTCAGTGCGTTCCGGACTGCTCGTTCATCTTCCTCGGTCCCCATCTTCCTAGGTAGAAGGGGAGGGTAGTGTGATAGTGCAGAAACGCTGATTCGAGGTAATCCGATCTGAAGATGGCATCGGTGCGGGTTGTAGATCGCCATGGTAGTGTTCCCTACTAGCTGGAGGTCCAGGCCTTGACGCCGCGGTGTTTTGAGAAGAGTGCTTTGGAGGACTCTTGGTCGCATGATGAACTTGTCCATAGGAAGAATATTAAGGAAGAGGCGCCATTCGTCCCGAGTTTTCTTGTCCACCGTCCTGCATTCAACCTGAGGAGAATATCCAAATGCCCCTCCGATGAAGAAGTGAGGGTGGCTCCCGAAGATCCGGCTTGCTGAAATTATGTCTTCCTTAGGAAGGAATTTGATTCTTATTCCCATCCAGCACTCAAGGAGTGTCATGGAACCAAACAAAGGGCCTCCTATGCAAGCCGAGCTTAGTCCTTCATAAAGGTATGAGAGGACCGCTTGAGAGATAGACATTCTCCGCCACAGCCCGCTAATAATGCCAAGATTTTGGATGTCTAAGAGGTGGTCGGTAGTGGTAAAAAGAAAGACTCCACACAAGCAAACCACCACCGCCTTGGCTATTGATTCATGTCTCTCCCACTTATTTTTACAATGAGACACTATCCATTGCGCCAAGGGTATCAAGTGAATGTGGTGTGGGCTGATCATGGTCCTCACGTCCTTTGGATTGTGAATGAAATCACTCAAGATCAAGGACGGGTCGATAGGCTCTATTGTGTAGCAAACCCGGTCTTCATCCCCCACCTTAGTCTTAGGAAGGGATAGGTAGGTCTCTACCTCTTCTAAAAGGATGGTTGCTTCAAAGGAAGGAAAGATGAAAGTATGAGTTTGTGGATGCCATAGTTCTGCAAGTGCTGAAAGGCTTGGCCAATCGAAGGCTAATTTCTGGAAATTCTTGCCTAAAACCAAGAGGGGTTGAAGATGCCATGCTTTAAGGATTGAGGTGATCTCTATGGGAAGTGCCTTTACCATGGGAGCCACCCACTTCAGATTGGAATAGCACCTTGGACCAGGAAGGGGCTTGAGAAAAGAAAGAAGGACGTCATGAAAAGAATAAGTGCAGCAAAATTCTGAACTTTGGGTGAGTTGTAAGAACTTACCACTCTTTGGGCATTGGAGCTTAAGTGCTTGGGAATTGATGTCAGCCGCTGGAGTTCTCCATACTCTTTTCTTGCAGCTTTGGGGCCAGTGTAAGCTTTCTCCTCCATAGCCATCACCTCGAAGCTCCTCTTCATCATGCTTTCTGCTCTTTGGAAGAGCTCTTCAAACCCTAGAACATAGGTTTCAGCAAAGCTGCGATTTTGATTAAGGTTCCAGGTTGCTAAGGCTTATATTTAACTTTGGAAGGATAAGACTCAGACTAGAAGGCTTTATCTTCAATCAGGATAAGTTCTAATGATGGACTAAGTGGCTAAACCTCGGGTTTTAGTTATCTCGGCTCAATCCGTTTCGGATTACAACCCAGATTCTAACGGTCCATCATGCGGCCGTTACTTCATTCCGACGCGCCAGCCCTTGGCCGTCACATTTTCTGTGGGTTTCGATTCCCCGAATCATGTTCTGTGGAGAATGACGGTCTACGGGTCTACCGTCGCTTTCTGTAACGCGTAAACCCTGAGCCGTCGTATTCCCAGCACTCAGTTCGTTCTCTTATGGGCTAAACGCTTCCTGACGGTCTTGCTTATGACCGTCTCTTAAGTCTGACGCGTCTCCTTCAGACCGTCGCATTTCCTGCTGGTTGCCCTGACCAACTATCGTTCTGCCATGATCAACGGTCTCACCCTTGGCCGTTACTTGTCTTTGACGCACCCTCGGTTGGCTGTCGTTTATCCTGATGCCCCACTGCCAGAGTGGGCCTCTGATGATTAACGGTCTCTCACCAGAGCGTCGTTTGATTATGACGGTCAGATCCTAGACCGTCACTTTCTCTGCTGCTGAGTTCAGGCTATTCCTTCTGCCCTTGCCTAGACCTGGCGGTCTTTCACATTGTACACCTCGTCCTCTTCCCATTTTCATACATTCCTGCATACATCTCATTCATTCATTCACACTTGCATAAAATTAAAACAAAACAGAAAACTAAAAAGAAGGGATCTCATTCCATTTTGCCAAAAGTTCTATACAAAAGATAAGAAAAAACATAAAAATACATCATTCGGTCGGCTTATCCGCCGGACCGCCCTCATCCTCTCTATCCTCGGGTCTCCTCACGGGTGGCGGTGCTATGGAAGCACTCTCCGCCTGCTGTCCTCTCTCTGCCCTCTCATTCCTCCGCTGGGCGGAGGAGCTGACAAGGAAATTTCCTACTGAGCCGCTCGGGGCGGCACTCCTATGTACCCCACTCTGGCAGGCACTCCGCTCCGGTCCCCGGCCCATCATCCGGACCGTCCGCTTCAGTGTCCGCAGCTTGATCTTCAGTGTAAAGATCTGACGCCGCGTCTCCCGTGCCTCGGTCCGGTAGCGATCCAAGTCGGCCGTCCCGATCCGAAGCTCCTCCACCTCGGCTTGTGCCCGTGCTAACTCCTTCCGGAGTTGTTCCATCTCTGCATCATCTGGGCGTCGCAGGGTCTCCGCTCTCAGCCGGGCCATCTCTGCCCGTACCAGCTCCGTCTCTGCTCGGGCTCGATCGATCTCGGCCCGGCTTCTCTCTACCTCTGCTCTCGCCTGGCTGGCCTCGGCCACTGCTGCTGCTAGATCCCTCGCCTGTAGATTGCATTTTGTATCATTAGTCATGAAGCATTTAATTAGGCATAATCATAAGCATTTTTAGTCTCTTACCCGCTCCGCGAGGGTGGCCTCCGCCTCCTCGGCCCGGGCAACCGCCCGAGCAAAGTCGGCCTCCTGCTCAGCCCTGCCTCCCGCAGGCTGCGAGGAAGATGATGGGGCATCCGGTCCAGCGCGTTGGGCTCCCTCGGCCCGCTGCATTTAGAAGTCATGGTTAGTTGACATTGGCATTTGCATCATGGACATCATTGCATAAATCATGAGCATTTAAGTTTTTAGTCTCACCAGGAGCTCCAGGGCCGACCGGTACCCGTCTCGCTGTTGGATGGTGGAGTGGAGTAGCCCTTCCAGCTTGGCTATCCGTCCCTCAGGGTCTAGCTGCATTTTAGAAAGCATGAGTCAGCATATATCACGTTGCACATTGCATAATAGAAAAGTTTAGAGTTTTAGTTTGCATACCGATCGTCGGGTACCTCGGTACACCCGGTCGCCGTAGAGTCGAGCGAAGGCCTTCAGATATGCCTCGTCGCTCTCATCTCGCTCCTTCACCGCTCGACCCCGCCTATTCCAATCGTGGACGTACTTCGCCTTCCGGGCACACCAATCCACATTACCGCTGATGCCCCTTGCTGATTTGCCGGGGTGGTCATCACTGTGGCATGGAAAGGTCACCTCGGGCTGGTGTAGTCCCCGGGTCTGCAGGATCAGCCTGTAGTGCAGAGGCTCGATGATATGGATGCAATGCAACCATATGTCTCGCCCCCGGTACGATAAGGCCGCCTCCACCCATGGATGTCCCGTATAACCCTCATCGCGGTATGGGGTCCATCTCACCTGAGAGCATTTAGTTCATTCATTAGCATATAAAAGCATTAAAGATATTAGAGATATGTAGAAAGCATTTAGAAAGCATTTAGAAGCATTTTAGAAGCATATAGAAATCATTTTTGAGTTCTGGACTTACCGATGTATGCGGGAAGGAGTCCAGGTCGTCCTGGATCGTCCGGGTCAGTCTAATGATCGACCCTGTGTCCCTCGCCACCGACCAACGCCTCGCGATCGGTATGCGGCCGGGATAGAGTAATGCGCCTCTCCCGATGCCCGGGAGGTACATATAGCTCCAGATCTGCATTTAGAAATCGAGTCAGTCGCATCATTGCATAAATCATTGCATAAATCATTGCATGAATCATTGCATAAATAATTTGCATAAATCATAGCATCGATATTCATGGCATAATAGGAAACATATGAAGTGCATTTACCTGTAGGAAAGGCGAGAAGCCGCCCAGCATCGTCTGCCGGTCCGTAGTGCTGAGGGACTCGAACAGGAATGCGAGCACTACTGCTCCCCAAGCGTATCTCCTGACTCTGCCCAAATCCTCTATCATCGGCAGTAGTCTGCAGCTGATGACATCCGCCCGGGTCGCGAAGAGGAGCTTCCCGAATAGCAGCATCAGGAAGCGTCTGAGCACCCTGTCTCCCTCTGGTCCAGCCTCCACCGCCACGCAAGGGCGCACCTGGTCTATCACTCTGCCTAGATGCTCCTCGGGTAGCTCTCCCACGGTGATCGCCGCTCCTCTCAAGCCTAAGCTCTCCTGCAGCACTGACCTCGAAAGCTGAGAGGAGGACTGTCCCGGCCTGATCAAATCCAGCCCGAGCAGCTGCTGCGCCATCTCTCGGTAGTCGCCGTATGTCCACCCTGTCACCGCGGCTCCGTGGACTCTCAATCCGGTAATCCTCGCTATGTCGTCTAGCGTGGGGATCATGTGGCCCCACGGGAAGATGAACGCCCTGCTGATCGGGTCCCATCTCTCGTGCAAGGCGTACAGCAGCGGCGTGTCCATCCGGATCACCTCGATGCTGAGCACCTCGGCTAATCCCATGCCGGCTAATCTCTCTCCCTGGTAGTCGGGCAATGCCTGGTACACTGCCCGGATCTGTAGCCAGGAGATCCGCGACCATCTCTTCCCCTGCATTACATATTAGATCATTCATTAGTCCAATTGCATCATATAGTCATTGCATAATCATTCATAATTGAAAACAAAACAAAAATTTGAAAATTAAAAACCCTAAAAAATAGTTTAATTCCCTGGCTAGAGTGACGGCCCTGGGGTAGGGTGTCGTTTGACTCTGACGGACGCAGCCTGATGCGTCGGGTGTGTGACGGTCGCTGGCAGGACCGTCACATTATCTGCATTTGGGAATTTTTTCCCATTGCATCCCCGTGGTCTCCCACTATGGCCAAATGGCCTACAATTGCTCCTAGTAGGTTCGTAGACCCATTTCTACCCCTTTCCCTCACATGCATTCATAAATAAACACGAAAAAAAATCAAAAATTGGAAAATTAGGGCGGGGGCCTACCTCGTGGTCCATGGCTCTCTTCCTCTTCTTCTTCGGTTCCTTGGGCTCCTCTGCACCCAAGGGAGCTTCCCCTTCGTCCTCCGTGGCCGTGGGAGCTTCTTCTTCCTCCCTTGGATTTCTCCTCGCTGGTTGTTCTTCTTCCACCGGCGGGATCGCCTCCCGTTCAAGACGGCGGTGGAACCGCCGTATTGCCATCCTCTTCCCTCTCTCTCTCTTCTTTGGTGACGGCTGGGGAGCCTCGTCGCCGGCCATGGTAGTATTGGGGACGGTGGTCGTCGGTGGTTTCCCTCGGTTGGTTTTTTGGGTGATGGGTGTTGAATGAAGGCCGTAACCGTTCGGTTTTATTTTTTTGAACGCTCAGGAAATGTGACGGTCTATCGACCGACCGTCACATCATTCTGACGCGTCTGGATCTGACCGTTACATGTGTTGGCCCTATTTTATTGAAGAATGTGAACCGCCTGGTTTATGACGGACTAGGGGTGGTCCGTTACTTGATGTAACGCACGTACATGAGACCGTTACAAACTTGCAAGTTTCTTGATGAATTAAATGGTCTAATTAATGTCAAAATGGTTCCATTTTCTTCCATGTTGTTCCTTATTGATGCCTCTCGCATGTACAAATGGTTACGACTTGATACATGATCATATTTATTGTTGGCTAACCTATCTTTCATGAAGGAATTATGAGTGAAGTCGTGCTTTATCGTCCGTCAGGCAGGTAAGTCAGGTATTGTATCTTGTTCCCTCACTCCCTTAATGCATTACTATATGTTACCTATGATATATTATCTCGAGAACCGGCTGGTCATTCATGTGTCCTGGGATCTGATGTTCCCCTTAAACAAAAATGATGATGATCTAAGTTCACATGATTAATCGTTGGATAGGCCGTTAGATTGGAAAATTTGGGGACGATGGTTCTATCTTGCACACCGTGGTTGCAGATAGTGTCCTGACTCCGATTTCTCCAAACTAACAATATTATTCTCGAGTATTTGATATTTTATCTTTCTTTGCATCTGTTTTGAAGATTTCTTTTCCTTTAACCCAGCATGCATCATACGCATTCTTTGAGCATTCATGAAGCTTCATTTGTTCAAAGTGTCTCGTTGATGGTGAACGGCTGTGTTGATTATCCCAAATAAGGAGAATTATTCCACTCTGAATTAGAAGGTTTCCTTCGATCTGCTCACTTGATCTGGTTTGCTGAAGATTCCTGTCTGGAGTTTAGTCTCTTTCCATTCCGTTGCCTCCGGTGGCTAGCCGTGTTTTCTTTCCTTAGTTAATTAGTTCCTCCAGACTCACGTCCTTTGGCTGGCTATTTCCTTGTGATCAGTTTGAAGTTTTCCAGAAAATTCCTATCGCTTGTTGGTAAAAAAACGGGTGTCGTTTACCTTAACGCCCTCTTTTTGATACACTCCGCTTCATTTCCGCTTCATCTTCATGTTCCATTTCACTTCCGCCTCACCTCCACTCGATCCCCTGCAAAGAGGACGTTAAGGAGGGGCATTTGTTGACACCCGTTTTATACCCAATAAGTCGGGTCATCTCCTTATTTCATTCTATATGATGCTCTGAGTTGTTCACTCTTCATTGAGTCTCTTGATCAGTTGAAGCCTGTTTTTGGGTCTTAATTCCTGGATTAAGATGTGGCTCCCGGTGGCATTTCGTTGGATGAAGCTTAGCAAAACCCTTCACTGTATTTTTGGAACCTCAATGTTAATAACGGTCCCAGTCAGGCGCGTTGCTTCCTTCTGACGGATAGATCCTGGGCCGTTACTCTTTGAAGAGTCCTAAGGCTTGAGGCCTCGTTTTCAGTGCTTATCCCTTAATTTCCACGTTGATAATAACGGTCTGTCGTGCAGCCGTTGTTTCATTCTAACGCCCTATGCCTTGGCCGTCGCTTCCTTGCAGAGTCCTATTGTTTGGGTCTTCTTCCCGTTGATCTTATCCTTTGGGATAGGGTTGAAAATGGCGGTCGTTCCTTGATGCGTTGCTTCCAAGTGGCGGTCTGTCGTGCAGCCGTTACTTCCTTCCGAGAGTCTTGGCAGTCCAGGCCTTTTTTCTGCTACTCCGTGGTCAAGATAAGGATTTGGATTGACATTATCTCTTTCAAATTTGATCCTCAGGACCTCCCGTTCGATTCTATGAACTCTTGGTGATATTATCTTCGAGGATTTGCTAAGAGTTATCTCCTTTCACGCTTGAATTATCCTCTGCTCGACCTAAGAGTTTGAGGGTCTATAAATAGAACCCTTGACTTCATGGCCAAAGGGGGGAAGATTTTGAATTCATGACGAAGTGCTGCCAAACTCAAGAGCCATCTTCATCCAAGAGGAACTGCTTCCCACGTCCATCATCTCATAATCAAGGGAGTACTTTAGTTTTGGTCTTTCGAGTTCATCATTGCATGCTTGAGTTCTTCCCTGGTTTTTTCCTCAATCAAGGCATTATCCCTCTTCCTTCTCCACGTTTTTCACTGTCCTCTAAGCATATAAACATCTTCCCAAACATTTAAAACACCCAGAGGGGTTAAAAAACCAAAACTCCCCTGTAATCCCCTCTCCTTTTGATGATGTTAAGTCCTTTGAGAATTGATGCTATGCTTGTGAAAAGGACTAATTGAGGTTATTGTGTTTGGTCTTTCTACATCTTTGGCAGGTTTACAGGTTCATTGACACGAGGCCCAGGTCTTCTAGCCGGCTGGAAGAGTTGGAGTTAAAGAATTCAAGCTTTGTTACTGCAGGTTATCTGACAGTCTTGGGCAGGCGCGTCATTCTCCTCCGGTGGTCTATCGTGTGGCCGTCACTTCAAAGCGATGCACGGGATTCTGGCCGTTACTTCCAAGTTGATCTGCAGGCTTTCTCTGGTTTTCTCTCCCGTGGGTGAGTGTTTCATCCACCTATTTCCAAGGTATATTCAGGTTCTTTTGACTTGTTTTGCTTTGGTGGCGATCACATCTTTCCTTGGTATTGGGCATTAGCTGTCTTCTTCATCATATCTTCCTATTTTCCTTGCTTATTCCACCTTCACGGTGTGTTTTTATTTATTCCTTGCTCCACGCCCCGGCGTGTGTTTTTCCTTTTCCTTAGCGTAGTTGGATTGAGATAGCATGCCCATGCTAGAGCTAGCTATGATTGCCTAGGTTCATGATCACATGTTCATAGGTTTGAGTAGATCTTTGATTGCTTGTTTGTCATCTTACCATATCACTCTCCAAACCTCAAAAGAAAAGATAGAAGATAGACAAATAAATATCAACAATAGATATGAGTCCACACAGCTAGTTCGGAGTCTACATCATCATCACCATCTTGAGTCTAGCAACACGCGATTTAAAGAATTGGCTGACACTCTTAGACACCCTCGCGAGTTCCAGAATGGGGATTATGTCATGATCCGGGTTAGACCGGAACAGTTTCCTTCTGGAGCCGTGAAGAAACTATAAGCTCGTGGTGCTAGCCCCTTTAGAGTTTTGAGGCGAGTTGGATCCAATGCATATGTTATGGACTTGCCGGAGGACTATGGTATTAGCTCCACACTAAACATCTCGGATCTAGTCACATATAGGGACCCAGCAGTGATCCCTAGTGAGTTATTTGGGCCTTCTCCACCTCTTGTGAGCGAGCCACCCCTGAGAGTCCACTTCCAGCCTTGTCACCAAAGCAGCATGAGCGGATAGAGTCTATACTCGATGAGCAGGTGACTACCACCAGGAGTGGCGCGTACCACCGCTACTTGGTTCGGTGGAGAGGACGGCCCGCGTCTGAGGACACATGGATCACCAGGGCAGAGCTTGAGAGGATAGATCCAGACTTGCTCGAGTGGTACCTTAGCGACACCGACCCTTACTCGACGGGGTCGAGTTTCTCCCACCCGGGGAGAATTGGTGAGGACACCCGAGCTAGAGATCGGCGTGATGCAGCAGAGCGACATTCCAGATCGCGTAGCACTGTTCGGGACTCGTGGACTTCGCTATGGCTTGGATATGGCCTGGAGATCTAGCCAGGAGCTTTGGATCTTTTATTTACTTCATTCTGGATCTTTTGTAGGCCATTTTGAGGCCAATCAGACTCCATTTGGACCTTATTAGGCTTATTAGGCCAATAGGGAGGTTAGTGGGCCACCTTGGTTCACTCTTCAAGCCCATTTGGGCTGGGCGCCTAGGAGAAAGCCCATACTGGGCCTTTTCCTCCTTGCTCCACTACCTAGGCCCATTATCTGGGGATCCATTAGGGTTGGAGAAGGAGGAGGGCACACCCACCCTTCCCACCTCATGGGAGGTGCCCCCCCCCCCACCTTCCCACCTTTCTTTTAGGAGGCAAGTGCGCCCCCTCCCCTATTTTGTAGGATTTGAACTTATTCCCGCGCCCCCCCCCCTTTTGTGTATTTCTTTTAGGCAAGTCTCTAGGGTTTCCCCTCCCCCATATTTATATGTTGTATTTTCTTTTTGCGATCATTATTGAAGAAATCAAAAAAAGAATCTTGAGTTTGGGTGCAGCTCCCCTTGTTTCTTGGTTGGGTGCGACACCCTCCACCACCCCCTCCCTTCTTCTTCCTCCTCCCTCTAGGGTGCGACTCCCTAGGGTTTTCTTGCAGGTCTTCGGTCTTCTTCCACTGCTGGAGGCGCCATCTTCATCCCTCTCACAAGCCCGGAGCCATGGCTGAAAGGTGGATCACAAGCTTGGAGAAGATGAACCTTGCACCCCTGCATTCGGATCTGGTCGCCTGCCTGTGGATTTGAACCCGGAAGAATAGGTTGGTACCCCCACCTCCGCATCCCAAACCCCATGGACCTCTTCTGAAATTTTGTGCCTCTCCCTGTCCCCTAGATCCCTCCAAAAGCCCGCACCATAAGTCGTAAAGAGTCGAAAGTTAGCTTTGTAGGCCTTTTTGTTGCGCTGTCTGCCCCTGAGCAGATCCGCCTGAGACCAGAGCCGCAAAGACCCATCTGGTACTCCGCCTTCCCGACCTCAGGACTCCATGACCCCTTCACAACATTTCTTCCCCAACCTGTCATTAAACCAGCCGCGCAAGTCTAGTCCAAAAATTCGTTCATGGTGAAAAGTTCCCTTCGGAACTACTTTTGTTGCGCAGACTTCCCCTACAGTGCCCTAGCGGGACAGAGCCACAAACCCAACAAAGGGACCCCCATCAAACAATCTCAGATCGACCTGAGATTTTGAGGAATGTCTCTACACAACCCAAGCCTCTCCCAAGAATTTTTGTGCGACCCCAAACGCCCATCAAGGGTGCCGACCACCTCTCCCACTCCCTGTCTCAGTTCTGACTGCACTGAAGTGCAGAACTGAGACCCCTGTTACTTCCCCTCCCATGCCCAAAACCTCCACAGAACCTACCCCCAAAACTTGGCCTCTTCCTAGCACCCTCAGTTACCCTTCCACCAGAGAAAACCCTGCCCCCAAACCTGTCCGGAAGCCCCGGTACCGGCCATTCGTCCGGTCACTATCCCTGTGACAGGCAGGCAGGCAGATCGCGCGAGGGTCATTCCAAAATTCGCCACGGTCGCCACCGAACTCGTCTGCAATTCTCCTTCCACGGGCGTCTCAGGGACGTCCCCACCAGTACCCACACCAAATTTCGTGGAAATCGGATGACGTGAAGGTCACCTTCCAGGTTCGCCTTCCTGCTGCTCGCCAGGACCAGCGCAGACAGAGCTGCAGCCTGCCTGCCGGTTCGAGCCACTTCGGAGGTCCGTGCTGATCTCGTCATCGCCCACCCTCCTCCAGAAGTTCCGGCGCCTACTACCACAGTCCATCAGGGACATCAGCACCACCCATGATGCCCGGGACTAGCCTTCCTTGCTGCTGGTTCCTCGCCGACCCGTGGTGGCGACTTCGTCCGATCGGTTTGCAGCACTTCGTGGGTGATGAGCTTCACCGACCCGTGGCCCGCCAACCCACGTCACACATCCCTGGATCCACTGTGTAGCCTTTTACCTCCCTGCAAGGAGTGGGCGTGTTTGGATGTATGACTATTATCTTTAGTACTGGGTGATTGTGTGACTTGGTCGGGTTCCTCCCCACGCCCCGAGCGTGGAGGTATGCGTCTACTCCTCACTTGGCGTAGCTTGCTTGTTTAGTATTTTCTCTTGACGCCGCTGCTAGAGATCATGATAGGACCCTAGCCCGCTTATATGTTATTTTCACTGCTGCGGTGAGAGAGTGAGACCGTCCCATGACTCTCCGAGTTGCGGATGTGGATTTGACCGTCCCATACACCGCCAGTTTTCACAACTGTGCGGATCGGCGCGCTTCCATCTTTGGGGGCGCTTGTGAGCTAGTAGTGGCTTCTTGCTTTGGCATAGTCCCTTCTTTGGAATGTTAGGTGTCGAGCTCACGCTATTCTATCAAATGCCAATTGCTAGTCTCATTGTCCATTAGGTCGCATACCTACTTAGTGTCCTATCTTCCTAAGCGTCCCGCATCACCGGGACAATGGTTTCCACCCATTGAGGATAAAGGATGACTCTAATAAATCTGGCTTTATGGAGCTTGTCGACTTCTTCTTTCATTTTCAAAGCCATTTGAGGGTGGAAACGCCTTAACCTTTGTTTTACCGAGACGGACCCTGGTTTTAGGGTTAAACGGTGTTCGACCAGGGTTGAATCCAGGCCCGGCATATCCTCGTAGCTCCATGCAAACGTATACTTATATTCCTTGAGAACTTCAATTAATGCCTCTTCTTCAGAGGGTGGTAGATTATCACTTATGAGGATGATCCTAGGGTCTTCCTCAGTTCCCAAGTTGACTTCTTTGGTGGACTCTTATACGGCGGTTGACGGCTCGTCGAATCTCCTTATTCCACTAGCATACGCGCCAGCCGCATCCTCATATTCTTCACCCTCATCTTCAGTAGGGTATTCTTCATCTGTGATCTCGTAGACTCCATACCCCTCATTAATTGTGCAGTTGCCCTCACATTCTATTTCCGGTAACTGGATGGGATTTTCTAGCAACTGAGGGACGGCAAGAAGGGCCTGACACCTGGCGGCTAAATCCAGAAGGAATCGACGAGGGATCTGCCCACCCTTGGATTTCTTCCTAGGTACTACCTTTGACTTATTATTCCTAGATTGACTGACATTATTTACAGAAGAAGAAAAAGATGAAGAGGGTGGTGAAGAATGTACAAGGGAAGACCCCTCAGAGGAGGGGTTGAAAAGGTCGCTCATCGGACCTTGGACGGGCGGTCCGCAGGGCGGGGCGCACCCATGGGAGATGTAGGAAGTTTCTTCAACGAAGATGTGTTGTTGAGGAGTTTGGAAATTGACATTTTTTTTTCATTTTCATTTTTGATGACAAAACAATGGAAAGAGATCAGGGGGAGCGGAAAAAGTGGTTATGGCTAGAGGATTGGGAGGCTCGTAGAGCAGATCATGATTGAAGACCTGGCGTGGGTTGAGAAACCCGCGCAGGTATGTAAGTGGAGAGGGGGATCTAGGAAGATCATCAGACAACCGTCTGGCCCAAGAAGATGACAACAACAAAGGTTGAGACGAGTGAATGGAGAAGATGACGACTAATGAGTCATCGGTGGTGATGGTGATGGCGGATGAAGATCCGCTGGTGACAGGGTCCTTCTGGCGAGGACGAGGATAGTTTGGGACCTTGGCAACAGTAATGACATTTTCTGGCTTTCCGGAGATCAATGGCGGTCCTTCAAGCTGGGGAGACGAGAACATCCTTTCCAGTGCAATGGAAACGTCCCGTATATCAAACCATTTGTCCCATTCGTATTCCGGGTCTTTGATTTTGCCTCTTTTGGTGACCCTCGGACATTTTTCGGCTGAATACACAACATGCGACCCCCCATGTGCTTCCTGTAGATAATCCCCCATCTGAATAACGAGCCCTGTATTTAAGTGGTTTGATAGGGTCCATGTGAGGGGCTTCCAATCCACCTTGAATGGTCCTTTGAAGCCTAGGCCAAACCTGCGGTTCGGCCTAATCTCTTTTGGTGGTTTCAACCTACCTTGTAGCTGTGCACCCAGACCTTTTCCCTGTTGATAGCCGATGTTTCTCATAATCTCCCAACCTTTGGAGTGAAAAGGGAGATATGGCGTTGTTGCCTTGATCGGCTTCTTTGGTGCTAGCGGGATGTGAGATGAATCGCACACGTCCATCAATGACAATATGGGCCGATGAGACGGCCAAACAGAGGGTAGAGAGGTGTTGATGGCATCCACCGTGTGAAGGACATGTGTGCTAACTACTTTAATAATTCTTCCATTGTAAGGAAACTTCAAGCACTGATGGTTGGTGGAAGGCACAGCATCTATGGCTTCAATGTAAGGGCGACCGAGTATGGCCTTGAATGTGGGGTCCATGTCGAGGACATGGAATTCCGTGGGTACTGACATCGGACCTAGCTCTGTCCTTAGAATAATCATCCCTTGCAGAGGCCTTTTGCTATTGTCATAAGCCGTGACAGTGATTGAAGAAGGTCTTATGTGTTCCTATTCGACCCCACACAACTGAAGGGTGCTCATGGAGATCACATTTATGGACGCACCCGTGTCTACAAGGCATGGGTTTATGGATACCCCATTAATTTTTATTGAAACACACAACGCATATTTCCGAGCTTCCTTGGGAGCGAGCTCGTAGTTGTGGAACATGATGGCCGGTTGTGTGTCCGTTGGGGTCAGGACGACAGAAATCTTTTCTGCAGGGAGGTCCTCATTCACCATGACCTTTTGAAGATACTCCATTAAGACTGCCTGATGGGATGGGATCTCTGAAGCAGCTCCAGGATGGAGATCCGAGCAGGCATCTTGTCCAAGTGTTTCAACAAATCATACTGTGTTCCGGGGATAGATCTTTCCGGTTGTTCTCCATCGTCTCTCTCTGGCTGAGACTACTCGGGATTCTGACTGTTCTGGGGGAAAACTCTGTGGAAAATCCTTCCACTCCGGAGCACCATTGCCTGTGGCTTTTGTACCTCTGTAGGGGTAGCAGTGGGTTTTAACAGAGGTCTGAGGGATAGTGGCGGAGGGATGGTTGATGCGGCAGGGGTGATGATGGGAGCAGGGATTCTGATGAGGGGTTTGTTAGGTGGAGGCATGGTGGAGGTAGAGGGGATATCGCACGGGTTATGAAGGATAAGGGGCCTGGAAGGTGGAGGTGGAAGCAAAGTGGAAGTGGGTAAGGTTTGGAGCGGGTAAGGGGCAAATGCGGTAGAGGTGGATGGTAAAGTGGGGGAGTGAGAGAAAATGAGAGGGTGTGAGGGTGTAATGAAGGGTGTTGGCTGATAGGTCATTGGGGTGCGAATGAGAGGGCGTGATGGCAGTGGGAATGGTGAATGCGGTATTAACGCGGGTTGATGAGAGAGAGGTGCTACTCGGGCAAGGTGAGGGGGTTACATGATGATAGGGTTGGCGGTAGAAAGAATAGAGGTACTCTCTGGATGCCACACCTGCTCTCTCCCGACTTCCGGGAAGGAGGAGATGGGGTTGACCTGATGATTGGGATGTTGGTGCTCCGGTAATAGATTCTGGATTATGCCCATGTTGGGCTATTGTGGTTGGGCCTGCTGAGGCTGTTGTTGTTGTTGTGGTTGTTGCTGTGGCTGCTGTTGTAACTACTGCCGTTGTTGCTGGAATTGCGGCCTAGGAGGAGGTCTCCTAGCCTTGAGAGTGGCGACGTATCGCCTCATTTCATCCTAGTCAATCTCGCCTTCATCATTCATATCGTGGATGTAATCTTTAAACTGAAAGCAGTTGTCCACTATGTGTCCTGCCTGCCTGTGATAGACGCAGTATCTGGAGGTATCAACATTCAGGGGCCACACGGGCCTTTCCCTGGGTAGGATGAGTGTGTTTGAGGCCATGAGGGCGTTGAAAATATCCGCTAGAGTTTCTGGCAAAGGTGGGTAATAGGCTCTCTTAGGACCAATCGGCCTTCTTTGTTGCTGTGGGGGACCGTAATTTCCTGGGGGCGGAACTTGGTTGTACTGAAGTGGTGGTTGTTGTTGCTGGTGTCGAGGTTGTTGCTGGGGTTGAAGTAGTTGAGGCATGTTGTTCTGAGGTGGATCGTTTTGGGGTGGAGGACGAGAGGAGAAGGGACATGGTTGGAGGGGAAGTCGGGGCATTTGTGGAAGCCTTGGGTTGGCTGCATAGTTGGCATTGTTGACCGCACTTACTTGCTCATTTGTTACGACCCCTTCTGTTGCTCCGCCTGGGACACCAACGCCTGTCTTTCTGACCACCTTGGGCTTTGGCGGCTCAAACATGTTCATAATGGGGGAGTCTTTTAACTGGGTTTGGATGTACCGGGCTCTTTCATAGAGCTCTTCCATGGTGGTGAGCTTATTCATGGCCAAGACATGCCTGAACTGTGGGGTCGCATTGGATACGATCATCTTTACTTGTTCGGGTTCTGAGAGGGTATCTCTTATTCTTTCTGCCAGAGACCTCCATCTATCAGCATAGCGGAAAAAATCCTCGTCGGACTTCATCTTTTCGGCCACTAGGTCGATAATGGAGAGAGAGGGACCGACCCTATCCCGATACTTTTGCAAGAACCTTCTCTGGACTGTTTCAAAATTCTCGGCCTCGCGGGGCTCCAAAGAATAGAACCACTCTAGCGCAGGACCGTTCAATGACCTTCGAAAGAGGTATGCCAGGGACCTCTGGTCGTTTTGCCAATAGGATGACTCATACATGAAATCCTTGAGGTGAATGAAGGGGTTGCCAGTGCCATTGTACCTGCGGTACGTGGGCATTTCGGAGGGAGGAAGATGGATGACCGGAAGGATTGGCAAAGCAACCTCCGGGGTGGATTTCACATCCACCATTTTCTTCAAATTCTAAAACTGTTCGTCCATCCTATTGAACCTATTGAGGAGCGATTGGGCGAGCTCCTCGGGTGGTGAAGGTGGCACTTTCCACTGGGGAGAAAAATGTCTCCCGGAGACTTGAGGGGGAAACCCTGAATGAGAGGGAGCTGTCGGGCCGCCGATAGTTGGACCCGGCTGAAGTGGTATGTGGGGAACAACATGGGTTTGAGATTGTGAAGGGAACTGGAACGAGGGTGGTTGTTGGCTTGCTTGCCCTTGAAGCGAGGGAGATTGGATGGCTTGTGCCAGCGAAGGAGATGGAATGGCCCGCACCAATTCTTGGAGAGGTGCGATGGCCGGAGTTGATTCCTGGGGAGCGGGGGAAATAGATTTCCCCTTCAGAATGGCCTGGAAGGCCCGGAGCTGCTCAGAGGTAAGCTCCGTGTTGGCGAGGACACCTAGCAAAGAGGAGATGTCCTGTGGCGGGGATGTGTCCCCTGTGGTAACCTGCACCTCACGTGAGGGCTCATGGGAAGGACCCGCGTCCATAGCATGGACTCGCGGCTCGACTGACTCACCACGACCAGGGTGGTTCTCCTCAAAAGACTCGTGAGCCATGCTCACAGTTTTCCCGGAACGCAAAAACATATACTAGTAAGCAAATAGCAGAGATTATCAAACAAGTGGATGTCTTTACGCCCCTTTTTTTATGTTTTGATTTTGATGATTTTTTTTGTGTTTTTAACCAGATCCGAAGTTCACACAAAATAGGGACCCTAGTTCATTTTTGTTTTCACCACCGTGTCAGCTAGGGGCTCTCGTCTCACCACAAATGGGTCGACTAACTCCGGAGAACTTCAATGGTACAACCGACCCAGTGAACGAAGAGGAGATTCTTCGATGTCGGGGACTTACGGAGGTCCCAGTGGAGGAGATTCTAGTCCGTCGAGAGGAATTCCTGAACGGAGAGTCCTTCCTTCACCGAGAGAGGGTGATCCTTACAAAAGAGTAAAAAAAAGAAATGATGGGAATCGACGCCGAGCAAGTACTTTTCATATTACATTTATATCCTTTAGTTTATTTTTATATCCACGGGAAAGTATATGCGCAATTGTACGGCTTTATAAGCCAATGCGTCATTCCCACGGATTGTTTGGGTTTCTTTGTAATTTGTCAGTAGGACCAGCAAGGGGGCCCTCAGCCCTTTCCCATTGGTCCATGTCACTCATGTGGGGCTGGTCAACCATCCTAGGTGGCCATCTAGAAGGGTTGAATGTCAAATGCCACATGGTTAGACAAGTGGTTAAATTGGTCCAAGGTTGGTCACCTACCTTCACCTACCATACCCCTTGGTCAAGGGGGCGCCCCTCTCCCCTTATTATTGTATTAATTTTTGTGTGTGTTTCACACTTAATCCCAGCCCTTCAATCCCCATCCCTAGATCTAAGGGTTCACATTACATTTGATGTGAATCATATAAAAGATTGTATTTTCATATGAATATTAATGAAAATTCAGAAAATTTGTTGAAAGGCCAAAGGCTTCTTGTGCCCCCAGCTCCTCCCCTCTGGTTCCTCTCCTCCAACCTCCAGTTCTAGAGTGGTTTCTACCTCCTATCCCCTCCCCTCTATCTCCGGTGATCATCTGTGCCGTCGCCGCCGTTCGTGCCGCCTACGAGCCGCCACGGAGTCATCGTCAAGGTTCTGTCCTACTGGATAGAGGTGACTTCCACGAACTCTTGCTGCCAGCCACGAGCTCAGATGGATTTGAAATTTTGAGGGTGTGTTCTTGCCTTGAATCCCCACCACCACCTAAATTGTCACGTCCAAACTCCTCTATTTAGTAATTTTCCATTTTTGTTCATTTTGTATTCCCAGATCTATTTTATCTCTGTCTACAGTGACAACATCTCTGAGTTTCCCATCTCCGACCACCTTTTTGAATTTTCCAAACCCTCCCAATTTTACTGAGAGTTCTATCCATCATCCCCTACATCCACCATTGTTCCTGATTTTTGATCGGCCCTCTATCTATTTTTCAAAATTCGTGTTCTATCTCTGCTACAGTGCCTTTAGTCAGATTCCAGATCCGACCCACTTCCAGTTCAAAAATCCTATCAATTCGTGGCCACATCCAAACTTGTTCAAACTAGTTTTGCCGTTTTTCTAGCTTGATTTACTACAACGTTGCTGAAGACCACCACTTCATATTCGGACGTTCACGTATCAGTCAAAGTCAGTTCTTAGAGAATAGCCCTGCAGATCTGAGTGTTCGACTACTGTACAATAGGAAGTTGTAAATTCATTAAAGCCCAGATCGTGCAGATCCAAGCTAGATCTTCAATCCTAGATTGAAGTATTTGAAGTTAGCTTTCCAACGGCGCCAGTTTCATGTCGATCCGACATCGGGGCTGATCGCAGCGTCCGTTCTCGCCGGGACGCACGCTGAAAACCAGAAGTTGCAGATCCGTGGCCGATTGTTCCGACCGGTGCCGATCGGAGCCGCCCGGCCTCCGGCCGGCGAACCAACGCGCCTCCACTCCCGGGAGCGCTCATCCAGGCATCCACTACCACAGCGGTGCCACCGGGTCCCACATGGCCCCTCCGGACAGCAAGTGGGCCCCACAGGCGCGAGTACGTGTGCAGCCGAAGCTACGCGAGAAGCCGCCCGTCAACCCGAATTCGGTTCTCCCGAGCCCAGTTGTGTAGCCCTTTACCTCCCTGCGTGGAGTGGGTGATATTTTATTGCTGTCATCATTGTGTAATATTTATCCCGGGAGTACGAGTTTCGACCGGGTCTGTCTTCCCCACGCCGAGCGCGTGGAGGTATCGCATTCGCTCCCTTACTTGGCATTTTGCTTACTTCATATATATTTGTTTATGCCGCTGCTAGAGAGAATGTTTTAGGATCTAGCTCGCTATATTTTTCATATCACCGCTGCTGCGAGAGAGAGCGTGACCGTCCCGTGACCCGATCCGGGCACAAGTGAGAGCCGACCACCCTAGCTCACTGCCAGTTTCTCAACCGCGCACGTCCGACGCTTCCCTCGTTAAGGGACGATCGCAAGCTTGTCGTGTCCGTGGTCTCGTCCCGCATCAAATTGGTATCAGAGCAAGGTTGAGTCTAGGGTGTCAAAAAAAAGTGTCATTTACGTCTAGCCATTAGTCATTGTCTAAGTCATGTTTAGGGTCATCATTGTTTTAAAACAAACAAAAGTATCTTTTTGCAATACATCCTAATAACCCGGTATATCAAAAGGTGTTGTCCGAACGTTAGGCTACGCCTATCGGGAAGGCCGCACACTTGCGCGAGTGATCTTCGGATCGGTTATCTCCGCCACGTACCGAGTCTTGGTTTACGTCTAGGGTCCTTAGTGTGCATGCATTCCAAACTTTCATAGTCGGTTTAGTGTCTTGTCACCGTGTGTATGCATGCCCATATCCGCTACCCATGGCCGTTCCCCAAGACCATACATCCGAGTGGTCAACCTTTGTGGCCAAAGTCAATGTCCTCATGGACCGAGCACTTGGTTTTACCCCTCTCACTATGAAAGTCGCTCTACCCAATGGGTCTACAACGGAACTCCATTTCACCGATAGGGAGTCGGATAATTGGGTTTCTCTTGACATCGTGGAGTCTCTCTCCAAGACAGGCAAGATTGTCCGCGATGGTGATTTTCCTTGTGTTGAGTTCTATAAGAGGATCGGCTCTGTTCTCTACACCGCTGGCGCATGGTGCAGGATCGGCACACTTGCTGGTTCATGCATCATTTTAGGGCAAACCTGGTTAGGAGAATAAAGAGCCAATCTTGACTGGGGCAAGAGGACTTGCACCTTATACCCACCTTACCTACCCGGTAAGATCACCCTCGTATGTCCAGTCACTCAACCCCAGCGGCCCACTCCACATTCGGAACCATTATGCTTGGAGCCGTCTCACCCCGAGCCACCCGTGTTTCTTACGGGGATGGTATGCATCGCCGAGCCACTTTTTAGTTGGCTCAAGATGGCTTGGTCCCACCTCCCTTTCCATCCATGGACCCCATCCTCCCTTTAGTGCCGGTCAACTCCTTCCATACCACATTTCAATCTAGTCACCATGTTGACACATTGGACGATCTTATCATGGGATTAGATTCACAATGGAAGTTGACGCATCTTTTGGCCCGAGGCTTTGACCAACCCGCTAGTCTTAGCTTCACCCATCCGGCCTTAGGATACATTACCTCCGTGTGCACCGTGGGGTGTGTCACCATGGAGATTCTTCTACTCCTCCCAATGTCGGCCGAGTCCGACTTCGTTCCTTTTTGGCCAAGGGAGGAAATCTAATTTTCTACACATGTCCGTCGTCCCACCGATCATAATGTATGGCGGTGACTATGAATTCCAAACTTGGGACCATGTCATGTTGGAACCCACTTCATGGGGTCACACCTTCTTCGACCCTTTTGACCCCTTCACTAGTGAACCTCCCGAGTTTTCATACTCACTACCCTTCTTCCGCGGAGTTCACTATCCCATCTTTTCCACTCGGGCCAAACAAACTCCACATAGCCATAGGTCCGAACCATCATTCGGGGGTAAGGAAGACTTTGGTTTCCCCGATCCCTCTAAACCACCCGCACCTCCCGGACTTCCCGCATCCAAGCCCAATGTCCATGATTGGTGCATCGTAGTATGTCTAGGAGTTCCCCATGACGTCAACCTCCGGTTACGTCAAATGCATGCATGGCACACATTCGGGTGTCCTGGCCCGCCGTCATTCATGTACAGGTCGGACTAACCATAGATTTGTCTAGAGTCATGCATGAGTATGTTTCTTATTTGTGTGGTTTGCATATGTGTGTTAGTGCATGGTGAGTCTGCATGTGTCTTGTGTCAGCTCGTTGTCATTCTCTTATGAGTAAGAGGCGATTGGACTCACTCGATGAGTATGGGATCGGTTCCATATCTACACCCGGATCTAGTCACCTACAGGGACTCAGCGGTGATTCCTAGTGAGTCTTCGAGCCGCCACCTCCCATTTTGAGAGTGCCCCACCCGGAGTGTCCTTTAGCCCATAGCAGCTTGTGCATATCGAGTATATATGGAATGAGCAGGTGACGGTCACTTGGAGTGGAGTATACCCGCGTTACTTGGCACGGTGACGGATCCGCCGGAGTACCCGAGCACCCATACCCCTACTCAACGGGGTCGAGTTCCTCCCACCCGGGGAGAGTTGATGAGAATTGATGCAGAGCAAGTACTTTTCATATTGCATTTATATCCTTTAGTTTATTTTTATATCCACGGGAAAGTATATGCGCAATTGTACGGTTTTATAAGCCAATGCATCATTCCCACGGATTGTTTAGGTTTCTTTGTAATTTGTCAGTAGGACCAGCAAGGGGGCCCTCAGCCCTTTCCCATTGGTCCATGTCACTCATGTGGGGCTGGTCAACCATCCTAGGTGGCCATCTAGAAGGGTTGAATGTCAAATGCCACATGGGTAGACAAGTGGTTAAATTGGTCCAAGGTAGGTCACCTACCTTCACCTACCATACCCCTTGGTCAAGGGGGCGCCCCTCTCCCCTTATTATTGTATTAATTTTTGTTTGTGTTTCACACTTAATCCCAGCCCTTCAATCCCCACCCTTTGATCCAAGGGTTCACATTGCATTTGATGTGAATCATATAAAAGATTGTATTTTCATATGAATATTAATGAAAATTCAGAAAATTTGTTGAAAGGCCAAAGGCTTCTTGCACCCCCAGCTCCTCCCCTCTGGTTCCTCTCCTCCAACCTCCAGTTCTAGAGTGGTTTCAACCTCCTATCCCCTCCCCTCTATCTCCGGTGATCATTTGTGCCGCCGCCGCCGCCGTTCGTGCCGCCTACGAGCCGCCACGGAGCCATCGTCAAGGTTCTGTCCTGCTGGATAGAGGTGACTTCCACGAATTCTTTCTGCCAGCCACGAGCTCCGATAGATTTGAAATTTTGAGGGTGTGTTCTTGCCTTGAATCCCCTCCTCCACCTAAAGTTTCACGTACAAAATCCTCCATTTAGTAATTTTCTATTTTCGTTCATTTTACATTCCCAAATATTTTTTGTCTCTATCTACAGTGACAACAGCTCTGAGTTTCCCATCTCTGACAACCTTTTTGAATTTTCCAAACCCTCCCAATTTTACTGGGCTTTCTCTCCATCATCCCTCACATCCAACATTTTTCCTGATTTTTGATAGGCCCTCTATCTATTTTTTAAAATTCACATTCTATCTCTACTACAGTGCCTTTAGTCAGATTCCAGATCCGACCCACTTCCAGTTCTAAAATCCTATCAATTCATGGCCACATCCAAACTTGTCCAAACTAGTTTTTCCGTTTTTCTAGCTTGATTGCCTACAACGTTACTGAAGACCAGCACTTCAGATTCGGACGTTCACATATCAGTCAAAGGCAGTTCTCATAGAATAGCCCTGCAGATCTGAGTGTTCGGCTACTGTACAATAGGAAGTTGTAAATTCATTAAAGCCCAGATATGTGCAGATATAGGCCAGATATTCAATCCTAGATTGATGTATTTGAAGTTATCTTTCTAACGGCGCCCGTTTCGTGTCGATCTGACATCGGGGCTGATCGCAGCGTCCGTTCTCGCCGGGACGCGCGCTGAAAACCAGAAGTTGCAGATCCGTGGCCGGTTGTTCCGACCGGTGCCGATCGGAGCCGCCCGGCCTCCGGCCGGCGAACCTGCGCGCCTCCACTCCAGGGAGCGCTCATCCAGGCATCCACCACCACAGCGGTGCCACCGGGTCTCAAACGGCCCCTCCGGACAGCAAGTGGGCCCCACAGGCGCGAGTACGTGTGCGGCCGAAGCTACGCGAGAAGCCGCCCGTCAACCCGAATTTGGTCCTCCCGGGCCCAGTTGTGTAGCCCTTTACCTCCCTACGTGGAGTGGGCGATATTTCATTGCTGTCATCATTGTGTAATATTTATCCGGGAGTACAAGTTTCGGCCGGGTCCGTCTTCCCCACGCCGAGCGCGTGGAGGTATCGCATTCGCTCCCTTACTTGGCATTTTGCTTACTTCATATATATTTGTTTATGCCGCTGCTAGAGAGCATGTTTTAGGATCTAGCTCGCTATATTTTTCATATCACCGCTGCTGCGAGAGAGAGCATGACCGTCCCGTGACCCGATCCGGGCACAAGTGAGAGCCGACCACCCTAGCTCACTGCCGGTTTCTCAACCGCGCACGTCCGACGCTTCCCTCGTTAAGGGACGATGGCGAGCTTGTCGTGTCCGTGGTCTCGTCCCGCATCAGGAAAGAAAAGGGGGTAAATGCATGAAATGCGGTTCTGGATAAAAGATATGCAACACACAGATGGAGCATAAATAAGCACACAAATATAACAGATGTATAGCAGTGATATAACAAGAATATAACAACAATAAACAGATAGAGGAAGATATAGCCGTTCTACTTTCCAAGACAACACAGACTTAAAAATGACAAAAGAGGGGACTAAGGGGCGTGCACGTGGTGCACGAAGGGGATGACACAGCGCACGCGGGCGCAATAAGAAGGGGGACACACGAGGGTGCAAAGTGGAGGGAGCACACGTGGGTGCCGAGTGGAGGGGCACACGTGGGTGCCGAGATAACGCAGACCTTGAAGTAATCACAAAGGACCGAGGGAGTGCACGTGGTGCACGAGGGAAATGATGTAGCGCACGTGGGCGCAATAGGGAGGGGCACACGCGGGTGCCGAAAGAAGGGAGGGACACGTGGGTGCCGAGGAGTTCAAAGGTAACCCAAAAAGGCAAAAAGAAAGTCCCACCGTGATTGCCAATCTGTGGAAGCCGAGTAATCCACTCAAGGGGAAGAAAACGAACTAAACTACGGGCTATCAAGCGACTAAAAATTAAGAAGGATTATGAAACGTGCCAATATGAGGAAAGAGCATACGTAGGATGCTAAAGGGATGTGATCGCCAGAGGGGTTACCTCAAACAAATGAAATGATCACGTGTATCTTGTATTGAGCGCGGAGATTGTGACTCCTCGAGAGCGGGAAATGACAGGTTGCTTCTTCCTCCCCCTTCGGCCGGCCGACGGAGAGGGCTTTCCTCAGGTACCCTTGCAAAACAACGACAAACAAGTAATGAGTGGATCAGAAAGACGAAGGTGCAGTATTCAAATTCTAATGACGCAAGTAACGAAATGATGGCAAGACACACACCTGGTTGGTGTTGTCTTTTAAACCCCTCTCGGACACGAGTAGGAGGAAAATGCTTATGATGAATGGTAATTATTCCGACATAGAAACGGGAAGAGACTCCCTCATAAAAAGGGGGGGAGGGTAGAGGATATGATATGATGAATGCAAGATAACTAGAAAAGAAGAGGAGAGAATGGCTTATTGGATGGTCGATGGCGAGATCCGGCGGAGCTTTGGCAGCGTAGGGACGACGAGGTAGCGCGGCGAGCGAAGGCGGCCTCTCTCCTGCAAGCACAGGCACCCGAGGATCCGACAGGACCTCCCCTACAAAACACCCACGGGTTAGGAATAGAATCCGACAGCCTCTCGGCGCTCTTTTTCGACCTTTTGAACTTAGGGGGGTAGGCCTCTATTTATAGAGGTCGGGAGGATGGGGGCGTCCAGAGGCCTGGACGCCTCCATAACTTGGATTTTCTTCAAACGACAGACTGAGCGACGGTCAGTCGATGGCCGGGGGTCGCCCGTGAGCTCCTGGACGCTTCCATAACTTGGATTTTATTCAAACGACAAGCTGAGCAATAGTCAGTCGATGGCCCGGGGTCGCCCGTGAGCTGGTTTATGGAGGCGTCCAGGGGCCTGGACGCTTCCATAACTTGGATTTTATTCAAACGACAGGCTGAACAATGGTCAGTCGATGGCCCGGGGCCGCCCGTGAGCTGGTTGATGGAGGCGTCCAGGGGCCTGGACGCTTCCATAACTTGGATTTTATTCAAACGACAGACTGACCAAGGGTCAGTCGATGGCCCGGGGTTGCCCGTGAGCTGGTTGATGGAGGCGTCCAGGGGCCTGGACGCTTCCATAACTTGGATTTTATTCAAACGACAGGCTGAGCAACGGTCAGTCGATGGCCCGGGGTCGCCCGTGAGCTAGTTGATGGAGGCATCCAGGGGCCTGCACGCTTCCATAACTTGGATTTTATTCAAACGACAGGCTATGCAACGGTCAGCCGATGGCCGGGGGTCGCCCGTGAGCTGGTTGATGGAGGCGTCCAGGGGCCTGGCCGCCTCCATAACTTGGATTTTCTTCAAACGACAGGCTGAGCAACGGTCAGTCGATGGCCCGGGGTCGCCCGTGAGCTGGTTGATGGAGGCGTCTAGTGGCCTGGACGCTTCCATAACTTGGATTTTCTTCAAACGACAGACTGAGCAACGGTCAGTCGATGGCCCGGGGTTGCCCGTGAGCTGGTTGATGGAGGCGTCCAGGGGCCTGGATGCTTCCATAACAAGGATTTTATTCAAACGACAGGTTGCGCAACGGTCAGTCGATGGCCCGGGGTCGCCCGTGAGCTAGTTGATGGAGGCATCCAGGGTTCTGGACGCTTCCATAACTTGGATTTTCTTCAAACGACAGACTGAGCAACGGTCAGTCGATGGCCGGGGGTCCCCCGTGAGCTGGTTGATGGAGGCATCCAGGGGCCTAGACGCCTCCATGAAATTATATATATTTTTTGTTCAATCTTATATAGGTATTTTTTATCATTATTTTGTATTGATGGAGGCGTCCAGGGGCCTGGACGCCTCCATGATGACCCCCGGATTCCCCCGAAAAGGGCGTCGTCAGTCGTCCATTTGGCATTTTCCTGGTCCCGGCAACTTCTGATGCATGCGATTGATGTTGATGCCGTTCGAATGCCGCATGATTTCCACAACGAGGCGGTTTCTGGATGCCGAAGGAGCGTTACGCTACTCGCCCAGAAGACGGGAGAAGACTCAAAGATAGGAAACACTCAAGTGATTCAAAATGTGGAAGCCGCTGCGGGGCATCGTGTAGTAATATGAGATTTTCTCAAGGGGCGTCAGGAATATCGTGTCTACATCGGGTATCAGCTTTGCTGGGACACGGGGTTGGAGACCCGAGGAGAATGCTGAGGAGCCGTAGACCCGGGGTTGAAAGCCCGTGTTGGGTGTCGGCTTGGCTGCGGCTAGGGGTTGAGGACCCAAGGAAGAGGCTGGGAAGCCGTGGACCCGGGGCAGGGAGCCCGTGTTGGGTGCCGACTTGGCTGCGGCTCGGGGTTGAGGACCCGAGGAAGATGCTGGGATGGCGACCGAAGTCCGGGACGTTGGGCCTGTGTTGGAGATCAGACGAGGCTAGCCTCAGGAACTGATGTTCACCCAGGTCGACATTGATCTGGGGGCCCTGTAGGGGCCTACAGTGACAGTCCGGTGCCCGGCACTAAGGCGGGACACTGGTGCTGGGGGTGCGCATGGCACGTTGGCCGCAGGGGCCACTGGAGAAACTGGAGTTGGCTGAGGAGTAGCCACAGGGATCACACCCATAAAATAGGGCGATCCGATAACCGGGGCGAAACTGCCGAAAGCGATCAGCATCGCCAAGTAGCCCACCCGGGCATGGGTGGCGATAACGTTGGGGCCGTAAGTGACGGCCGCCATAGTTGTTGGAATGCTAAGTGCTGCGGAGGCGACGGTCGCTGACAATCGCCGAGAGCGGCCCGACGATCAGAACGTGAACAGGGAGCTGTTGGAGAATGCGCGCACAAGTGCCCTCCTCTGCCTCTCCTGCAAGGACAGGGAAAGGGCACCGGGCTTCAGGGCTGGCACAGACTTTTCTTCAGCAAAAAGAAGGAAGGCGGGAGATGTCCCACCGGGGGTGCCATCCTCTTTGTTGCGCGGGTTTTTTATGCCGATTAACTGGGGTGAGGGAAGGAATACAACGGGGAAGGAAAATATGAGAATTTGATGTATCTCGGGTATCCTCCTTATGGGTGCATACCTCTCACGGTGGTATCGGGCACTCTCCTTTCACGGAAAGTCGGAAAGGGTCGAATGGCACGGAAGTGTCGGGATAAAGGTTAACCGGACAAGATGCGGGCGTGCCAGTCAATCTCTCAACAATCACTCATGGAACCAAGGTTTGACCGGGGAAGTGCCACCAGGGCGCGGCACGTGTGCTCGGGCGATCGGGTGACACGTGGAGAGAAGGGGTTCCAAGGGTGCGAGTGCGTAGGTGATTGCGGGAATCGTTTACATGACGTCTTTCCCCACCGTTCGTAAGTAACCGGTGTTTATTTACATCGGATTGAATCAAAATACCTTCGTTCCATGCTGAAGAGAAGTCTGTATATGTGTCTAAAGCCGTGGGTAGAGGGCTAGGGGGCATTCAGTAGCTAGGGGTGCTTGTTGTACCGAGGGGTGTTTACTGGGGTTTGGGTGTCAGGCACGGATGCCTAGTGGCGTTGATAGAAGACTGAAGGCCAGGACGTGGGTGCGAGAGCACTCGTCTAATCGGCGGTGTTGTGCTGAGACGTATATTTCTTTATAGGATAGTCGTAATGGCCAAAGTACAACTAGCGCATGCCACGGGACAATTCCGACACGTGGGTCGGTCCCCGGGTCGATGCGTGATGAATGAACACATCTACGTTTACAGAGAGCTCCTCCCGTGGCGTGGGCCATAGCCATGGTGCCAAACGGGGGCCTATGACTGGATAGCTGAGGAGATACATCGATCCGATATCTGGGCGAGGGTCGGTCGTGACTCAGATTGAGCGGTCAGACATGGCCTCGTAACTGCGGGTAAGCATGACATCATGGCACGCGTGTGGTTGCGATCGACGAGCGTGCGAAGGGAAATCCCGGCATGAGGAGACGTCCACTCGTATCACAACGTCTCACATATGGTGGGTGTTGACTTGTGTATGACGGCCACATACGGAGTGAGGGGAGTACGAACGACATACCCACGGGCGTAGTAGACCGCCGAACAAGTCACCCACACACAATTCTCCTTAGCTCGCTGCTCGGAGCCGCGCTTGAAGTCTTGTGCTTGCCGGGTGCCGGACGATCTTGTGTATCTCTCTGGATTCCTTGTATTAGATGCCCCACCCCTTGAGCTCCTAAGGGGTATTTATAGGGGAAGCTGAAGGGTCACAAGGGGCTTACGCGGACCAGCTAGGGGGCCCTAGTTGGTCTGCCTAAACCCCCCTCAGATGGGGGTTTAGGCGGACCAGCCAGGCTCGGATGGGGGTTTAGGCAGGATGGATTTTTTTCTTTTCTAAAAAAAATATTCTTTTTAAAAATATATATATTTTTTTGATTGAATGGGGGTCCTGGCTGGTCCGCGTAAACCCCCCCTGGGGGGGTTTAGGCGGTTCGATCCAAGGAGAGAGGGGGGGGCTGGTCCCCACCCTATAAAATCCCATTTTTGGCCTTTTTTTTCTTTAATTTGGCTAAGGAATAAAAGGACAAGTGGGTGAAGGATATGTGGCGGCTTGTGGAGACTTGTGCGCGTTGACTTGAGGACGAGCCCGTCGTGCTGTCGCTTTGCGCTTCCACGTCTGCGTGTTGACCCCTCAAACTGGTACGGCACACGAACTGCATCGTAGGACCATAATTGGACGAACCGGGGTTGAGTGGGGTCGTGGGACCACCGGGCTGGAGGGAGGGGCGCGGCCCCCCGGGAGTTCACCCTCCCTGGGGTGCGCGGCCATGCCCCGGGGTTCTTCTTGTGTTGCCTGGGGACGTCCTTTGATGGACTTTGACCTTCGGGAGGCTGGCATGGGCCCGTGGGGCCGTTGTTCTTTGAGTTGTAGTGGCCGCTCGCAAGGTGTTCGGGAAAATACCTGACACACCCCGGGTTGCCGAACGAGCCGCGTAAATGGTCGACATGCATTGGATTTGGCTTAGGGCCAATGCTAGAAGTCCCTAGGGGCTGGGAGGAGGCATCGTAGGCCCATGGGCCTTGCCTCGTGCTACGTGCCGCATTGTCCGGTGGGTTGGCAGGGTAGCCTCGGGTTGGCCCGAGAGCTAAAGTTGAGTGGCGTATTGCCACGTGTCTGAGGGTCGGGGGTGACCCCGACTTGCTGGGGGGTCATTATAGGACCCAATTGGCGTACTGCAACCACGGGGTGGCCCACGGGTTGGTGTAGAAGGGTTGAAATATGTGCACCCACAAGGTGTTCGGAAAAATGCCGAACACACGTGTGTGAGTCGTATGCACGTGCTGCGGGCCTCCAAAGCCTGTGGTTGACTTGCTCGGGTCTCCCTTTGACCTTGGAAGGTTGAATGAAGTGTCTTAGAGTAGGCCCTTGGCATTTTCACTCGGTGCCATGTGGCGTGGTTTGTAGTCGGAGTGTCCCCAGGATGGCCCGAGTTGCCATGTAGGGTACAGGCAAGGCCCGTATAAGAGTGGCCGGGGTTGACCCCGGACAATTGCTTGTGTCACCGTGTGTCACGGCAAGTTGGTTGGGACCCCTGTGGGGACCTGCAGGGTTGTAGAAAGGGCTGGGTAGCCCGTGTCTTGAAGGTGTTCGGAGAAATGCCCGAGCCCTTATTTCTGGGTATTTTGGCTGGGAAATAGTCTGGGTACAACATTGGTATATCAAATTGGTTGTGTATGAACCATTGATTATCTAATTGGCTTCTGTTTGATAGAACTATTTGCAACATCCTCGTGGCTAATTGAGCCTTTATTGTTCAGTTCGGTTCATTACTGTAATAAGTTTAATCTCAAATTTCTACATTCCAGTTCCTTTATGGATTAGTGTTGTTCTTGTGAGCAGTTTTCTTTCTCTGTTGAGAGAAGTTCTCAGATTACCTATTTCATATCTATTTATCTGTTGAATCTTTTAATTTGGGCATTATTGTGTAAAGGGACCTATTCACCCCCCCTCTAGATCCTATTATGCACCCAACAAGTGGTATCAGAGCGGGTTCCCTACAATATGGTCAAACGACCTGGGGAGATCCAACAAGGTGCAACCTCGCAGCTTTCTAGCCAAAGGTTACTCCATTAACTGACCACCCTTCTTTGATGGCAACAATTATTCTTATTGGAAGAACATGATGCAAGTCTTCATGCATGGTCAAAGCCATGAAATGTGGAGAGTCATTGAGAAAGGCCTGTATGTTCTTCTAGAAAATGTAGATGGCTGGACCAAAGAGCAGATCCGCCAGTCCACTGTCAACTGGAGTACCTTGAACACAATGCGATGCGCCATTCATCCAGTAGAGTTCTCAAGGGTCTCATCATTCACATCAGCCAAAGAAATGTGGGACTGTCTTGAGGTAATTTATGAGGGTACATCTGAGGTAAGAGCTACTAAAGCTAACATGCTAGTTTCTGAATATGAATTGTTTAACATGAAGCCTAGTGAAACAATTTCTGAAATGTATGCTAGATTTTCTAAACTAACGAATTGGCTGAAAGCTCTTGGGAAATACAACTCTGATAGTGATTTGGTCAGAAAAATTTTAAGATCACTCCCTCCTGCATGGCATACCAAGGCCTCTGTTATTGAGGATTCTAGAGATTTGTCCATCATGACAGTAGATGAATTAATTGGATCATTGATGACCCGTGAGTTGAATCTCAAGAGGAGTGAAGAGGATGACAAGAGACCTAAAATAGTAGCTCTAAAGGCCTCCTAGAGTAGTGGAGAAAACAGTGAGGATTCAGATGATTTGTCAACATGTTGTGAACGTGTCACATAGACATATTTAAAAAGGAAGAGGAATTATTCGGTGAAATGAATATGAAGAATTATGGAGATGATGATAATAGTAAAAGGGGAAGGGAGCATGTAATGCTACTTAGGAGTGTGATCACCAGAGGGGTTACCTCAAAAATCAAGAGATGATCGCATGTACCTTGAGAAGCGGGTGTAGATGTGGATCCAACTTCCTCCTCCAACCGGCCGGCCGATGAAGGGGGTTTTTATTCTTGATTACCCTTGAAAGAAAATAAACAATCAAAGCAAAAGATTTGGATTAGCCAATAGAAGTGTAGTATCTATACTCAATAGAATGATGATATGCAATATGAGCATAAACACACCTTGTTTTTTTTTGTTTTTAAAACCCCTAAGAGGAGTAAAGGATGGGAAGTATATGTATGCAAAAGAAATAAATAAAATATGCTAAGATGACCCTAGAAACCGTGGGTGTGATGATGATATGCAGAGAATATCAGAATTAAAAAGGAAGAGAGAAAGATCCTCTTCTGCGCCTGTGAGCAGGACAGAGGAGGGAGAGCTCAAGGCTTGAGCTTAAACACCACAATAACAGGCACAGAACAATACTCCTCTGGCAGCGGCAGTAAGGGGATTCAGCAGGAGAATTATTAATTCAGAGACGTGCGTGTATATGGTTCTCGCGCTAGGGAAATTGAAGGGGTATTTATAGGGATGAATACCTTATTCTAATAGGATTAAAAAAAACAAAGATAACTCTTAATCATGGATCTCCTTCCTTCGATTGAACATAGAGTTAAAATAAGGAAGGTGGTGCGGACACCAGAGCGATCGAGAAGCACGAACCGGCGAGCCGTCAATACCGTATGCGAAGCACCACTCGAGCTACATCGGCTTCCATATGGCTCGGAGACAGTCTGGAGACTTCCCCTTGAGTCTTAGTATTTATCATGTTTACTAGGATTTTATTTGTGTTTAATGTGTGTTTAGTTGGCTTTATTCAGATTGTAATTCAGATTGTAAAAGGGGTTTATTTGTAATTTGGGACCACCTGGGTCCCGTGGGCCCCCCATCTCTTCTCCCATTGATCCATCTCAGCTCTTGGGCCCATGTGGGGTCAGTCAACCCTCCAAGGTGGGCTTCTAGAAGGGTTAGACCAAGGGGGGACAAAGGGTAACAAAATTCAAAATTTGGAACACATAAGTCAAGGGGGTGCCCCATGTATAATATAGTTTATTAGGATTGAAATCTTATTTTATTTGTTCCAAACCACATGGGAGAAATAAATTGTGGACTCCCTCTTTTACCCCCCCCCCCCAATCCTAGATCTAGGGATAGAACTTATCTTTTTATATTTTCTATAAGAGCCTTGTATTTTCATTTTGAGTGGAATTAATGCGTACATTTTATGAGAAATTTCTTGGAGCCCCCAGCCTTGTGCGACCTCCCCCTCCTCTCTCCCCCTTCTGTAGCTGAGATGGCTATATCTTGAGGTGAGACGCCTCCGGTATCCATTCTTGAAGCTCGCTGCCGCCGCCGCCGTCGCACCGCCACCGTCATCGCCGGAGTTCTGTTCACCCTGGACAGACCCTTCTTCCATGAATTCTTGCTCCGAACCTTAAAATATTTTGGAGTCCAAATCTTCAGGGTGAGTTCCAAGGGTCACCCCCACGTCCCAGAAAATTTGGTTTGGCTTCTAGTTTTCATTTTCCATTTTTCCATTTTCGTTCATCCCCTCCTTCCAGATCTGCTAGCTTTTAGTCCAGATTCACAGTAGCTCTGAGTTTCCCCTAATCGGACCTGATGTGACACATCCACGGGAATACAGCAAGTGACTATAATGATCCCTTGGACTTAATTCGCAAACGCATTCACAAAAGTTGAAAAAGCTTGGAAGACGCCGTCTCACCGTGCGCACCCGTTACCCGTGGTGACTCGATGATGCCGAGTCGAGGTGGGGGAGAGGGACCCTTGCTGGTAGAGGGCTAGCACAACTAAGGTTTTCCCTCCCGAAGGTAGGATGCCCACGATCAAGGGCGGCCGGGTGCCTTGGGGGCATAAGGTCACTCACTCACTATTATCTACGATGACCACTCAGGATGGTGGCTCCGGGAACGGACACTCTCTCACCGACCAGCGGACAAGTTTTACGGATATGAAATGAACAGAAGTAAATGGAGCAAGGGAAGGAGCTCACCTGGTTGGTTTGAAGAAGCCAACCCCGGTCGGAGACGATGGGCGAGCGGGGAAGTGTGGGTTCCCCGCACACTGCGCCGGTGAAGCTTGAATCCTGTTTAATTAGTTACACTCACTACACCTCTCGCAGAAGGGTGGACTTGAGGTGGGGATGATTGAATTACATGCAAACACTACCTCCACGCAGGGAGGGGCAGTGAGCCGGCCAAGCGGGGAGGGGAGATTCGCCGGAAACGCGAAAAGAGAAGCCGAGGCCGAATCTGCCTGCTCTCTGCGATGGCTGACTGACAGTTGATGTCGAGGCCGTAGATCCCGTTCTGGAATTCTGCTGATGGCGAGACCAGTGGGGAACGCTTTGTATCTGAGACTAGGATGCCTCTGAATTTTTCTGAATTCTTCTGTTGCAGTTGCGGGTCCGGGACGAGGTTCGATCAGGGAGACAGAATCTGGGCGCGGCAGCTTTCTGTTTCTGACAGCCGTTTGCAGAGAGTGGCCCGACTGCTCCTGGACTCCGAATCACAAACCGCCAGAGTTTCTGAACCGTGGACGAGCCCTCTTCTTAGCAAAACTGACGGGGAAGCCGTCTGATGTTGGAGAGGACTGGGGGACTTTGAAGAGTGGAGGCAGGTCGTTGCAGACTGTGGGAGGCAGACCCGCGCAGCCGAGGGAGAAAAATGATAACTTTGGCCTCCGGATGCCGAACGCGGTTCTGCCTTTTGATTATGATAGAGGACTGGAGGAGGAAGAACTTTGTAGAAGGGCTCTTGGCCTGAATCTTCCGCCGTTTGTCGTGGTACAGCTTCTAATCGGGTTCAGGTGCTCTGCAGAGGGAGTCCTGCGCAGTCGGGGGAGAATGGTTCTACCGGACAGCTCTAACCTCGGATTGAGACGAAACCACCTCGCCTGCGAAGAAGACTGGAAGAGCTTTCCGTCGATGTAGGCCACGCCCCCAGGGGCTCCGGGATGAGGTCATGGACAGCACTGCAACAGGCGGCTGTTCTGTAGGTCTTCAGCTGCACACAAAGTGAAAGAGAGAAAAGGTGGAGGGGGGGTTTCTTTGGTGGAGGGGTAAGGGATATGGTTGCTTTGGTGGTGGGGAGGGGTTTGGGAGGTGGGAAGGGGTGGTGAGGGAGGAGACCAGGGGCGGAGCTAGCAGGGGTATGGGTGAGTGCGCAAATGGTCAAGGGGGTGGAGGTGGGATGATGGGGGCGCAAGTGGCTTGGGGAAATGGGGAGGGTTCTCTTTGATTCCGGTGGAGGGTTAATGGAGGTGTTTAATGGTAGCCTAGGGAAGGGGAGGGGTTACCTTGGGGAGGGGAAGAGTTGCTTGGGAAGTGGGGATTCCTCTTGGGAAGATGGAAGGTTGTATGGGGAAGGGGGAGGGTTGCTTGGGGAGTGGTGGGAGTAAATGGGGTTTATGGGTCTTGGGAAGGTGAAGGGGTGGAAGGCTGATGTGGAAGATGAGGTGGCAAGAGAGGGAGGTGAAGGGGCAGGTGCGCCCAAGGGAGAGAGAGAGGGGAGGAGAGAGAGAGGGGGCCACCCCCTTTAGAGAGAGAGAGAGCTAGTGAGGGAGAGGGCTAGAGAGAGAGAGAGAAGCACAAATCTTGTGGCAAACTTTTTTTTATCAAATCTTCATTAGCTTCAACTGGTGGGATTGGGGTCCTATTTATAGGAATCCCACAATTCAACATAAGTCCCTGACTTTTGGACTAATGACAACTAACCAAGGGGGAAAGGGGCGCCCCTGGGCCAAGCCCATATAACTGGGCCCATTAACCAATCTAACTGACATAATGATAATAAACTTAGGTAGATGACTCATTAACCTAGGGACTTGACTCAAATGAAAGAAAAATTACAATGATATGACTCCAGAAAAATATGAAAATTACATAACTCGACTCAAGAAATCAATACGAACACAATGGCGATCATCGGGACCCATGGAGAAATGGGAAGTGGTAAGCGATGTCCCCATCATACTCCCGGGGTGCAGAGAACTCGACTCTGTCGAGTAAGGGTCCACCCTGCTGCGGTACTGCTCCGATAGGTCAGGATCCAGCTACTGGAGATCCTCCCGAATCACCCAGGCGTCAACCGAAGGTGGTCGTCCCTTCCACCTAACCAGATATCGCTCATACGCCTTGCTCCGTGTGGTAGTGATCTGTTCATCTAATATCTGCTCCACTTGATCACGCTGGTTTCTCTGGCTAGATGGAGCTCTTGTTGGTGTGGGGGCTCTCTCAAGGGGTGGGATAGGCTAGATCTCCTCACTGGGTGTCACCGTGGGACCCTTGTAGGGCACCAGGTCAGCTACATTGAAAGTGGGGCTTACTCCGTTCCCTTCGGGGAGGTCGAACACATAAGCATTTGTGTCAAGGCGCCTCAAAACCTGAAAGGAGCCTGCTCCACGAGACCTCAGTTTTGAGACAATCTCAGTCCTCACCATCACAAAATCACCGACATGGATTTCTTGGTGGCGACAGTGGGAATCGGCTAATTCCTTAAGAACCTTGCTGCTCTTGTTGTTGTGTTTGCGAATGTTACCATGCAATGTCATGAATGATGATCCAATAGGGATGAAGGGAGGGCCTGGACAACCAAATTCAGCCCTATCAAGTGTTAGATTGGTTTTGACAGACTTAGGAGGACCATGGCATCCATGAATTGTCCTATCATGCTTAGAAACCATATGGACCTTGATGCACTTAGGTGGACTGGGGCAGCCACAAATGGCCCTATCATGCCTGAGGTGGATGAAGAGTGGGGGAGGACCAGCATGTCCAAATGTGGCTCTATCAGGTATGGGTGCAATGAATGCCGGAGGACCTGGACTTCCATGTAGACTCCTATCATGCATAAGATGGATGGTGAATGGGGGTGGACCTACATATCCAAATGTGAACCTGTCATGCACTGAACCTAGTGTGTATGTGACACAAATGAGATGACTAGCCCTACCAGGTGGGGCAAAATATTGTGGCACATGCATTACAATCAAGATGGTCCCATCTTTAGGTGGGGGTGGATTTGGGGGTTTCCACTCATAGGGGTCGAAGGGGTCCAAGAAGGTGGACATTTTGGGATAGGTCACTTCCTCATTTCCTAGGTGGATGTCACCCTTGGTCATGGCTCTCATAGTGTGAACTAAGTAGTGGAATGGGTGGGTTGGGTTCAACATGGTGGGTGAGGGTAGGAGGGAGTGGGTGGTGGGTAAGGCGGCTAGGTCCCATGGGTTCAATGTCTTCCATAGGGAGGGATCAAAGGGGTCATGGAATGTGTTACCAAGGAAGGGGTATTCTATCTCCTCAAGGTCTTCAAATGATGGTGAGTCCTCCTCCTCAAATGAAGTAATTGAACCGAAGTCCTTGGCGGGTTGGTTGGCCATGAATGGAGGGCTTGGCATCCTACCCGAAATAAGCAACTCTAATTCGCGGATAGCATCGGGCTCTTCGGGTGTTGGGAGGAATAAAAGAAGGTCGCTAGTGTAGCAACCCACCGTGTATATCGAGGAGATGGACCCGACACATAGGTGTAGGAGGTCAAGGCTTCTAGGTTGGTCGGCTACAGTGGTCAACATGCCAGTTAGTTCCATTTGCCAAACTATACCCTTAAGAAGATCCCCTAATATTTCCACTTGATAGGATGATTGGATTGTGGTGTGATAGGTGGATAAGGGTACAATGGGAAGGTTTTGCTCCATGGGTGGGTAAACATAGGACATGATGGGGTGAAGTGGTCTCTCCTTTAGCCATCTAGCTAGGGGCCCCTCTATGATTACGGTGCTATTTGTGAAGGCTTGTGGCTCTTGGGGGTCCAAGCTATGTGAAGGGGACATTTGTGATTCTTCCTCACCATAGATATGAACTTGGGTTTCCTCAAGGATGGGGATGGGTTCCGGATTAGCATCTACTCCCATGTGGATGGTTGTGGTCTCCTCTCTCAAGGGAATGGGAAGGTCTATTGGGGGTGGGGTGATGACGGTTGGTGCATGGTGTACCCGGGGTGGTGAGTGAGGCCGGACTTGGGTTGGGGTTGGGAGTGGAAGTAGCGGGGGACTAGGTTTGGGTAGGATAGGAGTTGGAAGTGGAAGGTGGGTTGGGTGAGTAACCTTGGATTGGGGAATGGTGGCTGTCACGGGCCTAGGTGGAGGGGTGGACATGTGGTCCACGTGGGTTTGAGTGGTGAGGGTGGAGTGAGTCATGATGCTTCTTCCACTTGGGATGGGAACTTCCCGGCCTAACCCATGACACTGTGATTCATATTCTTCTTCCCAATCTAGTGGAGCCTCATAGTCTTCGGTTACCTCTTTAAGTTCCTTTTGGAAAGGGGTGGAAGGAGGATTTTTGGAAGTTTGTGGGGTGGGGGTTTGATGGAGAATTTTGGGTTGGGTGGTGGGGAAAGGAGGAGTGGGAGTGCTCCTCGGGTTATGGTTCTCAGGGTAGGAGTGGGAAGGTTGGGGAGTGAAGATCTTCCTGATCTCAATCCTTATCTCTTCTAATAAATCTAGGGGTCCTTTGGGTGGTGGGGTTTGGGTCCTAATAGAGGTTTTGGGTTGACTGGGAGGGAAAGGGGGAGTGGGAGTGCTCAACGGGTTATGGTCCTCACGGTAGGAGTGGGAGGGTCGGGGAGCGTAGATCTTCCTAAGCTCACTTTTCATCTCTTCCCATGATCCTATGGGTTCTTACCTCCGAATCTTTCTTAAGCTCACTATGCGTTCCCACTCCTTCTTGGCTTGTCCCTGAAGTCGCCCTGTGGCCCTGCGGACTCTAGCGTGTCCATAGACCCTAGTCCTATCAAAGTGTTTGGTCATGAAAGTCTCCCACCTAACATAATCACTAGGATGTGACCCATCAAAGGTGATACTCTCATCTATAAAGATGTCCGAAAATGGGTGGTCGATCAGACCTTTGTGGAGGGCCGAGTGGGACCAAAGAGAGGTAGCCATGTTGATGAACCGAATGACTCAAAATGCCTATGCGCCCTAGGACAAGACTTAGTAGAGACAAGTCTAGAACTTGCTCTGATACCAAATGATGTGAAACAACCATGGGGTATGCAGCAAACAAACGGGAGACCTAGGACCTATTCCGCAATCACAATCACATAGCAATCGAGTCCTAGATTGGGGCCAATTCGCCGCCGCACACACACGAGCCCGGGGTGACCAAATGATGCTAAGGGGAGGTGATGGATCAAGACCCTTGCTGGTAGAGTGCCAGCAAGGCTAGGGTTGCCCTCCCAAGGGTACGTAGCCCACACTTAAGGGGCTGGCCGGTGCCAATTGGGGCACTAGGTCCCACTCTCTCACTGCCCACGGTGACCGCTCGTAAGTGGAGCACGTGGGGTCGGGCGCTCTCTCTCTTACTCAACGGAGCGATTTCTACGGATATTAAATGAACAAGCACCAGAAAGGAATGGAGCAAAGGTCAGAGAGCTCACCTGGTTGGTTTGAAGAAACCAACCCCGGTCGGAGACGATGGGCGAGCGGGGAAGTGTGGGTTCCGCGCACACTGCACCGGTGAAGCTTGAATCATGTTTAATTAGTTACACTCACTACACCTCTCACAGAAGGGTGGACTTGGGGTGGGGATGATTGAATTACATGCAAACACTACCTCCACGCAGGGAGGGGCGGTGAGCCCGCCAGGCGGGGAGGGGAGATTCGCCGGAAACGCGAAAGGAGAAGCCGAGGCCGAATCTGCCTACTCCCTGCGATGGCTGACTGACAGTTTGTTGTGTATGTGATTTTGATGATTACAAAATGCCTTTGTTGCTTAGCCTTGTGTGTGAATGCTCTTCACTTGAATTGGTTGTGGAAATTATCATAAACTATTTCTATTGGGATATCATCATGTGGATGCATTGTAATTCTACAAGGCTTATCATCATGTCAATGCATCTATGACTCTTTGAGGTTCATACGTGCTTTGAGGTTAGCACATTACATATACAATCCATCTACACTTGGTGCGGTTGCTCTATCTTCAATGTGAAAGGCCTTTGTGATAATCACACTCGAGCATCATGTCTTATTGAACCTCATAGTATGAATGTGGACTTTGGTAATGCTAAATGAATGATTGAGATGCAAATATCATTGCTTGCCCCCAAGGTAATGATGTGTGGTTTGAAAGCTTGGATGATGATCAAATTGAATGTGACTCAATATTGTTCTATGTGGCTTGGCTCCTTACTCTTTGAATTCCACATGCATACCATCAGGCAATGGAGAATGAGATTTTGAATTTCATGACTATGTGTATGAATGATTCAACCAATCAACAAGAAATGTGAATTCAGGTAAAACAATGAGGTAAGTGTTGTTATGTGGATTTAAATGGATATCTCGTTCATCATTCACTCTTGGAATAGGTTCAACGAAGTAATTTATTGTGAACATGGTCATAGTGTTAATGCTTGATGTAAAGATCTTAATTGTCAACTAACACCTTGCATTATCATGTTTTTCAGGATGAAAAATCATGGTTGATCTTCATGGGATTATGGTAACATTTAATCAATTGTTTCCCTTTGGTTTGATGGAGGTTTTAGTTATTTTTCAAACTCAAACTGTCTTACAGTCTTCACCATTTTTAATCCCACCGTTGGATCTCCCCATAAAAATTATATGTTGTAGCTCTGCGAGTCCTCTTTCCAACGCCTCCAGTCTCGCTTCGATCGGAGTTCGGAGTTAGGAAAAATAATTCCTGCCGCCGGAGCGCGCAGTGCTGTTTTTTATGTAACCTGCCTGAAAGGGTCGACCCCAAGGGTCGACCCCAAGGGTCGACCCCTGTAACACAAGGTGCTGTTTTGTGTTTTCCAGCAACCTGTTGCCCGAGGGTCGACCCCAAGGGTCGACCCCTTCCGGACGGGACTTCCGAAAGTGTTTAAAATCCATTGAAAACCCTTTCAAACATTACCATACTACCCCCTATTAGTTTCTATTGTTATTAAGGTGTTTTTAACATGTATTAGGAGGGTTTTATGAGTCTTTTCCCCACCCCTTAAGTTGCTTATAAAAGAGTTACGAATTTGGGAGCTCAAAAACCCTAATGCTCATTTTGTTCATTCGTATAGGTGAAGAAAAGGGGAAAACGTGGTGGAGCTCTTCCAAGGAGGATATCATCTACATCCGTGAAGATCTGGAGCTCGTGGAAGAAGAAGAAAAGGAGCGGATCGAAGATAGGATCAAGAGGACGTAAGAATCGTCGTCATCCGGCTACCCTCCAACTCGTGGTTCAAGGAACATCATCAACCGGCCTTGGAAAACAAAGGGGGATCACTTCTATGTCTTCTATCAGTTCTTTGTGATATGTTCTATGATCTATATTTTTATTTGAGATTAGCTTAAAGATTGAACTCATTATGTCTATCTACTCTTTCAGGTGAAGAGAGGAGATTGGAATAAGGAAAAGAGAAGCGGCTAGAGGAGAGGAAGAAGATGATGTCAAGATTATGATCATCCCTCAATGAGCAAGGAGAATCGGATTTTGATGAAGAAGGGGGAGCCTTATACTTGATGCATCCTTCTAGTTTACATCTATAGATTTTGTGTGGAAGGTCATAGCATAAATTCGTGTTTGTTACATATACAATTGACAGAATATTTTGTGTGGGTGTTCGGAGAAAGGGGTCTCCGAGTGTGTGTGTGGTCTCTTGTGTGTCGATCTGTGCGGAGTATATCCGCGTGTGTTGTTGGGAATTTTATCCCGTGTGGTTGTGTAGGCCTTGTCCTACGTGTGTGTGGACAGAGTTGTGTCTCCGTGTGAAGTATACAGTTCGGAGTGTGTTCCCCAATGTGTGTGTGTGTGTGTGCTGCTGTGGCAGTAGTTTGAGGCGAGGCCTCGTGTGTGGTTTGCTGTGAAAGCAGCGTGTGTGTGTTGGGGTTCTTCCCCGTGTTGCTACACTTTGTAGCGTGTAGTGAAGCCTCACCGGTTTGGTGAGGGGTGGACGTAGGGAGCCCGTCGTGGTCCCGAACCACCTTAAAAATTCCCGTGTTTTGTGGTTTGATGTGTGTGATTGTGTGTTGTCTACTATCTAGTTATGTAATCGTGTGAGCTCGGTGAGATTGAGTGAATTAAGTTTAAAGTTGTTTAGATTAATTTCCTCAATCCTATCAATCTTGTAAATTCCGCTGTGTGGTAGTTTGTGTTTTTAATTGGACATAGTTGTTAGCAGAAGGATCTATTCACCCCCCCTCCAGATCCGTGTTCCTGCACTACGGGACCCAACACAGTTGATGTCGAGGCCGTAGATCCCGTTCTGGAATTCTGCTGATGGCGAGACCAGTGGGGAACGCTTTGTATCTGGGACTAGGATGCCTCTGAATTTTGCTGAATTCTTCTGTTGCAGTTACGGGTCCAGGACGAGATTCGATCAGGGAGATAGAATCTGGGCGCGACAGCTTCCTGTTTCTGACAACCGTTTGCAGAGAGTGCCCCGACTGCTCCTGGACTCCGAATCATGAACCGCTGGAGTTTATGGAACCGTGGACAAGCCCTCTTTGCAGCAAAACTGACGGGGAAGCTGTCTGATGTCGGAAAGGACTGGGGGACTTTGAAGAGTGGAGGCAGGTCGTTGCAGACTGTGGGAGGCAGACCCGCACAGCCGAGGGAGAAAAACGATAACTTTGGCCTCCAGATGCCGAACGTGGTTTTGCTTCCTGATTCTGATAGAGGACTAGAGAAGGAAGAACTTTGTAGAAGGGCTCTTGGCCTGAATCTTCCGCCGTTTGTTGTGGTACAGATTCTAATCGGGTTCAGATGCTCTGCAGAGGGAGTCCTGCGCAGTCGGGGGAGAATGGTTCTCCCGGACAGCTCCAACCTCGGATTGAGACGAAACTGCCTCGCCTGCGAAGACGACTGGGAGAGCTTTCCGTCGATATAGGCCACGCCCCCAGGAGCTCTGGGATGAGGTCGTGGACAGCACTGCAACAGGCGGCTGTTCTGCAGGTCTTTAGCTTCATACAAAGTGGAAGAGAGAAAAGGTGGAGGGGGGGTTTCTTTGGTGGAGGGGTAAGGGATATGGTTGCTTTGGTGGTGGGGAGGGGTTTGGGAGGTGGGAAGGGGTGGTGAGGGAGGAGACCAGGGGCGGAGCTAGCAGGGGTATGGGTGAGTGCGCAAATGGTCAAGGGGGTGGAGGTGGGATGATGGGGGCGCAAGTGGCTTGGGGAAATGGGGAGGGTTCTCTTTGATTAGGGTGAAGAGTTAATGGAGGTGTTTAATGGTAGCCTAGGGAAGGGGAGGGGTTGCCTTGGGGAGGGGAAGAGTTGCTTGGGAAGTGGGGATTCCTCTTGGGAAGATGGAAGGTTGTATGGGGAAGGGGGAGGGTTGCTTGGGGAGTGGTGGGAGTAAATGGGGTTTATGGGTCTTGGGAAGGTGAAGGGGTGGAAGGCTGATGTGGCAGATGAGGTGGCAAGAGAGGGAGGTGAAGGGGCAGGTGTGCCCAAGGGAGAGAGAGAGGGGAGGAGAGAGAGAGGGGGCCGCCCCCTTTAGAGAGAGAGAGAGCTAGAGAGGGAGAGGGCTAGAGAGAGAGAGAGAGAAGCACAAATCTTGTGGCAAACTTTTTTTTATCAAATCTTCATTAGCTTCAACTGGTGGGATTGGGGTCCTATTTATAGGAATCCCACAATTCAACATAAGTCCCTGACTTTTGGACTAATGACAACTAACCAAGGGGGACGGGGCGCCCCTGGGCCAAGCCCATATAACTGGGCCCATTAACCAATCTAACTGACATAATGATAATAAACTTAGGTAGATGACTCATTAACCTAGGGACTTGACTCAAATAAAAGAAAAATTACAATGATATGACTCCAGAAAAATATGAAAATTACATAACTCGACTCAAGAAATCAAGACGAACACAATGGCGATCATCGGGACCCATGGAGAAATGGGAAGTGGTAAGCGATGTCCCCATCAGGACCTTTTCTTGATTTTTTCTTGAGCCCCCAATTTTATTGGAGGTTCTGTCCAACACCCCCTCTATCCAAGAATTTTAGTGGAATTTCTAAACGCCTTCACCTATTTTCTAAAAATCACTTTCAGATCTCCACTCAGTTCTGTCAGCCTCTGTCCAGATCCAAATCTTAATAAAACCTTACATAAAAAATATTCCCATTTTCCTCTTTCTCCCCTCTACAACTTTCATGAAGAACTCATCTTCTGATTCGGAAGTCTACCCCACGGTCAACGGCAGTTCTCAGGAAACTTCCCTACTGGCCTGAGATTTCGGGCCCAGTCGAACAACAACTTGAAAAATCGACTAAGGCCAGATCCGTGAAGTTCGAATTTTTCTCTCAGGCCCTAGATCGAAGTACTTCAAAAGAGCTTTCCAATGTTATCTCTTGTGTGTCGATCCAACGTCGGGAGTGATAGCAGTAAGCATCCTCGTCGGGTTGCGCGCTGTAAACCAACAGTATCAGATCCGAGGACAACACCTCCAACTAGTGGAGGTCGAAGCCGCCCGGCCTCCGACCGATGCTCCCGCCCAGCCGCCATCCAGGGAGGCGCGTCTCCAGGGGCCACCATCACAACGGGACCCACCCCGCCAGACTCGGAGGACAGAGTGGTCCGTGGGTCCCACGAACCCGTAGATCGCGCCGTCCGGACAGCACCAAAACGTGGATTCGACACCGACGGAGCGACATCAAGATGCTGCCCGTCAACCCAATTCCCATGACTCCTGGGCCCCACGTGTGACCTTTTACCTCCCTACGTGGAGTGGGTCAAAATTTTTGTATCACAGTAAAAATTTGTTAACCGGGAGTTCGGAATTGGCCGGGGTTGTCTTCCCCACGCTAGGAGCGTGGAGGTAACGATCTCAACTTCTTGGCATTTACTTGCTTAGCTAGTATATGGTCGTATGCCGCTGCTGAGTGCGATAGGAACCTAGCTCGTGAGTCCATGTCACCACTGTGAGCGTGAGAGTGACCCGTCCCATGGCTCGATCTGAGCACGAAAGTGAGTCGACCACCCTTGACTCTGCCGGTTTGTCAACCACGCGGATCCGCGTTTCCCCTCGCTTGGGACGACGAGTGAGCTTGCGTTTCTGTTAGCGACGTATAGCCCATAGGAACTCTTAGTGTTGGGCCAAAGAGTCTCCATTGTTGTATGTTGCTGGTCATGTCCGCATTTAGAGTCTGAGGTCCGCATCACTTAGAATCGGTTCCCGTGTCCGTCCCGCATCAGTTTGGTATCAGAGTCAAGTTGAGTCTAGGGTAGTCATTCGTTATTGCTTAACAAAAATTCAAAAAAAAGGTCATCTAGAAAGTGTCTAAGTCTAGGTGTCACATTTGCATACCATTATTCGGTATATGAAAAGGTGTCGCCCGACCATTAGGTTACGCCTATCGGGGAGGTGATTCACTCGCGTGAGAGGGTCTTCGGATCCCCAGACTCCACCAGTTACCGGATCTTGGTTTAAGTCTAGGGTCTTTAGTGTGCATTAGTTAGTGCATTCCAACCTTGCATAGACGGTCTAGTGTCTTGTCCAAGTGTCGGCATGCCTAGCATGTAGTTCCCCCCAATTTCCCATGGATTACCCATCACCCGGGCAATATGGCCGTTGGTCCACCCATGGGCTTGGCAACCACCCTCTCCACTTTCATAGGCCCGAAGCCTCGGATTTTTATGGCTCCAATGACCCGGGCGACTACCTCAAGTGGGAGGCCGCCATGGACAAATATTTTGAATGTTACACCATGTCCGATGCCATGCAAGTCAGTTTTGCCCAAGTGAGGCTTGTCCACAAATCCGCCAGAAAATGGAAGAGCATTGAGCGCATGAGAGAGGTTAGGAGGCAAAGGCCCATCGAGTCGTGGCATGAGATGAAAGATGAACTTAGGAAGGTCTACTTACCCGGCCCTGTCACCTTCAACCGACCCCACCCAATCACCTCCACCCAAGTGGGCCATAGTCGGAGGCAAAGCGCCGCGCATGTAGAAGAGCCTAGGTCCACGACTAAGCCGAGTTCTTATGGGAGAGCCCATCACATCGCTCCTACTCCAAACCACACCATTACCGAACTCTTCCAAATCATTTCGGATAGAGTGGATATGAGGTGTGCTTATATCGAGTCCTTGGTTTCTCCTTGCCTACCTCCTAGACAGAATGGAACCAAGCACGAGCCTAAGGAGGTAGCAACCGGTAGCCCCAACCCGATGCCATGTAAGGTGCCATCCCAAGGCCCTCTCCCCATCATGATGGATCCTCTTCCCCCACCCACAAGAGCCCCATTGCCTGCACCCCCTGTCCGTCGGGAGGATAAGGGTCAGGACCGACTTATCAGGGAGACTAGTGGGTCACGATAGCAGTGTTATCGCTACCAGGGGTTCGGCCACTTTGCCGGACAGTGTCCCACTCAGACATCTCTAGCCCTAGGGAAAAGGGTTGGAGAAGCCTCACTCTCCGATCTTTATTCGGAGCCACCTCAGCCACAGGTACCTGTGTTTCTAACGGGAAAGCTACTCATAGCCGAGCCACTCCTTAGTTGGCTCAAGCATGGCTTGGTCCCACCTCCCTTCCCATCTATGGACCCCACCCTACCTATAGTGCCGATCAACTCATTCCATACCACTTTCCAGACTAGTCACCATGTGGATACATTGGATGACCTTCTTAAAGGATTAGACTGGCAGTTGACATTTACGCACCTGTTGGCCTCAAGCTTCGACCGACCCATAGGTCATAGCTTCACACATCCATCCTTAGGATCTATTACCTCCGTGTGCACCGTGGGTCATGTCACCACGAAGGTTCTTCTATTCCTCCCTATGCCGGTCGAGCCCGACTTCATTTCCTTTTTCCCAAGGGAGGAATCTTACTTTCTACAAATGACTGCCGTCCCACCTCGCGCAATGAATGAAGGTGATCATTTACATCTTCATGAATTTCATACTTGGGACCATGTCATGGGGAAACCCATCTTGAGGGGACATACTTACTTTGATCCCTTTGATCCCTTCTCTAGTGACCCACCATATCTACTCCCCTTCCTCGAGGGAGTCCACCATTATACCCCTTCCCCACGGGCCGGGCCATCGACACCCATCGAGTCCGTTCACGGGCGAGAGACACCCAACCCTCCTGGTCCACCCAAACCTCCCAAATCTAAAGGACCATCTTATGATTGTATCAACATTCTGTCACACCTAGGGTATGCATGGAACACATTCGGATGTCCTGGACCACCTTGCATATGATTGGGTCAGACTAACCGTTGGGTTGTTTAGGGTCGTGTGTGCATCCGTGTGTTTTTCTTTTTGCTAAGCATGTTAGGAGTCTGCATGACGACGTCCATCGTCACATTGAGGCCAGCAATGCACGGTATAAGGAGCTAGCCGATGCCCATAGACACCACCGTGAGTTCTAAGAGGGTGAATATGTCATGATCAGGGTAAGACCTGAACGGTTTCTCTCTGGAACCGTAAAGAAATTGCAAGCTCGCGGAGCCGGTCCATTTAGAGTGTTGAAACACGTTGGATCCAATGCGTATGTTGTGGACCTGCCCGAGGAATATGGTATAAGCTGAACTTTAATATATCGGATCTAGTTACATATAGAGATCCAGCGGTGATCCCTAGTGAGCCTTTCGAGCCATCTCCTCCCATTGAGAGTGATCCCACACCTGAGTGTCCACCACCAGCCCCATTTCCACGGCAACGAGAGCATATAGATCATATACTAGATGAGCAGGTGACTGTTACCAGGAGTGGATCCTACCCGCGCTACCTAGTGCGATGGAGAGGGCGACCCGCCACCGAGGATACTTGGATCACCCATGAAGAGTTGCAGAGGGTAGATCCGGATCTACTAGAGCGCTACTAGAGCGATGCAGACCCTTACTCAACAGTGTCGAGTTTCTCCCATCCGGGGAGAATTGGTGCGGACACCAGAGCGATCGAGAAGCAGGAACCAGGTGAGCCATCGGTACCGTACGTGAAGCACCACTCGAGCTACATCGGCTTCCATCTGGCTCGGAGACAGTCTGGAGACTTCCCCTTGAGTCTTAGTATTTATCATATTTACTGGGATTTTATTTGTGTGTAATGTGTGTTTATTTGGCTCTATTCGGATTGTAAAAGGGGTTTATTTGTAATTTAGGACCACCTGGGTCTCGCGGGCCCCCCATCTCTTCTCCCATTGATCCACCTCAGCTCTTGGGCCCATGTGGGGTCAGTCAACCCTCCAAGGTGGGCTTCTAGAAGGGTTAGACCAAGGGGGGACAAAGGGTAACAAAATTCAAAATTTGGAACACATAAGTCAAGGGGGTGCCCCATGTATAACATAGTTTATTAGGATTGAAATCTTATTTTATTTGTTCCAAACCACATGGGAGAAATAAATTGTGGACTCTCTCTTTTACCCCCCCACCAATCCTAGATCTAGGGATCGAACTTGTCTTTTTGTATTTTCTATAAGAGCCATGTATTTTCATTTTGAGTGGAATTAATGCATACATTTTATGAGAAATTTCTTGGAGCCCCCAACCTTGTGCGACCTCCCCCTCCTCTCTCCCCCTTCTGCAGCTGAGATGGCTATATTCTGAGGTGAGACGCCTCCGATATCCGTTCTTGAAGCTCGCCGCCGCCGCCGTCGCACCGCCACCGTCGTCGTTGGAGTTATGTGCACCTAGGATAGACCCTTCTTCCATGAATTCTTGCTCCCAACCTCGAAATCTTTTGGTGTCCAAATCTTCAGGGTGAGTTCCAGAGGTCACCCCCACGTCTCATAAAATTTGGTTTGGCTTCTAGTTTTCATTTTCCATTTTTCCATTTTGTTCATCCCTTCCTTCCAGATCTGTCAGCTTTCAGTCAAGATTCACAATAGCTCTGAATTTCCCCACTTCGGACCTCTTCTTGATTTTTTCGTGAGTCCCCAATTTTACTGGAGGTTCTGTCCAACACCCCCTCCATCCATGAATTTTCTTGGACTTTCTAAAGGCCTTCACCTATTTTCTAAAAAATCACTTTTAGATCTCCACTCAGTTCTGTCTACCTCTGTCCAGATCCGACCACCCACCTGTATAAAATATCTTTCCCCATCCAAATCTCAACAAAACTTTACATAAAAAATATTCCAATTTTTCTCTTTCTCCCCTCTACAACTTTTATGAAGAACTCATCTTCTGATTCAGAAGTCTACCCCACGGTCAATGGAAGTTCTCAGGAAACTTCCCTACTGGCCTGAGATTTTGGGCCCTATCCAGCAGCAACTTGAAAAATCGACTTAGGCCAGATCCGTGAAGTTCCAATTTTTCTCTATGGTCTTAGATCGAATTACTTCGAAAGAGCTTTCAAACGATACCTCTTGTGCGTCGATCCGACGTCGGGAGTGATCGCAGCAAGCATCCTCGCTGGGTCGCGCACTGCAAAACAGCATCATCAGATCGAGGAGAACACCTCCAACGAGTGGAGGTCGGAGCCGCCCGGCCTCCGACCGACGCTCCCGCCCGGCTGCCGTCTAGGGTGGCACGTCTCCAGGGGCCACCATCATAGCGGGACCCACACCGCCAGACCCGGAGGACAGAGTGGTCCATGGGTCCCATGAACCCGTAGATCGCGCCGTCCGGATAGCACCAAAACGCGGATTCGACACTGACGGAGCGACATCAAGATGCTGCTCGTCAATGTCATTCCCGTGACTCCCGGGCCCCACGTGTGACCTTTTACCTCTCTACATGGAGTGGGTCAAAAATTTTGTATCACAAGAAAAATTTGTTTACCGGGAGTTCGGAATTGGCCGGGGTTGTCTTCCCGACGCCGGGAGCGTAGAGGTAACGATCTCGACTTCTTGACATTTACTTTCTTAGCTAGTATATGGTCGTGTGCCACTGCTGAGTGCGATAGGAACCTAGCCCGTGAGTCCATGTCACCGCTGTGAGTGACAGAGTGACCCGTCCCGTGGCTCGATCCGAGCATAGAAGTGAGTCGACCACCCTTGACTCTACCGATTTCTCAACCACGCGGATCCGCGTTTCCCCTCGCTTGGGACGACGAGTGAGCTTGCATTTCTGTTAGCGATGTTTAGCCCATAGGAACTCTTAGTGTTGGCCCAACGCGTCTCCATTGTTGTATGTTGCTGGTCATGTCCGCATTTAGAGTCCGAGGTCCGCATCACTTAGAATCGGTTCCTGTGTCCGTCCCGCATCAGAAGGACACCTTCGGGGAAGGTTGCATACGACACGGAAACAAAAACTGAAATGGTGACCTAGAAACAGCCGCTGTTCTAAGCAGCGCACCCGGATCTGTCGCTATTTCACTAGAATTTTTGGACTTTCCATATTTAAGAAATTCATAACTCGCGACTGCGTACGGAGGCGTTCATTAATGAGCGCCCACCTGGATGTCGTCATTTCAAGGAACTTAATTCCGAACAGAAATTGGAAAGAGTTAAAAACAACGACCACACGTACGGTCGTTTACTTTGTGAAATAGCGACATCTCCAAGGGTGTTATTTAAATAGCGACCTGATGATGGTCGTCATATTCAAAGAAAATCTAAAGAAATGGGAAAACCAACTTATTAATCCAATAACGAAGTCCACTTCAGGGCATTACATCGTGACATGAAATTTACCCAACATAGCATCGATTTTGGCGTGTCTACAGCTGCCCTGCCTTGACGTCTGCTTTGTAAGGGAGTGAGATAGAATGGAGTGTAGCAGAATGAGGGTGAAATGAACTGAAAAGTAGATGCCAAGGTGTGATGTGGCACGCCTCCGATACTAAGTGTTGGAAATCTTTCCATGACCCTCGATGAAACAACTTTGGATGATTATGTGAAAGCAACAATTGCCTGGATGAAAATTTAAGCTAACAAAATGTGCACGAGGGCACGAAAAGGGAGACACCATTGGAGAGCGATTACCAGCCAAGATGGACGTGCTGCAACCAAGGTGGATTTGTAAAAATAAAGTGAAGTAAGGTAGGAATCCAAGTAAAGGATGCTTTCAAGGAACCAGCCTAAGCGACTTTATTGAGAGCATAGTACTTGATTTGGAATGGAATATTTCATGTCACTTTGAATTGAGGATGAGTGATCTTCATTACTGACTTAATGTGAGGATTTTCCGACATTGAAACTCAAAGTCCTACATGATACATGCTGGGCTAAAAGAAAAGGTTAAAATAAAATAAAAATAGAAAATAATCAGTGACAATATTGTTAAACCGTCCAGACTTGATTAAGAATCCAGATCTCTAAGTTTTCACTAAGTCGAAGCTCGTTTATCCACGCATCAACTTAGAAATTGGAACCATCGTCCCAAGCCTTGGGCGACTCAACGGCCTATCTGTACGATTAAGATTCCCCTGGAATTATCACTATTTTTGATGAAGGGGAACTCAAATTTCAGGTTTATCAGAACCACAAAGTCCTTGATATGCTATAATATCGTATGTAACATATAATAGAAATGCATACATGAGGAACACAGGGAAAGAAATGTCACCCAAGAAACATCTCGAGCGTTTGGCAATTTTACGCGGCTTATTTTTCTTGCGCTCAAAGATTGATTAGTACCACAAGATATGACATATTTATAAAGATATGCAGGCTATAAAACCCAACTCATTCACAGAAAACAGTGACCCCGCACGAGGGCGCTTTATGAAGAATAAATATATAACGTTAAATTCACATGACATTCAGACATGGTACTGTTCACAAGAAATGGCTACCGCTGAAACGGGCGCTCTATAAATGAATCGCGACATCTCTGCAGGCGCTTTATAAATAGCGAAAAGGTGGAAGTCGCTATTTTCCTTTGTTCCGGAACCCCGTGATCTAACCGAAAATCGAGCATCCAATCCTTGTTAGCTTCGAACTCGAAGTAGAGCATGGCTCTCTCTATAAAAAGAGCCCTGGAGCTCTTCGAATCAAACCAGAACAACTATGTGTTTTCATTCTTCTTTCAGCAGGCTGTGACAAAGAATAGTTCATTCGGTAGAACAAATAATGGAGAGATTGATGCAGTGGCCTTTGAAGAGGACCAAGACTGGTCTTGCAAGAATTAATGAGATTGAAGGACATATTAGTAGAAGAATTGATGCACATCAAGTAAGTGTTAGAAGAACTTAATTCTATATAATCCTTCTCTTCATATTTCTCAAATTCTAATATCATTCTTCTTGTCTTTTCTTCTCCCTTTTTGATGTGACACAATGATGGATGATGATGTTCTGAAACCAGGTTGATGTAAAACTACCCCTTGGACCTAGAGTAGCAAGCAGCACAACGAGTTGGTAACGTCACATTGGCGGATTCACTCGCGTAAGCATACTCGGATCCGTAGAAGGACCGGCGATGGCGGAGAGGGTCCGAGGTTGGACCTCGGGGCTCCAAGGGTTTGGCCAGCTAGGATTAGATCCCAATGAGCCAAGGATGCCCAAAATCAAGGGCGACCGGCACGCCGAGGGCGAGGGTTGAAATGTCACGCTCACAACTCACCCGCGGTAATCACGCAACTAGAAGATAAATCGGGTTCGGGCACTCTCTTACGCCGACGGTACTGAGGATGCAATACTAATTAAGCAAGAGAAAGCCGGCAAAGAGTAGTGTGAGTGGCTCACCTGATCGGCGTGAAGACACCGATCCCGGTCGGAGACGAGGGCGAGCGGGGAAGTGTGGGTTCCCCCGCACACTGCGCCGATGAAGCTTCAAAAAACCTGCTCAAGAGTACATGCACTACACCTCGCGCAGGAGGGTGATCTCGGGGGCGGGAATTAATTGATTACAAACAAACACTACCTCCCGCAGGGAGGGGCGGTAAGCCGGCCAGGCAAGAAGGGTAGATTGATCGAGAAACCCACGAGGAGGAGCCGCTACCGAACCAGACTGCTTGCTGTGGTTGGCGATAGACAGGCGGTGTAGTTGCTGTAGATCTCAGCCAGGAATTTTGCCGATGACGAGCCCAGGGGGGATCTTCTCATAACAGGAACCCAAACACTTCTAATTTATGTCAATTTATTCTGACATCGTCGATGGCTGCAGTGGAGGTCTGAGTAGAGCAACAGCTTCTGGGGCGGATGGCCCCCTGTTTCTGTCTGCAACTTGCAGAAGTTGCCCCGGTCGCTCCTGGATGCCGAATCATGAACCGTTGGAGTCGATGGATCCGTGGACAAAGCCTCTACACAGAAAAGCTGACGGCAACACCTTCTGAGGTCGGGGTGGACAGGGGGACGCCGACGAGTGGGAACTGGTCGCTGCAGACTGCAGGAGGCAGACCCGCGCGATCGAGGGAGAAAATTCGGAACTCTGGCTCCCGGTTGCCGAAAGAGGTCCCGTTTCTTGCTCCTGATCGGGGACAGGGGGAGGAAGAACTTTGATGAAGGAGATTTGGTCTGATTCCTTTATGGTTAGTCGTGGTGTGGCGACGAACTGGGTTGCAGGTTCTGGCCGCAGCGACTACCAGATAGGAACAGTGGATTGCAGAAGTTGTCCCGGCCGCTCCCGGATGCCGAATCTCGAACCGTCAGAGTTTCTGGAACCGTGGACGATCCCTCTGTGCTGAAAAACTGACGGGGAAGTCGTCCGATGTCGGGGTGGACTGGGGGTGCCGATGAGTGGAGGCAGCTCACTGCCACCTGTGGGAGACAGACCCGACCAGTCGTGGAAGAAAGACCAAAAATCTGACCTCCGGATGCCGAATGCACTTCCGCTTCTTGATCCAGAAAGAGGACTGGTGGAGGAAGGTATTCTCAGAAGAACTCGTGGCTTGAATCTTCCACTGTCGGCCGTGGTGCAGCTTTGAACCGGGTTCAGGAGCTCTGCTGATGGAGCTCTGCGTAGTCGGGGGAGATTGGCTCTCCCGGACAGCCCCGAACTCGGAACGGGACGGGATCACCTCGCCTGCGAAGATGACTGGACGCCCTTTCCGGAAAGGTATGGTACGCCTCTGGATGTCACCGTGTGAATCCGGGGAAGTTTCTGCAAGTCGTACCTTCTTCAGCCACCTGCAGACTGATCAAAGGGGGGGAGAGGGGTGGAAGAACTAGGTTGGCCAAAGGAAGAACAATGGGAAGGGGGGTTGGGGGCTGCGACCTAGGGAGGTGAGGGGGGCTGGGAATGAATGTGGTGCAGTCCCAAAGGGAGGAGAATTCGAATTTTAGCTTGGGAGGGGTGAAGGGGGTGCTTAGGGAAGTGAGGGGGTGTATGGGGAATGCCAAGGGGTGCCTTGGAAGAGGGGCTTCCACCTAGGGGTTGGAGGGGGATTAAATGGGAGGTATGGGGAAGGGGGAGGGGTCTTAATTAGGGGAGAATAAGGAGGAGAGAGAGTGAATTTCGAAATTTAGAGAGGGAGAGGGAGAGATGCACTTAAGTGGCTCAAATTTGCTTAATACTTCATTAGCCTCAAAAGAGGGGGGTTGGGGTCCTATATATAGGAAATCCCCATTTTACAAAAAGTCCCTGTGAAAAAAGGACTAATGACAGAAGACCAAGGGGTGGGGAGAGGGGCGCCCATGGGCCAAGCAAATGATATGGCCCAATAAGATATGATAACCCATTAACCCTCTTGGCCACTTAATGAAACCTTAGACTTAGGTAGATGACTTACTAACTTAGGTACTTGACTCAATAAAAGGAAAATTACATGATTTAAGACTCAAGAAAAATGTAAAAATTACATAGCTAGACTCAGAAGCTTGAGATGAGAATAGTGGCAAGCATCGGGACCCACGGGGAAATGGGAAGTGGTAAGTGATGTCCCCATCATACTGTCGGGGTGCGGAAAACTCGACTCCGTCAAGTAAAGGCTCACCGGGGGAGCAGCTCAGGGCGATCCTCATCCTCCAAACTCAACCTGCACCTGCGACCAGGGGACGGCCCCTCATCCTCTCAAGGTGGCCCGGACACACCCTTATGCTGACGATGGAACCCTGCTTGCATAGTATTGCCCCTCTGTGTACACGTCGGGCTCTCAAGGCTATTTTGTGGAAGCTCTCCGGGGTGTCCCTCTTTAAAGGAAGGTATAGGCTCAAAGTACTCACGAGGATTCACCGCGGTGCCCAAATAGGGTGCCGGGTCAGTCGCTTGAGAATTGGGGTATATCCCATAGCCCATTAGTAAATTCAATCCATAAGCCAGTTTTGCCAAAGCCACTTTGGAACATGGAAGGTCCAAGTCCTTGTGCCCTCGATTTGAAGGTGGCCCTAAGGTAGAGCCATTCCAAAGCCACCATCGTGAGGTTACCTTCTTGGAATTCAAGTGCCACTCGTGAATCTTTTGCCCGTTCATTATGATCGTCATCGCCCATTGCTAGATGCTTGCCTGAATGAGTATGCCTTGAGCTACGGTGCGGTGGGGGTGGGAAGTGTGTGGTATGCCATGGGGGACCAGGGCAACCAAAAGTAGACCTATCATGTAGTGATGTTATGATGTCTTTGAAAAATTTGGGAGGACCGGGGCATCCATAGGTGTCCCCCTTGTGAGTGAGTGTGATGAATGATGGAGGACCCGGACAACCATGGATGCTCCTAACTTGCATAAGATGGATGATGAATAGGGGTGGACCTACATATCCAAATGTGAACCTGCCATGCACTGGACCTAGTGTGTATGTGACACAAATGAGATGACTAGCCCTACCGGATGGGGTAAAATGTTGTGGCACATGCATTCCTATCAAGATGGTCCCATCTTTTGGTGAGGGTTGGTTTGGGGGTCTCCACTCATGGGATTCGAAGGGGTCCCAGAAAGTGGACATCTTGGGATGGGTTGATTCCTCATTTCCTATGTGGATGTCACCTTTGGTCATGGCTCTTATGGTGTGGGCTAAGTTTTAGAATGGATGGGTTAGGTTTGACATGGTGTGTGAGGGTAGGAAAAGGTGGGTGGTGGGTAAGGCGACTAGGTCCCAAGGGTTCTTTGACTTCCATTGGGAGGGATCAAAGGGGTCATGGAATGGGTCATCTAGGGGGAGGAACTCTTGGTCCTCATGGTCTTGGGAGAGGTAGTTTTGACTCATCATGGTAGGTTGTGGTAGGAAAATGTTGGTGTTGAGTAAGGTGGGTGGGTATAGGAAGGGATTGAATGGGTCATGGTATGGGTTACCTAGCAACTCTAGGTCCACATGTGGTGAGGAGTTATTCATCTCTATTGAGATTTTTGGGCAAAAGTTGTTGGTGGGTGAGTTAGCCTTGAGAGGATGGCTGGGTTTTCTTCCTGAAATGAGGAGCTCCAATTTAAGGATGGCCTCGGGCTCATCGGGTGTGGGAAGAAAGAGAAGGAGGTCGCTATTGTAGCAACCAACAGTGCAAACCGAAGTGATAGACCCGACACATGGGTGTAGAAGACCAAGGCCCCTAGGTTGGTCGACCATAGGGTTCAACATAGCCGTCAACTCCACTTGCCATGCTAGGCTTTGTAGGAGGTCTCCTAGAGTTTCCACTTGGTAAGAGGATTGGATGGTAGTGTGATAGGTGGAGAAGGGTACTATGGGGAGGTGTCGTTCCATGGGAGGGTTGACATGGGGCAAGATAGGGTGAACCGGATTTTCCTCTAACCATTTAGCTAGGGGCTCACTTATGAAAAGTTCACTCCTATTTAGAGAGGGTGGTGTAAAAGGTGAAGTTCTTTCCTTGGTTTGGGCAAGGGTTTCCTCCAAGGTGGGGAGTGGTTCTAGGGTGTCCACCACTATGATGTCGGGTGTGGGAGTCATGGGTTCCTCTACCAAGGAGGTGAGATGGTCTTTTGAAGGTGGAGTGATGAGGGTCGGTGTATGGTACCCCCGGGGTGGAAGGTAAAGGGAAATTTGGTTCAGGATCGGTAGGGGAAGAAGTGGAGGCCTAGGTTGGGGTAGGGTTGTGGTTGACAGTGGAAGATGGGTTGGGTGGGGTGGCTTGGGTTGGCCAGTCATGGGTGGAGTGTCCCTTACAGGGGAAAGTTGAGGGGTAGTGATAGGGGCTAAGGGGCAGTGTGGAGTATGGGTTTCATGGGAAATTGTGGGTTGGGGTGGGAGTAGGTTGATGGGGTCAGGTTCCCCTCGACCCGACTCTTGGCATTGTGCCTCATATTCTTCTTCCCAATTAAGGGGTGCTTCATGGACTTCAATCCCGTTCCCAATCCTTTGGGGTGGTGGAGTTTGGGCCCTAAGGGAAGTGAAGATCTTCCTGATCTCAACCCTTATCTCTTCCAATGAATCTATGGGTCCTTTGGGTGGTGGGGTTTGGGTCCTAATGGAGGCCTTGGGTTGACTGGGGGGAAAAGGGGGAGTGGGAGTGCTCCTCGGGTTATGGTCCCCACGGTAGGAGTGGGATGGTCGGGGAGCGTAGATCTTCCTAAGCTCACTCTTCATCTCTTCCCATGAGTGAATGGGCTCTTGCCCCCAAACCCTTCTGAATCTCTCTTTGTGTTCCCACATTTTCTTAGCTAGACCCCGAAGTCGTGCCTTGGCCCTGCGGACTCTCTCGGATCCATATACCCAAGTATTTTTAAAGTCTCTTTCCATGGTATTCTCCCACCTAAGATAGGCATGATGATTAGTTCCATCAAAATAAAGGTCCTCATCTACAATGTAGTCCATGTGGAGGGGGTCAATCGGACCATGTGACCAACGAGGGGTATGCACGATGATCGGGTGATGAATGCAAATGCCCTAGGACAAGACTTAGTAGAGACAAGTCTAGAACTTGCTCTGATACCAATTTGATGTGACACAATGATGGATGATGATGTTCTGAAACCAGGTTGATGTAAAACTACCCCTTGGACCTAGAGTAGCAAGCAGCACAACAAGTTGGTAACGTCACATTGGCGGATTCACTCGCGTAAGCATACTCGGATCCGTAGAAGGACCGGCGATGGCGGAGAGGGTCCGAGGTTGGACCTCGGGGCTCCAAGGGTTTGGCCAGCTAGGATTAGATCCCAATGAGCCAAGGATGCCCAAAATCAAGGGCGACCGGCACGCCGAGGGCGAGGGTTGAAATGTCACGCTCACAACTCACCCGCGGTAATCACGCAACTAGAAGATAAATCGGGTTCGGGCACTCTCTTACGCCGACAGTACTGAGGATGCAATACTAATTAAGCAAGAGAAAGCCGGCAAAGAGTAGTGTGAGTGGCTCACCTGATCGGCATGAAGACACCGATCCCGGTCGGAGATGAGGGCGAGCGGGGAAGTGTGGGTTCCCCCGCACACTGCGCCGATGAAGCTTCAAAAAACCTGCTCAAGAGTACATGCACTACACCTCGCGCAGGAGGGTGATCTCGGGGATGGGAATTAATTGATTACAAACAAACACTACCTCCAGCAGGGAGGGGCGGTAAGCCGGCCAGGCAAGAAGGGTAGATTGATCGAGAAACCCACGAGGAGGAGCCACTACCGAACCAGACTGCTTGTTGTGGTTGGCGATAGATAGGCGGTGTAGTTGCTGTAGATCTCAGCCAGGAATTTTTCCGATGACGAGCCCAGGGGGATGTTGTCGTAACAGGAACCCAAACACTTCTGATTTATGTCAATTTATTCTGACATCGTCGATAGCTGCAGTGGAGGTCTGAGTAGAGCAATAGCTTCTGGGGCGGATGGCCCCCTGTTTCTGTCTGCAACTTGCAGAAGTTGCCCCGGTCGCTCCTGGATGTCGAATCATGAACCGTTGGAGTCGCTGGATCCGTGGACAAAGCCTCTACACAGAAAAGCTGACGGCAACACCTTCTGAGGTCGGGGTGGACAGGGGGACGCCGACGAGTGGGAACTGGTCGCTGCAGACTGCAGGAGGCAGACCCGCGCGATCGAGGGAGAAAATTCGGAACTCTGGCTCCTGGTTGCCGAAAGAGGTCCCGTTTCTTACTTCTGATCGGGGACAGGGGGAGGAAGAACTTTGATGAAGGAGCTTTGGTCTGATTCCTTCACGGTTAGTCGTGGTGCGGCGACGAACTGGGTTGCAGGTTCTGGCCGCAGCGACTACCAGATAGGAACAGTGGATTGCAGAAGTTGTCCCGGCCGCTCCCGGATGCCGAATCTCGAACCGTCAGAGTTTCTGGAACCGTGGATGATCCCTCTGTGCTGCAAAACTGACGGGGAAGCCTTCCGATGTCGGGGTGGACTGGGGGTGCCGATGAGTGGAGGCAGGTCACTGCCACCTGTGGGAGACAGACCCGACCAGTCGTGGAAGAAAGACCAAAACTCTGACCTCCGGACGCCGAATGCACTTCCGCTTCTTGATCCAGAAAGAGGACTGGTGGAGGAAGATATTTTCAGAAGAACTCGCGGCTTGAATCTTCCACTGTCGGCCGTGGTGCAGCTTTGAACCGGGTTCAGGAGCTCTGCTGATGGAGCTCTGCGTAGTCGGGGGAGATTGGCTCTCCCGGACAGCCCCGAACTCGGAACGGGACGGGATCACCTCGCCTGCGAAGATGACTGGACGCCCTTTCCAGAAAGGTATGGTACGCCTCTGGATGTCACCGTGTGAATCCGGGGAAGTTTCTGCAAGTCGTACCTTCTTCAGCCACCTGCAGACTGATCAAAGGGGGGGAGAGGGGTGGAAGAACTTGGTTGGCCAAAGGAAGAACAATGGGAAGGGGGGTTGGGGGCTGCGACCTAGGGAGGTGAGGGGGGCTGGGAATGAATGTGGTGCAGTCCCAAAGGGAGGAGAATTCGAATTTTAGCTTGGGAGGGGTGAAGGGGGTGCTTAGGGAAGTGAGGGGGTGTATGGGGAATGCCAAGGGGTGCCTTGGAAGAGGGGCTTCCACCTAGGGGTTGGAGGGGGATTAAATGGGAGGTATGGGGAAGGGGGAGGGGTCTTAATTAGGGGAGAATAGGGAGGAGAGAGAGTGAATTTGAAATTTAGAGAGAGAGAGGGAAGAGGAGAGAGAAAAGAGCTAGAGAGAGAGGGAGAGATGCACTTAAGTGGCCCAAATTTGCTTAATACTTCATTAGTCTCAAAAGAGGGGGGTTGGGGTCCTATATATAAGAAATCCCCATTTTACAAAAAGTCCCTGTGAAAAAGGACTAATGACAGAAGACCAAGGGGTGGGGAGAGGGGCGCCCATGGGCCAAGCAAATGATATGGCCCAATAAGATATGATAACCCATTAACCCTCTTGGCCACTTAATGAAACCTTAGACTTAGGTAGATGACTTACTAACTTAGGTACTTGACTCAATAAAAGGAAAATTACATGATTTAAGACTCAAGAAAAATGTAAAAATTACATAGCTAGACTCAGAAGCTTGAGATGAGAATAGTGGCAAGCATCGGGACCCACGGGGAAATGGGAAGTGGTAAGTGATGTCCCCATCACTTTTTTTCAATTCTCAAGATTATCCACACATCCCAGGGGCTAGGAGATTTACTAAAATCCAATGGCTATCCATCCTTCTCTCCAAAATTACCCTTGACATGAGATCTTACCTCTCCAAGTGGCACCTTTTAGGCTTAGTGTGATGTGGCACAGCCCAAAGACCACTAAATATGATGAGATGACCCTAGGACTTAGACCTGCAAGCATACAAGCGCTCAATGATTCTCACGATGACGATTTTTGCTCACCCGATTCACACGTTCACCCGGTGGGTCCGGGAGATAATGATGAAGGTCCGGGGCGGGACCCAATTGTTCTAATGGACTTACAATGCTAGGGCTGACCCCAAATGAGTCTAGGATACCCAACTTTGTGGGCGGCTGGCCCGCAGGGCGGGGGCTTGGTGGCACTCACTCACGGTCCGCGGTGGACACTAACAAACTAGCATGCAAGTTCGAGCCCTCTTCTCACCGCCGACGAGCAATCAAAGCAATACTAAACTAGCAGGAATAAGGCTACTAAGGATAGTATCAGATGCTCACCTGATCGGTGTGAAGACACCGATCTCGATCGGAGACGAGGGCGCGCCGGGAGGCGAGGGTATGCACCCGATCGCCGCGGCGATGTAGCTTGACCTGAAATTGCAAACGGTACAGCACTACTCCTCACGCAGGAGGGGTGATCTTGGGGTGGGGGTTATGCTTAATACATTTAAAACTACCTCCACGCAGGGAGGGGCCTTCAGCCGGCCAAGCGGGGTGGGAAGATATGCAAAGGAAACCGAGTTTCCAAGCTTCGCCGATTATGTCTAGCTTCTGTAATTCTGGATAGGGAGTCGATGTTGATGCAGCCAGTAACTTCACCGAGCTCAGAATCTGATGAGACTTGCGCCAAAAGATTGCTAACCGGAGAGGGGTGTGGCTTGAATTTTTGGATGACGTTCTGATCTGGGGGCTGACTGCTCCGGTGACTGGAAGATGGATGCAGCTCTGGTCTCTGGCCGAGCTCAGTCTGAAACAACAGGTTGCAGAAGCGGCCACGGTCGCTCCTAAGCTCCAAATCTGGCACCTCTGGACTCGTTGGAATCGTATACAAGTCTACTTTGCAACAAAACAAACGGGGAAGTCTTCTGATGTCGGAGATGAGCTGGATGTCCAGAGAAGTGGACGGTGGTCGGGACAGACTGTGAGGAGGCAGACCGGCGTGGTTGTGGTAGAAAATTGGTATCTCTGGTTGTCGGATGCCGAACGGGATTCTGCCTTCTGTTCCTGGACGCTGACAGGGGGAGGAAGAACTTTGTAGAAGATGCTGAAGGCTGGTTCCTTCAAGGTTCGTCGTGGGAGAGTCTTCTCTGCCGCTCTGGCTTCTGGTCTGAGAAGTTCTGCACAGTCGGAGAAGAATGGTGGTTGCGGACAGCACCGAGCTCGGATGCCGACGAAACCGCCTCGCCTTGAAGGCTGACTTGCAGACGAATCTAGAAATAGGCCTCGCCTCCTGAGTCGTTGAGGGATGACCGTGGCCTCCTCTGCAAATGCTGTAACCCTGCTTCCTGAAACAGGGCAGGAATGAAGGGAAGATGAAGTGGTGGGGAAGGGAATGGCCAAGAGAGAAAGTGGTGGAAGGTGGTTCTACTGGCTATGGGAGGAAGATGAGTGGTGTTTGAGGGGTATTGGAGGCTATGGAGATGGAGGCGGGGGGGGGGGGGGTGAAGTGGGGCTGAAGAGAATATGGTCTGCTAGTGAAGGTGGTGGAGGATGAGGGTGCACAAGAGAGAGGGGTGAGAGGGAGATGGTGGGGGCGAACTTGGTTCAAGGGAGGGGGTTGAGGGGCGGTCAAGGCAAGGGAGGGAAGGTTCAAATTTGAAATGGGTCTAGGGAGGGGTGGGATTTGTGTGGGGAAGTGGTGGATTGTGTTGGGAGGTGGAGGATTTGCTTTGGGACAAAGAGAGGGGAGTAAATGAGGGGCTTGGGGAAGTGGAGGGTCTTAATGGAGGTGGGTGAGGTAGTGGAGGTGGTTGGGGGTTAGAGTAAGTGAGGGGGGGAGGAGGAGAGAGGGTGGGGGCGAACTCCCCTTGGGAGAGAGAGAGAGTGAGAGAGAGAGTGAGGGAAAGAGAGTAAGAGAGAGAGATTTAAGAGGTAAAAGGAAGTGGTTTTTTTTCAATATCCAAAAAGTGAGTACAAGTGGAGAGATGGGGCCTATATATAGGCAACCACTCTTTACATGACCAAAATGTCCCTGACAATAAGACAAAAGACCGAGCATAACCTAGACTCAATCCTATGGGCCCATAACTAAGGAAATAAGGCCCAATTAAGCAAAATAAGGGAAATGGACTAGAACCACATGACTCAATAAAGGAAAATACATAAGATAGGACTCAATAAAAGGAAAATACATAAAATGAACCTGGGAAAATGAAGATAACAAGTGGAGACCATGATCAATCCATATCAAGAGTGTGTAGACGACCAAAGCTAGAGGGAGTGTCGTGAGATGCCCTCATCAAATCCCCCGGGGTGGGGAGAACTCGACCCTGTCGAGTATGGGTCTGCCTGACTGTCGTACTGCTCCATCATGTCGGGGTCCAGGCGCATCAAATCCTCCCGACTCACCCATGCATCCTCGGTCGGGGGACGGTTCTTCCACCTAACCAGATAGCGCTGATACACCTTGTGTCTTGTAATGATACTCTGCTCATCCAGTATTGCCTCTATCTGCTCTCGTCGGTCTCTTAAGCTGGGAAGTGGAGTCCCTCCGGGAGTGTCTCTCATAAGGGGGGGTAAAGGCTCAAGCTCCTCACTGGGTTCCACCGCGGGGCCTTTGTAGGGTACCAGGTCCGCCACGTTGAAGGTAGGGTGCACCCCATAGCTCTCTGGTAGGTCAAGCTCATAAGCATTGTTGCCAAGTCGTCGTAGGACTCGAAAGGGTCCCGACCCTCGTGCCCTCAACTTGGAGGCAGACCCGGGAAGGAGCCGCTCCATCCTCACCATCACCGGGTCTCCCACTTGGAATTCACAGTGGCGTCGGTGAGCATCTGCCCGTCTTTTGTAAGCCTCATTGCTTTTCCCTATATGCTTGCGGATGTCATCATGCAACTCTTTGATATGCTGTGCAAACGACTCAGCTGAGACTGACACCCTAGCATGTGGGGGAAGGGGAATGAGATCCGAGGGCTTTCTAGGCCTAAAACCATGCACTACCTCAAATGGACTTTTGCCTATTGACCTATTGACGGAATCATTGTAGGCAAACTCGGCCTGAGACAAGAGGAGATCCCAATTCCCAGGGTGATCCCCTACAAGGCATCGGAGCAAGTTCCCAAGGCTTCGGTTGACGACCTCAGTTTGGCCATCGGTTTGAGGATGATAGGCAGTGGAGAATTTGAGGAGGGTCCCCATCAAGTGCCATAGAGTCTTCCAAAAATAACTAGTGAACTTCACATCTCTATCGGACACAATAGTCTTAGGTAACCCATGGAGTCGGACTACCTCATCAAAGAATAATCGGGCGATCCTAGAGGCATCAGAGGTCTTGGAGCAGGGGATAAAGTGGGCCATCTTTGAGAACCTGTCAACCACTACAAAGATGGAATCATGTTTGCGCAAGGTCTTTGGTAGGCCAAGAATGAAATCCATGCTCAAATCCTCCCATGGTTGGTCGGGTATGGGTAGTGGTGTGTAAAGCCCGGTGTTTTGTCTTACTTGCTTGGCGGATGCACATATGCGGCATTGTCCCACAATGTGGGCCGCATCCTTCTTGAGACTGGGCCAGTGGAATTGCCTCTCAACCAACTCTATGGTTTTGTGGACCCCAAAGTGACCAGCTAGGCTACCACTATGTAACTCCCAAACTAGGAAGTCCCTAAGTGAAGTCCTAGGTATGCAAAGCCTATCCCCTTTGAACAGATATCCATCTTGAAGTATGAACCCCTTATACTCCTTGAGTGGCTGGGTGGAAAGGGTGTTGTAGTGAGTCCCAAAGTCGGGGCAATGTGGGTATTCCCCTTTGATTCTCTCAAATCCGGTTACCTCCACTTGGACGGTGGAGAGTAAGGCTACCCGCCTACTTAGTGCATCGGCGGCGCGGTTCTCACTACCCATCTTATACTTGAGGACAAAGGTGTAGGCTTGAATGTATTTTACCCATCGGGCATGGCGGGCATTGAGCTTTTGTTGAGTGTTGAGATATTTCAAAGCCTCATGGTCCGAGAAGATCACAAATTCTTTGGGTAGGAGATAGTGCCTCCAATGCCGGAGGGATTGAACCACAGCATAAAGCTCTTTGTCATATGTGGAGTATCTCGTCCTAGCCTCACAAAGTTTTTCACTAAAGTAGGCTACCGGGTGACCCTCTTGGCTAAGGATACCTCCAATCCCTACCCCGGAAGCATCACATGTGACCTCAAAGACCTTTGAAAAGTCGGGTAGGCAAAGGACCGGGGCTTGGGTCATTTTCTCTTTAAGCTCTAGGAAGGCTTTGGAGGCTGCCCTAGTCCAAACAAATGTGCCTTTCTTGAGGCAATCTGTGATAGGAGTGGTGATAGTGCTAAACCCCCGGATGAATCTCCTATAGAAGGTGGCTAGCCCATGGAAGCTTCGGGCGTCATGAATGGTTTTGGGCTCGGGCCACTCAAGAATAGCTTGGACCTTTTCGGGGTCCATGGATACTCCTTGGGATGAGACAATAAATCCTAGGAAGGCTAGTTGATTGGTCAAGAAATGACACTTCCCGGGATTGGCAAAGAGACTCTCTTTCCTAAGGATGGTGCACACTTGTTTGAGGTGATCGAGGTGGGCTTCCTTGGATTGGCTATATATGAGGATGTCATCAAAGTAGACAACTAGAAAGATGCGAATGAAGGGCCGGAGGACCTCGGTCATGAGACGCATGAAGGTACTTGGTGCATTAGAAAGGCCGAAAGGCATAACAAGCCATTCATAGAGACCGTCCTTAGTTTTAAAGGCGGTTTTCCACTCGTCCCCGGGCCTAATGCGGACTTGGTGGTAGCCACTTTTGAGATCAATTTTGGAGAAGATGGTGGCTCCCGCTAGCATGTCTAGCATGTCATCAAGCCGAGGGATGGGGAACCTATATTTGACCGTTATCTTGTTGACGGCTCGGCTATCTACACACATGCGCCAAGTCCCATCCTTTTTGGGTGTAAGAAGAGCCGGGACGGCACAAGGGCTTTTGCTAATTCGGAGGAAGACCTTCTTGATGAGTTCTTCAATTTGCCTCCGAAGCTCGGCATGCTCGGTGGGGTTGAGTCGGTAGTGTGGGAGGTTGGGCAAGGTAGCCCCGGGCACGAGGTCGATGGCATGTTGCACATCTCTCATAGGTGGTAGTTTGTCCGGAAGCTCCTCGGGAAATACATCATGGAAGTCCTTACGGAGTTGATGAATTTCTAGGGGGTGTGGATCGGTTGGGGTGGATTCCCCTAGACAAATGACAATGGCACATACTTGATCCCCTTGGTTGACTTCTTCCTCAAACTCTTTCCTAGTGACAAGGTGTAGGCTCCTAGGAGGCTCTTTGATGTTACTAGGACTAGGACTTGATGGGGTGGGGTTTGTTGGTGTTGGGATGGGGGGAAAGGTAGTGGGTCCCTCAAGGGAGGGAGAGGCCTTCTTAGGTAGAGTGCGGGGTGGAGATGGGTTGAGTTGGATCTTCTTCCCCTCATGAATGAAGATGCAAGCGTTGGTTCTTCCTAAGAAGGTGGCATCTACATCGTAGATCCAAGGCCGTCCTAAAAGGATACTCCCAACTTCCATTGGAAGGATATCACACCACACTTGGCCTTGATAGGATTGGAATGTAATTGGGACAAGGCAACGGGCACTAACGGGCATGGAGGTGGTATTAATCCATGCTACCCTATATGGGTGGGGATGTGGGGAGGTGGTAAGGCCCAAAAGTTTAACGGTGTCGGGTGACACCACATTCACACTACTTCCATTGTCCAATATGACCTTCCTAATATGGCTCCCTATTCTTATGTAGGTGTGGAATATGGTGTTTCTTCTCCAATCATGCTCTTGGTTTTGAGTGAGGGTGCATCTAACCACCCCGAGGTGGGATTCGGTGGGTGGAGGAGGTTGTTCTTGGTTGCTCTCTATGTAGTGGTTCTCATACTCCTCCTCCCATTCAAGAGAGGGTTCATATACCTTAATCTCTCCTTCAAATTCAGCTTGGGGTTGGGGGTTGGTCTCCTCTATGAGTAAGTTTGATGCTCCCTTGGTGGGGCATTGATTGGCAAAGTGTCCATACCCATAACACCTAAAGCATTGCTGCCCACTTTGATGGTTTGGGGTCACCTTAGTGTGAGGGAGAGTGGGTGTCGAATTGGGCCTATTGGGAGTTGTGTTTAGGGGCCCACTTGCGGGGCGGAATGGTGGATTGGCATTAGGAGGGGTGACCCGTGTGGGAGGAGTTCCCATGGGTGTAGGAAGGAGACCTCTTTGGGGTGGTGGGGGGTTGGCCCGAGGTGCCATGGCTCTAGGGTCCATTCCCCGAGGGGGAACCATTCGCGTGTACCGAGAGAATTTCTCGGCATCCCGAGCTACTTGGTAGGCTTGCTCTAAAGTTGTTACTTGACGCATGAATAGTTCCTTTTTGATATGGAATTGAAGCCCATTCCTAAAGCGGGAGAGTGTGACGGAGGGGTCCTCTTGGACTCCACATTTGAGGAGGTAGTAGTCAAACTTTTCAATGTATTCCATAACGGTCTTTCCTTATTGAGTCAAGGCTTGCCATTCATCTCGGATGTTTTGATGGTAGGAGGGTGGGACATATTTGAGTTTGAGTTGGTCTTTCATGGCCCCCCATGTGGTGATTGGAACTTCCCTCCTAACTATCCTTAAGGCTTCAACATTCATCCAATGAGTCTTGGCAAGTTTGGTTAATTGCATCTTTGCAAGTCGGACTTTCCTATCCTCGGTCATTGGGTACCAATCAAAATATTGATCCATGGCTGCCTCCCAATCTAAGTAGATGCTCGGATGATGAGATCCATCAAAAGTGGGAGCATCGACTTTCACAAGTCTCATTAGTTGGTCATCCGGGTTGTCCCGGGGAGGCCTCTCATTCCTTCTAGGGGGTGGGTCCCTTTCCGGTTCGGGAGGGGGGTCAAGGTTGAGTCCTCCTATGGCTGGCTCCACATGTGGAGGGGGATCTCTCCTATCTCCTTCCCTTGGAATAGGTCTATTTTCCTCAAGTTGTTCAAGCCGGGCCGTAATACCGTCAAGCCTTCCCATAATTTCGGTCATGTAGTCCACAAGAAACCTCATTTGGTCGGGAAGCTCATGCTCATTGTGAGGGGGATTTCCTTGGGGATTGGGATTCATGGTGTTATTGGAAGAAGATGGATTGCCTTGATAATGAGTTTCACTATGGGTGGTCATGCAAGGTTGGGTGGGCTATGCAAGGGTGTGCGAATGCACCTAAGAAAGACTTAGTGTGACCCAAGACTAGACTTGTAAGGACAAGCCTATGACCGCTCTGATACCACTTGATGTGGCACAGCCCAAAGACCACTAAATATGATGAGATGACCCTAGGACTTAGACCTGCAAGCATACAAGCGCTCAATGATTCTCACGATGACGATTTTTGCTCACCCGATTCACACGTTCACCCGGTGGGTCCGGGAGATAATGATGAAGGTCCGGGGCAGGACCCAATTGTTCTAATGGACTTACAATGCTAGGGCTGACCCCAAATGAGTCTAGGATACCCAACTTTGTGGGCGGCTGGCCCGCAGGGCGGGGGCTTGGTGGCACTCACTCACGGTCCGCGGTGGACACTAACAAACTAGCATGCAAGTTCGAGCCCTCTTCTCACCGCCGACGAGCAATCAAAGCAATACTAAACTAGCAGGAATAATGCTACTAAGGATAGTATCAGAAGCTCACCTGATCGGTGTGAAGACACCGATCCCGATCGGAGACGAGGGCGCGCCGGGAGGCGAGGGTATGCACCCGATCGCCGCGGCGATGTAGCTTGACCTGAAATTGCAAACGGTACAGCACTACTCCTCACGCAGGAGGGGTGATCTTGGGGTGGGGGTTATGCTTAATACATTCAAAACTACCTCCACGCAGGGAGGGGACTTCAGCCGGCCAAGCGGGGTGGGGAGAGATGCAAAGGAAACCGAGTTTCCGAGCTTTGCCGATTCTGTCTAGCTTCTGTAATTCTGGACAGGGAGTCGATGTTGATGCAGCCAATAAATCCACCGAGCTCAGAATCTGATGAGACTTGCGCCAAAAGATTGCTAACCGGAGAGGGGTGTGGCTTGAATTTTTGGATGACGTTCTGATCTGGGGGCTGACTGCTCCGGCGACTGGAAAATGGATGAAGCTCTGGTCTCTGGCCAAGCTCAGTCTGAAACAACAGGTTGCAGAAGCGGCCACGGTCGCTCCTAAGCTCCAAATCTGGCACCGCTGGACTCGTTAGAATTGTATACGAGTCTACTTTGCAGCAAAATAAACGGGGAAGTCTTCTGATGTCGGAGATGAGCTGGATGTCCAGAGAAGTGGACGGTGGTCGGGACAGACTGTGAGGAGGCAGACCGGCGTGGTTGTGGTAGAAAATTGGTATCTCTGGTTGTCGGATGCCGAACGGGATTCCGCCTTCTGTTCCTGGACGCTGACAGGGGGAGGAAGAACTTTGTAGAAGACCCTGAAGGCTGGTTCCTTCAAGGTTCATCGTGGGAGAGTCTTCTCTACCGCTCTGGCTTCTGGTGTGAGAAGTTCTGCACAGTCGGAGAAGAATGGTGGTTGCGGACAGCACCGAGCTCGGATGCCGACGAAACTGCCTCTCCTTGAAGGCTGACTTGCAGACGAATCTAGAAATGTAGGCCTCGCCTCCTGAGTCATTGAGGGATGACCGTGGCCTCCTCTGCAAATGCTGTAATCCTGCTTCCTGAAACAGGGCGGGAATGAAGGGAAGATGAAGTGGTGGGGAAGGGAATGGCCAAGAGAGAAAGTGGTGGAAGGTGGTTCTACTGGCTATGGGAGGAAGATGAGTGGTGTTTGAGGGGTATTGGAGGCTATGGAGATGGAGGTGGGGGGGGGGGGCGAAGTGGGGCTGAAGAGAATATGGTCTGCTAGTGAAGGTGGTGGAGGATGAGGGTGCACAAGAGAGAGGGGTGAGAGGGAGATGGTGGGGGCGAACTTGGTTCAAGGGAGGGGGTTGAGGGGCGGTCAAGGCAAGGGAGGGAAGGTTCAAAGTTGAAATGGGTCTAGGGAGGGGTGGGATTTGTGTGGGGAAGTGGTGGATTGTGTTGGGAGGTGGAGGATTTGCTTTGGGACAAAGAGAGGGGAGTAAATGAGGGGCTTGGGGAAGTGGAGGGTCTTAATGGAGGTGGGTGAGGTAGTGGAGGTGGTTGGGGGTTGGAGTAAGTGAGGGGGGGGGGAGGAGGAGAGAGGGTGGGGGCGAACTCCCCTTGGGAGAGAGAGAGAGTGAGAGAGAGAGTGAGGGAAAGAGAGTAAGAGAGAGAGATTTAAGAGGTAAAAGGAAGTGGTTTTTTTCAATATCCAAAAAGTGAGTACAAGTGGAGAGATGGGGCCTATATATAGGCAACCACTCTTTACATGACCAAAATGTCCCTGACAATAGGACAAAAGACCGAGCATAACCTAGACTCAATCCTATGGGCCCATAACTAAGGAAATAAGGCCCAATTAAGCAAAATAAGGGAAATGGACTAGAACCACATGACTCAATAAAGGAAAATACATAAGATAGGACTCAATAAAAGGAAAATACATAAAATGAACCTGGAAAAATGAAGATAACAAGTGGAGACCATGATCAATCCATATCAAGAGTGTGTAGACGACCAAAGCTAGAGGGAGTGTCGTGAGATGCCCTCATCATAGTGACCCATGCTAAACATTATAATGACATTCACTTTGATTGGGCTGCCATAGGAGCTCTTATAGAAATATGGCACCCACATACCCATACCTTCTTATTCCCCACCTTTGAAGCCTCCATCCTTTTAGAAGAAACATAGATGCTTCTAGGATTGAAGGGCCTAAAGCAAGGAAAGGAAGAGAAGATGGCAATCATGCGAGAACCCGTAAGTGCCATAGAGATTCTAACAAGCCTAATCCCAAGCCAAAACATGATAATTCAAATAAGAGCCACAAGAGGGATAAATTTGATGAAGCTTGCGGCCTGGGTGTATAAATCTTTGGGAAAGGAGAACCAAGAAGAGGAGATGGAGTTGATTATGAAGGCTCTAGTGATTTGCCTCGCAGGGGCACTACTCTTCCCCTCGGTGGATGATTTCTTAGAGGAGGAGCAATTGAGCGCTATATATGGAATATGGGAAGACAAGAGAATTGGTCCGGTGGTCTTGGCTCATCTCTATAGTGGGCTTACCTCAGCTTCTATGGGGAGGCCCCTATATGGGTCTATGCTATTGCTCACTAGTTGGGTAGACCTCCATTTTAAATTTGATCCATGTGAGGAAACCCAACAAGCCTCTAGGATTTATTCTAAGAGTCCACTCCACTACATGACGGGCACACTAGGATTATGTAAGAGAGTGGTCAACCGAGTACCCAAGCTTAAAAAAGAGTGGATTGGCGTGGCCACTTCAAGATGATGCCACGAAATGCCTTTACATGTGCACCGGGGTTCCTCAAGACCCAAGATCTCATGCAAGGCTCTCCTCCGGAGTGGAGCTAAGGTTAATTGTTGCCACCGAGTTCGTGCTCTACAATGCCCACCGGTGCCTCTCACAACTAGGCCTTCCCCGCCATCTATTTGAGGAAGCCTCTCATCTACCACCAATCAAAAAGATGTTGAGTATATCCAGGTGATTTTGATGATAACCAAAACTCAGGTTATTTGTTTTATCACGTACTAATGGTTCGACTATGAAGGTCGTTTTTAACACACATTCAAGCCTACTTTACCATGTAATAATCTGAAGTGTTTAAACCCACCCAAATGCATAAATCACTGTTTTGGGTTCTAAACCACCCAGGCTGAGGTTAAATTCACTCACATTGATTGGAACAAGGTAGTCATAAATCAATTATTCACATATCATATTTGATTGGCTAACCTTTAATTTTTGCAGGAAACCCAGCCAGCAGTCGACCGCCAGCCTATAGCGGTCGACCGATTTTCCCAGGGACGAATGGCCAATTCCCTACAAAATTTCGGTCGACCGCCCCTATGCACAGGTCGACCGCCAGCCTCGAAAAGCCCCTATTGTTGACCTTTTGATCTAAACGTGGGAAGCCTTTCTTAAAGGATTTGTTTAATCCCAAAGCCACCAATCTACCCACGATTTGTGGATCTGGTTCTGGCTTGTCTCTAGACCATTCAAGAGTTATAAAAACATCTCATTGAAGCTTGAAACCCTAATCAATCAAAGGAGACCAAGGGAGGCTATCAAGGGGAGATTCAAGATCTAGTACTGTAGCCATGAACAGTGCTCCGAGAAGAAAGAGCTTCATCCATCTTCATCCATCTTCTTCCATCTTCAAGCAACATCTAGAGCAGATCAACCCCAAGCCAAGAGGAGATCAAGCTGCATCCAAAACCATCTTCATCAACTAAGGGGGAGCTTGAATCTAAAGTTTTCCTTTGTGTTTTCCATTCCAATCTTGATGGGCTTTAATTTTTATGTTCTTGTAACATTCAAACATCTGTGTGTGTGTGTGGATGTCACGCCCCGAACCGATAGCAGCGGAACGTGTCGTTTGCTCGGAACGTGGCAGTTAAACAGTCATGAATAATCAAGAGCAATAGCATGAGACCAAATAAATTGGAACAACATAAAAAATTTTATTTCAAATATAAGTCTCTTACAAGAACTTGAAGACTCAACTATGTCACTATGAAAGAAAAGGAGATGATGAACTAATAGACTTAGACAATATAACTAAATAAGAGACACCATGCTAGACTCAAGAAAGATAAAAGACTCGGGTTCACTAGATTTTGAAGCTCGCTTGCACACGTGTCCCTCCCATGTGAGTCTTGGTCTCGCTAGCCACCTGATTACCTGAAAAATGTTGGAATAGAACTGGGTGAGCGAACACTCAGTAGGAATTATATCTCAAGAACAAGCGATTGGTTTAAGTAATTACATTTTTATATGCAAATGCAAGTAAGGCTATGCTTGTAGAAATAACCGAGCAAGTGAAACAAAACTAGTAAGAATTTAACAACGTCGTGCAAAAACTTTCAAGCAAGAGATATCCAAGAGAGATTTATAGAATATTGGCTATTTCACGCAAGTACTTGCCCATTCCAGGCCACGCTAGTCGAGTCACACAAGTCAAGTCACGCACGCAAGTAATATCAAGTAACATCACGAAAGAGAGAGTGTGTGGAATGCCAAAGATCAAACTAGTCATGCACTTCGGTGCAATGCCAGACACCGTGATCAATATAACTCCCATGGGCGCAAGTACTTTCGGGTGCTTCTCCCGGGACCAGATCGGGCCCTATATGCACAGCATTAAAGATAGATCTTGACATCCATGATAGTTCATAGCCAATAAAGAGTTTCAAGAACAAGCTTTAATAGGATGATAGGATAAGATTTTATGGAATTCAAGGACAAGGCCCTTGAGTAAGGACAGACATGCAATAAAATCCACGTGAAAGCATAGAAACCATGACATGTCAAAAATTTGGGCGGAATTGGCGCCTAGATAGGTTACCATGAATAACTTGAATAGATGACTAACAAGATAGTCACCAATTCAATGGACACGAAGCAAGCTGAAGAATCGGCACCTTACTATAGGATACCCAATTCAATATATTGCCTAGTGGAATAATCACTCATTCCACTGGCTAAGAGAATTCTCTCATGGGCCAAGAATAGCACCATGAAAGGGCCGGGTTACCACGTTTCTCCAGAGTGACATGGCATTAAAACGGGTATAAGGTGTTTAAGGTACAACCAGCTCAATCGGCCTTGAGGGAATCCAAGACTACGAGGAGACTTACGGAGGTCCCGATGACTAACTTGCTAGTCCGAAGGAATGGAATGTCCAACGGAGAGCTCGTATGTCGCCGAGAGTTGAAGTGTATAACGTGAACCAATCATGAAACATGGACTCCATCTACAGACTTGAGATGAGAGTGCCAGAAGACCCGCGGTATGGGTCAAAATCGGAAGAAAACGGTGAGAACATGAATACATTAATTATAGAATTCATGTCCATCCAATTCAATAATTAACTATAATTAAATAAACTTATATTAATTAATGTCCATGAGTGACATCATTTATTAATTAGCGTCTACATAGAGAGACATTAATTTTATGATTTTTATCTTAATTTATTTAACAAGAATTCACGTCAATATCTATTTAATTGAATAATTTCAAAAATATACATTCAAAGAGACATTAATTTATATAAAATAATTTAGAAAAATAGAATATATGATAATTAGGAGAAAAATTCAAGGATTCCAAAAATATAATTTTTAAAATTTTCTGTTGCATAATTTTGTAGATATGGATTTTAAAAGATATAATTACAAGTTATATATATATATATATATATATACTTAAATAATTTGATGACTATTTACGATGGCCTCAAAAACACTTTGAACGACATCAACCTTGTCGTCATTTCAACAAATTCTCAATCTTCAAACCTCCGGTTCTCGATGTACACATGTCGGAATCACGTGTTCTATATATCGAAATGACGGGCTCGAAAAACTCTACCTAACCCGACATTCAAAATAATTTTTCGTTGAGAGATGGGGGATCTTGAGATAGAGGACACGAAAAATGGTGCAACCACTCTTACTACCTCGGTCACCTCCCCAACACTACACCCATAAAATTTCATAGCCAAAGGATACTCCGGTGATTAGAAACGAGTCGTCAAAAGAAAAATCTATAACTAGTATGCTACAGTAATAATGCTATTAACCGAGTAACATGATTATATATATATTAAATTGTTTAATTTATTTAAGCTTATAGCATATAAGGCATGACAATTTAGGAATAATCATGAGGATTTAAGAAGTATATTTATCCAGAATTTTTTTGGTGGGTGATTACTTGGTTATAAAAATCCTTAACGTGCTGAGATTATTTAAGATAATTAAGCAGTAATCTAAACTTAAGCAATCAATGGTAACAAAACATGAGTCTTAAACATGCAATTTAACTACTATTATCTTTGGGCTTCAGTTATTGAGAAAACCTACCTTTGTTGAAGATCGGAAGATGAACAGGTTGAATGGACTTCAAGAATCTATACTCTGTCTTGTACAGAGTATGGTGGGGGAAAGAGGATGGCGCCAAGGCTTGCAGGATGGGCTTTTAACTGCAACAGGAGGAAGAAAAGGAAGCGGAACCGCCCCTCTTTGTTGCAGTCACGGTCATAGGATGAAGTGGAAGGAAGAAGACTCTCCTCCCTTTGTGGCATCACTGCAACCGGAGGAATGGAGGCTCGGCCGCTTCCTCACGTTCACAGCAACGTGACAAAGGCTTGGGTCTTTAATGCAACAGGAGGAAGAAGTCAAAGAACTTATTATGTTCTTCACGTACTGAATAGCATCAGGTTGTTGAAGAAAAGAGCCAACATGTTTGGCTCGATAGAAGGGGGGTATTTATAGGAGAAAGAATCCTAATGGATTCTAGGAGTTTGATTAGGACTAACATTTTCTAGGTAGAATCCTTACTAAACTTAATTACCCACGTATCGATCTCTTTCCCTAATCAATACTTACCCCGGATAACATCCCTGTTCGATCCAAATACCAACGGGTTCTGTTGGAAATGACGTCTAGGATTGGGGCATTATTTCAATAAATGACGCTCGTATACACAGTCGTCAATTCTTTAATTGATGACTTGCTTAGAGGCGTCATTCATCTTTCAGTATTTGTTAATTTAAGGTGTCACGATCTTCCTGGATTTTTATCTTTTTTTCTTGATGTGACCTTGTTGGGAAATTTTAGGGGTATGAGTTTTCCATTTTTCTCTATTTGTTCATGTAATTAGTTTTCCAAAATTGTTTAATTTAAAAATTGGCACTATTCATTTATAATAAAATAATGACTTTGTTTAAGTCGTTTCTTACGTAAACAACGCCTAAAGCAATGTCATCATTTACATTTTGGCCATTTCTCCACCCCCCTTGGAAGGACCGAAATCGTATATATGTCCATTCTATTATCATTTATGTATTTAAATCTTATTTATATATATCCTTCTTCCTTTAAATAAAATTATATTATAACTATAAGAAATATAAAATTTTCTAAATTATTAATAAAATATAAATTGATATTTTCTCTGAGATTTGTTGATTCTTAATTCAAATAAAATTGCGTTGTGCATTAAATGCTCACATAAAAATAACATGTTGTTCTTAAATTTATTATAATACAATAGTAGGGTCCATGAGTTCTTTTTTTGTGAGACTTCTTAGGCTGTCAGGGGTTGTGTACAGAGTTTGGCCTTAATTATTTACGTTGTATTATATTGCATTATATATATATGCACATATATATGGATGAGTGGGTTGAGACTTAAGGGCCCTTATTTGTGTCAATATGTTGTTATCCATTTTTCCCAAGACTTGTTATTTGTCATATTCGTATTCTAAAGGCCCTTACAATGTGTGTGGGTTTCATATATCTAAACTCATTTGTTATTTACTAACCCTCGTATATCTATTAATAATTTGTATGTATATAGAGATTTTATTCCTCATAATTTCTTTAACTTTTATTTGTCCTTGTCATGGGTATCAGAGACAGGTTCGATCCTAGATAAATTTTTACTTCCATTCCAAAAGGTAATATTAACTAGTTTTTTTATAAATTTTAGGAACCTTATTAACTATTTATAGAGATATGCACATATCATCATGTATAGGTTATTTTTCTTTTCAAACCGTAAATATATTGATTCCTATTTCAAAATTACCGGACGTTATAGTGGATCTACGAAGATTCGTGTGTGTGTGTGTGTGAGTGATCTCCTTGTTCTTCATCCTCCTTTGTGTTTCAGTGCGTGTGCACCTTCGTGGGAGTTCTGAACTCACACGAGTGTGTGTGTCTTGATCTTGTAACTTTCTACAAGATAGTGTGTGAATCCTCGCGGTCGGTGAGGGGTGGATGTAGGTTGCAATTGTTACATCCGAACCACCTAAAAATTGAGGTGTTCTGTGTGGTTTGCTCCCTATCTCCTACTTCCAGTTCTGATCTAGCGTGTTTGCTTGTCGCATCGTTATCTAGTTTCATTGTTTAGATCGAGCTATATTAACTCTTTTACGCGAGATCCTTGGTATATCAAAAGGTAGCTTCTGATTGACATAGTCAATCCTCTCGGAAGGAAAATACTTTGTGTGAGAGGAACTTCGGATTCCCAGACTCCGCCTAGTACCAAGGAACTGCTATAGGGGTTGTTTTAGCCAGTTTCACCTTGTATTTCTTCTGATATATTCCTATTTGTTGTTTGTTCTTCATATATCTTTTAAATTTCTTAAAAAGGACTTAAAATCTGTCGTCACCCAATTCACCCCCCCTCTTGGGTGTCATTGATCGTAGGACTTCAATTGGTATCAGAGCTAAGGCTGTATCTTTCACAGATCTAACGATCTAGAGTGAGATCCGGATCAATGGCAAAAAAGGTTCTGATGCCCGAGGGTCACTCCATTAACCGTCCTCCCTTCTTTGACGGCTCAAACTGATAAGTACAATATGAAGTGATCTAGAAGGGGAGGGGATGAATAGATCACGGTTTTTCGTAGAATTAAAAAAATACTGCAGAGTATATTGCTAAACGCAAATAACCTCAAGCTCTGACTATCGAAAATGATGTAGTGCAGTTAATAGCTCACGCAAATAGAAGGCATACCACAATAATACCACAATCGATCACACAAGGACTCAGAGGATTTTAAGGTCGTTCGGTCCTTCAGACCTACATCCACCCCACACTCAAACCGAGTGTGGCTTCACTAAAGGCTGGGCAACACAGCTTGCCAGACAACTGCTGATACACAGCTTCCCAGGAGAACAACCTCTCATCTTCCTCCTACCCGGAGGGAACCTCTAGCGACCAGCAGTCACTAGAACCCAGAGACTCACGTCTCTCTTCCTCTTTACCAAGAGGGAACCCCACTAGTAGCAGCCCTGCTACTAGTGAACCAGAGGTCGAAGACCCCTCTTCCTCCCAACCCGGAGGGAACCTACAAGCAGCTCACCTGCTGCTTGCAAACCGGAGAATGAATCTCCCTTCTCCTGATCTCACAGGAGGACCCCGACCTCAATCCAGAGGATCGGAAACACAAACAAGGACAGTAGAAGAAAGATAAGAATAATAAACGAAAAATACGAACGAAGGAAATCAAATGCCAGAAAATGGAAACAATGTAGCTCAACACAGAGCAATAGACTTCGGATTTGATCCGCAAGTCAGAACAACTCTTCTGATCACTCTTCTGCTCTCTCTCTCTTTTTCCCTCTGCTATTCTTTCTTCTTTCTTTTCTTTTCCTGGATCGAAGGGCTCTCAATTTTCCTATTTTTTCTTCTATGCCTCTCTTCTTCGATCACCTTCATCTGAGGACGAAGGATTCTATTTATAGCAGAACAGCAGGTGGATAGGGCACAAAACGCGTGTGCCTCCCACGCTCGATCCAGAAACTTCCTGACACGTGCCTTTATCAGATTGGTTCCTCTTGTCTCGGATCACGTGCAGCCCTGGAGTGTGGAATGTTCTTCCTCGGACCTGTAATGAGATTAAGTCCATTAATACGCTGCATGGCCATTAAAACCAAAACTGCATGAGGTATAGTAACAACACGACGTGACTATTACTCGAGATGACACAAGAACGACACGAGATACTCTGTAACAGGTCAGATACACAGAAGAAAATGACACGAGGTGAGGTTATAAGCAAAAGAGACACGAGGTCACGAATGCAAAAACAACACGAGGACAACACGGGCTAACGACAGAAACCGACATGAAGACTAAAGCGAGAAACCAACACGAGGACAGAATATAACGAAAACGACTCGAGGTGAAAACAACACGAAGTGAAGTTTGACACGAAGTAAAAAGCAACGACACGAAGTATAGTGGTGACAAACACACACTATATAGAAAACGACACGAAGCCAGTAAGAACAGCACGAGATGAAAACAGCACGGGCTGATAACGACACGAAGTCGAAACAGTAAATGACACGGGATCACACTGCACGAAGTAAAACTACACGAAGACTTAATAAGAAAAACGACACGAGGTGGCAATAAGGAGAACGACATGAAAACAACATGGACTAGCAACCGAAACCGACACGAAGTCAAACAGTACAACACGAGGTGTTGTAACCAAGAAGAAGTGCCAATCAACACGAAGACAGTATGCAAAGAAACGACTCGAAGTGAGATGAGAACAGAATGAAACAAAGAAGACGACACGGAGTGCATGAAACCAACACGAAGATGTGGACTATAGTAACCGTCACGAAGTGTGGTTACTAAGTAGGAACGACACGAGGTCTACAGGAAAACTACTCGAAGTTCATCAGAACTTTTAGAGCAGCTTCAGGAACACGACACGAAGTCATGAGAAGAGAAACCAATCACAAAGTGAAACGAACACTTGAACTAAGACTGACTTAGAGACACAGCGAAAGGACTCGAAGACAGGAATACAAAGGATGACATGGAAATAACACAGTAAACAAATACTGCACGAGGTGAAAGACAACACTCAATCAGACGACAACATGGCTAACTCGACATGAGGTGAAAACGCGAAGCAAGAACTACATGAGGTTTGAGGAAAACAGCACGAAGACAGAACATGAACGAACACACGAATTGTTACCTCTTAGCAGCCATTTCATATAAGACCATGGATAACTCAAGTGCAAGATATCTGATTAAAAAATAACAAGAACAATTAACATAGTGTTGCTCATCATCAAAACACTTAGGGAAGACACACAAACCAACAATCTCCCCCTTTTTGATGATGGCAACACTATATTAAGTATGAGAGATAAGTTCAAAAGAGATCAATTCAGGATATTTAATGCAGACAACTTAAAGCATACTTGCTTCCTTACTTCCCCTGAGAAACCTGAACGCTCCCCCTGAACACAGCAACAGTTTACCTCAAACTTGATAACTAACTCCCCCTCAACAAACTAACTCCCCCTCAACACTACTCTGAACCCAACCCCCAACACAATTCTCTCCCCCTTTGACATCATCAAAACTAGGGGCAAATCTGAAGATATAGAGAAAGGAAAATTGCTGACTATAGAGAGAAAATAGGACAGAGTAAGGCAGATAAATGGAGACTATTGAGATGTTTAGTCAATTAAGAAAGCCATTAATTTTATGTGAGGATTTTTGAGGATCAGTTAGTCAGACTGTGCAAAAACTGTGAATAAGGATTCGCTCCATACACAGAACCAGATTCTAAGCAAGTGAGGTACAAGATACCAGATTGATCAAAATAAGTCTTTACTGAGAGAGTATTATGTAAGACAGTCAGAAGACAAAGACCTGTGGTATTGAGAACAAACAAATCAAAAGCTATACTTCAAGTGAGCAGGATCTTTAAAGATGGTCAAGATCAAAGGTAAGTCTGTCAAGTACACCTTTGACATTAGGGAGACACCTTGTTTAGAGGCAAGAATCCCCAGTTACTCGGTGGCAGGACCACATTACCCCTTCTGATAAGAGGACAGAGATAGTATTCTAACTGGTGTTGACATTAAGGTGACACCTTTATCTGAGGCCAGACACCCCAGTTACTAACCAGATATGTACCATAGCTCTGTATGATCAAGACAACTACTAAGACCAGATAATTACTGCCATCTCATGACATGGGAAGCTTTCACTTCATTGATGAAAATCCCAGTTTCTCAATGAGCAGTTAACAAAGTTGATAACAATTTTATGAAATTTGTTTTTATTAACCAGCTCTTAAAACCTTGTTAATGAAGCTTGAGTCCGTTTGAGAACAATACACCAGATCCAAGGTGATTCAGACTAAAGCACAAAATACCTCATTTTGGACTCACATTGACTAAGTAGGTATGCTGTACTGGCTAGATCAGAAGACAGTTACAGTGTATGAAGATTAATCTTGAATTCAGATTTTGATCTCAGTGGGACTAACAGCTGAAATTCCAACAAGAAATTAGATGATCAGCCTTAAAGAGTAAAGCATCCAACATTTTCGTTTATACACCTAATCAACCTGATTCTCTTATGATGTCAGCAAAATGTCGTTCGGAGTATGTTCAAATTAGGTCAAAGATCAAAACACTTATTATAAATCAGCTCCCCCTGAGACCTTGACCCCAACACAAACTTAACCAAGACAACCCTCAAAACACTTCAAAGAGAACACCATGAAGTTTGGACAGACTATTCAATCAAAACGGAGTGAGTCACCAAACACTCATAATGAAGTTATTTCTTCAGCAACAGATGATGAATATGATAAGCATAATAACACATGACATGGTATTCAGAAATCAATTTTTCAATCATGAAATTCTGTAAATACCTAGTTCTCTGCGCAAAGTGCTAAATTTTTCAGTATCCAGTGGCTTAGTAAAGATATCTGCAATTTGTGAGTTAGTGCCAACATGGATCAACTCAAAAGTCCTCCTAGCTACTTCATCTCGAATAAAATGATGCCTGATTTCAATATGTTTGGTTCGGGAATGAAGTACAGGATTCTTTGCAATATTTATTGCACTAGTATTGTCACAAAAGATAGAAGTACAACCTAGCTCAACCGAGTAGTCCATAAGCTGGTGTTTTATCCATATAACCTGTGTGCCACAGCTCCCTGCTGCCACATACTCAGCTTCAGCAGTAGATAGAGCCACTTGGATCCCCAAGAGACTAAGCACCCTCCTAGAAATTCGCAGTGACCACTAGTGCTCTTCCTGTCCAATTTACATCCTGCATAATCTGCATCAGTGTATGCAATGAGATCTAAACTACATGATGCAGGATACCAGAGACCTAGATCATGGGTGGCAGATAAGTATCTAAAAATTCTCTTTACAGCTGCCAGATGCAATTCAGTAGGCCTAGCCTGGTATCTGGCACACATCCCTACACTAAATTGAATGTCGGGCCTGGATGCAGTTAAGTAGAGGAGTGAACCGATCATACCTCTATATAGTTTCGCATCCACCTCTTTACCTTTTTCGTCTGAATCCAGTGAGGAGCTGGTACCCATGGGTGTTGAGATTGTCTTGAGGTTGGTCATTCCAAACCTTTTCAGCATCTCCAGAGTATACTTGGTTTGATTTATGAAACAACCATCCTCCATTTGTTTGACCTGTAGCCCAAGAAAATATTTTAGTTCGCCAACTAGACTCATTTCAAATTCTTGGGACATAGACTCAGAAAAATCTTTACATAATTTTGAATTGTTAGATCCGAAAATGATATCATCAACATATACCTGGACCACAATTAACTCCTTTCCGAGACTTTTGGTGAAGAGGGTTTGGTCAACCTTACCTCGAATGTAGCCCTTGCTCACAAGGAACTCAGAAAGTCTCTCATACCAGGCTCGGGGAGCCTGCTTCAATCCATAGAGGGCTTTATTCAACCTAAAAACCATGTTAGGCTGAACAGAGAAATTAAACCCAGGAGGTTGTTCAACATATACCTCTTCCTTCAATAACCCATTTAAGAATGCGCTTTTGACATCCATTTGCTGAAGCCGAATGTTTCTAGAGCATGCAAATGCAAACAGAATTCTTATAGCTTCCATCCTAGCTACTGGTGCATAGGATTCATCAAAATCCACACCAAATTCCTGACTCTAGCCTTGAGCTACAAGTCTTGCTTTGTTTCTAGAGATAGCTCCATTTTCATCAATCTTATTTTTGAAAACCCATTTAGTGCCAATGACATGAGTGTTTTCAGGTCTAGGAACTAGTTTCCATACATTATTTTTCTCAAATTGATTTAATTCCTCACCCATGGAGGATACCCAAGAATCATGCTTTAAAGCCTCTTCCACAGTCTTGGGTTCTACCTGAGATGTCAAAGCAGCTAAGTCCTGTTCTTGGACAGTTCTAAAGTGAGACCTTGTCCTAGTGGGATCATGCAAATTACCTATGACATTTTCACTAGGATGATCTTTGTGAAATATTACCTCACCTGAGGGTTCACCTACCTCAGTTGCTCCTTCTTGTTGTAAGTTTTCTGGTTGAGCAGTTTGCTGCATCTCTTCTTCTTCAATTTTCTCCAAGAAATCTCCCTCATCAGGTGACTCCCTGTCATCATTTATCCTTTTGTCAGATAGAACATTCTCATCAAACACCACATGAGGTGTTTCTTCAACAGTTTGCTCATCTTTATTGAAGACTCTGTAAGCCCTAGAGGTTTCTGAATATCCGAGAAAAATTCCAGGAGAGCTTTTTGCTTCAAACTTATCCAAACCATTCTTACCATTATTGTGGATGAAACATTTGGAACCAAAGATTTTAAAGTAAGAGATGTTTGGCAGCTTACCCTTGAGGAGTTCATAAGGAGTTTTCTTATGAGTAGGTCTTACCAAGGCTCGATTTAAAATGTAGCATGCTGTATTTGCAGCTTCTGCCCAAAATCTCCTTGGAAGTCCACTCTCAATCAGCATAGTCCTGGCCATTTCAATTATTGACCTGTTTCTTCTCTCAACAATTCCATTCTGCTCCGGTGTCCTGGGAGAAGAAAATCTGTGAGTCACTCCCTCTCTTGAGCAAAATTCAGAGAATGAAGAGTTTTCAAACTCTCCTCCATGGTCAGACTGAATTGTAATGATATTATGTTCACCTTGCAGTTTGATTTTATTAAAAAGTTCTTCAAAGTGAACAAAAGCATCATTTTTATTTGCTAAACAGAACAACCAAGAAAATCTAGTGAAGTCATCAACTATGACTAGACCATATCTCTTACCTGACAGGCTTTGTATTCGAGTAGGACCAAAGAGATCCATGTGCAAGTGCTGTAGTGGTTTAGATGAGAGACCCTCAGTTCTCAACTTAAAAACTGCACGAGTCTGTTTACCTTGAGCACAAGCATCACAGAGCTTGGACCCTAACTGGAATTTTATTTTGGGCAAACCTCTGACTAGGTTAAAATTAGACAGTTTATTCAAAGTAGACACACTAGCGTGGCCTAGACGCCTATGCCAGTCAAAAGCAACCTGTTCAGAATTAGCAGACAGACACAAGTTTGTTTCAGAATTATCATCTAGATCAACGATGTACACATTATTTACTCTATGACCTTTGAACATGATGTTATCAGAATTCAGCTCAAAAACAGTGCACGAGTTGTGGTCAAAGAGTACCTTGTGTCCTTTGTCACAAAGTTGACTTATACTTACCAGGTTGTGCTGAAGTCCTTCTACAAGATACACATCTTCAATGGAGTTAGTGGAGGACTTACCAACCGTACCAATTCCAATTATTCTTCCTCTGTTATTTCCTCCAAATTTGACCAAGCCCCCAGACTTCATTTTTAGTTTGCTGAATTTGGACCGGTCTCCTGTCATGTGCCTGCTACAGCCGCTGTCAAGATACCACTTGTTATGCTCAGCTGCCAGACTGACCTGCAAAAATTCAGACAGAGTAATGTGGGACCCAATTCAAATTGGGTCCAAAACCAGTTTTCAGATTATGCAAAAAGCACTTGGGAACCCACATTTGTTTTATAGTTCTCTTCAGTGGTTTTATGTGGGTTGATTCTTCCCTTTTGTCATTTCTTGGTGGGTGTTGAATAAGCTTATTCCTATTTGAACTATGCTGTTTCTGAACAAAGACATTGTTGGTTGGCCTCTTAGAGGATACGCGTGTGTGTTGAGCATAATTCATGTAAGCATTTTTACTCCAATAAAATTTGTGCTGAAACTGGTGAACGTTGCCATGCTCTACTTGATAATTAGCATGATGAGCTTTCTTAACAAAACTATTCACTCTTTTTGTGACATCAATAGGACTGGTTCTGTGAGAACCTTTGTTCCCCACCTGTTGCACATGAGCAGTTCTTGTTTCAGGATTTCTCGACTTAGGTTGCTGACCAATAGATTGAATGAATTTGCCGGTCGAAAACTTCATTGTAGAGACAGATTTGGAACTGGATGGTGTTTCCAGTTTCTCTTTGCCTTTGGCGGGGCAGAACGTGGTAGTCTTAAATTCAAAGGGTTTTTTACTAGTAGGATTGTATCCTAATCCCTCCCTATTGAAGTTTACCCTCGACCCCAGAAGGGCATTCAGGTTGTTTCTCCCCTCTGTAAACTTCTCACGCACTTTTTCTTTGTCCTCAATCTCCTTCTGAAATTCATTGTATTGGTCCTGGAGTTCCTGATTAACTTTTCTAACTGCCTCATATTTTTCAGCCATCAGTCTAATCTCTCCTTTACACTCTTCAGCTTTACACTTCAGCTCATCCATTCTAGCTAGACTCTCCTCTCTTTCCATTCTCAACCTCTCAATCTCACCTTTAACCTGGTCTAGCTCAATGACCATCTCCTTGGTTTTCATGCTATCAGTGACAATAGAAGAGTGTTCTTCAGACAAGGAATGAAACTTACGTCTAAGCATTCTGTGCTCCTTGTTTAAACAATTATATTTACTTAACAGGTCGCCATAGGCGTCCTCCCAATCATCTAAAGTAAAATTCTCAAATAGGTTTGTTACCTCTTTCTCATGATCGGCCATGAGGCAGGTCTTCTCTTCATTTTCACTGGACGAAGTGGCTTCTGGGTCCTCCTCCTCATCGCTCCATGTGCACAGCATGACCTTCTTCTTCTTGTGCACCATCTTCTTCTGGTGTCCTGGAGCCTTAGCTTGTAGCTCTGGACATTCACTTTTCATGTGACTGGGTTTCTGACAATGATAGCAAGTGATCTTCTTAGCAGACCGGTTCTTCTCAAATCCTCGCTCAGGAGACTTCATTGCAGCATTAAATTTCTTCCTCCTGTAGAATTTTCCTTTAGTTCTCAGGAACTTTCTGAATTGCCTGGTGAGCATAGCTCGCTCGTCCTTGTCCAGGTCTGAGAATCCATCAGAGCCTTCGCTGCTATCATCACTGCTGCTGCTGCTGCTGTTGTTCTTCTTAGCATGTCGTGAGACCTTCAGAGCAACATTCTTTCCCTTTCTGTCATGCCCATCGTTTCCATGTTTGAAATTCATTTCATGGGTCATGAGGGATCCAATCAGCTGGGTCACTGTCATGATGGATAAATTTCTTGATTCCTCTATTACAGTCACCTTGGTTTCCCAGACGGGAGTTAGAGACCTAAGGATCTTCCTGACTATGTCTTCTTGTTGAATATCCTTTCCAAGGCCCTTCAGACTGTTGATGATCACAGATAATCTGGCATACATTTCTGTGATCGGCTCCTCTGGCTTCATCTTAAATAACTCATATTGAGTTGTAAGTATGTTGATCTTGGTAGCCTTCACCTGAGATGTCCCCTCATGAATTAACTGCAAATCATCCCACATGTTCTTTGCAGTCTTGCACGCTGAGATCCTCGAATACTCTTCCGGGTGGACGGCGCACTGTATGATGTTAAGAGCTGTCCAATTCAGTGCGGAGAGTTTGACCTGATCTTCTGTCCACATATCTTCATTCGGTGGAAGGGTGTATGGACCATCTGTAATCACTTTCCATAGCTTGTGGCTTTGGGCCCTGATAAAGACTTCCATCCTGTTCTTCCAGAAGAAGTAATTACTACCATCAAAGAAGGGGGGACGGGTGATAGACTGCCCATCAGCTATGAAACTGCGAGGACCAGTGGATCCGTTTCCCTGGCCGTTGGACCACATTCTGGGAAAAACCTGCTCTGATACCAACTGATAAGTACAATATGAAGTGATCTAGAAGGGGAGGGGATGAATAGATCATGGTTTTTCATAGAATTAAAAAATACTGCAGAGTATATTGCTAAACGCAAATAACCTCAAGCTCTGACTATCGAAAATGATGCAGTGCAGTTAATAGCTCACGCAAATAGAAGGCATACCACAATAATACCACAATCGATCACACAAGGACTCAGAGGATTTTAAGGTGGTTCGGTCCTTCAGACCTACATCCACCCCACACTCAAACCGAGTGTGGCTTCACTAAAGGCTGGGCAACACAGCTTGCCAGACAACTGCTGATACACAGCTTCCCAGGAGAACAACCTCTCCTCTTCCTCCTACCCGGAGGGAACCTCTAGCGACCAGCAGTCACTAGAACCCAGAGACTCACGTCTCTCTTCCTCTTTACCAAGAGGGAACCCCACTAGTAGCAGCCCTGCTACTAGTGAACCAGAGGTCGAAGACCCCTCTTCCTCCCAACCCGGAGGGAACCTACAAGCAGCTCACCTGCTGCTTGCAAACCGGAGAATGAATCTCCCTTCTCCTGATCTCACAGGAGGACCCCGACCTCAATCCAGAGGATCGGAAACACAAACAAGGACAGTAGAAGAAAGATAAGAACAATAAACGAAAAATACGAACGAAGGAAATCAAATGCCAGAAAATGGAAACAATGTAGCTCAACACAGAGCAATAGACTTCGGATTTGATCCGCAAGTCAGAACAACTCTTCTGATCACTCTTCTGCTCTCTCTCTCTCTTTTTCCCTCTGCTATTCTTTCTTCTTTCTTTTCTTTTCCTGGATCGAAGGGCTCTCAATTTTCCTGTTTTTTCTTCTATGCCTCTCTTCTTCGATCACCTTCATCTGAGGACGAAGGATTCTATTTATAGCAGAACAGCAGGTGGATAGGGCACAAAACGCGTGTGCCTCCCACGCTCGATCCAGAATCTTCCTGCCACGTGCCTTTATCAGATTGGTTCCTCTTGTCTCGGATCACGTGCAGCCCTGGAGTGTGGAATGTTCTTCCTCGGACCTGTAATGAGATTAAGTCCATTAATACGCTGCATGGCCATTAAAACCAAAACTGCATGAGGTATAGTAACAACACGACGTGACTATTACTCGAGATGACACAAGAACGACACGAGATACTCTGTAACAGGTCAGATACACAGAAGAAAATGACACGAGGTGAGGTTATAAGCAAAAGAGACACGAGGTCACGAATGCAAAAACAACACGAGGACAACACGGGCTAACGACAGAAACCGACATGAAGACTAAAGCGAGAAACCAACACGAGGACAGAATATAACGAAAACGACTCGAGGTGAAAACAACACGAAGTGAAGTTTGACACGAAGTAAAAAGCAACGACACGAAGTATAGTGGTGACAAACACACACTATATAGAAAACGACACGAAGCCAGTAAGAACAGCACGAGATGAAAACAGAACGGGCTGATAACGACACGAAGTCGAAACAGTAAATGACACGGGATCACACTACACGAAGTAAAACTACACGAAGTCTTAATAAGAAAAATGACATGAGGTGGCAATAAGGAGAACGACATGAAAATAACATGGACTAGCAACCGAAACCGACACGAAGTCAAACAGTACAACACGAGGTGTTGTAACCAAGAAGAAGTGCCAATCAACACGAAGACAGTATGCAAAGAAACGACTCGAAGTGAGATGAGAACAGAATGAAACAAAGAAGACGACACGGAGTGCATGAAACCAACACGAAGACGTGGACTATAGTAACCGTCACGAAGTGTGGTTACTAAGTAGGAACGACACGAGGTCTACAGGAAAACTACTCGAAGTTCATCAGAACTTTTAGAGCAGCTTCAGGAACACGACACGAAGTCATGAGAAGAGAAACCAATCACAAAGTGAAACGAACACTTGAACTAAGACTGACTTAGAGACTCAGCGAAAGGACTCAAAGACAGGAATACAAAGGATGACATGGAAACAACACAGTAAACAAATACTGCACGAGGTGAAAGACAACACTCAATCAGACGACAACATGGCTAACTCGACACGAGGTGAAAACGCGAAGCAAGAACTACATGAGGTTTGAGGAAAACAGCACGAAGACAGAACATGAACGAACACACGAATTGTTACCTCTTAGCAGCCATTTCATATAAGACCATGGATAACTCAAGTGCAAGATATCTGATTAAAAAATAACAAGAACAATTAACATAGTATTGCTTGTCATCAAAACACTTAGGGAAGACACACAAACCAACACAAACTACTCGTACTGGAAAAATAGAATGTATGTTTTTCTGAGGGCTCAAGAGTACGAAGTTTGGAGAGTTGTGGGCAAGGGTCCTTACAAACTCGGGGATGATGAAGAAAAATGGACACCCGAGAAAATTAAGAAATGCACTGTTAATTTCAATGCTATGAATATTATGCAATGTGCGATACATCCTAACGAATTTTCTCGTGTTTATATGTGCAGCTCGGCTAAAGAAATGTAGGACAAACTGCGGCTCATATATGAGGGGACGTCCGAGGTCAAGGAGACCAAGGCCAACCTTCTGGTCCGAGATTATGAGCTCTTCAAGATGAAGCTTGAAGAGACAATTTCAGAGATGTTCGCAAGGATAACTGAGATCACGAATGGTCTCAAAAGTCTTGGGAAAGATTACACTAATTCTGAGCTCGTAAGAAAAGTGCTAAGATCCCTCCCTCCTGCATGGCACACCAAAGCCGCCGTCATTGAAGACTCCAAGAATCTATCCACACTCACTCTCGATGAACTCATAGGGTCACTCATGACCTATGAGATAAATGTGAAGAGGACTGTAGACACCCAATTTTGGCCGATAAATTGAGCATTTTCTTTATTCTCCTAGTTGATGCCCCAATTGATCCTTAGTTGGTTGATTTTCTGGTTTTTTTCTCTGTTCTTGGCCCAACATTTCAATTCCTTACCTTGGATCTGATCTCAAGTTTGGCATTCTCGCGCTATCCGCTCTTATCGCTTTCTTGTTCATAGCACGTTATGGATCTAATTGAAGTTATCCTTTGAGCAGTTGTTATTTCTTGACACTTGATCTTTATAGTATCCCCTTTGGATGTTTTTCTCATTCAATATTTGATTAAATGACTGCCCAAAGGATAGTTTTCCTTTTCAAATCATTTAACGGGCTTTTAGTTATCGCGCTATATCGTCATAGCGCGTTCTTCATGAACGCGCTATGGTTGTATAGCGCGATATCAGACAGAGTCCCTCTCCAGGCCGGGCTCCCTTCTTTCAATTCAGAGACCTTATTGGGTAAGTTGCTGACTGTGTTTCTTATCCAGGAAGGTTTCTAAACCTATCAGGAGTCTTTCCCCCTCATTAATCGGCAAGATTATCTCAATTTGAGCCGCCAAATCTTTGAATTGAATCAAACTCCGACCTAGGGTTTCTTCTTCATCTTCTTCCTATAAATTCACCCCTTTGGCCGTCGTTTGAGGGGGATGCAACTCGAGTTATTGACGAGGAGGAGGAAGTACTTCGTGCACAAACAACAAATCCTCGCTCCTCGCACATTCAAGGGAGTATTTAGGGCTTTTTCTTGTGTTCTTCCTCGTTCATCTTTCTTTTCCCCAACATCCAGATTTTAATCTTTGCATAGCATTGCATCCTGGTTTCAAAACACTCCTTTTACAAAATATATGCATTCACACACACCACACCTATCTTTTGCCCATCCATAGGGGTTTAAAAACCACCAAACCCCCAGGTAATCGAGCCCCCCTTTTTACATGCTTTTGATTAAGAATAGGGGCAGATTCTACTCAAATCTTGATCTAATGGGCCTTCTGTTTATTGTTTATGATTGTTTGCAGGCACTAGAAGATTGATACGTGGAGCCCTTGCACCTTGGCCGGCCTTGGAGCAAGGAAGGAACGGGTCCAAACAAACCCCGCTACCTGTCTGATATCGCGTTATGCGAAGATAGCGAGACCTGAAGAACACGCTAGGAATATATAGCGCGTTAATCTCCAGGCCCACAGCTGGTCCTCATGAATTTCTGAGGTATGTAGCATGCCCCTATCCTAATTTCTTATGGTTTGGCATGTTTCTAGCCTCAGTGGCGATCACGGATCTTAATTATTGCATGTGATTTCCTCCTATTTGTGTCATTAATTGGGTTCTATATATTGTCCAAATATCACCATCTTTTATCAATTTGGGGGTTAATCATAAATTTGAATCTACAAATTGGCGATCACGGTGGGACACTTTGTGCTACCACGTTCGTGCTTCCAGTTGCCTGCTTATCAGTACATCAGTGTGTGTGTTTATTTGATTTTGAGCCCTTCCTCACTGTCGAATATCGCGCTATGTGTCCATAGCGCTTTCTATAGATCGCGCTGGGGACATATAGCGCGATAATCACCAGAGGATATTTCACCTACATCCTCTGTCGGGGTTCTGATTGCCATCTTCTCTGGTTGCATCATTGTACACTTCCTGTTGTATATTCACTTCTTTCATCTATTGTCCTTTTATTGTGCTAGTTTAGATATTCTTCCATAGCATTGCATTCATCTTTGCATTTGGCTTGAGAGACCTCCTCTCTCTACACTAGGATTCCACACACCCTCTTGGTGAAGGAAGGACCCTCCATTGAGCATTCCGTCTCTTTGGATTGGAAGTTCCCAAACCAAGCCTCCATAAGTCCCCGCACCCGTGGATTCCCTCACGGACGCCGGGCAGGTTGTACCCTTTTGAAGTCCCGAGTTAGTTGGCCTATACACGGTGAGAGAGTGTTCCTAGTTGGCACCGGAGTTCAAACCATATTGAAACTAGGATCCTCCCTTGTGTGAATCACACCAAACTTTGTTAAAATTCATTAATTCACCAAGGTTCAAACAAATTAAGATCAACGGTAACCATTCCAACTTGTGTGCTTCTTTGCAAATTATTTTGCTTGAACTTTGATTGAATAATGGCTTACCATGATAAGAAAACCAACATGTTTAATCCAATTCATGAGGATGCACAACCATGCACATCTTATTCTCCTCAATTTCAACATTTTCATCTAAACTCTCACCATGCTTTCGAGGGACCACGTCCTCATTCTTATGGTCATGCCCGGCCCATGGGCAATGTCCAAACTTATGATCCCTCATCTCAATTTCGAGCCACTATCCCCTCGGGACCGTCTCTTCCCAATGATGAGAAGGTCTCCCAAATCATTCATGCATTAGATCATCTCACCCCTCAACAGATCCAAGCCCTTAAGGCCACCGTTGAGGGTGCATCTCCTTCATCTCTTCCTCCTTCCAACCCTACACGGGTGGCCCATCACCCACCTCCCTCTTCTATTCACAATCCTAATCGGGTAGCCCATTACCCATCCTCTTCTATTCACATTCCTCCCCGGGTGGTCCGACACCCGCCTCCTTCTATTCCTCCTCCATCACGGCCCCGAGGCCCATTTATTTCTTGCAATCCGGCCCATCCGGGTTCTTCTGCGGGTCATCCCGTTAACTCCCCTCCACGGCCTTTTTATGCCACCCCTCCTTCAAGGCCCTGCCAACCCTTGGTTGCTCAAGTTACACCCCTCCAACAAACCCTTCTTGATAAAATCACTTTGATGGAGGAACAATTAAAGAGGGTCATGGCTCCTCCTACTCCGGTCAATTCTCTCCATGCCGCTTTAGACAATATTACTAAGATGGAGAAAGAATGGAAGGATAGGAGAGATGATTATGGTATCGGCAGCTCAAGCAAGCAACAACCGGCAGATTTCGACGATCAAGTGGACACCGTCCGCCGTCCACCCATCCGCACACTTCATTCATATGGCCTTCCACCTCCACATACGCAACCTCATTACATTCCTCCATCCACATATACGCCTCCACTACAGTGTCCACTTGCATTTTATGATGAAGAACCGGCAATTGAAGAACTTGAAGCGGTATACGATGATGAAGCTCCGCAGGCATCCCTTCCGAGTTTCCTTCGCCATTCTCTTCCTCCACTGTCAGAAGACCCCTATGCTCAGGACTATGCCACAGTCCCCGATCCAACCCCCATTTATGAGACCTCTTGATGGGTCGATACTCCAATCACCCATACCGCCGCACCATGAGTCTCCACCTCACCCCAATACTTGGTGTTACGATGATGGGTCGATACTCTAGTCACCCACACCGGTGCATCATGCGCCTTTTCCTATACCTGACACCTCTCGCCCCATTTGACATTTTCAGCGCACCAAACCCTTTCCTTTTACACCATTAACCTCTATTCCATCGGCCTCCGCCAAACCTCCACTACTCTCCACTCCACCGGCCTCCGCCGAACCTCCATCACCCTCCACTACGCCGGTCTCTGCCGAGCCTTCTATTACCCCTCCTCTTTGTTCGCTACCTAAGCCGTTCATTATCCCTGTAGCGCCAAAACCAGCTTTGCCAGGCCTTTCCCTTATTCCACCACTTAACCTATCACCCTTACCCGTGGCTAATCCTGAGCAAGGTCCACCCCTTTTTGCACTCAAGCCAACCCCTACTGCTTCCAAGCAAAGGGGGAAGCTCGACGTGTTTGAACCTTCGCTTCCACTCACCCTTTCTCCAACACCTTCCACTATACCTCCACCATCCATGGAACCTTCCGCCTCCGCTTCACCCCCCTTTACTACTCGGAACGGGCGGCCTTCTGAAAGTACTTGTGCCGAAGATGAGCAAGAGCCGGGCAAGAAAGATTTGGCCACGACCGAGCTATTCAAGATGCAAGAGTTCATCTGCCGGATGCCAATCCGGGTTATTGTGCCAGGAACGATTGAAGGGGCTAGGTCACCGCCATTGCTCAGAGAATGCCAAGCGTTGATGTCATCCAAGGGCCGGGCAGGGCACCCTTTGTTCCATCTTCCAAATCTTGATTCCATTCCTCCATACAAGGGGCGAATGCCCATTTTGTTCAACACTTCTTATACACCACAATTAATGGGCATGGCAATGCTTCCTGTATCAACTTTCCAAGTCCCTTACATTATTGATCCTTGCCTTCCAAGGGGGTTGTCATTTATTATTGAAGCTTCTCCCATTGGGCCGTTTGATTGTACACTTTCACTGCCGTGGAGGGGCAGTTATCTTAGTGCTACGAGGCCGTCCCTTATTTGTTCCACCTTCTATGCATCCATTGCTATCACTTTTTCTTCATGGGCCATTCCCGGGGTTAGGAGGATGATCTCGTCCTCTCACCCTTCACATTCTCCATCTTCTTTGCATCTCACGCATTTTGTTGCATTCGCGCATTCACTGCATTCATCATATCCATCATTTTGCATACACCTCCTGATTCCCGGGTTTCCAAACCCGTATCTTCCCCGCCTTTCGGCACCTCTGGATATTCCGAATTTCCCATCTTATTCATCTTCATCCTCGGGATCTGTAGGTCCCCTTACATTGCTCGGGCGTTGCCCCCTCCCCAATCTCTTCTCAGGGCATCGCGTCCCTTTTCAGCTCTTGTATCCGGAACCTCCAGATTTCTCTCACTTTCTCCCAGGGCATCGCGCCTCTTTCCACTTTATTCTTCCGGAACCTCCGGATTTCTCTCACTTTCTCCCAGGGCATCGCGCCCCTTTCCACCTTATTCTTCCGGAACCTCCGGACTTTCTCCCAGGGCATCGCGCCCCTTTCCACCTTATTCTTCCGGAACCTCCGGACTTTCTCCCAGGGCATCGCGCCCCTTTCCACCTTATTCTTCCGGAACCTCTGGACTTTCTCCCAGGGCATCGCGCCCCTTTCCACCTTATTCCTCCGGAACCTCCGGACTTTCCCCTCGGGCATCGCGCCCCTTTCCATCTTAATCCACCAGAACCTCCGGATTCTATTTCCCTCTTCTTTGGGCATCGCGTCCCTTCCCTTCTCATTCCTCCGGAACCTCCGGATCCTTCATGCCTTTCCTTCGGGCACGACGCCCCTTTCCATTTTCTTCCTCCGGAACCCCCGGACCCTCCATCCTTCCTCCGATTCGTCCTTCTGTTCCTCCGGGACATCACATCCTTCATCTTCTTCTTCCTTTTCCATCACCTTTTTTCCTATTTCTTCCCGGGGCATCGCGTCCCTTCTTTCGTTGTCCCTCAGGAGCCTCCGGATTCTTCTTCCGCTCATGATTCTCCTCCTCTACTCCCAGACCCTCCGGATCCTTCATGCCTTTCCTTCGGGCACGACGCCCCTTTCCATTTTCTTCCTCCGGAACCTCCGGACCATCCATCTTTCTTCCGATTCATCTTTCTACTCTTCCAGGACATCACATCTTCATTTTTTTCTTCCTTTTCCATCATCTTTTTTCCTATTTCTTCCCAGGGCACCATGTCCCTCGATAATTTATCCCTCCGGAGCCCCCGGATTCCTCTTATCAGGATTCTCCTCCACAACCTCCGGACCCTCCGGATCCGCCTCTTTCCATCTATCAATTTCTTCTTCTGATTCCCCCTAATCTTGGGTCTGACCCAACTTCTCCCACATCCACTGCCTTGGGCATCTGCCCATTCACTCACTGCTTTCGAGGCTTTAGTCCTCACTCCTCCTTCTAATTCTCCGCTTCTTCTGTAGACTGTTCCATGTGATCAGGGTCTCCACACCTTAGTGAGGGAGTTCTAGCCCTCGCCTCTCTTCTCTTTTTTCCTTATTCGTCTGAGTCTGGTCTTGGCACCACTCCTTCTTGTTAAGCCACTTTCAAACCCTTTACTTCCAATCTTTTTGTCTGCCAAAGAGGACTACCCCACGTTGATCAACCTCGCCTCTAATAGCTGCTTCAACAAAGGTTGCAAGGTAACATATTGGCGTAAGTACTCATTTCATGATATCATTATCTCATTAATTCACGCAGGATTTTCAAAATAAAGTGCTTCTTAACAAGATTAAAAGTGGTGTTTTAGACCTTCGTCTTAGGCTTTTGTTTAATTCAAATATTCCAAAAAGAGTCTTTAGGCTTGCTTTTGCAGCACTTTTGATTAATAAGAACCCCGCGCTGGGAATTCAACGTTCTCTCCCTGCTTGTAAAGAGTAACCCTTAGTTGGGCATTCCACACACTTCACGGCGTCCTTAGCCGGCTCCTTTGGTTAAACACCGTTGCTACCTTGGCCATGCCATGAGAATTCCTGAAAGTCTTTTCTCTTCTTTATTCGGCCGCGTGCAGGGGCAAGAGGTTGACGGATGAGATGACCCACCCTCGGTACTCCCCAATACGAGAGGAGTCTCAAATAGGGGCAGTCTTGACCCAAAATCAATATGAGTTTTCATATGAATTTCATGATATACATCTCGCCAAAAGGGCTATTATGAAAATCAAGTCAAAATTTTGATAAATGAAAAATTATGAATTATGGCATGTCAAGAGTGGCAAAGTCCCTGCAGGGAAAACCCTGGTCGTATGCATGTCAAGGGTCTAAAAATCAAAGGCACAAAGCCCCGGCACAACAGACTACCTCTTTGAGGGGAAATACTTTGGAAGGAATTCAAATCTCGACATCTCCCATCCTGCATAAAGCTTATCTCCAATTATTCTTCTCTTCTCCCGCTAAGACCGAACGTTTCTCGGGTATGGCCTTGGTAGGGGCACCGTTGATCAAGGGCAGCCCGTTATAGGGCGCCACCCTTCAATGCACGCCCGGCTTTGGGCAGTTTTAAGCAAAAAGGGAGGGAACAAGAACCCCTAGCCAGTGGTTTAAAACATCCATTGATGCTGCATTAGCAATGTCTAAACCAAAACTCCATAAAAATTTGAATAAAACCAAAACTCCATAAAAATTTGAATAAAGCTAAAACTCCATAAAAAAATTTGAATATTGCTAAAATCCTAAGAAAAATTTTAACCATTGCCAGAAATTCCAAAAAAAAATTCACATATTTTCAAAAAAAAATGATATTTTCAAATATTCTTTTCGAAAAAATTTAATAAAAATTTGCATATTTTCAAAAATTCCAAAAATTGCATTTTTATGGCATTCTTTTGAAGAGGCGCAAAAAGAAAAAGCAATCACAAGCTGCAACAAGTACCAAGAACTGTCTCATTCCACTATAACATATCATAAAAGTACAAAGTGAGATGGGTACAACAAACCCTCAACTCTCCCCTCGACCCTCCTGGTCTCCCCCTCTACGTGAGCTCTCAGCCTCCTCCTGTCCTCCCCGGGAAGACCTAGGAGGAGCCATCTGTGCCCGGGAAGCCGAAAGCCTGTCACCATGTGCTCCCCTCTCTGCATCCTCTCTCCTCTGGTGCTCAGAAGAAGTAACTAAGTAATCTGTGCTCGAGTAGGCTCGGGAGTATCCCTCACGCTGGGCCCGCTCACGTCCCCGTCGGTAGCGATCCTCCACATCCTTTGCCCGCTGCTCGGTGATCCCTAATCGAGTACGTAGCTCCACTCTCTCAAGCTCCCGCTCCACTCTCTCTTGCTCCCATCTCTCCCTCTCTTTCTCCCATCTCTCCCTCTCTCTGTCCCGATCCTCTCTCTCTCTCTGCCGCTCACTCCTCTCCACCCCGAGGAGAAGGCGCAGCTCTGCTACATCTCGAGGGAGCTCCTCTGCATCGCGCCGCCTCAGCTCTGCTTCTGCCACGCGCAGCTCCTGTTCCTGCATCCAAAATCTTGATTAATAATTGATAATTGATAAAACTCCAAGACTAAAATTAAAAGACAGATTGCTTACTCTCTCCTGAAGGGAGGCCTCGGCTGCCTCTGCCCGAGCCACTGCACTGGCGAGCTGGCTCTCTAGCTCGGTGTGGTCACAGACGGGCTGTAAAGAGGATGAAGCGCCATGCGAGGATCGGACTGCCTCCAGCTCCTCACGCTGAAAAGGAAAAGCATTACCATTAATTGAATTTCGAATCCAATCATTCTAAGTTTCAAGTGCTTACCAGCTCATCGACGGTTTGCTGGAGCTCCTCGCGCTGTCGGACTGTGGAATCAAGGAGTCCCTGTATCATGGCCAGTCTCCCCTCTATGTCGAACTGCAATAACACATGTTAAAACACATATCAATAACCAGGTTTTATAATGGAAGTGCAAATAATTAAAAGCATACCTGTCCGCGAGCGCTCTGATAGACTCGGCTGCCATATGCCTGTGAGTATGCCTGAAGGTAGGCATCATCTGAATCCGCTCCCACAGGGACTGCTCGGCCACGCTTCTTCCAATCTGCCAACTGCTCTCGGGCACGCTGCCGCCAGTCGTCTGTACCCTGCAGGCCTCGGAAACGTCGCCCAGGTCGTGGGTCCGTCGCCTGGGTCGGGAACTCTACTACCACCTGGTGGAGCCCTAGTGTCCTCATGATCAGTCGATGATATAGGGGCTCGACCAGGTTGAGGGCATGTAACCAGATCTCTCTCCCAAAGTATGGGATGGCCGCTTCCACCCAAGGCATCACCCCGATGTCCCTCTGATAAGGAGTCCAGACCACCTGCATAATTCAATTTATCATTGCCCTCGATTCCACTCATAATTCAATTCAATTCAGTTTCAATTCAATCTTACCTCTATGTGGGGCATCATGTCTAGCGTCTCCTGGATGTGGGTGACCTGGTCCTTCAGAGACCGGCCATCTCGTGTAGGGATCCATCGTCTGGCCAAGGGCAGTAAACCTCCCCGATCCTCCCAGGCGCGCCTGAGGGTAGGAAGATATAGATAACTCCAAACCTGAAATGAAACTCATGTGATCAATATAAGAAGAAAGTGCATAACTTAATCATTGGAGTTTAAGGCTTAAAGAGAAAGCCTGAAGTAGAGGGTAGAACCCCCCGAGTGAAGACTGAGTGAGGAGATGCCGAAGCTGTCAAACAAGTGGGCAAGGACTGCCGCACCCCAAGCATACCGTCCGACTCGGCCTAGATCCTCCAGTAAAGGTAGAAAACGGCAGCTCACTGCGTCGCCCTGGGTCGCTAAAAGCAGCTTGCCGATCATCAGAATGAGGAACCTCCTCAACTCCATGTCTGCCTGTGGGCCTGCCTCAGTAGTAAAACTCTCTCTGGCCCCTGCCTCCAGCCTCTTCTCATGAGCTGTCAAGGTCTCTCCCACCACCCTCTGTGTGTGGAACAGGCCCAGACTCTCCTGCAGGACGATCCTCGACACCAGTGAGGTCCGGCCTGTACCCTCCAGCTCCAAGCCCAGCAGCCTGCGCGCCATCTCCCGGTAGTCGGGGTAAGTGTAGCCCGTCACTGTCGATCCGTGCACCTGCAGCCCGGTGATGCGCGTGACGCCCTCCAAGGTCGGGATCATATGACCCCAGGGGAAGAGGAAGGCCTTGCATCCCGTGTCCCATCTGGCTTTTAGGGCCCTTATCAGCCCCACGTCAACTCTCAGCACTTCTATCTCCAGAAATTCCCCGAAGCCCATATGGCGGAGGCGGGCCCTTTGAAACTCCGGTAGTGCGTGGTACGCGGCCCGGACCAATGTCCAAGAAATCCGGGCACGCACTGCACCCTCCACACCCTACACACAACATAAAAGAAGAAATAATCAATTCCTGTGATCATCAAACAAAAGACAAATCAGAAAATGAAAAAACTTGTTTGCTGTTAGATGTCGCGCTATATCGTCATAGCGCGTTCTTCAAGAACGCGCTATGAAGACATAGCGCGTTCCCCTTCTGTAGGTAGGGGGTGACCCCCGTTTCCCGCAAATTTGTTCTATGGGCGTTCTGCCCTACATTTTGATCTGGAGGGGCATTCCCCTTTCCGTTTTCATCACATAAGAAAGAAAAAATAAGAAAAATCAAATCAAAAACAAGTTTAGGGTGATTTTCTTACCACCCGGCGTTTTCGGGACGCCGCGCCTCCGACAAGCTCCGCCGCCACTTCCTCGACCGCCGGGGCGCCTTCAACTTCTTCGGCCTCGCCCGAGTGAATGTCCATTTCGTCTCCCTCGAGTCGGGCCGAGACCGTCGCCTCCGAGTCGGCGTGTTCTTCCGCGGGAGAGGGCGCCCATTCTTCTTCCACGTTTGATCTTTGGCGGCCGCGGGTGACGCGCCGTTTGGAGCGTCGGGGAGTGCCTCCCTCCATCGGATTGATGCGAATGGGGGGTTGGGCTGTGAGAGGACGAGAGGGTGAGAGAGGGAATAGGGAGAGGGAAAGAGCAAGTTTGAAATAATAGAATGGAGGGGGGGGGCGGTTTTTGAAACCCTGCGGCTATATGACGCGCTACCTGTTCATAGCGCGACATTGTCGCGCTATGTACATATAGCGCGATAATCAAAGTAAAAGAAAAAATAATAAAAATAGAAAGGAAGGGAGAGAAGAGGATATGACATGAGAACATATGATGAGAATGAGTGAGAACTTGTGTTCTTTTGCTTATATATGCTGGAATTTGCTTAAATATGCTTGAATTTGCTTAACATTGAGGTTGCATTTGCTTGAACTTGCTTGTGCCTAACATTGAGACTGCAGGAAAGAAAAGGCCGAAATAAAGTGGCACGCCATCAGGTAAGTATTTCTTTGTCCTTTCTTTTATTGCATTACTATATGCTATTTATATTATTATATTATCTCAAGGACCGGCTGGTTCTCTGTATGTTTCGGGATTCGAGTTCCCCTCTACCAAAAACAGTGATGATCTAGAAACATGCAGTTAATCGTCGGATAGGCCGTTAGGTCAAAACAAATTTGGGGACGATGGACTTCATCTCGCACGCCGTGGTTGCGGATAATTCTTGACCCGAATCTGTTTGATTTAGCAATATTATCCTTGAGTATCTTATATTTTATCTTTTCTGGGCATTTGTTTTGATGATTTCTTTTATTTTAGCCCTGCATGCATCATGCCATTTTTGCATTCATAAATGCCCAATTCTTCTTCCTAATTGAGGATCGATTTTGCTTGTGTTCTTGAACTAAGAAATTCAATTCCATTCCGAATTTGAAGGATTGCTCCAAGTTGAGCACTGGATCTCGCTGGTCAATGTGACCCTTGCCTAGAATTTGCTTATCACCTTTTTAATCCAATCCCCTTCTTTTGATCCACTCCTTAGCTGTGAACCGCACGATGGCGTCGATGGATCCGCCGGGCTCGCGTCTATTCCACTAACTGAGTGAAATTCGTAGTTGCTACGCGCTGCGGATGCCTCTTTTGTACAAGAGGTTGATCAGTTCCATTTTTCTTGTTCTGTGCCTATCATTCTAGGCAGGAGTCACTGATGCTAGCTTGATCTTCTGATTAGCTCAGAGTTTTCTGAATTATTCCTATCATTTGTCGGTTGTGATGGGTGTCTTTTTCTCTTTGATATCCACTTATCAGTCCGCTCCATTCCTTTTTTACTTCATCTTCCCGTCACTACCATTCCGTGTCGTCTCCGTTTCACCTCCGTTTCGCTCCCCTGCAAAGCGGATATCAAGGAGGGGCATCTGTAGACACCCAATTTTGGCCGATAAATTGAGCATTTTCTTTATTCTCCTAGTTGATGCCCCAATTGATCCTTAGTTGGTTGATTTTCTGGTTTTTTTCTCTGTTCTTGGCCCAACATTTCAATTCCTTACCTTGGATCTGATCTCAAGTTTGGCATTCCCGCGCTATCCGCTCTTATCGCTTTCTTGTTCATAGTGCGTTATGGATCTAATTGAAGTTATCCTTTGAGCAGTTGTTATTTCTTGACACTTGATCTTTATAGTATCCCCTTTGGATGTTTTTCTCATTCAATATTTGATTAAATGACTGCCCAAAGGATAGTTTTCCTTTTCAAATCATTTAACGGGCTTTTAGTTATCGCGCTATATCGTCATAGCGCGTTCTTCATGAACGCGCTATGGTTGTATAGCGCGATATCAGACAGAGTCCCTCTCCAGGCCGGGCTCCCTTCTTTCGATTCAGAGGCCTTATTGGGTAAGTTGCTGACTGTGTTTCTTATCCAGGAAGGTTTCTAAACCTATCAGGAGTCTTTCCCCCTCCTTAATCGGCAAGATTACCTCGATTTGAGCCGCCAAATCTTTGAATTGAATCAAACTCCGACCTAGGGTTTCTTCTTCATCTTCTTCCTATAAATTCACCCCTTTGGCCGTCGTTTGAGGGGATGCAACTCGAGTTATTGACGAGGAGGAGGAAGTACTTCGTGCACAAACAACAAATCCTCGCTCCTCGCACATTCAAGGGAGTATTTAGGGCTTTTTCTTGTGTTCTTCCTCGTTCATCTTTCTTTTCCCCAACATCCAGATTTTAATCTTTGCATAGCATTGCATCCTGGTTTCAAAACACTCCTTTTACAAAATATATGCATTCACACACACCACACCTATCTTTTGCCCATCCATAGGGGTTTAAAAACCACCAAACCCCCAGGTAATCGAGCCCCCCTTTTTACATGCTTTTGATTAAGAATAGGGGCAGATTCTACTCAAATCTCGATCTAATGGGCCTTCTGTTTATTATTTATGATTGTTTGCAGGCACTAGAAGATTGATACGTGGAGCCCTTGCACCTTGGCCGGCCTTGGAGCAAGGAAGGAACGGATCCAAACAAACCCCGCTACCTGTCTGATATCGCGCTATGCGAAGATAGCGTGACCTGAAGAACACACTAGGAATATATAGCGCGTTAATCTCTAGGCCCACAGCTGGTCCTCATGAATTTCTGAGGTATGTAGCATGCCCCTATCCTAATTTCTTATGGTTTGGCATGTTTCTAGCCTCAGTGGCGATCACGGATCTTAATTATTGCATGTGATTTCCTCCTATTTGTGTCATTAATTGGGTTCTATATATTGTCCAAATATCACCATCTTTTATCAATTTGGGGGTTAATCATAAATTTAGAATCTACAAATTTATTGTACGAGCAGAGTTTTCTTTTTTTTCTTCCTGTGCGGTCGTTCCTCTGCATCCTTTTCATAGGAGTTCACTCGTGTCCACTGCTTCCTCTTCTTCCCATCAACATATTCTTCACACGGTTTCCCTTTACTGTCATCAGGGACAGCAGGGTTCTTTTTACTTCGTTTATTTTGTTTATGAGCATATCATCCTTCGTCCCACCGTCAGTCTTTCTTATTGCATTAAGTCCTATCATCATCATTATCGTATCATATCCCCTTCCCTAGCTCTTCTCTAGGGGTTTAAAAAAAAACAAAAAGAGGTGCGCATGTTGATTTCATTTTTCAACACCATATTCTTTATTTGGGATTGATACTACTTGCATTGGCTGATCTCTTTTCGTTTTGCTTTGTTTCATTGTCCTTTTTGCAAGGTAATCAAAAGAAGAACCCTTCTCATCGGCCGGCCGATTGAAGAAGGAGGAAGGAACTTCACATCATCCCGCGTTCCAATCTTCACCAGGTATTCACGATCTCTTTTTATTATTATTGAGGTAACCCCTCTGGCGATCACATCTCCATTTTTGCACCACGTGCAAGCTTTTTCTTCCCCTTATTTATGCATTAATCATTATTCTCCCCTTTGTTTTTTTTTCACATCATTTATTCTCTTGTGATTTTGTGTGGGATTTATGCCCATCCACAAGGACAGCCGAGGAAGATATCAAGAAGAAGAAGGTGATTGGATTGAGAGCTCATCAATCCGATGACGACTCCCAAGAAGAAGATTCCAGTGACGGGAGCAACGAAGAAGAAGAATTGGCTATGATCACTCACCAAGTGAAAAGATTTCTGAGGAAGAAAAGAAATTTCCAAGGCAACTTTAGAAAGGGGCAAAGGAAGTTCACTCAAACCAAGGGTGAGTCGAGCAAGCCGAGTAGCATCATATGCTACGAATGTAAGAAGCCCGGGCACATGAGAGGAGAGTGCCCAGATCTGAAGAAGAAATTCAAGAAAGATAACTTCAGAAAGCCTAAGGCCATGGTCACCACGTGGAGCGATGAAGGGGACGAACCGTCCGATGAGGAGATACAAGAGCTCATGGAAAGCTTGTGTCTCATGGCACATGAGGACGACTCACTCGAGGTAAATTCGGATCCTGATTTTATTTCTAATGAACAATGGAGTCTGAATATGAAAAACTTTATACTAAATACAAGAAAATCAGATCTGAAAATAAAACTCTCAAAAAGAAAATTGATGATTTGTCACATGAAGATATCTTTGTCAAGTTTGAAAAATTGGAATAGGAATGGTTTGAGGCAACGGAAGAAAAAGAAAGTCTGTTACAAATGATTTCAGATTGTGAAAAGGCCAAAGAAGAGCTATCTTGCAAAATGTCTGAAATGGAGAAAGTGTGTGAGAAAATAAAAACTGATGAAAAAATTCTGAAATCAACAAATTTAGAACTTGAAAAGAAAAATGTGAGTTTGGATAAAGAATTGGCTGAACTTCAATCCACCTTGTCAAGATTTGTAAAGGGTAAACAAAATCTAGATAATTTGTTGGGAGTTAAAGTCAATTTTTAAAAGGAAGGACTGGGATACACTCCTCAAAATAAAAAATCTTTTGAACATAAGATCACCACATCCTTTGTTCATGAAAAAGATAACAACCATGCTTCATGTTCCAATTCTAAACTAAAACATGTCCAACCCAAACCACGACAATTTCAAAGAAAGTTTGCACCTATTAACTGTTATCATTGTGGTAGATTTGGTCATGTTATAGTAAACTGCTGGTCCAAACAAAGTCCACCAAGAAATCATGTTTTCTGGACCAAGAAAAGATATGCACAGAACTGGACTAACTCCTACGGACCCAAACTAACTTGGGTACCAAAATCATTTGCATGAGAATGTTGTTTCTTGCAGATATGTCTTGAAGCCAGGGGGAGCAAGTGGTACTTGGACAGCGGCTGCTCAAGGCATATGACAGGGGACAGGAAAGCGTTCTCCATGCTGCAAGATAAGGATGGAGGCTCAGTTGCTTTTGGTGTAAAAGATAAAGGTTAAATAATTAGAATCGGCAACATAGGTAAGAATTCTGAAACCTTGATTGAAAATGTTCTTTTGGTGAAAGGTTTGAATCATAACTTGTTGAGCATAAGCCAACTGTATGACAAAGGCTTTAAGATTATTTTTGATGAAACCCATTGTCTTGTCTTAAATAAAACCTCCAATGAAATCAAATTCACCGGCAAGAGGAGCAACAATGTATACACTATTGATATTGATGATGTGTCTCATGATGACATGTGTTTGGTCGCTAACAATCTTGACAATATATGGCTATGGCACCGAAGACTGGGTCATGCTAGTTTTGGAGTTATCTCCAAGTTGTCTAAACATGACTTGGTGAGTGGTTTGCCAAAACTAAAGTTTGAAAGTGATAAAATTTGTGAGGCCTGCACAAAGGGAAAGCAAACACGCATATCTTTCAAAAACAAGAACATTGTTTCTACCTCCCGGCCTTTGGAATTGCTGCATCTTGATTTATTTGGCCCAACTAGGACATCCAGTCTAGGAGGGAAATCCTATGGTTTCGTGATTGCTGATGATTATTCCAGATTCACTTGGGTGTTATTTCTATCTAATAAAAATGATGCATTGATGGAATTTCAAGTGTTTTGTAGAAAATTCCAAAATGATAGAGGCTACCTTATCACCATTATCTAAAGTGATCATGGTGGCGAATTTGAAAATCATGAGTTCAACAATTTCTGTGAAGAGTACGGGTATACACACAACTTCTCATCCCCAAGGACGCCCCAACAAAATAGTGTGGTGGAGAGGAAAAACAGAACATTGATAGACATGGCACGGACCATGTTACGTGAAAACTCTCTACCAAAATATTTTTGGGCTGAGACGGTAAGTACAACATGTTACATCATCAACAGGGCAATGGTAAGGTCCATTTTGAATAAAACTCCATATGAGCTCTACAAGGGTAAGAAATCGAATATTTCCCATCTTAAACGCTTTGGTTGCTCATGCTTCATCTGAACAATGGTAAGTCCAGCCTAGGTAAGTTTGATGAGAAAAGTGACAAGGGAACCTTCCTAGGTTATGCACTTAATTCTAGAGCTTATCAAGTGTTCAATAAACGAACTTTAGTTGTTGAAGAAAGTCCTCATGTAATTTTTGATGAATCTGAACCAAAACTAACTACTCAAATTGTGGATGCGGAGAAGCCCCCAAAGATTCAACCAATGCTGGAACATCTAAAGTCAAGGATGAACCAAAGGAAGGAATACCCAGCAAGAGTGAAGAAGATGAAGATCCTTCAATTGAGACACTGCAAGAGCAGCAAGTGCAACACCCTGATTTGCCAAGCATCTCCACATTCTTAAAGGATCATCCAGCTGAAAACATAATCGGTAACCCTCAAGATGGGGTAAGAACCAGAGCTTCTCTAAGGCAAGTAGAAGAGGAAGATTTGATAGCCTTAATTTCACAGGAAGAGCCTAAGGATATCCATGAGGCTCTCCAAAATAAATCTTGGATCCTGGCTATGCATGAATAGTTGCACCAGTTTGAAAGAAACCAGGTGTGGACTCTGGTGCCACGACCTAAGAATCAATCTATTATCGGAACCAGATGGGTTTTCAGAAATAAGGTAAATGATACGGGATTGGTTGTTAGGAACGAGGTCCGGCTTGTGGCCAAGGGGTATAGCCAGAAGATGGGTATTGATTTTGTTGAGTCATTTGCACCGGTTGCTCATCTAGAAGCAGTCTGGATCTTATTGTCTTATGCTTGCTCATCTAACTTTAAATTATTTCAAATGGATGTTAAATCTGCGTTTCTAAATGGGTATATCAAAGAGGATGTTTTTGTAGAATAACCTCCAGGTTTTGAAGACCCCAAACATCCACAACATGTGTACAAGCTCCAGAAGGCCTTGTACGGATTGAAGCAAGCACCAAGGGCATGGTATGAATGGCTCACGTCATTTTTGATTGAAAATGATTTCAAAAGAGGTGAGGTTGATCAAACACTTTTCACAAAGAAATCAGGTAAAGATATATTGGTAGTTCAAGTGTATGTGGATGATATAATCTTTGGAGCTACTAATAATGTGCTATGTGATGAATTTACAGAAATCATGCAAGGTGAATTTGAAATGAGCCTAATGGGAGAACTAACATTCTTTCTTGGACTGCAGGTGAAGCAAACACCTGAGGGCATTTTCATAAGCCAAGCCAAGTACACAATGGAGCTTTTGAAGAAATATGGGATGGCTGAAGCAAAACCTATGTCAACTCCAATGGCCACAACCTCGAAGTTAAACAAAGATGAAAATAGTAAAATAGTAGATCCTACACTCTTTCAAGATATGATCGGATCACTACTGTATCTTACAACATGCCGCCCTGATATTCAATTCAGTGTATGTCTTTGTGCCCGTTTTCAGTCATGCCTTAAAGAATCTCACTTATCGGTTGTTAAATGCATTTTTAGATACTTACTTGGCACAATAGACTTTGGCTTATGGTTTCCCATCGGCAGTTCTTTTGATTTGATTGCATACACCGATGTGGATTATGCCGGAAGCATTGTAGATCGTAAAAGTACTAGTGGGTACTATCAGTTTCTTGGTGGATGCCTAGTTTCATGGGCCTCCAAGAAACAACATTCAGTAGCTCTCTCAACGGCCGAGGCTGAAAGTTGTGGAGCCCAAATACTTTGGATCAAAAATCAACTGCTTGATTTAGATATTGAGATGAAATGTGTGCCAATTTTGTGTGATAATACCAGTGCAATCAGTTTGTCTAAAAACCCTGTTCAACATTCTAGAACCAAGCATATTGATATTCGTCATCACTTCCTGAGAGATCATGTAGGGAAAGGGGTCTTTGAATTGAACTTCATTGACATACACAATCAACTAGCTGACATTTTCATCAAACCCCTCAACCAGGATCAATTTAACCAGATAAGAAGAGAACTTGGGATGTGCAAGGGTGAGAGCATTCATGCATAAGCTTGCACTTAAGTTAAGCTCTACATCTATAGAAACTCATATGCATCAAGGGTAGAAAAACATGCATACTGTCTTTACTTTTTGCTACCTTGTGTGTTTACATACACTCCTGCATGCTTGAATGTAATTATATGTATAGACCTCCTTGAAAAACCTTTCTAAGGCCATATATTCCTTGGATAATCATTTGTGGACTCAGTGTTGTCGGACCTTAGATATCTTCTGGGGGGGAGTTAGAACCTTTCCTCAAACTTGCATCTATTCTATTCCCTCCACTTCATGATGTTGGCTCTTTTCAGAAAGCCGGTTGTTAGTCCCCCCCCCCCCCCAAAAAAAGAAAAGAAACAAAAAAAGGAAAGAAAAAGAAACACAAAATCAAAATTTGGGGATTCTGGGCTAGTGGTCGACTGCCAACCCCGCGGCGGTCGACCGGTTGCGGCGATTGGCCCGACCGGGTTCCCGGCCGAGCCAACTTATAAGGGGGCTTAACACCCCATTCTTTCATTTTATCACCACGCATTCACCCTCCACCACTTTCCCCTAACCCTAGAACCCATTTTCTCCACCTCCCAAGCTTCTAAATCTCATCCTTTCTACATCCGCACAAGATCGGCTTGTTCGTCACGTTTTCGGGACGAACTCCATTCGACCGTTCGTGCGTTCGTGGAGTTCCCACCTTGGTTCCAATCAGTGGAGAATGCTTTTGCAAGCCCCTGGAGTGTCCATAGATCTTTCTTCATCCCCCGGGACGTGAGTCTTTCCTTCAAGGGTTTTCTATCGGGTTCTAGTTTGGGATGCCGCCTAGACGAAGCTCTCGGCGTTCTGCCCAAGGGGAAGGGAGTGGACAGAGATGTGAGGCATCCGCTCCTCCACCACAGCAAGCTCCTGCAGTGCGTCGAGCTCCTAGCTTGCTTATTCATCCCATCATCGACCCCCGACTGGTCGATTTCAATGAGGTGAATGAGCTTTTGCCTGATATATATGCAGTCTTTGCAATGTAGCCGGGTTGGACTGATTTTGTCACTAGGTATAACTGTTATTACACCAACCTAGTACAGGAGTTGTATGGGAACTTGGTTTCAAGGAATGATGAGCTATACACTATTATTCGAGGGGTTGAGCTTCACATTAACCCCGATCTATTTGAGAGGAGCTTAGGGGTTACGGCTAGAAGAGCCAACATGGCTTATGGCCATGGGGAGGTTGAAGATACTTTTATTTCCATGACCAACTATGATTATGTGTGTGGTGTCAGTAATTTGATTGAGTTAAATGCATTTTACATCCCACCTCTGCAGTGTGTCTTACACCATATGTTTACCTCCCTTATTTATCCCAAAGTTGGCAGCAGAAATGAAGTCACAGAAGTTCATAGATTCATATTCTACCATGTCATGAATGGTATACAACTCAACATGGGTCGCCTCATGACGACCCTCATTGGAGCTTGCAGAACAAACCGACAACGATCTTTGCCATATGCCTCACAGTTGACCGGGGTGTTCATTCATGCTGGGATTAATTTGGCAGAAGAACTATTTATCTATGTTCACCAGAATGATGTCTACAATAAGCATAAGATCTGCATAGACATGGGCTATTGCTATGGTCCCGATGGTGAGCTGTGCCGGGATGTGCCTACATATGAAGACGAATATGACAATGAGATTGAACAAGAACCACATCAGCAGCAGGTTCAAGGGGATGTACCCCTTCTAGTTCAGGCAGAGGATCAGCCTCCTACACCCCCACCTCATCCCATGGATGCCGACCTGCCTCCTCCACCTTCACCGTAGCATATGGATCCAGAGATGCCACCTCCTCCTTAGTTTTATCATGGAGAGTCCTCCACTCAGGGAGCTCCTCAGCCTTCTTGGGTAGACTATGAGGTTTTTGACAGACGGTTCACTGGATTAGAGACTCGTGTGAATACTTTTGGGGAGGGACTTTATGCTCTCGGGGATCGCGTAGACACTATGGGACATGTGGTTGACACCATGTCAGGCCGCATGGATTCCTTCTCCACTGCTCTGGACACCCTTTCCACTCATATGGCTACACTCACCACTAATATGACCAGCCTCCAAGATAGTGTCGCCGACTCAAGCCAATCTTTTCACATCATGAACCAAACTCTTCTTAGCATGTCTTGTCATGATGCGGCTCATGATCTCTCCATTGGCCGTATTCGAGACACTCTTCATGCTCAGGTTCATGCTCTTGCAGACATCCAACATCTCCTTGGACACCAGCCCTCTCCTCCAGAGGATCAGCCACCTCCACCTGCAGATGCACCATGCGGATTTCTTTTTCTTTTCTCCCTCTAGCTTGCTATCCTTTGGTTTTGTGTCACTTGGGGTCCTCCTTCGTCTATCCCACTCCCTTTTGATGATGCCAAAGGGGGAGAAGTAGTAGTGCAGGGCTTTATATATTTATGTATGTCCGTGTGTGGTTGTGTGTTTGCATGCTTGACATGTGAGGATCATGAGTTTTTTATGCATTTGTTTTCATTTGTTTAGCCCTTTGAGTCGAGAGTCGTGCATTCACTTTTGCACCAATGTATCTTGTAATGAAACGATGAATTGAATGCAACAGGTGTTTGATCTCAAATGGTTGGCTTTTATATGTCATTTCTCTTCTAATTGGCATATAAATGTTGAATGGCTTGTGTTCGCTGGCGTAACGGGCTGTGAGTGAAATGCTTTGATTTCGAACCTTGATCTCAACCTTCAAACTTTGTTCAAAGGCACGTTCATATTTTCAAAACCCCTTCATTTTTGTCATCATCAAAAAGGGAGAGATTGTTGAGTATATCCAGGTGATTTTGATGATAACCAAAACTCAAGTTATATGTTTTATCACGTACTAATGGTTCAACTATCAAGGTCATTTTTAACACGCATTCAAGCCTACTTCACCATGTAATAAGCTGAAGTGTTTAAACCCACCCAATTGCATAAGTCACTATTTTGGGTTCTAAACCACCCAGGCTGAGCTTAAATTCACTCACATTGATTGGAACAAGGTAGCCATAAACCAATTATTCACATATCATATTTGATTAGCTAACCTTTCATTTTTGCAGGAAACCCAGCCAGCAGTCGACCGCCAGCCTATAGCGGTCGACCGATTTTCCCAGGGACGAATGGCCAATTCCTTGCAAAATTCCGGTCGACCGCCCCTATGCACAGGTCGACCGCCAGCCTCGAAAAACCCCTATTGTTGACCTTTTGGTCTCAACGTGGGAAGTCTTTCTTCAAGGATTTGTTTAATCCCAAAGCCACCAATCTTCCCATGATTTGTGGATCTGTTTCCTGGCTTGTCTCTTGACCATTCAAGAGTTATAAAAACATCTCATTGAAGCTTGAAACCCTAATCAATCAAAGGAGGCCAAGGGAGGCTATCAAGGGGAGATTCAAGATCTGGTACTGTAGCCGTGAACAGTGCTCCAAGAAGAAAGAGCTTCATCCATCTTCATCCATTTGCATCCATCTTCTTCCATCTTCAAGCAACTTCTAGAGCAGATCAACCCCAAGCCAAGAGGAGATCAAGCTGCATCTAAATCCATCTTCATCAACTAAGGGGGAGCTTGAATCTGAAGTTTTTTTGTGTGTTTTCCATTCCAATCTTGCTGGGCTTTAATTTTTGTGTTCTTGTAACATTCAAACATCTGTGTGTGTGTGTGGATCTACAAAGATTCATGTGTGTGTGTATGAGTGATCTCCTTGTTCTTTATCCTCCTTTGTGCTTTGGTGCGTGTGCACCTTCGTGGGAGTTCGGAACTCACACGAGTGTGTGTGTGTGTGTGTGTGTGTCTTGATCTTGTAACTTTCTACAAGATAGTGTGTGAATCCTCACGGTCGGTGAGGGGTGGACGTATGTTGTAGTTGTTGCATCCGAACCACCTAAAAATCGAGGTGTTCTGTGTGATTTGCCCCCTATCTCTTACCTCTAGTTCTGATCTAGCTTGTTTGCTTGTCGCATCATTATCTAGTTTCATTGTTTAGATCGAGCTATATTAACTCTTTTACGCGAGATCCTTGGTATATCAAAAGGTAGCTTCTGATCGACATAGTCAATCCTGTCGAGAGGAAAATATTTTGTGTGAGAGGATCTTCGGATTCCCGGACTCCGCCTAGTACCAAGGAACTGTTATAGGGGTTGTTTTAGCCAGTTTCACCTTGTATTTCTTTTGATCTATTCCTGTCTGTTGTTTGTTCTTCATATATCTTTTAAATTTCTTAAAAATGACTTAAAATCTGTCGTCACCCAATTCTCCCCCCCTCTTGGGTGTCATTGATCGCGGGACTTCAAAAGAGAGAGTTGGGATCAAGCGGCGACTGATGCATCTGACAAATGTCGTTACAAATGCCGTGCCACAATTTAAAAATTTACCGAACTCACTCACTTAAAAATATTAAAATTTAAGTAAAATGGTGAATACGGGTCGATCCCACGGAGAAGAAATATTTTCAAAATAGCATGAGTTGGAAAATTCTTATATTTGAAAGTTATGAATTTTGAGAGTTTATGAAATGGATTTTTATTGAAATTACAACTATATAAATCAAAAACACAATTTGAAATTAAAAGAATAAGTGGAAGAAATATAGCCGAGGAATTGGAAGAGTGATGTCGTCCACGCCGTGCTGAGCCTTTGATCGTCGCCCCGCTTTGGTAGAACGCCGCTGGGAGAGGACCGAGAGAGAACAACCGCCTTGGGGTGTGTGAAGGATGTAAAGAAAGGGAGGTGAATGGAAGAGCTACGCAAGGAAAATTGTAATGAAAATAGAGTGAGTTAAGGAATGAAATATCTTTAAACTCGGAGAGAATTGGAAAAAGTGACAGAAGACAAAGTTGAAGATCTGAGGGTTAGGAAGAACTTTCATAAAGAGTGCAGAGATAGAAAATGAGAGGAAAAAGGGGAAATATGTGAAACACTGACATCTATCGGCACTGATGAACATTAAACTTGTAAAAGATAGAACCTTTTAAAATTGATTATAACTTAAAGATAAGAAGGATTTAGAAAAAGTGGTAGAAGAAGAAAATATAGATTATAAGAGAGGAACAACTTTCATGAAGAACGCAGAATGAAAAGAGGATTCGAAGGGCTTCCAAATGGAGAAATGGCAGAGACTATCATCTTAAATGAACAGTAACTTCACAGAATAGTAAGTTGGAAATTGGGGAATAACTCAAAAACGGTGGAGATTTAGGAAAAGTAGTAGAAAGGGAAAATGACGAACACGTAGAGATGAACAACGTTGTTGAAGAAAGTAATTCGAAATAAAGAACACACATGCATGTAAAGGGGCTGTGAATGGCTAAAAATGACTTAAAGTATAACAATATGAATACAAAACACTACAACAACCCAAAAACCCACAAACAAAAGTTCTCCAAAACACTCCTACGTAACTCTCCAAAGGCCAAAAAGAACTCTCTCCAACTTCACAATAGGAGCCCTTTTTATAAGGCCAAACTTAACCCTATTCCCACATGTGAACACCCATGGTTACAAATTTTGACTTAAGAAGAGAGGCCTCCATGTGATGCACACAAATACAATTGTTTACAAATTCTTTTCCTTCTTTTTCTTCTCTCCCAATGTTGGCAGCCCACCTTACTGACTTTCTCTCTCTCCTTTACTTCATTTTCTACCGCATCATCTGTCGTGTTTGATGTATTGGCCGGCTTTAGACTTTGTTGCACCCGAAGCTTGGCCGTGTGAAGGCTGCTTGAATGGCCTTTTGGCCTTGTCGACAGTTGGTCAGTTTGACTATGTGAGAAGCTGTGCCGAAGGAGCCTTGCTGCATGTTTAAATCCATCATGGAAGATGGCCAGCCGTGTGCCACCAATGTGGAGAAAAGCCCCATGTGAAGATGCTTTGAAGCTTTGGACCCCATCCACATATATGATTCATGAAGGAGGTCACCCGAAGCCACCTTGCCTTGTTGAAACATTATTGTCTTAGCGTGGCCCATGGCTAGTTGCATTTGTACGTGGCACCCTTGGTTGCAATTGCCTGTGGAGCCACCCTGCATTGTTCCTTGGCCATTGTGTTGTTTGAAGAGCCACCCTTGTCACCTAAAGCCAACATGCATAAATTATATAAAGTGAAATGAGATGAGGTGTGCATGAGTTATATTACGTGAAGGGCCATTTGCATGTAAAGCCTTCTTACGTTTCTTATGCTTGAGAGTTTATATATATATATATATATATATCTATATATATCAAATATATATATATATATATATATCAAATATATATATCAAGTATATATATCTATATATATATCATATATATATCAAATATATACAAATAATTATTTTGCTTTTCTATTTTATTTTATTTGCACTAATATTGGGCTTGGTGGGCATGTGCGTCTTTATGCCTGCAAAATAGAATCAACATTCAATTAAATCAGGCAATTAAATATTTTGATATGAAATTAAGATTAAGTGTGATAAATATATAGTGAGACATATTAAGGCTCATAAAAGTGTGTTATAATATTAATTAACATGTAAAATTACACACTTATCACATCCCCCAACTTACTCATTGCTAGTGCCTTAGCAATGCAAACACTTAAAAATTAAGGACCAACAAGAGTTTGAAAGTTCATACCTTCATATCCAGTTTTTCTGTCACAGAATTAACTAAAGTGTAGGAGTCCGGAAACGTTAACACACACTAGCCTTAGATTTGGAAATTAAGGTACATGATCAAGAATTCAACTCAAAGTTCAATAGCACTTGTGCATGTGTAATACTAAATTCACAACGTAGACAATTACGTCACTCATTTGCTATTCCAAATAAGTGTCTTTCAACCCTGCACCTCTCAATCAGAGCATTAAGTATATCAGCTTTTTTGTCTTCCTTATTGCTTCGACCCTTAGGGATCTTTTTATTTTTCTACACACATGATGCTGCACTACCTTTCACTGTTTAACGCGAACCTCGACTCTTGCCTTAGGAGAAGTAGATCCGGTTTCACAGATCAAGGTTCCCTTTTCCTTTTGAAGTGAACCTCAACACGTCTTAGATGAAGTAGGCCCGGCTACTCAGATTCGGGGCATTTTTCATGGTGCCTTTTTTTCTCAACTTTTTTTTCTTTTCAATTGTGCTTTTTTTTCACTAATTTTGATAGATAACTTGGCAGAAAATTTTATAAAAGATCTCTTCTTCAAGAAGTACTGAATATCAGACAACATACTCAAAATAGTAGAAGGCTTGTCCTACTTGTTTCATTAGCGTGCGACGTGAATTTTTTTCTAAAGTGCACATGAACTTTAAAAAGATTCTTATATCAATTTTTCATGGCAAGATTAGATAAGTTTTTCATCATCCTTATCTAGTCATTTCTATTCCAGAATTACTTTCAGTAGAAGCATGAATCATGAAACTCTAAATGGGGATTTCATCTTTTCATCAATGCAGGATATCAAGCAAGTACTCATATCAGATTGTATTCACATGAAACAAAAATATGTTTTTCTCCCCCCCCCCCCCCATCTTGAATGACATTATCCTCAATGGCATATGTAATATAAAGATTAGAGAACAAGGAAACAGATAATATAGTTGGGAGGAAGGATACAACCTAATAGTCGGGGCAAAGTGACGATGGCTCCTTCTCTTTTTGGCCTGACAACTGAAAAATAAACACACTAAAACAAAACATAAAATCTCAAAAACCTTGGGTTGCCTCCCAGAAACGCTAAGTTTACCGTCTTCAGTCAGACACATGAAAGCTCAAAAGGAATTCATTCCTGATCACATAATGTTATGGATTCTTTTAGTGATAACAGCTCATTTTCCAAGTATGGTTTCAACCTTTGACCGTTAACAGTAAAAATATTACCATTTTGTGGATTCAAAATTTGAACGGCTCCATGGTCAAATGCCTTAACAACAGTGAACGGTCCATCCTATCTGGATTTCAACTTACCGGGGAACAAGCGTAGCCATGAGTTAAAAAGCCAAACCTTTTGATTTTCATGAAAAATTTTCCTGTGAATATGCTTATCATGGAAAGCCTTGGTTTTAACTTTATAAATATTGGAATTAGCTTTATAAATCTTGGAATTTTCATAGGCTTCATTCCTTAGTTCCTCTAGTTCATTGAGTTGTAAGGCTCTCTGGGCTCCAGCTTGAGTTAAGTCAAAATTGACTTGCTTAATGGCCCAATAGGCTCTGTTTTCAAGCTCTACGGGCAAGTGACAGGCTTTTCCAAAAATGAGGCGGTACGGAGATATACCAATGGGAGTCTTAAAAGTAGTTCTATAGGCCCAAAGTGCATCATCTAGTCTCTTAGACCAGTCTTTCCTATCGGCCTAATCATCTTATGCAGAATGTTCTTAATCTCCCTATTGGAAACCTCCACCTGGCCACTGGTTTGGGGGTAATAGGGGGTAGCGAGCTTATGAGTGATGCCATATTTGCGAAGCAAAGCTCAGAATTGGAAGTTCGTGAAATGGGATCCCCCATCACTAATCATAGCTCTAAGACACCCAAATCTAGAAAAAATGTTTTTCTTGACAAATTTCATTACCACCGTATGATCATTGGTCCTAGTAGTAACATCTTCTATCCATTTCGACACATAGTCGACCGCCTCCAAGATGTATTCGTTGCCAAAGGATGGTGGAAACGGTCCCATAAAATCAATACCCCAAACATCAAAAATTTCTATAACCATAATGGGGTTTAGCGACATCATATCTCTCCTAGAACTGTTACCCACAGCTTGGCATCTCAAACATGTTTTGGAAAATTCATAAGCATCTTTGAATAAGGTGGGCCAATAGAATCCACTCTGCAACACTTTCGCCGCTGTTTTCTTTCCTAAAAAATGTCCCCCACAGGCGAGATTATGACAAAAGTTCAAAACAGATTGTTGTTCCTCTTCGGGGACACATCTTCTGATGATCTGATCAGGACCCATATGAAATAGTTCCGGGTCCTCCCAAAAATAGTACTTGACCTTAGCAAAGAACTGATCATTTTCCTGCTTAGTCCACCCACCCGGGATCTGTCCTACTGCCAAGAAGTTGACAATGTGAGCATACCAAGGGTTGAGGTGTGAGAGATAGATAACAGTTGTTCATATGGAAAAGAATCAGACATGGGAGCACTCTCGGGTATCACTATTCTGGACAAATGATCAGCCACAACATTCTCTAACCCCTTCTTGTCATTGATTTCCAGATCAAATTCTTGCAGTAATAAAATCCATTGAATCAGACAGGGTTTAGCATCTTTCTTAGTGAGCAAATATTTCAAAGCAGCGTGATCGGAATAGACAATGACTTTGGCCCCCAAAAGATATGAGCGAAATTTCTGTAGAGCAAAAACAACGGCCAGAAGTTCTTTCTCTGTGGTGGTATAATTCAATTGAGCATCGGTGAGAGTGTGACTCGCATAATAGTTCACCACAGGTTTCCTATCAATCCTCTGCCCCAAGACAGCTCCTATGGCATAGTCTAAGGCATCGCACATGATTTCGAATGGCTGCGACCAATCCGGTGATCGAAGAATTGGAGCTTGGGTCAGGGCTGCCTTTAGAGAATGGAAAGCCTCAAGACAAGACTCATCTAGGTGGAATGGAGTGTCCTTGGCTAGCAGCTTAGTGAGCGGGCGAGTAATGGTAGAGAAGTTTTGAATGAATCTTCTATAAAAACCCGCATGGCCAAGAAAAGAGCGAATTTGCCTGACAGACGAAGGGGGAGGAAGATTGGAAATTAGATCAACCTTAGCCATGTCTACTTCTATCTCCCTCTCTAAAACAATGTGTCCTAGCACAATGCCTTCTCTTACCATGAAGTGACTTTTCTCCCAGCTAAGCACGAGATTAGATTTAATGCATCATGCTAGTACTCTCTGCAAATTCTCCAAGCAGCACTCAAATGAGTCTCCAAAAACTGAGAAGTCATCCATGAAAACTTCTAAGAATTCTCCCACCATTTCAGAAAATATGGCCATCATGCACCGCTGAAAGGTGGCAGGGGCATTGCAAAGCCCAAACGGCATTCTCCTGAAAGCAAACGTGCCATAAGGACACGTGAATGTAGTTTTCTCTTGATCTTCCGGGTAGATAGGAACCTGATTGTACCCGGAGTATCCTTCCAAAAAGTAAAAATATCTTTGTCCAACCAATTTCTCCAAAATTTGATCAATAAACGAGAGAGGGAAATGATCTTTCTTTGTCATTGAGTTCAATTTTCTGTAATCAATACAGATTCTCCATCCCGTTTGTAGTCTCATTGGCACCTCTTCACCCTTCTCATTTTGAATCACGGTCAGCCCGGATTTCTTTGGAACAACTTGTGTGGGACTGACCCACTTACTATCAGAGATGGGATATATAATCCCGACATCCAACCATTTCACCACTTCCTGCTTAACCACCTCTTTCATGTTAGGATTCAACCGGCGCTGCATCTCCCTGCTTGGCTTGGCATTGTCCTCTAAGTAAATATGGTGCATACAAACATCTGGACTAATCCCCTTGAGATCCGCCACTGACCAGCCAATTGCCCCCCTATGCTCTTTAAGGACATCTAAGAGCTGAGCTTCTTGAGCAGAAGTGAGATTAGAAGCAATAATCACGGGCAAAGTTTGGTCAGGACCCAGATAAGCGTACTTTAGAGAATCCGGTAGAGATTTAATTCAAGAGTGGGCGGATGAGCCAGAGATGGAAGAGCATGTTCGAATTGTAATGGAGGAAGTGGCTCTACCCTAGACCAGAGTGCAGAAGCGGGATAAGAATCTTGAAGCTTGCTACCCTCCTCTAGGGTGTCCTCAACGTCATCCGGACTTTCATCAATCACCTCCTCAAAGATATAAATGATATTGCATTCTTCTTTGTGGTCCGGGTATTGAGAAGCTTTAAAAACATTCAAAGCAACCTTCTCTCCTCCAAATGATATATCCATCATTCCTGTGGCACAATTTATATTGGCCTTTGCCATAGCTAAAAATGGACGTCCTAAAATGATGGGTGTGTGCTTTAGATCCTGGGTCGAGGCCATATCCTAAATGAGAAAATCCACCGAGAAATAACATTCATGCACCTTGACAATAACATCCTCCAACAGACCCCTTGGAGTTTTCACCGATCTATCCACCAATTGAAGGATTATTGAAGTGGGTTTTAACTCTCCCAGATCAAACTGCTCATAGATGAAGGTGGGAAAAAGATTTACGCTAGCACCTAAGTCTAACAATGCTCGATCAAAAGTCACTCCACCTATATCACATGAGATTAACAGGGCTCCAGGGTCCTTCAATTTTTTAGGCAAATGATTCATTAAAACAGCACTCACATCCTCAAACAAGCGGATCTTTTGAGTCACCGCCCTTGGCTCCCTCTTTGGAGTACAAAGCTCCTTCAAAAACTTTGCATATGCCGACACATGCTTGATTGCATCCAAGAGTGGAATATTGATATTCACCTGTTTAAATAATTCCACTAATTCTCCTTGTTGCACCGGCGGTTTCTTGTGAGCCTTCGGCTTTAGAGCATCGGGAAAAGGGACCTTAGGCACATATTCTTGGGGTCCTTCATCAACTTTCGCCTTCCCTTTCTCCAGCTTCTTCTCTGCACCCTCCGGCTTCTTCATTTCTTTAACAATCATGGGCTCCTCTTCCTCATCACTCTCCTCTTGGGCCTCTTGGCCCGAACTACTGCCAACTTCCTTATGTTGGACTTTTGTGACTTCCCTAGTGTTTTGATGATGAGCATCACTATGTTAAATATTGTTATTTTTAATCAGATATCATGAGTAATGTTATGCATTCGAACTTTCCATGATTAACAAGAAAAACTGCTATGAGATAATACCCTGCATGTCCGTACTGTTCCTTTCATACTTCGTGTTGGTTGTGTTCACTTCACTTCGTGTTATCTTTTTCAACATCGTGTTGTTCCAACTATGTTTGTTGGTTGTCTTCGTGTCGTGTTTTGTTCCAGCGCGTCTGTACACTGCAGTACCTCGTGCTGCTTTCTGTGCCACTTCGTGTCGTTCCATCTGTGTCACCCCTTTGTCTTCGAGTCTCTTGTTCTGGCCAAGTCTATACAGCCTCATCTTTACCTTCGTTTCAAGCCAAAGTCTACACATTGGCTTAGCGTCATGCATCAGTCTTCAAAGTCCATACAATGCACTATAGCATGTTCGAAGCTAAGTCCATACATTGGTTTAAGCTTCCAAGTCTGTACATTGGCCTTCAAGCTTTCCAAGTCTATTCATTGGCAGCTGAACTTTGAAGTCTATACATTGGTCTTCACTTCAAGTATGTACAGCCATTGTCTTGCCAAAGTATATACGTTGTGAACACTCAAGTCTGTACAGACTTTGCCTTGTCCAAGTCTATACATCGTCCAGTTCTTTGGCAAGTCTATACCTTGTTTCAGTCCATGTTGTTTTCGTGTCGTTTTCATCTTCGAGTTGGTTTCAGTCCAAGTTGTTTTCATGTGTATTCAAGTCTTTTTAGGGAAGTGTCGTTTCACCTCGTGCCGTTCTCTTTGCTGTGTGTTATGTCGTGTTGTTTTTGTATTCATGTCTTCGTGTTGCTTTTGTATTCGTGTCTTCGTGTGATTCTTGTGTTTATGTCCTCATGTTGTTTCTTTCTATCTTCGTCCAGGTTCCTTCTGATCGCGTGTTTGTCTATCTTTTCACTCCGTGAGACTTCCTTCTCACCTCGTGCTGTTCTCTTCTGACTCCGTGTCGTTTTCTTTGTAGTGTTAAGCTTTATTATTGTGTATCTCATGTCGTTCTATTCGTAGTGTTTGTTTTGTTACAGTGATACTTCGTGTCGTTCTCTTTGTAGTGTTAGCCTTATTAGTATGTATCTCGTGTCATTCTCTTTTTACCTCGTGCTATTTTCATCTGACCTCGTGTCATTCTCTCCTTGTCTCGTACTGTAATAATCTTGTGTATCTCGTGTCGTTCTCAGTAAAGTGCATCTCGTATTGCTATCACATACCTCATGCAGTTTTAGTCCTTGTGGCCCTCAGTGTTAATGTTTTTTATCTCCTTGCAGGTCCGAGGAAGAACATTCACCGGTGTCTGGGGTGCACGTGATCCAATGCTATAAAGGCACGTGGCAAGAAGGTTCTGGATGAAGTGTGGGAGGCACACGCATTCTGCACCTCATCCACCTGCTGCTGCTGCTATATATTGAAGCCTTCGTCCACAGATGAAGGTTGATCGAAAGGAAAAAGCAAAAAAGGAGAAGTGCAGAGAGTTTGATCCAGAAGAAAAGAAAGAGAAGAAGAGCAGAAGGAAAAGAAGAGAAAGAGAGTTAGAGAGCTCGTGAGGGTTAAGAGAAAAAGAAAGTGAGAGAGAAGAGAAGAGGAAGAGAAGCTCACCTGAAGATCTGTCTACTGGACCGTGGATCAGATCCAGGCCAGTCAGCTCCTTTGAGAGCCACATTGTGCATTTCATTTTTCAGCGTTCTGTTTGCTGAAGTTATTTCCATTTCGTGTTTCTATTTTTCCCTTTCTTATTTGGTTATCCTTGTTCTTCCGATTCTCAATAGTGAGGTCGGGTTCCTCCTGTGGATCAGGAGAAGGGAGATCTGATATCCGGTTGCAAGTAGCTGGGAGCTACTTGTGGGTTCCCTCTGGTCAGAGGAAGGGAGTCTTGTCTTCGGTTCTGGGCTTGCGGGTTGCAAGTCCAGGGGTCCCTCCGGTTGGGAGGAAGAGGGGAGGCTGTTCCCCTGGTCAAGCTGTGTGGCAGCAACTGTTTGCAGACTAAGTCTGCTTGTCTAGCATTGGCTAGTGAAGCCTCACTCCGGTTGGGAGTGAGGGGTGGATGTAGGTCTGGAGGACCGAACCACCTAAAAAGTCTATTGAGCAATGGTTTGCTTTGTGTGCTTGCTTCCGCTAGATGCTTGGATAGGCGCGCTCCTTGTGTTTGCTCATAAGTTTAATTGAATTCGTTTCGTTCTGTGTTTGCGTCTAGCATCTGAGTTTTTAATTGGCCATTATTCATAGAAGGATACATTCACCCCCCTCTGTATCCGGGCCTAGCACCCTAACACCTTAGTCCTATAAGGATCATCAAAAACCTTCCCGCTCCTAAGAGAAGAGATTGCCTTAGCATTCTCAAATTGGGGACCTGTAGGAGGAGGCGGCTGAGGTTGATTTGGTTGAGGAAGAATAGGAACTCTTTGGGGGAAGCCCGGAGGTTGGTTCCTAGGATTAGCCATAGGCTGGCTAGGAAGCTGACCTACCTCTCTCCTTACATTACTTGCTGCCAATTGCCCTATCTGACCTTCCAACTTAGCAATGGATTGTTGCTGAGAAAGAATGAGCTGTTGGAGTTGGTCAAATTTTTCATCAAAATTAGACTGCAGAGGTTGTGGAGGAGGAGGTTGGAAGGGAACTTGATTGAATCGGTTAGAAGGATATTGATGGTATTGGCCCTGAGAAAATTGAGCTTACTGATACGGGGCCTGAGAATAATGTGATGGGTGTTGAGATTGTTGTGGAAAAGTTGTATTGGATTGAGAAAAATTATGATGAGCTTGGTGAGTTGGGTGTTGAGTTTGGTGAAAAGGAGATTGATACTGTTGGTGAGATTGAATTGGAGCATGAAAGGGTTATTTTTGAAAAGAGGGATTTGATTGGGTAGATGGACCTTGCTGAGATTTCCAAGAAAAATTCGGGTGGTTTCTCCAGCCTGGATTGTAGGTGTTGGAATAACGATCATAAGGAGGCTTAGAGACACCCTGAGCAGCGAAGATTTATTCTTGGATGAATGGGGGAAGCTGGGCTGCAGTGGGACAATCAGTTACCACATGATCGGGGCTAGAGCAAAGAGCACAGATCTCTTCATGACTGGGAGCTGAGAATGGTTGAGGTCAAGGACATGAAGAAGAAGGTTCCTACCTAGATAGAAATTGATCTAGCTTTTGAGCTACGAGATCAACATTCTCTATCTTCTACGCCAACAATTCCATTTTGTTCAATTTCTGAGTCAAGGCATTGATATCCATCCTATTCTCACACTCAACTTGGCTCTTCACTTCATAAAGCCCACCCTTCTTAGCCGGCCCAATCGTTCTTTCATAAGATGATAGCGAGGCATGACTGATCGAATTTTCGCTTAACATCTCAAATAACTCATATGCCTCATCCTCACTTTTACTCATAAAAGCCCCCCCACATGATGCATCCATCATTTGACGGTAACTATCAGTCAATCCCTCATAAAATGCTTGAACTATTTGCCATCTTGACAAACCATGATGAGGGCATTTCCTTAACAAATCTTTCAACCTATCCCATGCCTCATGGATTTGTTCCCCAGGATTTTGTGTGAATCCAGTTATCGCTCTCCTCATGGTATTGGTTCGCCCTATGGGATAGAATTTTTTCAAAAATTCCTTTTGTATTTCTGCCCATGTGTCTATGGATTTACCCAAGGCTCCTAACTAATATTTGGCTTTATCTTTGAGAGAGAATGGAAAAAGAGTCAGCCTGAGAGCATCATCAGAGAAGTTTGGGATTTTCACAGTTGAGCAAATCTGGAGGAACTCATCCAGATGTCTGTAGGGATCCTTTCAATTCCAGCACGAAATAAAAAAAAAATCTATAAATGACTCCTTCACGAGAGGTCGTTATTCACTAATACAACGCCCTTTACTATGTCGCTATTCCATAATGACCGTTGAATGACACTCTCATAATTACCCAACAGCTGCACTTTCCCCAATACACGCAAAGAAATAGCGCCTGCTCACAGGAGCGCCTTTCGTTATATAACGCCTGCATATCAGTCGCCAATACTCATAATTCTCCAAAAATGATAAATTCCATAGAATAGCGCCCTCATGGGCGGGCGTTTAATTTATGAATCATGACTTCAGCCTAGGTGCCATTTCGTTCGAAACCGTAAGCGCTAAAACCATTTCGTCTGTTTATCTCCTTTCACATTTCTTTGCTTCTGTTCTTCTTCCCTGATCTCTGCAACTTCACATCGGCAGTGAGCACCTTCACTCTCTCCACCCTCGAACTCCCTTGTTCTCAAACCCAACCCCATATGGCCTACGTGGGTGGAGGCAACGCCAGGAAATGGCAGAGGGTCATGGCCCCCGGCGTCGTCCACCTTGACGATGAAGAACACGAAGAAGGGGGTGGTCCCCTTCCCGCGGTGGCGAACGAAGAAGCTCTGGCAGTGGAGCATGAGGGTGATGAGATGGAAGAAGGAGACGATGGTGAAGAAGAAGAGAACGATGAAGAAGGAGAGGACGAAGACAATGGTGAAGATGAAGATGGTGGAGAGGAAGAAGAAGGAGAAGGTGAAGAATATGGTGGAGGTGATAACGCCGGCAGCGATGCCCCCCTCCTCCCCGCCGGCCACCGCAGGGAGGGCTCATGGACCCTACACCTAGCACGGTGAGTGCAAAGTTTTTACATTTTTTTTTAAAAAAAGCATGAACACCATGAATCACACGGTGGTGGGGAATAACAGAGAAATGGCGACCCTGGAGATGGCGCCACTTCATGAAACAGCGGTCCGTACAGGGGTCGCGAAACAAAACCCATTTTTTTCATTTTAGAATAACGACAGCATGCTGGGTGCAATTTGAAATTCTCATTTTTATTTTTTTTATTTTTATTACACAAAAACCCATGAACAGTAGAGAAATGGCGATCCATGGAACTGGCGCCTCTTTAGGAAATAACGACTCGCTTGGGGGTCGCGACCACTGAAAAACACTTTTATTTTTTGAATTTTTATACTCATTTTTTGTTTTATATATATATATATATATATATATATATATATACTAATTCTCTGGAATAACCCTGAAGGAATTGACGCCCTGACCCTGGGCATCTTTTCAATAGAGCGACCGTGCTTAAGTCGCTAATTCATAAAATAGAGACCACAACCCAGTCACCATTTAAAACAATGAAATCTTATTTCTTCTTTGGCTTTTAATGGATAAATTATCATATAGGCCAACAACATATGTTCGTCCATTTGTTTTCTTGTGTTGCAGGGGCTGATACAGACCTGTATTTCTTGGGTCCAGGTGATAGCTGCCTACCACGGACTGCCCGACTTCCAGAGGGTGAGGGAAGAGGCGATGGGCTTTGGCCCCTTCCTTAGAATAGAGCCAGTGCGCCCAGATCTGGTTTTGATTCAGGTTTTGAGGGAGAGATGGGATAGGGTTATCCGGGCATTCTTGATGCCCTAGGGGCATATGGTACCTAGCTTAGTGGATGTCACTAGGATCACCGGGCTGAGAGTAGATGGTGAGGCGGTGAGTAGGGTGACCATCCCAGACTATGGGGATTTAGCAGTAAGACTTCTGGGTATAGACACCATGTACGATCCCCCATGCAGGACGATCAGTCACACGGATTTGACGAAGGCTATGGGACTAGGAAAGTCCTGATAGAGGTCGGGAGAGTCTTTGGGAGAGTACACAGAGCGGCTGGTTGGGAGAGCCCGAGCCATATACTGCTAGGATCCAGCTCAGAGAGAGAGAGCAGACATGGATCTCAGGAGGCTCTTGTTCCTGATGCTCGGGAGATTGCTGCTGGGGACGAAGGGCGACGACATCAACTATAGATTTCTGAGCGTCCTCGAGGACTTGGAGGGAGTGGGGCGGTGCGCCTGGGGAGCCGCACTGCTGGCGCATCTGATAGCCGACTTGTCCAAGGGGACAGGTCGAGAGACGACCGTCAGTGGCTTTTCACCTTTCCTTCAGGTATGCACTTTTTTGTAATGATTTTGATATGATTATGATTATGCATGTGGCTAATAAATGCTAATGAATGCAGGTATGGAGCCATCTCTACATTCCTATGGACCGGCTCAGCCCCCGACCTAGAGACGAGGCTGCCTTCCCTCTAGCTAGGCGGTGGCTGCCCCTGGTGACTAGAGCACCTCACGCTTACGAGCTAAGGTCCTGAGACGGGAGTTTCGAGACTACCTCGCTTCACTAGTATGTGTGTAAATATGATGCATTTTTTTTCCTTCTTTTATTTCCTGCTTTATATATATATAAATGTGATAACATGATGTGCATGCAGGTGGTCTGGAGACCATATGAGGGGATGCCAGATGAGGGCCAGCCGTGGGTCGTAGCGGGCCGACCTTGCTTCGGGGGTGACCTTTGGGTTCATTGCCTGAACGAGATCGAGGCACTATGGCTTAGGCTAGTGATGAGGACACTCGGCCTGCACCAGGAGTGGGTCGAGGCAGCTGAGCCACGTGGGATCGGGCGAAAGACCCGAGGACAGACGAGGGCGACCGACTGGAGGTTGCGATTCTCGGAGTAGTTTATTGACTGGCTGCGTGGTGGGATCCCAGTCGTCTCCCATACTCCAGACAGCTCGGCGTACCAACAGCATTTTTGGGAGACATATGCAGATCGGCCTCAGATGAGGCCAAGAGGGGTATGTATGAATGCTTTCTAATTTAAAGTATATGCTTATGAGATATGCAACTAATGAATGATTTTTAGAGTATGCGCGGGATGCAACGACAGTGGACTTACATGCCCACCTTCACAGCTTGGAGGCCCAGCTGGCGACCACGCGGGCGGACTTAGAGACTCTGGTGAGTGCCCTATCTATATGCTATTTATTATTACTGAAATTATGATGTTCAACCACTAACGATCTCAATGAATGCAGCGTGCCCAACATGGAGCAATAGCTACAGGAGCAGAAGGAGCATCCAGCTCGAGGGAGCCGAGTGCAGAGGTCACTGCCCTGGAGAAGCGACTCGCGGGAGCAGTCGCACGGCCTGAGGCGGCGGAGCGCGACCTAGCCGAGCGGGTAAGCATTTGAACAATGAATTTTATTTCAAATGTATATGGAATGTAAATATGAAACTGATAATTGACTGAATGGTGCAGGTTGCAGAGTTGCAGGAGGCGCTCACTCGGGCCGCTCTAGCCGGCACCGAGGATGTGATCCGTGATCAGCGGGTCGTAGAGCTAGAGGAGGCGTTGAGATGGCAAGAGGAGCTGCCCAGCGACGTGACCGATCTGAGGATCCTCTGCGAGGTAGAGAGGAGGGAGCGCACCCGTGAGCGGGAGGAGCGGATGGAGCGCGAGCTTGCAGCTTCGAGGGCGCAGTTGGCCGTTGTTCAGGAGTGGCTACGGGCCATGGAGGAGGGACTTCAGTGTGGCAGAGAGTGGGCATGGGCTGCGGGCCACTTGAGTGCTTTCGCCAGCACCACGTACTTAGCAGGTTTCTCAACTCGGCAGAGGAACGAGGCAGAGGAGCGGGCTCAAGCTGGAGGTTCGGTGGCTTCTCGGGGGTCCATGCTCCCACCACGGTCTCGCCGCCAGGACGAGGGTGGGGCGGAGAGTAGGAGAGAGGAGGGTGGAGGTGAGAGTTAGAGAGAGAGAACATATGTAGTACTTTCTCACCTTTGTACCCAGATATTCGTGCATATATTCATATATATGAGATTTTTTATGTTACCCGAGTTTCCCCTTTTGAGCACTTGTGTACCTTTGTCTTTTCCTTCTCCTTATCCCTGTGTGCCACACTTAAACAAACAAATTAATTAATCTGTTTGGCTTGGCCCCTTGCTTAAAAAGCAAGGGGAATGTCCTTTTTGACCTTGACAAAGGGTCAAGGGGCCACGCCTTTAATCAACTAAGGAAAAAATAATAAAGAACATAGGGAAATGTGACATGCAGGCAAGCAGATGCAGACTGGAATAAAAGATGCCCAAGCAAATGATATGGGAAAAGAAGAAGCACGGTTCTTCATCTTTTTCTTTTTTCCTTCTTTTTTCTTTCTTTTCTTTTTTTCAAAAACAACGACCAAGAAGAAGTCGCTTATTAATAAAATAACGACCCTATACGTAGGCGTTAATTAAAAACTTTCTGGTTTTCTTCTCATTTTTATTTTTTGTACTTTTTGAATGACGACTATGACTTTGTCGCTAATTATTAGAATAACGCCCCTATAACAAGGTGCTGATTGAAAACATTTTTATTTTTATGTTTTTTTATTTTCATTTTTTTGAAAATGAGGTAGCATAGTACATAGGCTCTAAAATCTTACACCTCACCATCTTAAATTCATTAATCATTCTTAAGTGATTTAACAAGGGGTCAGCGTGCTTTATGACTTGTGCTTTACTTATAGCCTCGCGCGACCCATCCTCCTAAGTCCGTCTGTGCCATCCTTCGAGCTTATGACATACCACAGAGGGGGGAGTGAAGAGTTAATTGAGGAAGCTCATGAGGGGTTTTGGAAGATCGGGAAGCTTCCCTCCCCTACCCTAGTGCCTATTGGGGTTCGGTCTTTGGCTTAGGGACATTTTGTTTGCCTTTTGCACTTTTAGATTCATGCTTACGACTAGAAATTTCCCTGTGGAGACTTTTCCCTCTCGACATGCCCTTTTTTTGCATTTGTAACTTTGCACCCCTTTTTTTTCTTCTTTCTTTCTTCAAAAAGAAAGACCTAATTGTACTTGGGCTTTGTAACATGTTATTCCCTTTTGGGCCTTGACTTCCACCTACTAGGGCGGCAGGTAGATTTGGTGGCCTTCCCTGAATCGTACTCCCCCTCGTGAACCGAAGAGAAGAGAACAGGTAAAGTCTTTTCACTCTCGGTTTGGTTCTGACTTTCTTGGGATTTTGAACTGCTTGAGTTTACGAGCTAAGCGTGCTGTGTGCAAGTGCTGACCCCAGGTTAAATTATCAAGACTTGAAGAATGAATTAAAGATTTTGATTTTTCAGGTTTCGCGGCCTATGCACCATGCCAGCCTACAATTCCTTTTTTTTCTTTTTTTCTTTTTTTTATAGACTTAAGGGTAGTATTTCTTAAGATACAGTTCGTTCCAAGGGTGAGTCTGTTCTTCCCCTTCAGCATTAACCAGTTTATAAGCGTTGCCAGGATAGACTTCTTTTATTACATAAGGCCCCTCCCAATTTTGTTGGAGTTTTGAACGAGGTCCTCCAGGTTTTACAAAGATTCTTTTAATTACCATTTCACCGACTTTGAATTTTCTCTCAATTACTTTCTTTTGGTAAAAACGTGAAAGCCTATTTTGATAGACACGCGCATGTTCGGTGGTGGCCAGTCATCTTTCATCTAAAAGTGCCAACTGTGCAAGGAGAGATTCGCTACGTTCATCGATAGATAGCTCCTTGTCCAATTGTACTCTAAGAGAAGGAATAAGGATCTCATAAGAGACTACTGCCTCCATTCCGTAGGTAAGGGCGAATGGGGTTTGCTCAGTAGGGGTTCAAATGGAAGTACGGTAGGCCCATAGAGCTTCTACAAGCTTGTCTGGCCAACCGCGAATTTATTAGCTTCACACGTTTTCTTAATGATTTTAATCAGAGTTTTATTTGTTGCCTCTGCTTGACCATTGCCCTGTGGATAATAAGGAGATGAATGATGCAATGTAATGTTATACTTGTTGCAGAGGTCCTGAAGCTCTTGCGAGATAAACTGAGTCCCATTATCGGTGACGATGGTACTCAGGATACCGAATCTTGCGATGATATTCCTCATTATAAATTTGCAAACAGTTGGCGCTTTGATCTCCACGAATGCTTCCGCTTTCGCCCACTTGGTGAAGTACTCTGTGGCAATGAGTATAAATGATCTTGATCTTGTGAGGAGGTTTGAATCACCAAGAGGTCCAATGATATCGACAGCCCACATGGAGAAAGGTCATGGTGAGGACATAGGATGGAGTGAAGAAGTAGGAGAATGGATTTTATCGGCGTGTAGTTGGCACTTGATACACCTTCGAACATAGATAGAGTAGTTGGTGCGGACACCCGAGCAGTTGAGCGGCGCGACACGCCGAGCCACCGGTACCGCACACGGAGCACGACTCGAGCCACCTCAGCATCCATCTGGCTCGGAGACAGCCTGGAGACGCCGCCTTGAGCCTCCCCATTTTTCATATTTAATTAGACTTTATTTGTGGGTAAGGTGTGTTTATTTCATTTTATACGGTTTGCAATTATGAGTGTACGAGGGGCTTATTTGTAAAATGGGACCCCTGGGCCCCATGGGACCCCCAAGACCCCTCCCATTGGTCCATATCAGCCTTGTGGGGTTGGTCAACATCCAAGGTGGACATCTAGAAGCCTTGACTAGTCAATTGTCCACATGGGGGACAATTAGACTAATTTGTCAAGGTTGGCCACCAACCTTCCACCTACCCCCACCCCTAGTCAAGGGAGCGCCCCCCTCTCACCATCAAGGTTTTAATTTTTGAAAAAATGTGAGTAGAACTAATTAGTTCTACTCCATTTTTATATTCCCACAAATCCTAGGTCCAAGGGTAGTTTATGTCTTTTGCCAATTCATACATATACCTTGTATTTTCATTTGATGCGAATTAATGCCATAAGAATTGTGAAAAACCTTGAAGCTCCAGCCTTGGTGCGCCCCCTCCTCCTCTCCCCCTCCCCCTTGAAGCTGTGAAGGCTTCTATTCTGAGGTGTGACGCCTCGTGTATCGGTTCCGACGATCGCCGCCACCGCCACGAGCCGCCACCGCACCGCCACCGCCATCAACGGAGTTCTGCCCGCGTAGTACCACAGAAGCTTCCACGAATTTCTTGTCTCAGTCCCGAGCTTAGATAGATCTGGGGATTTTATTAGATGTTCCAGAGGTGTCAAGGACACCCCACAAATTTTGGTTTGCCATTCAGATCTTGTTTCATAATTTTTGATTTTCGTCCACTCTTCCATTTCAGTTCTGCTAGAGTTCTGTCCAGATTCATCCCCGCCCTGAGTTTTATGTCTTAGGTCCACTTTTTGATTTCTTCTAGTTCGTCCAATTTTACTGGAGGTTCCACCCATCTACCCCTTCCTCCACAATTTTTCTCACTTTTTGGTTCGTCCATCTCATATTTTCTAAAAATCGTTCTCAGTCCAAGCTACAGTTCTGTCCCCCTGCTCCCAGATCTGACCACCAGTCATCCCAAAAATCATAGTAAATCACCATCACCTCCAAATCAAATTCCAAAAATAGTCCCAGTTCCGTTGTTTGATCCCCTACAACGTTGAAAAAGGTCTCAAGAGCTGAATCGGAGGTTTACTAGGCGGTCAACGGTGGTTCTCAGACAAGTACCCTGCAAATCTGAGGTTTCGGTTACTGTACAACAGGGGCTTGTAAATTCATTAAGGTTCTGATCCGACCAGATCCAGCAGATATCTCTGGGTCTAGATTGAAGCATTTGAAGAGAGGTTTCCAACGATAGCTCATGCGTCCCGATCCGACGTCGGGATTGATTGCAGCGGCCGTTTTCGCCGGAGCGCGCGCCTGAAAATAGCAACTAAAAATCCGTGGGCAGCAACTTCAAAGCTTGGGAATCGGGACCGATCGACCCCCGATCGGTGTTCCCGGCCGGCCGCCGTCCGTGGAGGCGCGCCACCAGGGGTCCCCATCATAGTGGGTCCCACCCCTGCAGATCCGGAGGACAGCGCCATCCGTGGGCCCCGCGGGCCCGCAGAACCCGCCGTTCGGAAAGCACGAAAACGCGGATTTCGGCACCGCCGGGCGACATCAAGATGCTGCCCGTCAACCCGAGTTGCGTGATTCCCGGGCTCCACATGTGACCTTTTACCTCCCTGCGTGGAGTGGGTCAAATCTTTGTATTGCTGTGATATTGTTTAATCGGGAGTCCGTGCTTCGGCCGGGGTTGTCTTCGCCACGCCGGGTGCGTGGAGGTAATGGTCCGAACCTCTTGGCATTCATTTGCTTAGCTAGTATATGGTCTTTTGCCACTGCCGAGAGCGTTGGTACTAGCCCGTGTGTCCATGTCACCACTGTGAGAGTGAGTGTGACCCGTCCCGTGACTCGATTCGAGTCCGAAGTTGAGTCGGACTACCCTTGACCTCCGCCGGTTCCTTAACCGCGCACGGTCCGCGCTTTCCCTCGCTTGGGACGACGAGTGAGCTTCCACTTCTGTTAGCGACGTTTCGCCACTAGGAGCTCGCAGTGTCGGGATTAGTGTCTCCCTAGTGTGTGTTGCTGGTCGTGTCTTCATCTAGAGTCCGAGGGTGGCACCATATAGTGTCGTCTCCCGTGTCCATCCCGCATCAGTTTGGTATCAGTGCAAGTTGAGGCTAGGGTAGTCGTTGCATGAGTCTTGCATAGTCTAAGGTTACCCCACACACACCTTCACTCGGTATATCAAAAGGTGTTGTCCGATCGTTAGGTTACGCCTATCGGGAAGACAGCACACTTGTGCGAGTGACCTTCGGGTCGATTATCTCCGCCGCATACCGAGTCTTGGTCGTGTCTAGGGTGTAGTCGAGTCTCATTCTTTTCAAAACAAAAAAAAGGTGTTTTAAATTGCATTATTTTCAAAACAAAAAAAAGGTGTGTTTTCAAATTGCATTTAGGTCTAGGTGAATTAGTCGGTGTTTGCATTAGTTAGTGCATTCCAACCTTGCATAGCCGGTCTAGTGTAGTGTCCAAGTGTCGGCATGTCCAACATGTAGTTCCCCCCTCAATTTCCCATGGATTCCCAATCACCCGGGCAATATGGCAGTTGGTCCACCCATGGGCTTGGCAACCACCCACTCCACTTCCGTAGGCCCGAAGCCTCGGATTTTTATGGCTCCAATGGCCCGGGGGACTACCTCAAGTGGGAGGCCGCCACGGACACATACTTTTATTGTTATACTATGTCTGAGGCCATGCAATTCTCTTTCGCTAAAGAGCGGCTTCTTCATGAGGCTGCCGAAAAGTGAGATTACATCGAAAGAATGAGAGAGGTTAGGGGGCAATGGCCCATCGAGTCATGGTGGGACATGAAGACAGAGCTTAGGAAGGTCTACGTGCCCCAACCGGTCACCTCCAACTGGCCCCACCCAATCCCTTCCAACCAAGTGGGTTCTAGTCGGAGACAAAGAGTCCCACACGTAGATGAGCCAAGACCCAATCCTAGGACGGTTGACTACGGGCGAGTCCACCATGATATCCCTATTCCAACCCACTCCGTTGCCAAACTTATGCAAATGATTTTGGACCGGTTGGATGGGGTGGATAGGACACGTACTCCTAGTGATGTACTCCAACCCGAGCCTAAGGAGGTCATCGCCGGTAGTCTTAACCCGGCCCCATCAACGGAGTCCCCAAGCCCTCTCCCCATCATAGTGGATCCTCTTCTCCCACCCACGGGAGCCCCATTGCCTACACCCCCTGTCCGTCAAGAGGATAAGGGTAAGGGTCCACTTATCAAGGAGCGTAGAGGATCACGACAACAATGTTATCGCTGCCAGGGGTTTAGCCACTTTGCCGGACAGTGTCCCACTCGGACATCTCTAGCCCTAGGGGATAAAGGGGTTGGAGAAACCTCACTCTCCGATCTTTATTCGGAGCCACCTCAGCCACACTACCCGTGTTTCTAACGGGAAAGCTACTTATAGCCGAGCCACGCCTTAGCTGGCTTAAGAATGGCCTGGCCCCATCTCCCCTCCCATCTATGGACCCTATCTTACCTCTGGTGCCAATCAATTCATTTCACACCATTTTTCGGTCTAGTCACTATGTGGATACATTGGATGACCTTCTTAAAGGGTTAGACCGGCAGTGGACATTTACGCACTTGTTGGCTCCAGGCTTCGACCGACCCATAGGTCGTAGTTTCACTCATCCCGCTTTAGGGTCCATCACCTCCGTGTACACCGTGGGTCATGTTACCACGGAGGTTCTTCTACTCCTCCCTATGCCAGCCGAGCCCGATTTCATTCCCATTTGCCCAAGGGAGGAATCTTACTTTCTACCTATGACTGCCGTCCCACCTCTCACAATGAATGAAGGTGATCATTTACACCTCCAAGATTTCCAAATGTGGGACAGTGGATTGTGGAAGCCTAGTCCGAGGGGTCATACCTTCTATGATCCCTTCGACCCATTCTCTTGTGGACCCCGTGACCCACCATATTTACTTCACCTTTTTGAGAGAGTCCACCATCATACCCCCACCGTCTCATCTCCCTTCACGGATGAAGGTGACCATCAACACCTTCTAGAATTTCACACATGGGACCTTGAAATGAGGGAATCCATATCGAGGGGTCACACATTCTTTGATCACTTCGATCCCTTTCGCCATGGGCCCTTTGGCCCACAACCTCCATTCCACCTCTTTAAGGAAGTCCACTATCACACCCCTCCTACTCGGGCCTGGCAACCTTTACATGGCAATAGGTCCGAACCGTCATTTGGGGGTAATGAAGATTTTGGTTTCCCCGGCCCACCTAAACCACCCAAACCTCCCAGACTTCCCACATCCAAATCCAATGTTCATGATTGGTGCATCGTAGGATGTCTAGGAATCCACCATGCCATTAACCTCCGGTTATGTCAAATGCATGCATGGCACACATTCGGATGTCCTGGACCACCTTGCATATGATTGTGTTAGACTAGCATTAGGTTTTTGTAGGGTCGTGTGTGCATCTGTGTGTTTTTCTTTTTGTTAGGCATGTTAGGAGTCTGCATGAGTGAGGCCAGCAATGCACGGTACAAGGAGTTAGCCGGTGCCCTTAGACACCACCGAGAGTTCCAAGAGGGCGAATATGTCATGATCAGGGTAAGACCTGGACGGTTTCCCTCTGGAACCGTTAAGAAGTTGCAAGCTCACGGAGCCGGTCCATTCAGAGTGTTGAAACGCGTTGGATCCAATGCGTACGTTGTGGACTTACCCGAGGAATATGGTATAAGCTCTACCTTCATTGTATCGGATCTTGTTGCATATAGGGACCCAGCGGTGATCCCTAGTGAGCCTTTTGAGCCATCTCCTCCCCTTGAGAGTGATCCCACACCTGAGTGTCCACTTCAACCTCCAGCCCCATTTTCACAGAAGCGTGAGCATATAGATCGTATACTGGACGAGCAAGTGACAGTTACCAGGAGTGGATCTTACCCGCGCTAACTAGTGCGATATAGAGGACGGCCCGCTATTGAGGACACATGGATCACACATGGCGAGTTGCAACGGATCGATCTGGACCTTCTGGAGCGATACAGGAGCGATGCAGACCCTTACTCGACAGGGTCGAGTTTCTCCCACCCGGGGAGAATTGGTGCGGACACCCGAGCAGTTGAGCGGCGCGACACGCCGAGCCACCGGTACCGCACACGGAGCACGACTCGAGCCACCGGTACCGCACACGGAGCACGACTCGAGCCACCTCAGCATCCATCTGGCTCGGAGACAGCCTGGAGACGCCGCCTTGATCCTCCCCATTTTTCATATTTAATTAGACTTTATTTGTGTGTATGGTGTGTTTATTTCATTTTATACGGTTTGCAATTATGAGTGTACGAGGGGCTTATTTGTAAAATGGGACCCCTGGGCCCCATGGGACCCCCAGGACCCCTCCCATTGGTCCATATCAACCTTGTGGGGTTGGTCAACATCCAAGGTGGACATCTAGAAGCCTTGACTAGTCAATTGTCCACATGGGGGACAATTAGACTAATTTGTCAAGGTTGGCCACCAACCTTCCACCTACCCCCACCCCTAGTCAAGGGGGCGCCCCCCCCCCCTCTCACCATCAAGGTTTTAATTTTTGAAAAAATGTGAGTAGAACTAATTAGTTCTACTCCATTTTTATATTCCCACAAATCCTAGGTCCAAGGGTAGTTTATGTCTTTTGCCAATTCATACATATACCTTGTATTTTCATTTGATGAGAATTAATGCCATAAGAATTGTGAAAAAGCTTGAAGCTCCAGCCTTGGTGCGCCCCCTCCTCCTCTCCCCCTCCCCCTTGAAGCTGTGAAGGCTTCCATTCTGAGGTGTGACGCCTCGTGTATCGAGTCCAACGATCGCCGCCGCCGCTACGAGCCGCCACCGCACCTCCATCAACGGAGTTCTGCCCGCGCAGTACCACAGAAGATTCCTTGAATTTCCTGTCTCAGCCCCGAGCTCAGATAGATCTGGGGATTTTATTAGATGTTCTAGAGGTGTCAAGGACACCCCACAAATTTTTGTTTGCCATTTAGATCTCGTTTCATAATTTTTGATTTTCGTCCACTCTTCCATTTTGGTTCTGCCAGAGTTCTATCTAGATTCATCCCCGCCCTGAGTTTTATGTCTTAGGTCCACTTTTTGATTTCTTCTAGTTCACCCAATTTTACTGGAGGTTCCACCCATCCACCCCTTCCTCCACAATTTTTCTCAATTTTTGGTTCGTCCATCTCATATTTTCTAAAAATCGTTCTCAATCCCAGCTACAGTTCTGTCCCCCTGCTCCCAGATCCGACCACCAATCACCCCAAAAATCATAGTAAATCCCCATCACCTCCAAATCAAATTCCAAAAGTAGTCCCAGTTCCGTGGTTTGATCCCCTACAACTTTGAAGAAGATCGCAAGAGCTGAATCGGAGGTTTACTAGGCGGTCAACGGTGGTTCTCAGACAAGTACCCTACAAATCTGAGGTTTCGGTTACTGTACAACAGGGGCTTGTAAATTCATTAAGGTTCTGATCCGACCAGATCCAGCAGATATCTCTGGGTCTAGATTGAAGCATTTGAAGAGAGGTTTCCAACGATAGCTCATGCGTCCCGATCCGACGTCGGGATTGATCGCAGCGGACATTTTCAACGGAGCGCGCGCCTGAAAACAGCAACTAAAAATCCGTGGGCAGCAACTTCAAAGCTTGGGAATCGGGACCGATCGACCCCCGATCGGTGTTCCCGGCCGACCGCCATCCGTGGAGGCGCGCCACCAGGGGTCCCCATCATAGTGGGTCCCACCCCCGCAGATCCGGAGGACAACAGCATCCGTGGGCCCCGCGGGCCCGCAGAACCCGCCGTTCGGAAAGCATGAAAACGCGGATTTTGGCGCCGCCGGGTGACATCAAGATGCTGCCCGTCAACCCGAGTTGCGTGATTCCCGGGCTCCACATGTGACCTTTTACCTCCCTGCGTGGAGTGGGTCAAATCTTTGTATTGCTGTGATATTATTTAACCGGGAGTCCGTGCTTCGACCGGGGTTATCTTCGCCACGCCGGGTGCGTGGAGGTAATGGTCCGAACCTCTTGGCGTTCATTTACTTAGCTAGTATACGGTCTTTTGCCACTGCCGAGAGCGTAGGTACTAGCCCGTGTGTCCATGTCACCGCTGTGAGAGTGAGTGTGACCCGTCCCGTGACTCGATCCGAGTCCGGAAGTTGAGTCGGACTACCCTTGACCTCCGCCGGTTCCTTAACCGCGCACGGTCCGCGCTTTCCCTCGCTTGGGACGACGAGTGAGCTTCCACTTCTGTTAGCGACGTTTCGCCACTAGGAGCTCGTAGTGTCGGGCTTAGTGTCTCCCTGGTGTGTGTTGCTGGTCGTGTCTTCATCTAGAGTCCGAGGGTGGCACCATATAGTGTCGTCTCCCGTGTCCGTCCTGCATCAGTAGTCCTCTTCTAGAGTGGGCCAATAGAAGCTTAGTCTAAGGATTTTCTTAGCTAGCATCTGGCTATTTACATGACCCCCACAGACTCCAGAATGTCCCTCTTCCACAACCTTCCATGATTCATCATCGTCAAGGCACCTGAGAAAAACACCGGTAAGACTTCTTCTATAGAGCTCACCTCCAACCAAACTGTATCTCTGAGCAATTCTTCTAATGGCCTTCCTCTCTTCTGCCATGGATTCTTCCGAATATGATTGATCGTGACAATACTTGGAGATCTCGTAATACCACGGTTTCTCTTTGTCGGCCAGCTCTTCTTCCAAATCCAATAACATGACCTCCTTGTTCTCAATGATCTCACCACCCTTAACTTTCTTAAGCACCTCCTCCTTAACACTAAGGAATGCAAGATCCTTAATAGCGGGAGTGAGTCACTTTTGGACAATGATAGAATGGAAATCCCGCTCAAGGAGGAAAACCAAGGAGGAAGCAAGTGAAGCAAGAGCGTCAGCTAAAATATTCTGACTGCGAGGAACATGAACAAAGATTAACTTTGTGAAGAGCTTAGCATAAGCAGAAGTAAGTTCCTGATAGGGTTTGAGTTTGGGATTAAGTGTGCGACATTTGGTGAGCACTTGGCGAAGGATAAGCTGACTATCACCAACGATCTTGAGCCGGGTAACACCAAATCGATGACCGGCCTCAAGTCCAGCCAGAAGAGCCTCGTACTCAGCTATGTTGTTTGTAGCAGGGAATGCAAGCTGAGAGGCGAGTGGGATGGTGATAACCTCGGGTGTTAAAAGGACTATGCCGATTCCCCTGCCATGAGAATTCGAAGCTCCATCAAAATGTAAAGTCCACACAGGATCTGCGGATTGACTAATGGACATCAGTTCCTCATCTAGTAGCTCTGAGTGAACAGGGTCAAATCATGGAAGAGGGTGATGAGTGAGATGTTCTGCGATGGCATAGCCTTTAATCGCCTTTTCCTGAACATAGATGATGTCAAACTGAGAAAGGAAGCTTTGCCATTGTGCTAATCGGTTGGTAAGGACAAATTTTTCAAGAAGGAATTTGATGGGATTCATGCGAGCAATGAGATGAACCTCGTGAGCTAAGAAATAATGCTTTAATTTCTGAACTACCCAGACCAAAGCTGCACAGGTCTTCTCCATGGCTGTATACTTCTGCTCACAGGGATTGAGAAGCTTTGACAAGTAGTTGGCTGCCCTCTCTTTGCCTTCTTCATCAACTTGCGCAAGGACATCACCTACTAAGTCATCCAGGACATATACATACAGAACAAGAGGTTTGCCTGGAATCGGTGGCCTCAAGATAGGAGGATTTGATAGATAGTCCTTTAGTTCATCAAAAGCCACCTGGCACTTGTCATCCCAATTGAACTTGACTCTCGGCTTGGTAAGCTCGGAGAACGGCCTACACCTTTGTGAGTGTTGGGAGACAAATCGGCGAATAAATTACAACCTCCCAATCAGTCCTTGAACTTCTTTCAAATTCTTGGGAGGAGGCATATCTCTTATTGCCCTTACCTTATTGGGATCAATCTCAATACCCCTCTTACTAACGATGGACCCCAGCAACATCCCTGATGAAACACCAAACACGCATTTCTTGGGGTTCATTTTTAACTGATATTCTCAAACTCTTTGTAAGACCTTGGCTAGAACCCCAGAATGCTCAATCCTTGTTCTTGACTTCACTACCAGGTCATCAACATACACCTCAATATAGATGTGGATCATATCATGAAAAATAGCCATCATGGCCCTTTGATAGGTGGCTCCGACGTTCTTAAGTCCAAATGGCATGACCACATAACAATAAGTTCCCCATGGTGTAGTGAAGGAAGTCTTCTCTTGGTCCTCCTCAGCCAGGTGGATCTGATTATATCCTGAAAAGCCATCCATAAAAGAGAGGGTCTCATACCCTGCCGTATTATCAATCAACACATCAATGTGAGGGAGGGAGAAATCATCTTTAGGACACGTGCGGTTAAGGTCCCGAAAGTCTATGCATATTTTGACTTTTCCGTCCTCTTTTATAACTGGGACAATGTTAGCCACCCAATTGGGGTAGATGACGACTCTAATGAATCAAGCCTTATGGAGCTTATCGACCTCTTCTTTCATTTTTCATACCATATGAGGGTGGAAACGTCTTAACCGCTGCTTGACTGGGACGGGCCCTGGCTTAAGTGTTAAACGATGTTCGACAAGCCCAAAATCCAGACCCAGCATATCTTCATAACTTCATGCAAATATGTCCTTATACTCTTGAAGAACTTGAATAAGCGCCTCTTCCTAGGAAGAAGGCAAATTTTTGCTTATGAGGATGATCTAGGGTTTTCTTTAGTACCGAGATTGATTTCTTTGGTAGGCTCTTCTATTGAGACTGACGGTTCGTCGAATCTCCTCATGCCAGTAGCAAAAGCATCAACCTTGCCCTCATATTCTTTGTATTCTTCATCCCTCTCCTCAACAGGGTCCTCGTGATTCATAATCTCATAAACCCCAAACCCTTCATCTAAGCAGCACATATCCTCACATTACAAATCCGGCTGGAGTATCAGATCCACCAAAAACTCGGGGAGGGCCAAACATGCCTGGCATCTCCTAGGCAAATCCAACAAGAACCTACGGAGAATCGATCTACCCTTGGCTTTCTTAGAGGGAACTACCCCAAGACTCTTAATAGTAGAAGAATTGAAGAAGATGAACCACTAGCCTGATTATGAGACTCTAAAGAAGAAGTGGAAGAGGAAGTGGATACAGAAGAGGGTACAAAAGAGGACCCCTCATCGGAGGGGTAAAGAAGGTCCATTAACGGGCCTTGAATGAGCGGGCCCTTGGGTCGAGGCACACTCATGATCAAAATAGGATGTCTCTTCAACAGAGATGGAAGATTGGAAAGTTTGAATTTGGGCGTTTTTTTTCATTTTCAAGGATAAAGTAATGAGAGGAAGGAGTAGAAGATGGTAGAGCTAAAATTGAAAGATTGGAAAAGGATTGAATCAGAGAATGCTCATGCGGGGGTGCGATGGAAAGTTTAGAGAATTGCTGGATTAGCAGAGGAAGATTTGATGGAGCTTGTAGAAACTCGAGAGACAAGGAAATCAAGACCGCAGGTGGTCTAGGGATATTGGTGGTAAAAAGCTTGGAGCACCAAAAGGTGATAAGTGACGGGTGCAAAGAATCCACCATGAAAAGTTCGGCCCACAGCTTATCCACAGTGAAGCCTTCTTTAAATGGCACATCTGGCTCTCCGGTGTCAGTATAATTGCTCAATAGCTGTCTCTTATCAGTGATTACAACTGGCTTTTCTATCAAATCATGAATTAGCGGCGGCCATTCTAGATCAGTAGGCATATATAAATAGTCGGCTCAATGAAATAGAAATATCATCCATATCAAACCACCTATACCATTCACATTATGGGTCACCCATCTTCTTCTTTTGAATGGTCTTAATGACTCCAAGGCTTTATAGGTGACTAGTGGTGCTAAGTGACGAGCAAATTGACGTGCATGCACATCTTGATGACCCAAAAATGAAGTAATCACAGTAGTTTGCTCGCCATCCTGTTGAGTGGACCCCTTCACAAAGTGAGTATATAAAGTTCATGTGAGTGGTTGTCTATCTTTTTTTAAAGTAGAAGTCATGGTAGCCCATGGCTCTTCATCATCTTTATCACATTTTTCTTTGCCCGGCCCTTTGTATCCTAGCCCGCCTCGGGGAATCATCTTGCAATTCTTGATAGGTTTTACTCTACCCTGGAGGTTAACACCCAGGCCTTTGCCAGTTCTGTACCCCATTTTCATCAAAATGTTCCACCTCGGGGTATTCATCATATTCTTCTTTTTCTTCCCCTTGGAGGGTAGAGGTGACATTAAAGCCGATGCAGGGGCTGAGGCTTGCGGTCTTAACAAATCATGCCATGGATCGGCAAAATCTAGCATTGATAATAGAGGCATATTGGCCGGCCATATGGAAGGTACTAACGTTGCTGAGTGTATATCGTCTGACGACAGAATGGGCATGCTAGTGACTTTGATGATGCGCCCCTTATGTGGGAATTTTATACATTGATGATTTGTAGAGGGAACATCATCAAGCTCCTGAATATATGGGCGACCCAAAATACCATTGAAAGTTGGATCCATGTCTAGAACGTGGAAATCTGCTATAATTGAGACAGGACCCAGCCCAACTTTTAAGGTAATCATGCCCAGTGGAGGCTTCTTGGTGTTATCATAGGCGGTAACTGTAATAGTAGATGGCCGAATCTGACTGTCCGGAATGCCACACATCTTTAAAGTGCTGGGAGGCAGCACATTGATAGATGCTCCTATATCTACCAAACATTGCTTAACAGGCACTTTATTAATGTCAACTGTAAAACACAGGGCATACTTCTTGGCTAGCTTCGGAGCTAATTCTTGCTCATGAAAAATAATGGCCGGCTGGTCACTTACCGGAGTTAGGACTGAAGTAATTTGTTCAGCAGGGAGGTCCTCATTGACCATTATCTTTTGTAAATATTCTTTTAAGACTTGTTGGTGAACGGTGGATCTCTTAATCAGCTCCAAAATGGAAATCCTGGCCGGGGTTTTGTCCAGATGCTTCAGCAAGTCATATTGAGTACCCGATATGGATTTTGGCTCTTGCTCTTGTTCCTCATTCCCTTGTGCAGGCTCTAGCTCTCATTGTGGAAACACACGGTGAAAATCTATCCACTACGGAGCACCATAGTTTGTGATATTTGTGCCTCTATCGGGTTTTGTGGAGGGTTGGTGGATGTGGCAGGGATATCGAGGTTAACAGATGGTGGAGGTGGTATGACCGCATTAGGAACCCTTATAAGGGGCCGCATCGGCTGGAGGATTGTGGATGTTAAGAGGGTAGGTATGGGAACGGGACTAGCGGGAGTAAGTGATGTTTGGGTGATTGGAAGTGGCGTTGGCCATACAAGGGGAGGCCTAGGCGGAGCCGAAGGATTTGCGGTAGTCATGGTGGGTGCTGGTGTAGGTTGGAATGCGGGAGTCCTCACAGGCGGAGGGTTAATGGTGATAGGTCGAGGAGTGAATGAGGGTGCTGGGCGGATGAGGAGTGGCTTAGACGTTAAAAGACTGGTAGGAGGAGAAGGGGTTTGTTGTGGAGCAAGAGGTAGTGGTGTACGAATAAGGAGAGGTCTAGGCGGCAAGGGGTTGGTAGTGCTTGTAGGGCTGGTGTTGCGCAAGAAGGGATGAGGAGGTTGAGGAGAAGGTGTTGGTTGTGAGGTTGTTCTTAATAGGCGTGGCGGTTGGTTTGGAGTTTGATTTATGGCCCCGATAGAGGCATTTTCTTCGTGCCACCCTTGCCCTCTCTCTATTTCATAGAAGGAGGTGACAGGGTTAACTTGTTGATTAGGTGGGTGCTCCGGTAGCGGATTATTGACAATCCCCATGTTCGGCTACGGCTCGGCAGCCGGCTGCATCAGGGGAGGTGGTTGAACTTACTGCAAGAGAGGCTGCTGAGCTGTTGCTGCCATGGAGGCCTTCGTGCTTTCACTGTCGTAACAAATTTTCTCATCTCATCCTAGTCAATACTGCCTTGGTCATTCAAATCATATATATAATCCTTAAAATGAAAGAAATGATTTATGTTGTGACCAGGCTACCGATGGAAGACATAATACCGAGAGGTATCCACATTAGGAGGCCGGGCCATCCTTTCTTTTGGCAAAGTGAGCAGGTTGGCGGCCATGAGGGCGTTGAAAATATCTGGGAGGCTCTCAGGTAATGTAGGGTAGTGGGCTCTTTTAGGGCCTACAAGTCTTCTCGGTTGTTGTGGATCATAGTTGGTCGGTGGAGGCACATTGTGGTATTGCTAGGGAATTGGAGGATTCCGTGGTAGATTTTGGTTCTGTGGAGTAGGTGGAGGCCGAAAGGTTTGCGGAGGATTATTTGCTTGGTGGGGAATTTGGTTAAAGAATGAAGGTTGCTGTTGTGATTGTTGTTGTTGCGGGGGTCTTAGGTTGGAAAAATTATGGAAAGGTCCAGGGTTGCCAACCACGCCTACTTGCTCATTGGTGACAGTACCCTTAGTTGTACCACCATTAGTATTGACATTAATGTTCTTCCTTATTATTCTTGGTCTCGGCTAAAACATGCCCATGATGGGCGAATCCTTCATTTGAGTTTGAATATACCGAGCTCTTTCATATAGTTCCTCCATAGTGTTGATCTTGTTCATGGCCAATATGTACCGGAACTGTGGAGTTGCATTAGAGATTATCATCTTTACCTGCTCAGATTCTGACAAAGTATCTTTTAATTTTTGCGCCATTGACCTCCATCTATCGGTAAATTGCACAAAGTCCTCACCAGACTTCATCTTTTCGGCAACAAGGTCAGTAACAGACAATGAAGGACCCACTCAGTCTTTGTACTTTTACAGGAACTTGCACTGAACAACATCAAAATCTCCGACTTCGGTCGGTTCTAGAGAATAAAACCATTCAAGAGTCGGGCCATCAAGAGACCTTCTAAAAAGATATGCCAAAGACATCTTGTTGTCTTGCCAGAAGGATGCCTCATATATAAAATCTTTCAAATGGATGAACGGATTGCCCATTCCATTATAGCGCCTGAAGTTAGGCATCTCTGACGGAGGCAAGTGGAAGACCGGGAGAGTAGGGAGAGTGACCTCCGAAGCATTCTTGGGGGCCGTGACTTTCTTAAGTTGCTCCTCCATGGAAGCAATCTTTTGGAGGAGTATAGTGTTGGTATCAGACTCGACCGGGGCTGGGTGAATAGGGAAGGAGTTTGGCATAGGCCTCCTTAAGAGTTACAGAAGTAGAGGTTGTTGTGGCCTTGCCATGGAATGGCTCGCCAATTGGGCCGGTGTAGCCATAATAGGGGTTCGTGGACGGGTTGGAATTCTCTGGGAGACCGCCTATTCATTAGTGGGGTTGACTTGAAGGCCACCCGCGGTCTGAGGGGATTAGAAGAGGAAGAAGGGACTGATTTCCCTTTAAGAGCGGCCTGGACCGCTTGGCATTGGACATCATCCAATTGGGATAAAGCATTGATAAGATCATTGAGATTGAAAGACAGGGAAGTCTCCCCAGGAGTGGACTGAGTGATGTGTTGAGTTGGAGAAGAGGGGTCAACCCCTTGAGTGGTGGTGTCCACCACATAGACTTGAGGGTAGGAGGGAACATAGTTTCCCTCATGTTGAGCAAAGTTTTGAAGAAGGGCCTCATATTGAGTGAGTCCCAGCGGAGGGACCTCATAAGATTGGTCATATTGATCGTCCTCATAATCATATGAATACTCTTGATTGGCCATGTTGACAATTCTACCTGAACGAAGCTTCATGATTATAATAAGGAATTATTTCAAGCGAACAAGATATAACTGAGAAGTTATCACTCAAATAAGTTGTCAAATAAGTTGCCAAACAAGTTGTGATGCTTAGAGAGGATTTTAACGCTCTTTGAGTTTAATCAAGAATAAATTTTTAATGAACTAGTTAGCCCTCTCTTCAATGTAGAGCCTAGTTTCAGTTTGGATATATTCTCTGGGTCAACTAAGTTCTTTCTCTCTCTTCACCAACGCATGGGTTAACTAAACTCCAGGGTTCTTCAAAGGTACAACCAGCCCGGCGTCCGTGAGGGAATCCATGGGTGCGGGGACTTATGGAGGCCTTGGTCAAGGAATTTTCAATCCAAAGAGATGAAATGCTCAATGGAGGGTCCTTCCTTTCCCAAAAAAGTGTAGGGGATCCTAAAAGTGTAGAGAGAGGAGGTCTCTCAACCAAATGCCTTAGAATGTAAGCTAATGCAAACAGATCAACGATAACGTAAAGAAAATCAATAATCCAATCAAAACAAGTCAAAACAATAGCAGGTATGGCAATTCTGTGAATGCATAGGGAAATAGCAACCAGGCAACGATCGCTGTCTTAGTGAATAGCGACTGTGTGATAGCCGCTGATATAATAAATGACGCCTCTATGAAGGGGCGCTGATATCCGGAACAGTAAACTGCTACGGACGGAAGTCAACAGTAACTCAGGAATTGGCGCCTTGGAGGTAGGCGCTGAGAGTATGAATAACGCCTCTGTGAAGGGGCGCAGATCATAAAAGTAATAAATAATACGAAAAATGATCTGATGAGCACCTCTGCGAGAGGTCGTTGGTTCATAAAATAGCGACTTCTGAGCGGTTGCTGATCAGTTTCAGAGAATAGAGAGTAATGTAAACTGCCAAAAAAAATCAAAATTTCCCTTTAAAAGTGCTATGGACAGCGTAAAAATTGGTGAATCAAGTGGGGGGTGTGCACGTGGTGCACAAAGGGAGTGTGCTACGTGGAGGACAATGGAGGGGCACACGTGGGTGCCGAAGGAGGGGCACACAAGGGTGCCAAAGGAGGGGCACACGTTGGTGCCAAAGGAGGGGTAATCAAAATAAAAATAACAAGGGTCCCACCGTGATCGCCAATTTGTGAACGTGTCACATAGACATATTTAAAAAGGAATAGGAATTATTGGGTGAAATGAATATGAAGAATTATGGAGATGATGATAATAGTAAAAGGGGAAGGGAGCATGTAATGCTACTTAGGAGTGTGATCGCCAGAGGGGTTACCTCAAAAACCAAGAGATGATCACATGTACCTTGTGCAGCGGGTGTAGATGTGGATCCAACTTCCTCCTCCAACTGGCCGGCCGATGAAGGGGGTTTTTATTATTGATTACTCTTGAAAGAAAACAAACAATCAAAGCAAAAGATTTGGATTAGCCAATAGAAGTGTAGTATCTATACTCAATAGAATGATGATATGCAATATGAGCATAAACACACCTTGTTTTTTTTTATTTTTAAAACCCCTAAGAGGAGTAAAGGATGGGAAGTATATGTATGCAAAAGAAATAAATAAAATATTCTAAGATGACCCTAGAAACCGTGGATGTGATGATGATATGCAGAGAATATCAGAATTAAAAAATAAGAGAGAAAGATCCTCTTCTGCTCCTGTGAGCAGGACAGAGGAGGGAGAGCTCAAGGCTTGAGCGTAAACGCCACAACAACAGCCACAGAACAATACTCCTCTGGCAGCGACAGTAAGGGGATTCAGCAGGAGAATTATTAATTCAGAGACGTACATGTATATGGTTCTCGCGCGAGGGAAATTGAAGGGGTATTTATAGAGATGAATACTTTATTCCAATAGGATTAAAATAAAGAAAGATAACTCTTAATCATGTATCTTCTTCCTTTGATTGAACGTAGAGTTAAAATAAGGAAGGACACCTTCGGGGAAGGTTGCAGACGACACAGAAACAAAAACTGAAATGGCGACCTAGAAACTGCCGCTGTTCTAAACAGCACCCCCGGATATGCCGCTATTTCACTAGAATTTTTGGACTTTCCATATTTAAGAAATTCATAACCCGCGACTGCGCATGGAGGCGTTCATTAATGAGCGCCCGCTTGGAAGTCGTCATTTCAAGGAACTTAATTCCGAACAGAAATTGGAAAGAGTTAAAAACAACGACCACACGTACGGTCGTTTACTTTGTGAAATAGCGACATCTCCAAGGGCGTTATTTAAATAGCGACCTGATGACAATCGTCATATTCAAAGAAAATATAAATAAATGGGAAAACCAACTTATTAAGCCAATAACGAACTCCACTTCGGGACATTACATCATGACATGAAATTTACCAAACATAGCATCGATTTTGACGTGTCTACACATGTGATCAAGCATTCCTCAATAAACAATTCAAAAAATTCCTAAGAATGAGAGGTATGAAAGCCAAGAAGAAAAGATTTCAATATGTTAGTAGAAGTCCAAATTTCAGAACTGACAAGAACAAGAAGGCTAATAAAGTTGTTTGCTATCACTGCAAGAAGCTAGGGCATGTTCATGATGAATGCCCAGATTTGATCAAGAAAGCCTCCAAGGCCAAAGAGAAGAAGCCAAAAGCTATGGTTCCACCTGGAGTGATGAGGAAGAAAGTACCTCAAATGAACAGAAAGAAGTGGAGATCATTGGGCTCATGCCTAATGAAGAAGAAGGTGATGAAGAGGTAAGCTCTCCCTTCGAAAGCTTTTCTATAGAACAATGGGAAGAAGCTTATATAGATTTGTTTGAAATGCATGAATAGCTAAGAAAAGAATATAAATTGCTGAAAAAGAGACTGAATGCTGTTATTAACACTGGTTCTGAAAATGAAAATGTTGAACATCTGAAAACTGAAAACAATAAACTCAGGATACAATTGGAAGATCTTGACAGCTTGAATTCAGAACTTGAAGAAGTGAAATCTAAAAACAAAAAATTTAGAAAACAGATTGAAGAAGCTAAACAAGATTATAAAAATCTTGAAGAAGAAAATAAATTGATCTTTGAGAAATTTGAGGCTATTAGGGCAGTAAGCTTGGAACTTCAGAAAAATCTTGAAAATTTTGAAGTTACCCACAAACAAGAAGTGTCTTATGATGATCAGATCCTAATGAATGAACTGATACAAAATGACAAACTCAAAAATGAAAATGAAGAATTGAAAGAGATGACCAATGCAATGTTTGAAAGACTGTTGGCTATTGAAAAAGGAAAATCCACTATAGATATTGAAATGATTGAAAATCTTTATGCCTTAAACTAGGAAATCGAAATCTTTAGGTTGAGGCCTGTGCTCCCTAATATTGTATCTAGTGAACAGAGTGGATTTACTAGTGGAAGGCTGATTTCTGACAATTTCCTGCTGGCTAGGGAGTTATTCATGGAGCTGGATAGGCCGGTCAGAGGTCATAACATGCTAATCAAATTAGATATGGCAAAAGCTTATGATCGCATAGAATGGGATTTTCTTCTTCAAGTATTAAAGAAGTTTGGTTTTTCCAACATGGTTCTTTCTCTTATCTCTCAGCTCCTTGTGAACTGTTGGTTTTCTATTGCCTTTAATGGTCGGATTCAAGGTTACTTTAAGTCTTCAAGAGGGGTTCGTCAGGGAGATCCTTTGGCCCCAGCTTTGTTCATACTAGTAGAGGAGGTCTTGAGTAGAGGCCTACATCAACTCTTTTTGTCTGGGAAATGCAAGCCCTATCACCTGCCTCGTGGTTCTCCTTTACTGTCCCACATCTTATATGCTGATGATTCAATTATTTTTTTGAATGGTGGGATGTTAACAATTAAACACCTTCTTGCTTTTTTGGGGAGTTATGAGAGATCTTCTGGCCAAAGAGTGAATGCATCCAAAAGTTGCTTTATGACTTCAAAAAATATGCCTGCATTAGCTGTGAACAGGATAAAGAAGCTCACTGGTTTTCAGCATAGAACTGGCTCAATTCAATACCTGGGAATTCCATTGTTCAAAGGTAGTATCAAGGTCATTCATTTCAAGTATCTTCTTGATAAAGTTCATGCTAGACTTGCTGGGTGGCAGAGCAAGATTCTGTCCCAAGCTGGCCGAGTAGTCTTAATTCGCTCAGTGTTATCTTCAATTGCCATTTATTCTGCATGTGCTACATCCATTCCTTGTACTATCAGGAATCAGATAGCTAAGATCTGTGCGAGTTTTTTCTGGCAGGGTGTGGACTCTACCCATAAGAGGCACTGGATTGCTTGGAAAAAATTATGTTCTCCCCTTAACAGTGGAGGGCTAGGTATTAGAAGCCTGGATGACATTCAAATTTGCTGTCAGGTTAAACAGTTGTGGCTCTCTCTAGTGAGTGATTCACTGTGGGCTAAGTTTATCAGGAGCAAGTACTTGCATGGAAGACATATATCTGAATGTGATGCTCCTTTTCCGGCAGGGGTTAGGAGGAAAGCTTTTGTAAAGGCAAAGCAAATCCTGCTATCTGGCCTTCGAATGGTGGTTATGGATGGAGCTTCTACCAGCTTTTTTAAGGACATTTGGTACAAGGATAGTGTAATACCAGTTCAGATGGCTCCCCCTCCCTCCATTGTGCATGTTTCAGTTAAGGAAGTCCTAACTAACAGGCTACACTCTGCTTGGGATTTTATTTTTGATTGGCAGACCTGTCAGGCTCTACAGGGTTTCTCTCTATAGGCTGGCAAGGACTCTCACATCTGGGCTTTCACCATCTCAGGAGAATTCAGCATTAAATCTACCTACAGGTATATAAGAAGTGGCAGCAATCTTCAGCATGGTCCTGGGGTTAAGAATTTGTTCAACTGCAATTTTCCTCCTAGGGCTGCACTCTTCTGTTGGAAGTTGTCTCAGCAAGCTGTGCCTGTGGACAGCAGAATCCAAATAGTAGGGATATCTCTGGCTTCATGCTGTTCATGCTGCATGAACTTTAAGGAAATTGAAAGCTATGACCACTTATTTGTCACCAGTGAGATTGCAAAGTTCTTATGGGAAAAGTTTGGGCCTTTACTTGGTGGAATTAGGCCAAACAATCAAAGCTTCTGTTGCTGGCTGAATTCCTTTACCACTGGGTTCAGTATTGCTTCACCTAAAGGTTTTATTGCTCGGCTGGTGGTTTTGCTTGTTTCCTGGGAGATATGGAAAACTAGATGCTCAGTTAGGTTTGAGGGCTGTGCCCCTGATATGCCAAGGGTGGCTGATAACATATTGGCTGATATTAAACAGATCATGCTCTCTATGGTTTTTAAAAATTCTGCTCATTCCAGCTACAGGAATATAATTAGTGAGTTTGGCATTGAAGTGAAATCAAAAAGGCCGGTTATATCAATAATTAGATGGACTCCTCTAGTGGTAAAATTTTCCCTAAATGTGGATGGGGCATGTAAGGGGAATCCAGGCCTTGCAGGAGGGGGTGGTTGTGTAAGGGACACACATGGCAACTTTATTCTGGGTTTCTCTTATTTCTATGGGTATGGTACATCCCTGTTAGCAGAGCGGAGAGCACTTCTAGATGCTCTGCGCTTGCTGAGGCAGCATTCCATTTCTGTATCAATCATCTTCTCGGATTCAAAGATGTTGGTGGATCTTCTATCCAGACAGATGAATCCACCTTGGAGTCTTCTGCCGTGGTGGCCTGCATTGAAGAAACTATTTGCTTGGTGCAATTGCCCTATTGCTCACTCCTTTAGAGAGATTAATCAAGTGGCGGACTATCTTGCTTCACATGCCATTTTGATGGGCCGGAATAAGGACTTCCATTCACTTGGTGAGTTACCAGTCCAAGCTAGAGCTTATGTGCGGGTGGATGCAGCTGCTGTTCCCAATATTCGTAGGCATTTTGTATAGATTTTTGTATTCTTTCTGTATTTAGAGACCTAATAGCTTGGTCTCCTTCTGCATTGTAAAGGCGCCGCCTCATTGTACACATGCCATTTGGAAGTTTAATAAAATTTCAGCATCTACTGTGCTTGTGGTGGAGTGGGTCCATTCCCTTCCTTTGGAAGGGGGTGCACTCTCCCTTAAGCCAATAGATGACTAGAGCTTCAAAGAAAAAAAAGTCATAAAACCGTGAATGAAATGTTGAATAAAAGGATAGCTGAGTGTGAAGAGGAAATCCTTAGCTCTGAACTGCAAATTTCATCATTAGAAAATCAAATTTTAGACTTAAATAAGTCCCTGTCAAAATTTGTGGCAGGGAATCAAAACTTGGACAAACTTCTTGGTATCAAGATAAATTATTTGAAAGAGGGGCTGGGCTATAAACCAGAAAATAAAAAGTCAATTGAAAATAAACTCTACACATCATTTGTGCTTAGCTCAGATTCAACTAGTACCTCAAAATAGTCTGCTACTTAGATAAAATAGAAAAATAAAATCAATCTGCCTCAAAAACTGAAAAATGATTTCATTAAGGTTAATGTGCATGCTAAGAATTCATATGCTAGATACCATGCTTCAAAACAAACCAATGTTAACTGTTTCTATTATGGTAAGCATGGTCATATAATGCATGATTGTAAACTGATGAAAAAGGATGAGATGAATGCTGGTAGAAAGTATGCTAGAAATTTTCATGCTATGAAAATTCATACTGTTCAGAAAATGAACATTGAATGCTTTTACTGTGGGAAGTCAGGACATTTAATGAATGATTACTTTGTTAAGAAAAATGATGAACTGAAAGTATGCATGAAGACCAATGTTTTCAATAAGCCAAAATAGTTTTCAAACAAAAAGTCCTACTTCTGTTATAACTGTTAAAAATCTGGCCATATGGTCAAGGACTGTTGGCAGATAAAAGGAAAAATTAATTTCCATGTCAGAAATAACAATGTGCATGATTGCTCACGGAAATTTAATGTTCCTTCATATAAGAAAACTATGAAATCTTCAAATTGTTGTCACTATTGTGGTAAATTTGGGCTTCATATGTTTGATTGTTATTTGATACAGTTTGATGACTTTAATGCCCTGAAATCATGGAGAGCACCCATTAGAGGTGTTAATTTTCAAGGACCCAAGGAGTCTTGGGTACCTGTGTATGCAAAATGAGAACTTGTCTGCAGGTATGCCTTGAAGAAAGAAGGAAAATAAAAAGGGGGTTCAACAAGTCAAGACACCCGTGGTTGGTAAAACCCCAATCCTTGCTTTTACTATTTTAATTGCTATTTTTTTATTCCCTTCTTTATAAGGTGCATATCATGTTCTTAATTTGTCAGTTAGAATTTCATCGTCTTAATTTGGGATCCTGATTTGAAAAATTAAGGGGAGTTGAAATAAATTGAGCAGCACATGTTCTTATGTCTACATATGTCTTCATGCATTGTCCTGCACATAATTGAAAAATTGAAATGCACTACATTGGTTGATGCATTTTCATGCATGACTTCATGGTATATTAAATCGTGACTAGCAGAAAGGCAGGTTAAGCATGTCCGAAAGCTTTCACCATGCGTGGGGATACACCTTTGACTTGTACCATGTGTCAGTATTGCATTTAGTACTAGTTAAGTCTAACTTAGCATACTCACTTTGCATATGGTCTCATGTTTGCATGTGTCTTCTTTCATGGTCTTGCATAGTTTGAAAATTTTGTTGTTCATACTTGAAAGCAATTGCATTTTTTTTAACTAGTTTGAGCTTTCAGTGTACTTAGATAGGGGAAGTCAGCACTCACATGAATTTGCTCACATGCTTGATATTGTCTGATTTAGTTACATTTCATTTGTGTCAAGAATTTCAAAAAGATTGACTGAAATGCATGCACACTCGTAGGGGGAGTTAGATTAAGTAAATTTCTGATGTATGCAATTAAATTGCATGTTTGATTTTGCTATCAAGTGAAATAAAATTGGATTTGTTCAAACAAGAAAACCCATCTTTGAAATTCATGAGTTGACTCACTATTCAGAACAGGTTGACTCACCTATCTGAAATCCAGAGTCTCACTTGATTTCTATCCATATGTGATCTCTAATGAATTATTTGCATTCTTATCTGCTCAGATCAATTTGGAATATTTACTTAACTATATTTCACTCTCATTCCACGACTGTTGTCTTTGAAACTCTATAAGCTCACATTGTCATATCTCTTGATGACACCTATCTGCCAGATCCTTGCTAATACTGAGGGGGAGGGTGCGTTATATTTCGTGCCTCTCTTATCTCCATGAGAATTGATCCCCTTGGAGTATTCTTATATCTATTGCCTGCTCAATTATTATGCTCATTCTTGAATTTTTCTTCCTATTGCATGTCTGGTATCTGTAGTATCATAAATCTGTGGTATCATTCTTGAAACATTCCTTGAGCTGTCTTCAAATTCAATAAGATTCCAATCTACATACCATGATTTTAAATCTAAATACATTTTAAATAATCAATCTTCTATTATAAAGTCTTATGATTGTCTAAAATAATTAGCTAGTTTAAAGCTTAATGAATTCATTGAGTTTAAAGATAAATGTCTTGAGAACATCTGTGTTCAGTTTTAATAGACCTCAACTAGCTTTTGCATGTTATGTCCTGGATAGTTTTTTTGAAATATGAAAATTTCATAAATCATGGCAACTTTGGTTGAGAGATTCAAATTAAGTATTGTTTTTAAACATTAAGGAAATTTGAAAATTCCTAACGGTTAAAATTGACAAAGTAATGACAATAGTCGACTGAGAAACCATGTCCCTTGACCTTGAAGTTTAGTGGACTGTGTCATGAAGTGCCACTGTTAACTCTGCAGAAAAATTAATGAAGATCAAGGCAGAGCAATGGCAAGCTCACTGAGAAATATGTCTCACTCATCAATGAAGTAAGTTGAGATATGTCATGAGATGACAAAGCTACCTCTGTTCAAATTGAGAAATGACAGTCAGTCATATTGAGTACTTAGGGATATTGACGCCTAAACAACGTGTATCCTCAAGATGCAAAGTGTGGGCTGAACTTAAATGCTCTTATAAAATTATTGAGCCAAAAGAAAAATCAAAATTTTTGGCTAAATTGTCAAAAAGATTGTTGATACCCCGGAATAAAAGTAGAAAATCATGAATGTTTAACCTCAATACTAAATTTTGATAATTCCTAAAGAAGTCACTGAATTTGAATGAGTAAGATAAAGGAAGGTTAAACAAGGTTTTGATATGAAAAAATTGGTTCATTTCTATTAAGCTTGAATGCAGATATGGTTACAGAAATTTCATTGATAAACTTAGAAGTCATTAGACTTGAACCATGCAGTTAAATAAAGAACATATCATAAGTTGTTTATAATGGAAGAATATGAAATTCAGTCATTTTTAGTTTATGAAATTAGTATCAGATTGAGAATTCTTTTGGATAATCATAGGATCAATGTTTTCAACTCCTTATGTTTCATGGATTTCTTTTCATGTATCCATTCACCTCAGCTTGCTGTTTGAAATCTATTCCAATCCACCTCTGTTGAAATCATATCTTGTACGTGGTATACAAGACTTTCATGTCTGCTTGCTACTTGTTTAATTCTTGATTTGGCTTTCATTGTCCAATTCCTTGACTGTCATTTGCTAAATTGCTGATGCCCACATTTATCTTCTCACTTGAGTCATACCTGCATCTAGCCAATTTTCTGTTCATCTATCAAAAATGGGAGTCAATCTTAACTCTGGTTTTGATGCATCCTTTCTAGTACAAAATTCTCTCATGTGCATTTCTAAAATTCAATTGTTAGTAATTAACTTGCTCATCTCCATTTTTTGAAATTTGTATCAAACTCTTCTTTTTGCTAATGTCAAAGGGGGAGAGAGTTTGATGAGTCATTATTTAAAAAGGGGATGATGTTGTGAGTGCATTCATTCAAAGATTTGATTTGAACATTGATTTGGTTTAACATCGTTCATAATGACTCATAGTTGCCATCATCAAAAGGGGGGAGAATGTTGTGTCCCTATGGTTTTGATGATGTCACACTATGAGTCACTTATGAGTTTTTTATGCTTTTGATGATGTCATGATGTTATATATAAATGTCATATATACATATGTTCCTATCCCTGAATTCTATGAAGAATAGGTTCAGCAGCTCAAGTTCAGAAGATCAGAAATTGCAAATCAGATGCTCAAAAATGGAATTCAGAAGAACAAGGAAATTCAAATGTTAGTCTAGTACGTCGACTCCATGATCTCTTGCGTCGACTCTATAAGAAGAAGTTCAACAGCCTGCGTCGACTCAGTGGTGTACCTGCGTCGACCCAACAGAAGAAAATTAACTTTTCAGCATCAGTAGCAGAAGAAGTAGGACAACCAAGGATGCGTTGACCTCATCTTAACAGTGCGTCGACGGATGGGTCTTAAACAATACATGTTGTAAGGGCATTCCGTGAAGGCTACGTCGACTCTATCTTCTTAATGCGTCGACGCACTGGAGGTCATTCACCTTCTGTGAACGCTACGTCGACTCTATCTTCTTAATGCGTCGATGCACCAGAAGTCATTCAGACCAGCACGTGACTAAGTCAAGCAAATCATGGGTCTTTGAACTCTATTATTGGCACATGGCTCAAGAACACGTGGAACTTATTCTAGAAGACTCCGGGAAGAGAATATTCTACTGGGACACCTGGTCCAATGGAATTTTAGATCTGGACATAAGGCTTATTAGAAAACCCCCATTTTTGATATATAAATATGGACCTTCTTCCTTCGAAGAAGGCTGCTGCAAGTGAGGGGTTGAGTGGGATATTGAAGGGCTTTTTGGTAGTTCGGTTCGAAGAGAATTCTAAGAGAAAAGCTGAGAGAAGAAAAAGAAAGAGATTTGATGGGAATCAACACCGGGTACTAACATTTTTATTTTACATTTGTGTCCTTTTTTTGTATTTATACCCTTGGCTAATTGGGTTTGCAATTCTAAGGCATTATAAGCCAAAGGGTTAGTCTTTAAAGTCTTTGGGTTTATTTGTAAAAGTCCAGTAGGTCTAGCAGGGGCCCCCACCCTCTTTCCCATTGGACCACCTAGGATCTAGGGCCCATGTGGGGCTAGTTCAAAGTCCAAAATTGAACTTGGACCAAGGGGGGACAAGGGAGGAAGAAAGTCCAAGTTGGACTTCTAAAGTCAAGGGGGCGCCCCCCATTTAATGTTGTTTAATACTTGTTGTAATTTTTTATATTTTGGCCAATTGACCACATGGGGATTAAATGTCCTATCCCTAGTTTACCCCTCCCAAATCCTAGATCTAGGGATAGGTTTGGTCTTTTTTTACATTTCTATATATATAATGTATTTTCCATTTTCATAGAATTAATGAGAAGAAATTTCAGAAATTGCTCCAAGAGTCCAAGGGCGCCCCTCTCTCTCTCCCACCCCCTTGCAGATGGATTTCTGTGAAATTCTTGAGGTGTGAAGCCTCCTCCCCTCCCCCTCTCTGAGTGTGAAGCTCAGCACTGCCGCCGCCGCCGCCATCGAGCAACCGTCGCACCGCCACCGCCGCCGCATCGGAATTCTATCCACATCAGGATAGAAGGTTGAATCCCGATTTTTATCTCCACATCAAGAAATCTGATCGAGCTACAATTTTGAGTGTTTGTTCTTCTTGTTATCCCCAATCTCCATTTTAAATTTTGTGCCAATCAGAGGTAATTTGCTATTTTTCCCGTAATTTTAGTTCCACCCTTGACAGTCTGCCAGTTTGTAGATCTACAGGATAGGAGTCTGTTCTTCTATTTTTCCCACCCCCTTGTACATCTCCCAAAAACCACCAAAAATTCATGTGTGTTCCTCACTTTCCTACCTTCCACCCATAATTTTTCTAGGCTCTAGATCTATCGTCTTCTTGTCGGTCAAAATTTGTTTTCAGGGAAAACTCAGTCTGTCCTGTGTGTCTGTCAGTCCGAGCCAGCAGAAACCTTTGAGGGACAATCATTTTTATTTTTAATCCATTCACTTGATGGATCTGAAAAAATTATATGTTGTAGCCCTCTGAGTCCTCTATCCATCAGTACCATGTTTACATCGATCAAACATCGGATCTGGCCGCAAGAAATCTTTTCGTGAAGGTGCTTAGAGCAGATCCAAGCCCATCCAGCACAATCAGTCCGGGAATTAATTCTCAGAAAATACGCCGGCGCACACTCGGTCACTGCTGCTCCCGGGGATCGATCAGCAACCTTCCAGCAGTGCCCCAGCAAGCCGCAGTAGTAGGGAGACGCCCAGGTACCGCCGTCCCAACAGTCGGACCTACCTGCTGTCCCGCGGGCCCCGCAGAACCGTTCCGAGCAGTAACCCATCTTCGGCCCGAGAATCGTCCAAATTGCTGCCCGTCAACCCGAGTTCCCTACTCACGGGTCCCACATTGTTGCCCTTTACCTTCCTGCATGGAGTGGGCCTTAAAACTATTTCTGTAATTATTGTTAATATTTGTACACTAGGAGTTCGAGCTTCGACCGAGGTCGTCTTCCCCACGCCCGGAGCGTGAAGGTAAACTCGCCTCCCTCTTTATCGCATTTGCTTATCTCATATATTTGTGAATGCCGCTGCTAGAGTGATAGGACTACTAGCTTAATATTTATTTTTATCACCGCTGCGAGAGTGAGTGAGTGAACCCATCCCGTGACTCAATCCGAGTACACGCAGAAAAGTCGATACCCGAGACTCATTGCCTGCTTCTTAACCGCGCACGATCCCGCGTTTCCCTTGCTTAGGGACGCCCGCGAGCTAGAGTCCCATGTTCCCCATCCCGTCCCGCATCAAATTGGTATCAGAGCGGAAGGTTGAGTCTAGGGTAGTATTTGCTTAAAAACAAAAAGAAGAGTCATCTAGAGAGTGTCTAAGTCTAAGTGTCTCATTCGCATTCCTTTATTCGGTATATCAAAAGGTGTTGCCCGAACGTTAGCTTACGCCTATCGGAAAAGTAGCACACTTGCGTGAGCTCGATCTTCGGATTAAACCTCCGCCTAGTACCGGATATGGGTTGAGTCTAGGCTTCTATTCGAGTCCGCATTTTACGTTTTTCACCATTTAGAGTCGTGTCTAGGTGCTTGCATTAGTCTTGCATAAAGGTTTTGCATATAAAACTAAAAATAAAAAGAGAAAAAGTGTTCCAATGCATGCCCACTCCTAGGGGAACCAATTCCCATCTTATGTGCAACTATGGCCAACCCATGCACCTCGAGTAGACCTGGCCAAGGCAACAAGTCCGTGTTTGAGTACATTCGGGAGTATGAAAAGTATCGGTTGGAATATGGAGTTGGAGAGGAGAGCATCACGACCGCATTTCAGTTCCGGAGAGGTTTGCGGCTTCACTTCCAGTTTGAATGTCTTTGCCGCGACACGACCACTCTGGCGCAGTCTTATCTGGTCGCTCTAGAGGTTGAGCCATTCGAGTCAAGGTTTGATGCTGCCCTTCGGCGAGCATCTACCTCTCTACATGAGCCCCCTAGGTAAGACGCTCCTGCCCCACGACCTCACCCACCACAGCCGGGGAACCCTTCCCCTAGAGCTCCTTTGCCACTCTCACCTTCCGATCTTCAGTTGGAGCCACCCGTGTTCCTAATGGGAAAGCTACTCATCGCCGAGCCACTACTTAGTTGGCTCAAGATAGGCTTGGTCCCTAGACCGCCTTGCTACCCACCCATGGACCCAACACTCCCAGTAGTCCCCATTAACTCCTTTCACACCACTTTTCGGTCCTTTTGCTTCATAGAAAGTGTGAAGGAGCTGCTAAGGAGTTTAGAATGTCAATGGGAGCTGACATATATGTTGGCCTTAGGGTCTGACCAACCCTATAGTCATATCTTCATGCTCCCGGCTTTGGGGGCTATTACCTCTGTGTACACCTTGGGTCATATCACCTCCGAGGTCCTATTGTTCTTCCCCATTCCTGATGAGCCGTATTGCATTCCACTTGTCCCGAGGGAGGAACCATACCTTCTCTATGAGATCACCATCCCACTTACCAGAACGGATGAAGGTGACCACCTACACCTTCAAGAATTCCAAAATTGGGACCGTGACCTATGGGAGCCCAGTTCGAGGGGTCATATTTTATTTGATCCCTTCGACCCATTCCCTAGTGAACCCCTTGACCCACCATATATACTCCCCTTCTTCAAAGGAGTCCGCTATCACACTCCTACCCCACGGGTCAGTCCACCTCCACTCTGCAAGGAGCCCATTCATTTGGGTACGGAAGACGGTGCATTCAACCCTCCTGGCCCACCCAAACCTCTCAAATCCAAAAGGCCGTCAATGCATGAGTGGAGCACTTTGGGATATCTAGGAGTCCATGATTCCACCTACATTTGGTTGCGTCTTGTGTATGCATGGCACACATTCAGATGTCCTGGTCCACCATTGCATATGTATGAGTCGGTCTAACAATAGGTTTGTTTAGGGGCATGTGTGAGTCAGTGTTTTTCTTTATTTTTGTCAAGATTATCGAGTGCATAGTGAGTCTGCATGCATCGCGTCGAGTCGGTCTTTTGTATGCTCATGTTGTCAGTCCCTTTCGAGTGCGAGGTAAGTCGGATCCAAGGTGTACGTTGTAGACTTGCCAAAATTTGGGATTGGCTCTACCTCAACATATCGGATGTAGTCACATAAAGGGACCCGACGGTGATTCCTAGTGAGTCTTCGAGCTGCCTCCTCTCCTTTGAGAGTGACCCCACCCTGGAGTGTCCACATCTAGCCTCATTCCCACAGCAGTGTGTGCATATCGAATCTATACGGGATGAGCAGGTGACGGTTACCTGGAGTGGAGAGTACTCTGCGCTACCTGGTCGATGACGGATCCGCCGGAGCCACACGAGCATCCGCACCCCTTTCTCGACGGGGTCGAGTTCTTCCCACCCGGGGAGAATTGATGGGGAATCAACACCGGGCACTAACATTTTTATTTTACATTTGTATCTTTTTGTTTGTATTTATACCCTTGGCTAATTGGGTTTACAATTGTAAGGCATTATAAGCCAAAGTGTTAGTCTTTAAAGTCTTCGGGTTTATTTGTAAAAGTCTAGTAGGTCTAGTAGGAGCCCCCACCCTCTTTTTCATTGGTCCACCTACTATTTAGGGCCCATGTGGGGCTAGTTCAAAGTCTAAAATTGGACTTGGACCAAGGGGAGACAAGGGGGGAAGAAAGTCCGAGTTGGACTTCCAAAGTCAAGGGGGCGCCCCCCATTTAATGTTGTTTAATACTTGTTGTAATTTTTTATATTTTGGCCATTTGACCCCATGGGGATTAAATGTCCTATCCCTAGTTTACCCCTCCCAAATCTGAGATCTAGGGATAGGTTTGGTCTTTTTTACATTTCTATATATATCATGTATTTTCCATTTTCATAGAATTAATGAGAAGAAATTTCAGAAATTGCTCCAAGAGTCCAAGGGCGCCCCTCTCTCTCTCACACCCCCTTGCAGATGGATTTCTGTGAAATTCTTGAGGTGTGAACCCTCCTCCCCTCCCCCTCTCTGAGTGTGAAGTTCAGCACCGCCGCCGTCGCACCGCCACCGTCACCGCGTCGGAATTCTATCCACATCAAGATAGAAGGTTGAAGCCCAATTTTTGTCTATACATCCGAAGATCTGATCGAGCTATAATTTTGAGTGTTTTTTCTTATTGTTATCCCTAGTCTTCATTTTAAATTTCGTGCCAATCAGAGGTCATTTGATATTTTTCTCGTAATTTTAGTTCCACCCCTGATAGTCTGTCAATTTGTAGATCTGTAGAACATGAGCCTATTCTTATATTTTTCCCACCCCCTAATACATCTCCCAAAACCCCCCAAAAATTCATGCGTGTTCCTAACTTTCCTACCTTCCACCCATAATTTTTATAGGTTCTAGATCTATCGTCTTCCTATCGGTCAAAATTCATTTTCAGGGAATACTTAATCTGTCCTGTGTGTCTGTGAGTCCGAGCCTGCAGAAACCTTTGAGGGACAGTCATTTTCATTTTGATGGATGTGAAAATATTATATGTTGTAGCCCTCTGAGTCCTCTATCTATCGGTACCAAGTTTGCGTCGATCCGACACCGGAACTGGCCGCAAGAAATCTTTTTGTGAAGACGCGCAGAGCAGATCCGAGCCCAGCCAGCACAATCAGTTCGGGAATTAATTCCTCGAAAAATACGCCAGCGCACACTCGGTAACCGCCGCTCCCGGGGATCGATCAACAACCTTCCAGCAGCGCCTCAGCAAGCCGCAGCAGCAGGGAGACGCCCGGGTATCGCCGTCCCAGTAGCCGGACCCACCTACTGTCCCGCGGGCCCTGTAGAACCGTTCCGAGCAGCAGCCTGTCTTCGGCCCGAGAACCGTCCAAATTGCTGCCCGTCAACCCGAGTTCGCTACTCCCGGGTCCCACATTGTTTCTCTTTACCTCCCTGTGTGGACTGGGCCTTAAAACAATTTCTGTAATTTTTGTTAATATTTGTACACCGGGAGTTCGAGCTTCGGCCGGGGTCGTCTTCCCAACGCCTGGAGCGTGGAGTTAAACTCGCCTCCCTCTTTATCGCATGTGCTTATCTCGTATATTTTTGAATGCCACTGCTAGAGTGATAGGATTACTAGCTCATTATTTATTTTTATCACCGCTGCGAGAGTGAGTGAGTGAACCCGTCCCATGACTCAATCCGAGTACACGCGGAAAAGCCGATACCCGAGGCTCATTGCCGGTTTCTCAACCGCACATGATCCCGCGTTTCCCTCGCCCACGAGCTAGTGTCCCAGGTTCGCCGTCCCATCCCGCATCAAGATTGAGAGCCCATTTCTGAAGCAAATAGACCCAGTTCGTGAGTTGAAGATCTGAGTGCAGCTTTGAAGCTATTGCAAATCTGATCGTGTTTTTGGATTCTGGATCAAATCCAAAGCTATGTGCTCCCTTGGAGTTACATTAAATCTGTTTTTCCTTTCTTTCTTTTCTGTTTCTTGTTTTCATTGCTCCTTGTTATTTCTGATACTCTGTTTAGAGTTCAGGTCAAGCTGTCTGTCAGCGGAGGCCTGTGCCTCGGAGGATTTGTTCCTCGTTGTGGGATTAGTTCCCCGGAAGCTATGAATCAGCGGGTGTAAGGGATTGGTTCCCTCAAAGCTGTGGATCAATGGATTAAGCTGTGGATCGGCGGATTAAGCTGTGTGTCAGCGGAAGCCTCACTTGGTTTAAGTGGGGGGTGGATGTAGGTCTGCTGGGTGTAGACTAAACCACATAAAAATCTCTGCTGTATTGTGGTGTGATTTGTGTGATTGCCTTATTCCTTTCGATCTGCATTTGCAGGATTATGCGGTTCTGGTCAAGTCAGTAAGTGGTATATCAAATTGGTTGTGTCTGAACCATTGATTGTCTAATTGGCTTCTGTTTGATAGAATTGTTTGCAACATCCTAGTGGCTACCTGAGCCTTTATTGTGCAGTTTGGTTAATTACTGTAATAAGTTTAATCTCAGATTTCTGCATTCTAGTTCCTTTAAGGATTATTGTTGTTCATGTGAGCAGTTTGCTTTCTCTATTGAGAGAAGTTCTCAGATTACCTGTTTCATATCTATTTATCTGCTGAATATTTTAATTTGGGCATTATTGTGTAAAGGGATCTATTCACCCCCCCTCTGGATCCTATTGTGCACCCAACAAGAGGCACCATATTGTCCCTGGAAGCAACTTCCCTAATTAGCTAACAGATATCACTAATCTTTTGGCAAAGTTTAGAAAGGGCTGCCAAGTCGGGATGATTATGGGAAGCCAAACAATGAAACAAGCTCAGGTGGTCAATGCCCCAACCATCGACATAGCTGAATGAGACATGCAAATTCTGATCCAAAATCACTTCGGCCTGGTCTTATTTTGTCAACCGGTGGACCTAGAGCAAAAAAAATTACTAGGTGGTTAGCTGATAATACCTAGGGCCATGTTCTTCTCTCTTTACGAAGGTCCTGAAAGGGTAGGCTTTGTCTATCTTGGGACACCAAGCACTAGAAAAAGCTATGTTCTCCTCAGCTGGCGGGGGGTAATTGATCAATTCTAGCCAAGTGGTCCCGACTCGACTCAGGCTCTGAAGCATCTGCATAAAGTCATCAGTGGTAACCTCTGGCAGCGTAAGAGCAATTTTTGGCCCATGCTTTTTAACTGACTTCCGGGCTGGGATGTACTCCTGGACTTCCTTAGCCTTGCATGACTTCAGCCTTAGCAAATGGTCCTTATCTATGTCAAACATAGGCAGGGTCTGTTGGCTCAGAAATTTTCTCTCGGCGACATCCCAACAGCCCAGCTTATTGGCTTGATAAAACCCTGTTCGGGCATTCCACCATTAAATGAATTCTACTATGACTATGGGAAAGTGCCCAGGGGGTGGTACTTGATAAGTGCTTAATTGTTTGTTTTAATTCATATCACACATGTTATTTTTTTATCTTTAATGAAGTTAAATATGTAATCTTACATAATAATCTTATTTTAACATAAAATGAAACCTTTTATGTTATTAATGGAATTGCATAATTTTAATCATAAGAAATTTTGCTAAAATTGATTGTTACAAAAGTTTATCTTTGTATGAACAAAATGGGGAACAAATGGTAGATGTCCGATGTAAAAACTTTGAAGGGCTTGGGCATAATGTTTTCATTTCTTCACCCATCTTGTGAACAAGAACCCATTCATGGATAGCAGGATGATACCGTGTGAAGCTTCTCGCGCAGGCATGTCCAGGTGAGCCCATTTGGCTTGGACGGATAGGCTCTCGCGACAGCAGACAGTAGCAGCGGCATGGCATGGCAACGTGGCAGGGCTTGCGTGTGCAGTCGCTGGCGTGCAAACACGGCGCAGGCGCTGGATGGGCCTCCTCGCGTGTGGGTAGCTACTTGAGCTCTGCATGGATGGCCTGGCTTGTGTGTGCGCTGGCATGCAAGGGAGTAGCTCCGGCAGGATCGCATGCAGTGCTGGTGAGCGTGGGACTCGCCAACATGTAGTTGTAGAGCGGCCTCCTGCGTTGGCAGCGTCTCAATGGCGATGGCATGCGATTGTAGGCTTCACCCTCTCCAGCACGGTAGCAGGAACAACAGACGGACACGGTAGCAGCGGCTGTGATCGCAGGCTCACGTGACAGGCTGGGCAGAAGCTTGTGCAGATGGAGGAGCATGCGTGGCTGGGCACGGCAGCATGCGAGATGGCGTGTGATGATAGAGAATGACCGATAGTGGTGGCCGCATCCCAGGGCTCCTATAAAATTGGCAACCCCCTCTCTTGTAGAAGAGTCTTCTCTCCCCCTCTTCCTCTCTTCTCCGCTCCGGGGGATCTCTTCTTCTTCTTCTCCTACCCCCCCTCCTAGCTTCTTCAACTCCTCCCTTCTCCTCTCTTCTCTTCTCTTCCTCATCTCTTCTTCCCTTCCTCTTCCCCCTTCTCACTGTTCCTTTCCTGCTCCCTTCTCCTTCTTTCTTCTCCCTCCAGCAGCATACTCCCCCCTTTCTCTCTATTTTCTGCACACTCCGGTTACCTCTCTCCCTCTTTCTCTCTTTCTCCACCACCGCAACCCCCCTTCTCCTCTTGCTCTCGCTCTCCTCTCTCTTTCTCCCTCTTTATCTCTGCTATACCAATGCCACTTCTGCACTCTCGCACTCCCTACACAACACACACATTCTCACACACCACGTACAACGTCTCTCCCTTGCACACACACACGCATGCAGTGTCGACCCTCCCATGTACACACACCAGCACTCCAATACACACGCACCTGCATGCATCGTCCCCTTGCTCCCCCTGTTCCCCACATTCCTCTTTCTCCACTCCATGCACACACACCGCCTGCTACCCGCACACATTCTCTTCACACACGCAGCAGGCCACACATCTCCTCACAAACACCCGGGAGTGGACCCCCTCGCATCCACTTCTCCTCCATCTCACACACACACCATCACTCACACAACCCCCCCTCCTGCTAGCCTCTCTCTCTAACTCACACAAACACACACACACACAGGCACACACCGTCGATTTTAGTTTTATTTTTATCTTTTTTATCCTTTGTTTTAACCCCCTCTCACCTCTCTCTATTTATCTCTACATCTCTCTCTATATTCTCTCTCCTCTTCTATCTCTCTAATGCCTCACGGTGACATCTTTGCTAAACTCGGGCGATTCTTCAAAGGCTCGGTGACGTAGATGCCGACTTCTTCATCTCACCGGCTACATCCCCTCCTTAGTTCTTTAATTTTCAGTTTTAGTTAGATTTTATTTCAAGTGTTGTTCTTGTATTTTCTTGAACTTCTATGTATTATAATATTCTATTTTGGAGTACTAAGGAATGGTTAGTGTCATTGTCTCTCCAGATGCTTGGCTCTCTCTCCCTCTTTCTCTCGCTCTTTCTCTTCTCTACCTCTCCAAATTTCTTTAGATAGTTTTTAATCTTGCACTATTTTAATTGTTACCCATAAATAATCCTTCCAACAATTTCTTTTACTTTTGTTAGAAATAAAAGAGAAATAAAGTTTCAACTTTGAAAAAATCTAGCCTCCTCGTGGGATCGACCCATATTCATCACTATACTCTAAATCTAAAATTTATTACGAGGACGGAATTTTTGAAATTGAGTGTGCGAGTTTTTAACGACGAGCTTCACGTTCGATTAATTTTTGGCACCGTAACCGGGGAGGTTTATGATTTTTAAGTTGAAACTTTTATTTCTCGTGTGTATATATTTGTACTAATATATCTTATTTTTCTTGTTTTTACAAGAAAACAAAAAAAGGAAAAAAAAGAAAAAGGTAAAAAAGGGGGTGAGAGAAATGTGAGTTGAGTTTTTCATTTCTAAAAAAATATTTTGGACGAGGGATTGCACATCAAATAAGTGTCCAAACCTATCCCTCTCATTTTGTCTTTTGTTACATTTTTATGGTTAGATAGGTTCGCAACAAAAAAAATCATCACTTAAACTCAATAAAAATCTTCATCTCAAAATTAGAAACCACACTTTCATGTTCTAGGACATGCATCATTTAGGATAGAATTGTTTCTTGTTGTTTAATTCATGTCAATAGCATTTTGAAGATTGCGAGGGGCAATGTGAGTTTTTCTAAACTTTGTCTTAATCACATGCTCATGCATACTTGCATAGAACCCCGTGTTTGAGCTTGATTTGTTGCATATCATTTCTAAAATATTCTAAGGGCAACACGCATAAGCATGATAAGGTGGGAATTTCATCATCCTTCCTTAGCCCATAAACCACACTTCTCTTGCATCATTGCATGTCCTAGGCCTTAAATAAAATTCAGTAGACGTTGGTCCTAGGACCACACTGTGGTTTTTGTGCTATTTGGATTTACCCTCTTGTGAAAATCGGTGTTTAAGGCAAGACGTTCGAATGGCAAACGCCTTAGGCGGGCTAGTGGTTCTCTAATTAGGTCTCTACGAAAGTAGGGGGAGCCTCCCACTACCCCACCCCTTACCTGGCCGGTGGAAATATTGAGGGTGAACTTAAATTACACTTTAATCATTTTGTAAAACCCCATTTATAGGTCTAGGTCACATCTAGCTCATCAGGTAATTTATGTGTTGACTTATTTATGTTTTAAATATATATATATATATATATATATATATATATATATATATATATATATATATGTATGGCAGTGATATTAGAAAAGCTTTGGTTTTAACTTTTCTCTCTCTAGAATTTTTAGTGTGAGAAGCTCTGGTGTTTCTCTTTCCCGCCATCTCCTTCTCCGGCGAATCTCCCTCCCTGCCGGCCATGGCTGGCATAGCGGGGGAGGCTCCGTCATCTCCGAAGAGCAACAAGGCAGATAATCCAGATGCTGTAGCGGCGGCTCATCGAAAAACATATGCCCAAACACTTCTGGAATCGCTGACACAACTGCGCATTCCAGTTCAATTGAAGCCTCCAGCATATACTGACCATGGTGAACCTGCGGTTTTTTTCTCCCAGGAAGAGATCCAGGCATCCTGTTTCCCCCTTCAACATGTGATTATAGCAAAGTGTTCCTATGGTCGCCCTTCGATTCCGGAGATCAAAGCTTGTTTGCTGCAGCGACTAAAGCTCAAATCCGATCTGATTATAAGCCGGATGAATGCTAGACATGTGCTGTTTCGGATGGGCTGCGAAGCTGATTTCCTTAAGGTTCTCCTCCAAAAGCATTTATATATTAAGGGGTTTCTGTTCAGATTTTTCAAATGGTCTCATGACTTCGATTTTGACTATGATCCTTCGGTCATCCCTATCTGGAGTGGATTCCCAGCGTTACCTGTCAACTTTTATCAGGAGGATATGCTCCGATCCATTGCAGGAAATGTCGGCCTAGTAATGCGGATTCATGATACAACTATAGCCATGACCGATACCTCGGAGGCACTGGTTTGCGTAGAGCTTGACCTTTCTGTCTAGAGAAATGACCGGATATGGATTGGCATGGGTGGCGGAGGTTTTTGGCAGCGAATTAGCTATCATAGAGTGCCATATGGTGTTCCTTTTGTCACAAGATCGGGCACAAGAAGGAGGGATGTAAGAAGAAATAGAGCAAGAGCTTAGTGCGAAAGCACCCTTTATTCAATGACACCTCTACTGTAGTGCAGAAAGTTACTCGCCAGGAATATAGGCCTCGGATGCTAACGATGCCAACCTCTGGTTCAAAGGTAATAGAAAAGGATACTAACATATTCTCAGCTCTCCTTCAGATTTCTGATGACTCAGAACCTGTGGAAGATATTGTTCAAGATAAACTCATTGATAAGGATAATAATTTCACAGAAGAGTCAAGATGCCCTCAGAGCTCTTTCCCTATAGCAGGACCCTCGGAGTTAAAAGGATTTTTTGGGCCGTCATTACCTGCTTGCAAGAATGTCGCAAAAAAGATTATCACAACTGATCTGTATCGTTCAGAGGACAAAGCAGAAATAGCTGATCTTCCTTCAATCCATATTAACAATGATGCTATTCCGGACAAGAACACTATTCAGTTCACAGCTCCTCAATGCTCAGACCTGAATATCATTAAAAACATGGGCTCGGACGCTGTTTCCAAACTATCAGCATTGGAGAACTCTAGGATGCTATGTCAAGTGAACAGTAAAAATCATTCTCATGATCAAACTTCAACTAAAGTCTCAGTTTTACCTGGAGTTCTTTTTAGCAATGCTCGTTTGACTAGGGCCAAAGCCAAGGTATTGGCAGCTCACTCACATTCTTCATTTGATCATGTTTAATTCAGCTTTGTTTTGGAATGTAAGAGGAATAGGTAATAAAGCCACAGTTAGAACTCTTGCTCAGCATATTAAAGTTCAAGATATTTATATAGCTGCAATAACTGAACCATGTATAGGATTTAACCGTGCTCAGAATGTGGCTCGTCGTATTAATCGTCACTCAGTCATAGGCAAGAATGGAGATTCTTCCAAAATTTGGTTATTTCATAAGTCCAATATTTGCTTGGACATTATAGAGCTGCACCCACAATACTTGACAGTCGCATGCAAGGATAACAACACTGTGACTATGTATTTCACTGCTATATATGCTTCTTGTTCTGTGAGTTATCGAAGGGAATTGTTTGATTCTCTTATGGAATTTAGCCAAGGTGTGTCTATTCCTTGGATTATTGGAGGAGATTTTAATTGCATAGTTTCTCCTGAAGAAAAGATTGGAGGATCTTTTTCTTCAACGGCTGCCATGACTGATTTCCAGGGTTTCATATCTGCTACTGGCCTTGTTGATGCGGGCTTTGTTGGTTCTGCCTTCACTTGGACAAATAATCAAGCTGGGCCCTCACACATTAGAGCCAGATTGGACAGAATTTTATACAATTCAAAATGGTTACAATCCAATTTTAATATGTCTGTCAAGCATTTAATTTGAGGTCCATCCGACCATGCCCCTTTATTGCTACAAATGAAGCCAGCACAGTCTATCCCAGGGAGATTCCAATATCAACATATGTGGCACACTCATGAAGGCTTCCTAGATTTTGTTAAATCACAGTGGATGAATAAAAATCAGAGGGAGAGCCATCCTTTTCATGCCCTTCAGGTGAAGCTAAAACAGCTGAAGGAGCTTTAAAAGTTTGGAACAAAGAAATATTTGGAGATATAAATCAGGCGAAATCCGATGCCGAAGGTAAGCTTGAGCAGGCTCAAATGTCTTTTGATGCCAGCCCTACAGTAGATGACCGTATGAAACTTCAAAAAGCCAATGCAGATATGAGTCTTATTCTTTATCGGGAAGAGATCTTCTGGTACCAGAAAGCCAGGGTCCAATGGATTTCGCGTGGTGACAGGAACACTCAATTTTTCCACCAGTACACAAAGATTAAAAGGCAAAGGAATTATGTTCATAAACTGAAAATAGATGATCAATCGGTGGAAGATCAGAAAATGTTAGCAGAAGGTGCTGTCAATTTCTTTAAACATCTGTTAACTTCAGAAGCACACATCATAGATGAAAATATGTTATCAGTCATACCCCGACTGATCAATGAAGCCAAAAATAGAGCTTTATGCTCTATCCCCATGGCTGATGAAGTTAAAACTTCAGTTTTATCATTAGCTGGCAATAGCTCCCCTGGGCTAGATGGATTCACAGGTGGTTTCTTCACTCATTGTTGGGAAATTATTGAAGATGATGTTGTTAAGGCTGTGTAGAGTTTCTTTCAAGGTTGGGGCTTACCTAAGGGAGTTACCTCTACTATTTTATGCCTCATTCCAAAGGTTAAGAACCCTAACTATTATGCAGACTTTAGACCTATCAGTCTTTGCAATTTCACATACAAGATAGTTTCTAAGGTCATTAGTGAGCGGCTGCGTCCTATACTGCCCCTCATCATTTCCAGTGAACAGAGTGGCTTCATTTGTGGTAGACAAATCACGGAAAATTTTTTGCTGGCAAAGGAAATGTTTATGGAATTAGACAGACCTGTAAGAGGACATAACATGCTTTTAAAACTAGACATGGCCAAAGCTTATGACCGAATTGAATGGGACTTCATCTTTATGGCATTGAAAGGGTTCAGATTTTCTAACAGGTTTGTGTCCCTTATAGCTCAAATGCTAGTCAACTGTTGGTTTACCATATCTTTTAATGGGCAGCAATATGGCTTCTTCAAATGTTCACGAGGAGTCCGGCAGGGAGATCCATTAGCTCCTGCCTTGTTTATTATTGCGGAGGAAGTCTTAAGCAAGGGCATAAGTCATCTATTTGCAACAGGTCAGTGCAAACACTTTCATATTTCTCGTGGTGTCCAACCTGTTTCACATATCCTTTATGCTGATGACTCAATTATTTTCATGAATGGTGGAGTAAAATCTATCAAACAATTGCTCTTGTTTTTGGGAAGATATGAACTGTCCTCTGGCCAGCGGATTAATGCCCAAAAAAGTTGTTTCATGGTGGCTAAACTGATGCCTCACAGCTCCATTGATCGTATAAGACAATTATCTGGTTATCAATATAAATCTGGCAGCATCAAATACCTGGGAGTTCCTCTTTTCAAAGGAAGAACTAAATGCCCTCACTTTAAATATCTCTAGGACAAAGTCAGTGCCAAGCTTGTAGGCTGGCAAAGCAAACTATTATCACAGGCTGGCAGATTGGTTCTCATCCGTTCAGTGTTGGCTTCCATTCCATTGTACACTGCGAGTGCAGCTACTATCCCCTATACTGTCCTCAGTCAAATTAGGAAAATCTGTTCAAACTTCTTCTGGAAGGGTTTTGAAACTACCGACAGAAAACACTGGATTTCTTGGGGAAAAATGTGCTGCCCAACATCTGAAGGTGGTCTTGGAATCCGCAGCTTACTTGATTTGCAGATGTGTGTTTTTATGTTAAACAGATATGGCTTTCATTACACAGTAACTCTCTTTGGGCAAACTTTGCTAGAAGCATATACCTTCATGGATTGCATATTTCAGATTGCAAAAATCCATTTCCAGTTGGCATAAAGGTGAATGATTTTGAAAAAGCCCGGTCCTTTCTTATGTCAGGCTATCGGAGAATTGTCCAAGATGGAGTAACTACTAGCTTTCTTAAAGATAATTGGTATAAGGGAAAGGCTCTGGTTGACACCCTCTCCATTCAAAATAACTCTTCAAATGAAGATTGCTCTGTTCAAGCTGCTATTACAAATCCTCAACACCCGGTCTGGCAAAAACTGGTAGATCAGTAGTTACGGGAAGACATTCAAGGTTTTGTTATCCAAAATGGAAATGACATTCCAATTTGGTCCTTCACCAATTTAGGTAAATTCACTATTAAATCTACCTACAATTACATTAAGAGACAAGTGGCCAGCTTTGATTCAGTGTTCAGTAAAATATGGAATCAAAGATTCCCTCCTCGGGCATCTCTTTTCTATTGGAAAATTTTGAAACAAGCAGTCCCAGTTGATAGTCAAATCCAAACTAGAGGTATTTACTTGGCTTCCTGCTATGTCTGTTGTACATCCTCTCATGATTCTGAGGATGCAGACCATCTATTTGTTAAAAGTGAATTGGCAAAGTTTCTATGGAGTAAATTTGACTTGTTGATTAATACTGGAATGGAAGATAACAATATTAGAAGCAGGCTGAGTTCAATCATTAATGGGGCAGCCATTAACAAACCTAAAGGCTTCATTTCTATGCTGATGTCGATAATCATTACCTGGGAGATCTGGAAATTCAGATGCCGATCTAGATATGAATGTCACAGCATAAGCTTTGCAAGAATCTCAGATATGATAATAGTAGAGGCTAATCTAATAGTGAACCCGTTCAGATTTAAGCAGGGTACTAGCACTGATTTCTTGCAAGTTCTGTAGAGCTATGGTATTACAATCAACTACAATCGGCTGGCATGTTTCACTATCCGATGGAAGGCTCCAGATATAAATTTCTCCTTAAATGTGGATGGTGCGAGCAAAAGAAACCCCGGTCCTTCAGGGGGTGGAGGTTGCTTTAGAAATCCTCATGGGCAAGTTAAGCTGAAATTTTCTTACTATTATGGGATTGGTTCTAATATGGTGGTAGAAGGGCGAGCTCTTTTAGATGGACTTAGACTAGCACAACTACATAACATCCAGTTATTTGCTATTTTCACTGATTCTCAGATCTTGGTGGAGCTGTTGAACAAGAAAAAAAGACCCTCCATGGTCTTTGCTCCCTTGGTGGAATTCTTTGCTTCATATTTACTACACCCTTAAATGCCCCATAATTCACATATACAGAGAAGCAAATCAGGTGGCCGATGCTCTTGCAAATTATGCCGTTCTCATTGGAGGTAATTCTGAATTTAGTTCAACAAGAGAGCTACCCATGTTAGCTAAATGTTATGCCATAGCTGATGCTAATGGCATTCCGAACGTCCGCAGGAGGCATGTATAGTTAGTTTCTATCTTTCTTTCTCCTCATTGTAACTCAGAGGCTTGTCCCTCCTGTGAACAATCTCTCTTTTGGTATAGCAATAAAATAATGCATCTAATGATAGGGTTGGTGGAGTGGGAACATTCCCTTCCTCTGGAATGGGGGTGCACTCTCCCTTCACTCCATTAGATGATTCGGTTATATATATATATAAAACAAAACAAAACAAAAACAAACAAAAAAAATCCCTCTCTTCTCTCTCTTCGTCCTTTTTAGTGTAAAACGAAAAACAAAAAAAACAACCAAAACCAACAAAACAAAAAAATAACAAAATAACATAAAATAATCAAAAAAAGAAGATAAAAAAATAAAAAAAGAATGGAAAGATAAAAAAATCAATCAATTAAAAAAAATCATTTCCATGGATTGGGTTTTTACTCAAATTGATTGCTTGACCCAAAATCAATTCTTTCCATTGGGCCCAACCTCCCATACACCACCTTGTTGTGCCCCTTAGGCACAAGCATGTGCTATGTCGCCTTGATGATAGCAATGCTATTTGGTTTTGATGATAGCAAGACAGTGAGTGCATTTGAATGCATTTGATATTGTATTTTGATGATAGCAATGTTATTGTGCTTTATGAGATTGTGTTTTGATGATAGCAACATAACTTGTTTTGTGGAGAATGTATGTGTATGACTGATATAGTGCTTGATTTCTGATCTGTGCGTTGCTTTTCTATCTGCATGTAGTTTGATGACTAGCAAGTCTATACACTGCAGGGTAAAGCATTTCATTAGTCTATACACTCTTCATGCATGTGCATAGTCTATACATTGTGCATTTCGTTGACAAGTTTGCACACTCATGAAGTCTGCACATTGGACTCTTGATCATGTCTATACATTCATTGTTAAGACAAAGTCTATACTGCGTCAGTTCATGCATTGTCTCAGGCTAAGTGTGTACAGCGTCTTAGGCGAAGTCTGTACATCGCCTTCAATCTTCAAGTCTACACATTGGTCTGTACTTGAAGTATATACACTGTTTCACTGTTCATCGCCTTTGGGCATCAAAGTCTATACAGTGTTTCCCCTCACTAACACGAAAAGATCTCGTGTCGTCTGAGCTTACAACACTTCGTGTTGATTTCTATGCCTAACAGGAAATCTGCTATGAGGTAATACATTGTATGTCTACACGTTGCACTGTTCCTCTCGTCTTCGTGTTGTTTTAGTATCTTTGTCTTCGTGTTGTGTTTACGTCTTCGTGTTGATCTGACTTCGTGTCGTTTTCTCTCTTGTGTCTCGTTTCCCAGTGAACCCCGTGTCGTTTCACTTCATGCAGTTTTCTCTAAGTGTTGTCGTTCTTACTTCGAGTTGTTTCTTTGTTTTCATTGTCTTCGTGTTGGTATTTTGTTTTAGACTTCGTGTCTTTCTCACTTTGACCACACTCCGTGTCGAATTCAGTTCTCGTCTTCGTGTTGTTTTCAACTCGTGTCGGTTACTGTTTCATCTCCGTGTTGTTTCATGTCTTCGTGTCGTTGTCAGTCCGTGTCTTTCTTGTGTTGAATCCACACTTCGTGTTGGTTTCTGTTATCATCGTCTTAGTGTTGTTTTCACTTCGTGCTATTTTCACTTCGTGTCAACTTCGTCTTAGTGTTGTTTTCACTTCGTGTTGTTTTCACTTCGTGTCAACTTCACTTCGTATCGTTGTCGCTTTGTGACTTCACCTCATGTCATTTTCATCATCTTCGTGTCGTTTTTGTTCTATTGCGTGCAGGACATCGCAGCACCTCGTGTTGCTTTCTGTGCCACTTCGTGTCGTTCTCTATGTAGTGTGTGTTTTTGTCACTACTACACTTCGTGTCGTTCTTATTTCACTTCGTGCTGTCTCTGCGTCTGAGTCTTCTTTGTTATTTCTGTCTTCGTGTTGTTTCGTTCTAACCTCGTCCAGGTTTCTTCTATAACGCTGTTCTCCTGATAAGTCTATACAGAGTTGTTCTTTAAACTGATGACTTATCCGATACTCTGTTTAACAGGTGCTTTGATCGTGAAGCTTAAGGAGGGCACGTGATCCAAGGTTGAAGGACTGACAGAAAGCTGACACGTGGCCAAAAGTTCTGGGCGGGAAATGTGGAAGCCACACGCGCCCAGTGCTGCCCTCCTACTAGCTGCTGTTATAAAAGGAGGTCTTCGTCCACAGATGAGAGCGAGATCGAGTTGGCAAGAAGAAAAGTCCATATAGAGAGCCACGATCCAGAGAAGAAGAAAAGAGAAAGAAGAAGAGCAGAAGGAGCAGAGAGTGAGAGATTAGCGAAAGAAGAAGAGAAGTGCAGCAGAGAAGAAAGAGAAAGAGAGAGAGTGAAGAAAGAGAGTGAGATCGAGGGAGATCTGTTAACTGGACCGTGGATCAAATCCAGGCCAGTCAGCTCTTTAAGAGCCACATTGTGCTTTACGTTTACAGCTTTCCGATGCTGTTATCTTGTCTTTTGTTTTCCATTTTACATTTCCTTTCAAGCTGTTAGTCAGCGGATTACAGCGGTGCTGCCTCTGGACGGCTAAGCTGTATTGCCCAGCGGTTTGCAGTGGAGGATTCCACTGGACAGCAAGCTGTGTTGCTCAGCGGAGCGAGGAGGATTCCTCGGACGGCAAGCTGTGAGGCCCAGCGGTTGTAGGCAAGCTGTGAGGCCCAGCGGTTCAAGCTGTGAGTCAGAAGTAAGCCACACTCGGGTTGAGTGTGGGGTGGATGTAAGTCTGAAGGACCGAACCACCTAAAAACCTTTGTCTACTGTGTGATTGTTTCGTGGTCTGCCTAGCTTCTATATTTCTATCTTCGCACAGTAGATGTATGCTTAGGACGATTCTTCATCTTATCTGGTTGGCATTCGCATTGTGCCCACTATCTGCTTAGTAGAAGTTTTCATTCCGCATTTGATTCTGCTACAGTAATTTTTAACGGGTGATTGATCTATTCCCCCCCCTCTAGATCACCCTTTAGCGTCCCAACACACCTACCTTTCAAGATGATCACACATGGGCCAGGCTGGCCCATTATGAAGGTGAGTACCCGACCCAATATCCATCGTTCACCTAATTCAATGAAAGCCCATATCCTTGGTCAGCCCAACAAGAAAAATCCACACCCATGATAGCCTAATGTCCTTATCATCTCCAAAATCAAGATCAATTTGCTCAATCTTATGTAGGGGATCAAATACCATTTCCTCCTCATGAACATGCTTCAATATGCCAAAACCTCCCTACACCTTCTTGCACCCCTATCTTTGAGTGGGGAGATCAAAGTAATTTCTCTTTGGAAAACCATCAATATCAAATTCCATGCCCTCCCGAGCCAAATTTCCAAACCTAATTTGATAAAAATCAATATGGAGGGCATGACACATAGTTCCCTTATCAATACGATCCCCTTTTTTTTTTTTTTGAAAAACCCTGCCTAGGGATGGATGGGAGAGTGCACCCCTTATCAATACGATCCTCAACACATTCATTCCACCCCTCCATACAATGGTCCCAACAATGAAGAAAAACTCAACCAATTGATTCAAATCATTTTGGATAATCAACAAAGTATCGGCTCCCTCCAAACTAAATTGGACCAACTCACAGGAGCCACCTATGAAATGGACCAATTGCCTAACCCCATTGAAGATCAAGTCCCCTAATTCACCCAACACATTTATTCTTTCCAACAACCCATGATTCCCCTGCCGAATGAAACTCTTGACCTATGTAATGAGGGAATTTTGGAAGAATCATATCAAAGAGAACTTAGGGTGACTAGCAAGATGGCTTGTTTGATTAAGGAGTCTGCACCCATCTATGAGGAGAGCCACAATGAATCAGTTGAAATCAAGTTGGGGGGTGAATCGAATGATGTGCAAGATGATGCCATTCGAAGTTGTGAAATTGAGAATACCAATGACTCAATTGAGGAAGAATATAGAAAAGAGGATTATCTAGCTGAAAATGATGATGACCCTCCTCACTTGGAAGAATATCATGAAAGGACTGTATCGGAAGATTTCTCAGTTCATCTCACGGTCCCACAATTAGAAAAATTGATTGACATTCTCCTTATGTTAGAACAATGTGAACACTTTGATATGGAGAGTGTCATCACCAACTCATGTGAGGAAAAGCATCAAGCAGAGGGCAGTGTTGACATTGTAGATAGGTTGAACGATAACCCTCATGAGGAAGAGAATGGTGAAAGCTTTTTGAGTGAAAAATTCATATCTCATTTAGGTGCCCCACTTGGGGAGAAGAGAACCGATAATCTCATTTTGATAGAAGATATTGATAACGAGACATCACTTGAAGAAATCAAGAATATCACTCCAAACACCAATGGCCCATTTGAGGAAATGCATGAAGAGGATAATTGCCTTGGAGCTAATAATCTTGTAGATTTAATGAAGATGAATTTTTAATATTCTCCTCTTGATGAGTGTGATGAAGGGACCCTATTAGAAAATTTTACATTTGATCTAACCTATGATGAAGGAGCCGGGCTGGAAAAATTTTCATTTGATCTTCCCACTTTATTATTGGAAAATTTGATTGATAATCTTCATATGATTGATGAGTGTGATGAAGGGGATTTCTTAAAAAAATTCACATTTGATCTGACCCCTGAGCTCTGCCCCATAATATCTGAATCATTAGATGGGTTAGATTCTAGGCTCACACCCCCTTCCAATTTGATTCCCCTACAATATGACACTCTTGAACCTGAGGGGGATGTGCCAGCTATTTTCACCTTCGATTTGACCTCCCATTAGGAAGACAAGTTGATTAGTTCCCTTAATGCTCATGAAGCTATTTTTGAGGGGAATGTGGCAAATGACATCGATCTTATTCATAAGCCACCAGTGATTGAACAAGTTGCTATGAAGGACGTTGTCACTGAAGGGGTAGTCAGGTGGGTAGATATAGGGCAAGGAGACCAATGGATTGATACTGGGCAAATGTTCCACCCTAATTTTGAGAGACTAATGGCCATTCACTACCAAAAAAAGTGAGATTTCAGACGGCCATTATCCATCTCAGATCCGTCTGAAAATCCATCACAAATCACGTTTGTGACGGATTTTCAACAGATTTCAGACAGAACACGACCGTCTGAAATTCTTAGTCACAAATTTTTGACAGTTCATTTTTCCGTCTGCAATTCAATCTGAAAATAAGACAAAATTAATTCAGTCACATATTCCGTCTGAATATCATACGAGAAATGTTCCGTCTGAAATTTTCCGTCTAACCTTTTCCGTCGGTATTTTAGATGGATTTTACGTCGGATTTCTCAGACGGATATTTTCCGTCGTAAAAACCGTCTGAAATTAAGCCCAACTCTTAGTCCGAAATTTAAGATGCCGTCCGAAAAGTAGTCGAAATTCCGTCGATATTTCAAATGGATATTACGACAGACCTGCAAATGCCGTCCGAAATTAAGCCCAACTCTTAGTCCGAAATTTATGATGCCGTCCGAAAAGTAGTCGGAATTCCGTCGGTATTTCAAACGAATATTACGACGGATCTGAAAATACCGTCTGAAAGGCCAAACGAATGTTAGACGGAACTTATTCGTCGCAAATATTGTCTAAAAATCCATCTGAAATCTACATTTTTTTTAAATCTTAAATTATTCTAAAAAACTTGTTGGATCATACATAAACATCAAGAAATTCAACATGTTGAAAAAAAAATATTGGGAACCTGCTGATCAAATAAACACCACCGAAAAAAAAACTCAACATCAACGTACCATGATGTTCAAATAAATAAACACCACCGAAAAAAAACTCAACACCATGCTGATCAAATAAACACCACCGAAAAAAAAACTCAACACCATGCTGATCAAATAAACACCACCAAAAAAAAAAATTCAATACCATGCTGATCAAATAAATAGCACAAAAAAAAACACATTAACCCTGCTGATCCGTCTGAATATCATCAAACATCAAGAAATATCCGGTACATCGTCCGTATCCTCTCTACCCTGCTCATCTCCTCTGTCGCCGCCCGTAGAAGGATCCCCCTACATTAAAAAAATAATAACATTCATTCATAGGTAAAAAAATTAGTGCGAAGAAATTAGCATAAATTGAGAGCAAACATATCAAATTGATAATTGCAGATTTTATAGATCAACTACTAGCTTGGAACAGTATTTAAATTAAGTGTATTTTAAAAATGAACTTTGAGAGCCGAGCTCAAACCGGGCATCCGATTTGGATTCCGTCAGTTCTGACAAGTCACTTTCATCTCCCCAGTCATGTTGGAACGATCGGCACGACCATCCGACCGGTATTTCAAGTTTTAGACTCCCGGACCCGACCTGGCATGCAGTTCATTTAAACTAAGTGTATTTTAAAAATAAACTTTGAGCGCCGAGCTAAAACTGGGCATTCGATTTAGATTCTGTCAGTTCTGACAAGTCACTTTTATCTCCCCGATCGTGTTGGAACAATCGGCACGGCCATCAGATCGGTATTTCAAGTTTTAGACCTCCGGACCCGACTTGGCAGTTAATTTAAACTAAGTGTATTTGGAGAATGCACTTTTGAGCGTCGAGCTCAAACCGAGCATCCGATTTGGATTGCGTCAGTTCTGACAAGTCACCTTCATCTCCCAGGTCGTGTTAGAATGATCGGCATGGCCATCCCACTGGTATTTCATGTTTTAGACCCCCGGCCCCGACCTGGCAGTTCATTTAAACTAAGTGTATTTTAAAAATGAACTTTGAGCGCCGAGCTCAAACCGGGCATGCGATTTGGATTCTGTCAGTTCTGACAAGTCACTTTCATCTCCCCGGTCGTGTTGGAATGATCGACATGGCCATCCGACCGGTATTTCACGTTTTAGACCCCCAGACCCGACCTGGCAGTTCATTTAAACTAAGTGTATTTGGAGAATACACTTTTGAGCACCGAGGTAAAACCGGGCATCCGATTTGGATTGCGACAGTTCTGACAAGTCACTTTCATCTCCCCAGTAGTGTTGGAATGATCGACACGGCCATCCGACCGGTATTTCAAATTTTAGACCCCCGGACCCGACCTGGCAGTTAATTTAAACTAAGTGTATTTGGAGAATGCACTTTTGAGCGCCGAGCTCAAACCGGGCATCCAATTTGGATTGCGTCAGTTCTGACAAGTCACTTTCATCTCCCAGGTCGTGTTGGAATGATCGGCATGGCCATCCGACTGGTATTTCAAGTTTTAGACCCCCGGACCTGACCTGGCAGTTCAATTAAACTAAGTGTATTTGGAGGATGCACTTTTGAGTGCCGAGCTCAAACCGGGCATCCGATTTGGATTACGTTAGTTCTGAGAAGTCACTTTCATCTCCCAAGTTGTGTTGGAATGATTGGCACGGCCATCTGACAGGAATTTCAAGTTTTAGATCCTCGGCCCCGACCTGGCAGTTCATTTAAACTAAGTGTATTTTAAAAATGAATTTTAAGCGCCGAGCTCAAACCGAGCATCCTATTTGGATTCCGTCAGTTCTGACAAGTCACTTTCATCTCCCAGGTCGTGTTGGAACGATCGGCATGGCCATCCAACTGGTATTTCAAGTTTTAGACCCCCGACCCCGACCTGACAGTTCATTTAAACTAAGTGTATTTTAAAACTGAACTTTGAGTGTCGAGCTCAAACCGGGCATCCGATTTGGATTCCGTCAGTTCTGACAAGTCACTTTCATCTCCCCAGTCGTGTTGGAATGATCGACATGGTCATCTGACTGGTATTTCAAGTTTTAGACCCCCAGACCTGATCTGGAAGTTCATTTAAACTAAGTGTATTTGGAGAATGCACTTTTGCGCGCCGAGCTCAAACCGGACATCCGATTTGGATTGCGTCAGTTCTGACAAGTCACTTCCATCTCCCAGGTCATGTTGGAATGATCGGCACAGCCATCCGACCAATATTTCAAGTTTTAGACCCCCGGTCCTGACTTGGCAGTTCAATTAAACTAAGTGTATTTTAAAAATGAACATTGAGCGCCGAGCTCAAACCGGGCATCCGATTTAGATTTCGTTAGTTCTGACAAGTCACTTTCATCTCCCAGGTCGTGTTGGAATGATCGGCACGGCCATCCGACCGGTATTTCAAGTTTTAGACCCCCGGCCCCGACCTGGCAGTTCATTTAAACTAAGTGTATTTTAAAAATGAACTTTGAGTGCCGAGCTCAAACCGGGCATCCGATTTGGATTCCGTCTGTTCTGACAAGTCACTTTTATCTCTCCGGTCGTGTTGGAATTATCGGCACGGCCATCCGACCGGTATTTCAAGTTTTAGACCCCCGGCCCTGACCTGGCAGTTCATTTAAACTAAGTGTATTTTAAAAATGAACTTTGAGTACCGAGCTCAAACCGGGCAACCGATTTGGATTCCGTCAGTTCTGACAAGTCACTTTCATCTCCCCAGTCATGTTGGAACGATCGACATGACCATCCGACTGGTATTTCAAGTTTTAGACCCCCGGACCCGACCTGGCATGCAGTTCATTTAAACTAAGTGTATTTTAAAAATGAACTTTGAGCGCCGAGCTAAAACTGGGCATTCGATTTGGATTTCGTCAGTTCTAACAAGTCACTTTTATCTCCTCGATCGTGTTGGAATGATCGGCACGGCCATCAGATCAGTATTTCAAGTTTTAGACCCCCAGACCCGACTTGGCAGTTAATTTAAACTAAGTGTATTTGGAGAATGCACTTTTGAGCGTCGAGCTCAAACCGGGCATCCGATTTGGATTGCGTCGGTTCTGACAAGTCACTTTCATCTCCCAGGTTGTGTTGGAATGATCGACACGGCCATCTGACCGGTATTTCAAGTTTTAGACCCCCGGACCCGACCTGGCAGTTCATTTAAACTAAGTGTATTTGGAGAATGCACTTTTGAGCGCCGAGCTCAAACCGGGCATCCGATTTGGATTCCGTCAGTTACGACAAGTCACTTTCATCTCCCCGGTCGTGTTGGACCGATCGGCACAGCCATCCGACCTGTATTTCAAGTTTTAGATCCCCGGACCCGACCTGGTAATTCATTTAAACTAACTGTATTTGGAGAATGCACTTTTGACCGCCGAGCTCAAACCGGGCATCCGATTTGGATTGCGTCAGTTCTGACAAGTCACTTTCGTCTCCCCGGTCATGTTGGAACAATCGGCACAGCCATCCGACCGGTATTTCAAGTTTTAGACCCCCAGACCCGACCTGGCATGAAGTTTATTTAAACTAAGTGTATTTTAAAAATGAACTTTGAGCGCCGAGCTCAAACCGGGCATCCGATTTAGATTCCGTCAGTTCTGATAAGTCACTTCCATCTCCCCGATCATGTTGGAATGATCGGCACAGCCATCCGATTGGTATTTCAAGTTTTAGACCCCCGGACCCGACCTGGCAGTTCATCTAAACTAAGTGTATTTGGAGAATGCACTTTTGAGCGCCGAGCTCAAACCGGGCATCCGATTTGGATTGCGTCAATTCTGGCAAGTCACTTTCATCTCCCAAGTCATGTTGGAATGATCGGCATGGCCATCCGACCGGTATTTCAAGTTTTAGATCCTCGGCCCCGACCTGGCAGTTCATTTAAACTAAGTGTATTTCAAAAATGAACTTTGAGCGCCGAGCTCAAACCGAGCATCCTATTTGGATTCCGTCAGTTCTGACAAGTCACATTCATCTCCCAAGTCGTGTTGGAATGATCGGCATGGCCATCCGATTGGTATTTTATGTTTTAGACCCCCGACCCCGACCTGACAGTTCATTTAAACTAAGTGTATTTTAAAACTGAACTTTGAGCGCCGAGCTCAAACCTGACATCCGATTTGGATTCCGTCAGTTCTGACAAGTCACTTTCATCTCTCCAGTCATGTTGGAATGATCGGCATGGTCATCTGACTGGTATTTCAAGTTTTAAACCCCCAGACCTGATCTGGAAGTTCATTTAAACTAAGTGTATTTGGAGAATGCACTTTTGCGCGCTGAGCTCAAACCGGACATCCGATTTGGATTGCGTCAGTTCTGACAAGTCACTTCCATCTCCCAGGACATGTTGGATTGATCGGCACAGCCATCCGACCAGTATTTCAAGTTTTAGACCCCCGGCCCCGACTTGGCAGTTCATTTAAACTAAGTGTATTTTAAAAATGAACTTTGAGCGCCGAGCTCAAACCGGGCATCCGATTTAGATTCCGTTAGTGCTGACAAGTCACTTTCATCTCCTAGGTCGTGTTGGAATGATTGGCATGGCCATCCAACCGGTATTTCAAGTTTTAGACCCCCGGCCCTGACCTGGCAGTTCATTTAAACTAAGTGTATTTTAAAAATGAACTTTGAGTGCCGAGCTCAAACCGGGCATCCGATTTGGATTCCGTCATTTCTGACAAGTCACTTTCATTTTCCCGGTCGTGTTGGAATTATCGGCACGGCCATCTGACCGGTATTTCAAGTTTTAGACCCCCGGACCTGACATGGCAGCTCATTTAAACTAAGTGTATTTGGAGGATGCACTTTTGAGCGCCGAGCTCAAACCGGGCATCCGATTTGGATTCCGTAAGTTATGACAAGTCACTTCCATCTCCCCGATTGTGTTGGAACGATTGGCATGGCCATCCGATCGGTATTTCAAGTTTTAGACCCCCGGACCCGACCTGGCAGTTAATTTAAACTAAGTGTATTTGGAGAATGCACTTTTGAGTGCCGTGCCCAAACCGGGCATCCGATTTGGATTGCGTCAGTTCTGACAAGTCACTTTCATCTCCGAGGTCGTGTTGGAATGATCGGCATGGCCATCCGACCAGTATTTCATGTTTTAGACCCCCGGACCCGAGCTGGCAGTTCATTTAAACTAAGTGTATTTGGATAATGCACTTTTGAGCGCCGAGCTCAAACCGGGCATCCGATTTGGATTGCATCAGTTCTGACAAGTCACCTTCATCTCCCATGTCGTGTTAGAACAATCGGCATGGCCATCCCACTGGTATTTCATGTTTTAGACCCCCGGTCCCGACTTGGCAGTTCATTTAAACTAAGTGTATTTTAAAAATGAACTTTGAGCGCCGAGCTCAAACCGGGCATGCGATTTGGATTCTGTCAGTTCTGACAAGTCACTTTCATCTCCCTGGTCGTGTTGGAATGATTGACATGGCCATCCGACCGGTATTTCATGTTTTAGACCCCCGGACCCGACCTGGCAGTTCATTTAAACTAAGTGTATTTGGAGAATGCACTTTTGAGCGCCGAGCTAAAACCGGGCATCCGATTTGGATTGCGTCAGTTCTGACAAGTCACTTTCATCTCCCCGGTAGTGTTGGAATGATCGACACTGCCATCCGACCGGTATTTCAAATTTTAGACCCCCGGACCTGACCTGGCAGTTAATTTAAACTAAGTGTATTTGGAGAATGCACTTTTGAGCGCCGAGCTCAAACCGGGCATCCGATTTGGATTGCGTCAGTTCTGATAAGTCACTTTCATCTCCCAGGTCGTGTTGGAATGATCGGCATGGCCATCCGACCGGTATTTCAAGTTTTAGACCCCCGGACCCGACCTGGCAGTTCAATTAAACTAAGTGTATTTGGAGGATGCACTTTTGAGTGCCGAGCTCAAACCGGGCATCCGATTTGGATTACGTTAGTTCTGACAAGTCACTTTCATCTCCCAAGTTGTGTTGGAATGATTGGCAAGGCCATCTGACTGGAATTTCAAGTTTTAGACCACCGGCCCCGACCTGACATTTCATTTAAACTAAGTGTATTTTAAAAATGAACTTTGAGCGCCGAGCTCAAACCGGGCATCCGATTTGGATTCCGTCAGTTCTGACAAGTCACTTTCATCTCCAAAGTCGTGTTGGAATGATCAGCATGGCCATCCGACTGGTATTTCAAGTTTTAGACCCCCGACCCCGACCTGGCAGTTCATTTAAACTAAGTGTATTTTAAAAATGAACTTTGAGCGCCGAGCTCAAACCGGGCATCTGATTTGGATTCCGTCAGTTCTGACAAGTCACTTTCATCTCCCCGGTCGTGCTGAAATGATCGGCACGGCCATCCGACCGGTATTTCAAGTTTTAGACTCTCGGACCCGACCTGGCAGTTCATTTAAACTAAGTGTATTTGGAGAATGCACTTTTGAGCGCCGAGCTCAAACCGGGGCATCCGATTTGGATTCCGTCAATTCTGACAAGTCACTTCCATCTCCCTAATTGTGTGGGAATGATTGGCACGGCCATCCGACTGGTATTTCATGTTTTAGACCCCCGGACCCGTCCTGGCAGTTAATTTAAACTAAGTGTATTTGGAGAATGCACTTTTGAGCGCCGAGCTCAAACCGGGCATCCGATTTGGATTGCGTCAGTTCTGACAAGTCACTTTCATCTCCAAGGTCGTGTTGGAACAATCGGCACGGCCATCCGACCGGTATTTCAAGTTTTAGACCCCCGGACCCGACCTGGCAGTTCATTTAAACTAAGAGTATTTGGAGAATGCACTTTTGAGCGCCGAGCTCAAACCGGGCATCCGATTTGGATTGCGTCAGTTCTGACAAGTCACTTTTATCTCCCAGGTCGTGATGGAATGATCGACACTGCCATCCAACCGGTATTTCAAGTTTTAGACCCCCGGCCCAGACCTGGCAGTTCATTTAAACTAAATGTATTTTAAAAATGAACTTTGAGCGCCGAGCTCAAACCGGGCATCCGATTTGGATTCCGTCAGTTTTGAGAAGTCACTTTCATGTCCCCGGTCATGTTGGAATGATTGGCACGGCCATCCGACCGGTATTTCAAGTTTTAGACCCCCGGACCCCAGATTTTCTCAATTCTTCTAAAGTAAATGAGTTTTAAAATTTCAAATGAACATAATTGAGTAATTCCATTAAAATAAAAACATAGTAAACACTCACCTGTGCGGCCTGTGCTGTGGTGATGGTGGTGGATTGCTGAGGGACCATTCCCCCCTGGGAGAGGAGGCCACTGATTGCCTATAAAACCACTGACACCTGGCTGGAGATCTCATGTTGGAAATGCTGCTGCTGCCGCTGCATATCAGAAATCTGCGATCAGACCATGTCCATCATGTCGCTGGTAGAAGCGCTGGGGGCAACGGAAGGTATAGTGAAGGCACTGCTACTGGTTTGGGCATAGCTAGAACTCGCACATGATGATATCACCGCGTTAGCGTCTAGGCTCTCCCCAAAACCATATAGTCGGCCTTTCTTCGGTATGCCAGCTGTTGCCACCCACTCCACCGGATCAAAATCCGACTGCTGCGTGTCTCCCTCCCCGTACTTCTTTGTCACAGCTTTGCTATATGTTTCCTACAAATTGAATAAAATAACTAGTCAATTTCATATGAATTACATGCCGATTTAAATGAACGGTACAAGTTACATATGTAGATAAACTTACCGCTGCTGACTTAGATGTCTCACTCACAAAATCATTAGTCCCCTTCTTTTTGTGTGTTCTGTCGAACATCTCGAGGAACGACAGAGGTCGATTAAGCTCCACAGCTTGTTATACAATTCATAGTAAAAAAAAGTCAAATATTGGGATAAATTGTACGAAGATAAATTGTTATATTACTTACCAATTTTTGTTTATGAGCCGCATAAGAGATGGACCCACTCGTATGCAAATTTGAACCTGGTTTTGACGCCCTGTTTGCTTTGGCTTTTTCGGACTTTTCTATCCACTTGGGGTCGGTAAAATGGTCACAAGATATCTCCCAATCCTCCTGCCTCATCCATAGAGGGCGGTGCACCTTCCACAATTGTCGGTCTTCACTCCCCCCACTCAATTTTTTAGCGTGTGCTCGGGCCTCATGTATTTTCCTCTTGTAACTTGAGAGCATAGTAGACTCCCAGGCACGACGACATCTCGCCGCGTCATGTCCACATGTGAATTGAAAAGACCGCTGTAAATCAATTACTTTTCACACTTAGTATATTGTTGTAAATTGAGTTTGGGAAATACTTGAATTAAATGACGTAATTACTTACTAAGAACATGTTGTACAATGAATCACGGACGGCCATCGGAAATTCTCTGAAAGTGGATGCTGCCCCGGGCACATGTGCCAACATGAGTTCGGTGGAATGATGGACAACGTTGTGGGGCTCAAATTTCGTACTGCAATTGCAAATGTCAAAATATTCATATTAGAGAGTTGAAGGCTAATTAATGTAATATAACCTTATAGATTTACCCGGAGATCCAACACGGGTGACATCTATCATGGGCCGTGCCTCCCTCGTGACGACTGCCGGCATCGTCAAGTGGCTGACTGGTGGGGGTGTGCCCTGTACAAGTGGGAGGTGGTGGGAGGGCACTGGGATCTGTAAGAATAGATCTTCACAAGTAAAACTAAGTGTATTACATTATATATCTTTGAAATAACATAATTAATTTTCATAAGTGCACAACAGGTGGGAGGCCACTAAGACCTGCAAGAATTAATTTTCATGTGGAGTGATACAAATATTGCAAACTTATATGTAAAATATACATACCTACAGCGGGAGGTGGTCGGGGTGACATCTGCACAATAGGTGGGAGGCCATTGAGACCTGCAAGAATTAATTTTCATGTGGAGTGATACAAATGTTGCGAACTTATATGTAAAATATACATACATACAGCGGGAGGTGGTCGGGGTGACATTTTCACAATAGGTGGGAGGCCACTGAGACCTGCAAGAATTAATTTTCATGTGGAGTGATACAAATATTATGAACATATAATTAAAATATACATACCTGTAGCGGGAGGTGGTGGGGGTGGCGTCTGCACAACAGGTGGGAGGCCACTGAGACCTGCAAGAATTAATTTTCATAAGTAGAACAAATATTGAAGAATTTAAATTAAAATATACATACCTGATCCTCGAGGTGGTGGGGGTGGCGTCTGCACAATAGGTGGGAGGCCACTGGGACCTGCAAGAATTAATTTTCATAAGTAGAACAAATATTGAAGAATTTAAATTAAAATATACATACCTGCAGCGGGAGGTGGTGGGGGTGGCGTCTGCACAACAGGTGGGAGGCCACTAAGACCTGCAAGAATTAATTTTCATAAGTAGAACAAATATTGAAGAATTTAAATTAAAATATACATACCTGCAGCAGGAGGTGGTGGGGGTGGCATCTGCACAACAGGTGGGAGGCCACTAAGACCTGCAAGAATTAATTTTCATGTGGAGTGATACAAATATTGTGAACTTATAATTAAAATATACATACCTACAGCGGGAGGTGGTCGGGGTGACATCTGCACAATAGGTGGGAGGCCACTGAGACCTGCAAGAATTAATTTTCATGTGGAGTGATACAAATATTACAAACTTATAATTAAAATGTACATACCTACAGCGGGAGGTTGTCGGGGTGACATCTGCACAATAGGTGGGAGGCCACTGACACCTGCAAGATTTAATTTTCATAAGTAAATGCAACATGTTACTGAAAATTAAAATAGATATACCTGTAGCGGGAGGTGGTGGGAGGGCACTAGGACCTGTAAGTAGTAATTCACATTAGATAAATGAATGTTTTGCTAGAAATTCAAAGATACGCCGAGGTGGGACCTGCATTAATTTTCATAAGTAAATGCAACATGTTACTGAAAATTAAAATAGATATACCTGTAGCGGGAGGTGGTGGGAGGGCACTAGGACTTGTAAGTAGTAATTCACATTAGATAAATGAATATTTTGCTAGAAATTCAAAGATACGCCGAGGTGGGACCTCCATTAATTTTCATAAGTAAATGCAACATGTTATTGAAAATTAAAATAGATATACCTGTAGCGGGAGGTGGTGGGAGGGCACTAGGACCTGTAAGTAGTGGTGGTAGCGTCTGTACAAGTGGTGGTGAGCCGACACTTGCACCTATAAATAAATTCTTTTAAGTTTGTAAATAATTAAAATATTTATATAGCTAACTTATTGATCAAATATACTTGTGTCTGAAGAAGATGCTAGCGAGGAGGGAGTAGCACCCCTCTCACTGCCTTGTCTCCTCCCACTCCTAGTACGACCTCCTCGCACCATTTCCTTATTAATAACAAAATAATTAATACATATTAATCCACAATTATATAAGGCTAGACAAATGTTATTTAAAATTATGCTTAAAAGTAAGAATCATCTTACTAAATTATCAAAACATGCCTCCCTCATGTTTAGTCTCCAAGTGGTGGCAAGCTATGGACGAGGAGTTTCAAACTCTTAAGCGAACTTAGACTTGGGATCTTGCTCCACTTCCTTTGGGTATTTTTCCTATCAGTTGAAAATAGATTTACAAGATCAAGACTAAGTCTGATGGTAGCATGGAGCGTCATAAGGGTCGACTTGTGACATGGGATTTCACTCAGGGGTATGGTATTGATTATGAGGAGACTTTTGCTCTAGTGGCCAAAATGACTATTGTTCATACTCTCCTTGCTATTACGTCTGTTCATCAGTGGCGTCTCTTTCAACTTGATGTGAAGAACATTTTTCTTCATGGAGACCTTTTTGAGGAAGTCTATATGCAACCTCCTCCTGACCTTTCGACACTGCCACTCCATGTCTATCGACTTTGCAAGGCCATATACGGACTCAAACAAGCTCCTCGCGCTTGGTTTGAGCGGTCCGTCAAGTTGTTCTTGATACTGATTTTCAGGTATGCTCTCTATGTCCGTGCATCTCCTCTTGGTTTGACTATCCTTCTTTTCTATGTTGATGACATGATCATTACTAGAGAAGTTGCTGCTGTTGTTGCCTCTCTTATGCACCGCCTCCATTATCAGTTTAAGATGGCGGACCTTGGGCCTTTACAATACTTTATTGGTCTTGAGGTTGCCCACTCCTCTTGAGGTTAGCTATTGTCTCAACAGAAGTACATCAATGACATTCTTCAACGTGCTGCTATCTCTGATTCAAGTATACCTGACATTCGATGGAGCTTCATCTCAAGCTTCGACCATCTGATGGTATTCCTTTAGACGATCCTACACACTACCATCAACTTGTTAGGGCTTTAGTGTATTTAAGTATTTATCATCCAGACGTGGTGTTCATGTCTTGAGTCAGTTTGTCAGTGCACCCACTTCAGTTCATTTTGTTGCCCTTTTACGTGTTTTTCGACTTCTTCGTGACACTATTCGATTCTCCTTATTTATGTCGTCCATGACCACATTGGAGCTTCATGCTTGTTTGGATGCTAACTGGGCTAGTGAACCGACTGATCATTGCCCTACTACCATTTTCTGCATTTCTATCTGCTCATCTCTTATTTCCTGACAGAGCAAGAAATAAGTTATTGTCTTACTCTAGTCCTGAGGCTAAATACCGTCCCATGATGGACATCTCTATTGAGATCATTTAACTCCGTCATCTTCTTCAAGATTTTGATGTCCATTCCTCTACTCCTACACCTCTTTATTGTGACAACAGAAGTGCTCTTTAGATCATCGATAATCCCATCTTTCATGAACAGATCAAACATATTAAGATTGATTGTCATTTTATTCGCCTACAATATCTATCTAATACCTTGTCACTTCCACCCATTTTCTCCACTGAACAACTTACTAATCTCTTCACAGAGTCTCAAATGACTCCATCTTTCATCAAACTTATTGGCAAACTCTCGGTGTATAATCTTCCTTAAATTTGAGGGAAGAGCATCAAGAGAAAGGAAGAGAAAGATCCTTTGGATCCTATTGGGATTGCTCCTTCCTCGTATAATCCTTCCTTCTTTCTCCTTTTTCACTTGCTATATTTTGTATCCTTCTAAAAATAAGACTCTGGCCATTGACCTTACCCTCGATTGGGAGTCCCGTGAGTGTATATGTATTGCATACATGTTATGGGAGAGGCTAAGCCCTGCAATTCCTCCCTCTCTTGTTCGTATCACCAGGAAAAGATGGAACACCATAATTAAAAGCACTAAGCTACATTCAATAAACAATAGAAGCCTACGAACCAGTCCCCAGAGTCACGCTAGAAGTTTAAGCACCTACTTCACCAATGGTAGAGGGAGAGGAAGGCCTGCGGCCAACAGTAGAGGGAGAGGGAGAGGGGGGCTGAGGTGTGTGCGTGTGTGTGTGTGTGTGTGTGTGTGTGTGTGTGTGTGTGTGTGTGTGTGTGTGTGTGTGTGTGTGTGTGTGTGTGTGTGTGTGTGTGTGTGTGTGTGTGTGTGTGTGTGTGTGTGTGTGTGTGTGTGTGTGTGTGTGTGTGTGTGTGTGTGTGTGTGTGTGCGCGAGGGGGATGGGGGCCACAGACATGGGAAGAGAGGGCGGTGGAGGGGGTGGGGGAGGGCGGCCAGAGGGAGTGAGGGAGCGGGAGAGGGGAGAGGGAGAGGGAGTGAGGGAGCGGGACAGGGGAGAGGTAAAGGGATTGAGTGAGGGGGAACAGGATCGGGAGAGGGAGAGGGAGATGGAGAGGGATTGAGTGAGGGAGGGGAACATGATCGGGAGAGGGATTGAGTGAGGGAGGGGAACAGGATCGGGAGAGGGAGACCACTTACGGCGACAGCGATGATGGGAGGAGGCTGGCGGCGACGGCGACCGTGAGAAGAGATTGATGGCGGTGACAGCGATGACGACCAAGATAGGGAGGGAGGTTGGCGAATGGTGGCGATGGCGAGGACGGGGGGGCCTCCGGCGATGGTGAGGATGGGGGCTCCGGCGGCGACTGCGGCGACGGCGGCTCCGGCGGCGACGATCGCAAGAAGAGGAGAAGGAGAGAGTGACAGGGAGAGTGGGGGGGTGGAAATGGGGGTGAGTGGAAGGGGTGGGAGGAAGGGGTGGATGGTGGCGGGATCGATGAAATTTTGAGACGGAAATAGGAACGGACCTTATTTCCGTCTGAAATTTCAGACGGATTCATTTCCGTCTGAATATCCGTCCTAAATTTACGACATATAATAAAGACGGAATATATTCCGTCTATATTTATAGACGGATCTTCAGAGAGAGTATAGTATGTCCTTAATAGAGATGGAATTTGTGACGGAAGCTAATCCGTCACAAATACAGACGGATTTTAAGACAAAAAATATCTGTCTAAAATATCCGTCTGTATTCCCGTTTTTATAGTAGTGATTGATCAGTACATGAACCTTAAAGAAGAGAGTTGGCTCACACATATTTTTAATGTTAAAATCAATAATATGCGAGACCAACATACTTTTGGGCCATAGGCACACACATATCATCTTGTCTTCAAATGGCATGAATGTTGGAAATTAAGAGAAGATAAGATAACATGGTGGCTAATTATGAAATCACCGTGTTGGTTAATGGGCCTCATTGTGTCTGGCTAAAGACGTTAAACTTAGCGCTTGTTGGGAGGCAACCCAACATTTCCTCTTTTATGTTTCAATAAGTCATTTTCATTTTTTGTGTTTGTAAGAGTTAGCTGTAGCACCAGGAGGATTCTGACGAAAGTCATGTCTGCCCGCCCTAGGTTGTACCCTTCCTTCCCAAGCATTTATGTGCACATTGTTCTTTTCACACATTGTTCATATCATCAGAGATGATGCTATTCAAGTTGGGGGGTAAGGGTAATCAATGTAAAAATCTCATGCAACTTGCTGTCTCATTTTGTTAAAAAAAAAGAGTTGCCCCAACTAAGTTTTCATGATTCATACTTTCATAAAAGAGATTCTGGAATGGAAAAGACTATGGAGATGGATGATCGATTGATTTTTTGTGTCTAGTGATGGAAGCTAATTTAGAACCTCCTAAGGTCTCTTAGCACTTAAAAAAATCACTTGCACACTAATGAAACAGGAAGGACAAGCCTTCTGTCATTTGGTGTAGTGTTTGAAACTCTGCCCTCCCTAGTGAAGAGTTAGATCTGAAAAAAAATAAAAAAATCATGAAAAGTGCCCTTGATCTTAGTAATTGGGCCTACTTCTCCGAAGGTAAGAGTTGAGGTTCGTGTCAAACGGTGAAGGGATGTGCAGCACCATGTGTTTGAAAAATATATATATAGAAAATACCCCTGATCTTAGTAACCGGGTCTTCTTCTCCTAAGGCAAGAGTTGAGGTTCGCGTCAAATGGTGAAGGGATGTGCAACACCATGTGTTTGAAAGAAAGAAAAAAAAGTGAAGGCTACCGTGATTAAGGCTCTGATCTAGGAGGTGTAGAGTTGAAAGACACCTAGCTAAAATGGCAAAACGGAGGATGCAATTGTCCAACTATGGATTTAGATTTCAAGAGCACAAGCGCTATGAGACTTTGAGAGTATTCTAAGAAAGTTTTGAGCATCATGTTCTAATCATATGACTAGTACGCTTTAATGATTCCAAAGTTCTCATCCTTAGTCGATTCCATGAAGGAGGATCTTGACATGAGACATGAAACATTTAAACTCTTGTTAGTCCCTAATTTTTTAACTTGTTTGCATTGCGAAGGGACTAGCAATGAGTAAGTTGGGAGGGTGTGTGATAAGTGCTGAATTGTTTGTTTTAATTCATATCACACACGTTATTTTTTGAGCTTGAATGAAGTTAAATATGTAATTTTACATGATGATCTTATTTTCACATAAAATGGAACCTTTTATGTTATTAATGGAATTGCATAATTTTAATTATAAGAAATTTTACTAAAATTGATTGTTACAAAAGTTTATCTTTGTATGAACAAAATGGGGAACAAATGGTAGATGCCCGTTGTAAAAACTTTGAAGGGCTTGGGCATAATGTTTTCATTTCTTCACATATCTTGTGAACATGAACCCATTCATGGATAGCAGGATGATATCGTGAGAAGCTTCTCACGCAGGCATGTCCAGGTGAGCCCCTCTGTCTTGGACGTACAAGCTCTCGCGACGGCAGGCAGTAGCAGCGGCATGGCACGACAACGTGGCAGGGCTTGCATGTGTAGTCGCTGGCAAGCAAACACGGCGCAAGCGCTGGATGGGCCTCCTCGCGTGTGGGTAGCTGCCTGAGCTCTGCATGGATGGCCTGGCTTGTGTATGCACTGGCATGCAAGGGAGTAGCTCCGATAGGATCGTAGGCAGTGTTGGCCAGCATGGGACTCGCCAACGTGCAATTGCAGAGCAGCCTATCGCGTTGGCAGCGTCTCAATGGTGATGACATGCGATTGCAGGCTTCGCCCTCTCTGACACGGTAGCAGGAACAACAGATGAACACAGTAGCAGTGGCTGTGATCGCAGGCTCGTGCGGCAGGCCGCGCAGCAGCTTGTGCAGATGTAGGAGCAGGCGTGGCTGGGCATGGCAGCATCCGAGATGGCATGCGATGACAGAGAATGGCCGACAATGGTGGCCGCGTCCTAGGGCTCCTATAAAATCGGCAACCCCCTCTCTTGCGAGAGAGTCTTCTCTCCCCTCTTCCTCTCTTCTCCCCTCCGGGGGATCTCTTCTTCTTCTTCTCCTACCCCCCTCCTAGCTTCTTCAACTCCCCCCTTCTCCTCTCCTCTTCTTCTCCACTCCTCTCTTCTCTTCCTCATCTCTTCTTCCCTTCCTCTTCCCCCTTCTCACCGTTCTTTTCGTTCTCCCTTCTCCTTCTTTCTTCTCCCTCCAGCAGCACACTCCCCCCTCCTTTCTCTATGTTTTCTATACACTCTGGTAACCTCTCTCCCTCTTTCTCTCTTTCTCCACCACCGCAACTCCCCTTCTCCTCCTGCTCTTGCTCTCCTCTCTCTTTCTCCCTCTTTATCTCTGCTATACCACCGCCGCTTCTGCACTCTCGCACTCCCCACACAACACACACGTTCTCACAAACCACGTACAACGTCTCTCCCATGCACACACACACACACACGCATGCAGCGTCGACCCTCCCATGCACACACACCAGCACTCCAACACACACGCACCTGCATGCAGTGTCCCCTTGCTCCCCCATGTTCCCCACATTCCTCTCTCTCCACTCCATGCACACACACCGCCTGCTACCTACACACACTCTCTTCACACGCGTAGCATGCCACACATCTCCCCACAAACGCCCTGGAGTCGACCCCCTCGCATCAACTTCTCCTACGTCTCACACACACACCATCACTCACACAACCCCTCCTCCTGCTAGCCTCTCTCTCTAACTCACACAAACACACACACATGCGCACACAGTCGGTTTTAGTTTTATTTTTATCTTTTTTTTATCCTTTGTTTTAACCTCCCTCTTACTTCTCTCTATTTCTCTCTACATCTGTCTCTATATTCTCTCCTCTTCTATCTCTCTAATGCCTCACGATGACATCTTCGCTAAACTCGGGCGATTCTTCAAAGGCTCGGTGAGTGCATGCCGACTTCTTCATCTCACCGGCTACATCCCCTCCTTAGTTCTTTAATTTTCAGTTTTAGTTAGATTTTATTTCAAGTGTTGTTCTTGTATTTTCTTAAACTTCTATGCATTGTAATATTCTATTTTGGAGTATTAAGGAATGGTTAGTGTCATTGTCTCTCTAGATGCTTGGCTCTCTCTCCCTCTTACTCTCCCTATTTCTCTCCTCTACCTCTCCAAATTTCTTTAGATAGTTTTTAATCTTGCACTATTTTAATTGTTTCCCATAAAAAATCCTTCCAACAATTTCTTTTAATTTTGTTAGAAATAAAAGAGAAATATAGTTTTCAACTTTGAAAAAAGCTATCCTCCTCGTGGGATCGACCTATATTCATCACTATACTCTAAATCTAAATTTTATTATGACTACGCAATTTTTGAAATTGAGTGAGCGAGTTTTTAACGACAGGCTTCGCGTTTGATCAGTACTCTGAAGTGTTGTATGGGAATGGCCGATCTAGATGGGAGGGGTGAATAGATCTGCCACTCTTTTTGTAGATATAAAAAGATCGCAGCAGAATAAAATAACTAGCAGATGAAACAAAAATCTATATGCTAGATGATGAAGAGTAAATAGACAACGAACCTAAGCAAGCATCTACCATAGGTAGATTACACACAAGCAAACCACAAGAACATGGATTTTTAGGTGGTTCGAACTCAAACCCGAGTTCTACGTCCACCCCTCACTTAAACCAAGTGAGGCTTCACTAGTGCCACCGCACTAAACTACTGTAAACACAGCAAACGGCACAACCGGCCAGCCACAAACAAGAGAAGCCCTCTATCTATCTTCCTACAGCACCAGGTAGGGACTGAAACACCACAGACCGGAGAACACCTTCGTCTGTCTTCCTATAACACCGGTAGGGACAGTTCACAAGTTTTGATGAGAACAAATGAAAAGGAACAATGAAAAACTCAGACAAAGAGAATGAGACACGGTGCTAGATGCAAGTATTCTTGTCTGAGATGTGGAGGGCTTGGCTTGCTGCGATGAGGTTCTTTGCTTCTACAATGATGGCTTTGTCTTTGCAGTGCAACGAGCAGGTGGAAGAGAAGCCCGTGGGTTTGCTTCAGCTCTTCACAAATGGCCTTGAGCTCTTCACCTTCTTCTTCTTCTTCTTCTTTCCTCTTTCACTTCTGGACGTGGTCGGCTTCTTGCATTATCCTCCTTTTCTCAAAGGGGCGCCAGCAACTATGTTAGCAATAGCTCTCTCTCTTCAATCACCCCAACACCACCCCGCCTTATGCCTCTCTGCCCTTTCTTTTATACTATAGAAGCAAACCACTTCGTGCAGCACTTTGCATGGATGTGTGTGCCTAGTAGAGGAGATTTTCCCCTCCAAAAATATGTCGTTCAATTTGTCTAGCAGGGACAAGGAAGAGTGTTTTGGACTCCATCTAATTTGACAGCAGACAGAAAGTGTTTGACAAAGACATTCTTGATCTCCAAAATCTTGAGCAATTAATGACCCTCAGAGAAGGATAACTTGCGCTCTGCATTCCTGTTGGCTCTGGTCAACTTTCAATACACAGTACCGTTCTGGGATCATATCTCTTTTAATGATAGCAGAAAGTGGTCCTGACAGGAGTCAGTCTCAGGTATGGATTCTGACAGAAACAGCCACCAAAAAACGTTGTTCTGGTAAGGTAATGATGACTAGAACAAAAGTCAAACCTGGGTACTCCATCTAGACCTCGAAATCCATGTATTTGGACACTTACGGTACCTATTTTCTCTCTCTAGATTGCCCACTTGATCTGATAGAAAATTGGCTTGAAATGCTTCTAGGAGGACAGAGGTAGACCTTCTTCTTCATTGAGGCATTTCATCAAACACTTCATTCTTCTTATGTTGAAAGCAAATATGCATAGACCTTTCTTCTTCATTGAGGCATTTCATCAAACATGCATAGACCTTGGTTCTTCATGTGCACAGACTTGGATGCTTCATGCGCGTAGACCCTAGACATGCACAGACTTCATGTGCACATACCCTAAGTATGCTTAGACCTATATGCTCAGACTTACATGTACACAGACCCTAAGTATGCTTAGACCTATATGCACAGACTTGGATGCTGCATGTGCGTGGACCCTAGACATGCACAGACTTGGATGCATCATATGCATAGACCTTATGATGTGTGTTGCAGTCTGTGCATCGACTTTATATGCAATGTAATGAATGTGCATCGACCTTAGTATGCAACAAGAGGAATGTGCATCGACCTGATAATGCTATAATGCAAATGTGCATCAACCTTATATGCCATCATGCAGATGTGCATCGACCTTAGTATGCACAATGCAAGATGTGCGTCGACCTTAGTATGCAAAATGCAAATGTGCATCGACCTTCTAAATGAACAAGGAAGATGTGCACCGACCTTTCCTCTTGAATTTGCTTAAGGTGCATCGACCTTACTAGCAGTTTAGAAAAGTTGCATAGACCTTCAAAACATGCATCGACCTTAGCCCTGTGCTAGCCGAATGTGCTCCGACCTTGGCTGCGTGCTAGCAAAAGGTGCTCCAACCTTGGCTGCATGCCAGCCAAAGGTGCTCCGACCTTGTTTCTATATTAGACTGAAATGAGCATCGACTTTATATGCAATGGTCAGAAATGTGCATCGACCTTATATGAAGGAACAGTAATGTGCACAGACCTTATATGACTTAGTCAAAAATGTGCACCGACCTTCTATGAAGGAACAATAATGTGCACAGACCTTCTAAGACTTAGACATGCATTGACCTTACTTGTCAAGGAGCTGACTCACAATTTTGAACAATTGACCTGTTGTCAGTTCTTGAACAGTGGCGTTGACATGCATGGACCTTGCATGGACCCTTGTTTTTCATGCTTCTATATATATGATGAGATCATTAATTCATGCATCAAGGTTAAATATAATGAGACATAATAATTGACATCATCAAAATCATAGAGGCACAACATGAAGGACGAGGCATCTTGGAGTTGGAAGAAGTCCCACCAGACGCCAGCCTGCTCGACAACTGAGGCCCCTGATAGTGCCCTATTCGCCAAACTAAATTAAGCCGAAGAAGGTGGTATTTGCTGATCATAGCTGAAATTTTGGCCAAAGCGGAATGGGTAGTACGTTTCCACATATATAGTGCCTTCCTTTCTAAACACCAGTACACTAGGCCAGATGACAGGGTCCACTCTCTCAATTTAGGCTCCAAAATTGGCTAGATAATAGGTTTGCCGCTAATTAGGTGGACATACTCCTCAACCTGATCATCTTGGCATTCCCTGAACTGATGCACCAGGGGGCTGGAGTAAGCTCCTAGTGTAACGCCCTGCATTTTTGCATCTGGCTATATGGGTCTTGGATCGTGTCCGAGTGGGTTTCGGACTTTTTATATCAAATTTTCAGACCCTTTGTTGGTGTGTTTTCGGGTTATTCTGGGTCCGTGGTGGTGCGTGGAGCGGTCCCACCTTTTTCCTAGAATTTTTCTGGATTGGAATCTATTTTTTGGGGGTTTTTCCAGAGTTCTCGTGACTTTCTAAAAGAAATGGAAAGATGAAAATAAATATAATAAAAATAAAAATAAAATCTCTTTTTATCCCCTTCTCTCCCCCTCCGTTCTCTCGTCTCTCTCGACTCACTCCCCCTCACCCTCTTCCGTCTCTTCCCCTTCCCCGTTTCCCACTTCCGACGGCCGACTGTGGTGAGACGGAGCGGGACGGAGTGGCGGCCGCGGCGTGCGGCGAAGGCGAGGCCGAGGACGTGCGGAGTTCGAGGCAGAGGCGGCAGCGTTCGTGAGAAGCCGACCGTGGGACGATCATTGTTTGTTGGGGTTTGGTGAGGTTTAAAGCTTCAATTCAGGTAGGGGGACAGATCCCTACTAGTCCCACGTACGTTCCCTCTGATTCCATGCCTGGTGAGGTCGAGAGTGGGTGTCTCTCTTGATTTGAAGGTTTATGCATGCTGGGGGGGTTGAGCCATGATTTTCGGCCGATTGAGGCCTTGCTTTGTGGTTTGGTTATGGTCTTCCGGTCGTAGGAAAGGTCCGGAGATGGATTCCCCATGTTTAGCCCTTTGTCCCGTGACGAATGGTGCTTCCAATCGAGTCACGTGTGTAATCGGGTGTTTTTCCGCGAAGTGGGCAGGAAACAGCTATGGGGGTGGATGTTGCATCTAGGACTAGGCGGCCAAGGGTCTGGCTACCTAGGTCTACTGGGCGGCCAGGGGTTGGGCTGCCCAAGGGTGTAGACGGCCAGTGCTCTGGCCGTCCTACACATTATTTTCGTTTCTGATGCCATGGTCTGGGCGGCCAAAGTGGTGGCCTCCCAGGGACCCCCTGCCCTGCCAAGGGTGGGCGGCTAGAGGTCTGGCTGCCTAACCCCTTGGGCGGCCATCTGGATGGCCGCCCAGTCCCCTGTTCATCTGGGCTCTGGGCGGCCAGAGAGGTGGCCGCACATCCCTTGAGTGCCCCTGGGTCGGAGGCCATGGGGTTGGCCACCTAGCCTTGTAGGGCGGCCAATGGTCTGGCCACCCAGCTCTCTAGGCGGCCAGTGCGTTGGCCGCCCAGCTCCCTTCAGCCCGGGTGTAACACCCCACCTTAGGATCCGATTCAGTTTTCAACTCTCTTCGGATTTAAGGGAGATGCCATAGTTGGAACAACCCAACAGAACAAAAACTGGTTGAGATATCACATAAATAAAGATAATAGTTGACAGCGGAATATCATTTCTCATTTCCATCAAGTATATCACATACCAAAACCACAATAGTCCAAAGTTGATAACACGACAAAGTTCTATACAATAGCCCATTATTACTAGATTTAAACCTTCTAACAACAATCACCTCAACTGGAAAGAACCTCTAAAGATTACAACAAATCCTCTCGATCGGAGTCGCTTCGAACTAATTCCTCGTCCTCACCTAGGGAATCACCTAAAAATGTTTAGCAAGCATGAGTCTAGGAATAGACTCAACAAGTTACTAAATTCAAATTATTTTCCTTTTGTCCACGCCTAGCATACTTCGAGGATAATTAAACTGACATAAATTAATGATACATAGAATATCTGAAATCAGGTTGCTGAGAACAGAAATTTAAGTATGTAACAGAAAATAGGTATTTTTATGACTATACTTTATTTTTCAGAACTCACATGCCTACTTAAATTTTCATATACAAAAATAGAAATTTCTAGAATGCATATGACTGAACAGATTTCATAAAATAGAACTTCAGATTTCGCACAATTTTAGAAGTCATATGTTTTTATGAATTTCAGATACAGAGACAGAATTTCACATAACATATGGCTCAGACACAGTGTCCAAACCACCATTAGAAGGTTAGACAGACAGATACTCAATCGCCTAGGCAATGGTGACGAGTCTTGGTTACTGCGCAGAATGAGGGGAAGTTCTCCCCATCTTAACCAGTGAACTTGTCCACCTCTAGGATTTCACCTCGTGCCCTCGAGGTCAGAATGGAGTGAGTCTCCCCATAGGGGCATTTCTGTAGCTTGGCTCTAGAACCTTCTATGGCAGTAGTGTCCATATAGCCCATATAATAGTTCTACATATATATACACCAAAAACTATACATCACAGTGTACTCTTTTCACTTATCTGTACTTCAACTACACTTTTCAACATTTCCTAGTTACTTTCAAGATATCTTACTTACTGAAGTTCGTAGAAATAAACATTACAAGAGAATTTCAAGTTTCTGTACAGAAAATAGGGTTATTTCTAGGTTACACATACGTAGAAAATAATTTATAATTTTAAGTACAGAATTTCTTTGAGCCTAAAAATTTTACAGTGAGTTACTAACTTAGTTCTTTATCATTATACAATTTTTCAGATTTTTTTTGAATTAGAATGGCCTCTCAAAATTCTCTTTTTCCTAGTTTTTGGAATTTGGGACAACACAAGGTGTGTCATTGTTTCTAGGTTACACATACATAGAAAACAATTCATAGGTTTAAGTACAAAATTTTTGTGAGCCTAAAATTTCTATAGTAGGTTACCAACTTGGTTCTTTGTCATTTCTCAATTTTTCGGATTTTTCTAAATCAAAATGGCCCTTCAAAAATCTATTTTTGCGAGTTTTTAGAATTTGGGACAGAGTACAAGGCTGCTCCGACCCAGTCAATGGCTGCATCGAGGCACCTCTAGTTTCCCAAGGGGCTACTTCGACCCAGTCAATGGCTGGATCGAGGCACCACCAGTTTTCAAAGGGCTGCTCCGACCCAGTCAATGACTGCATCGAGGCACCTCCAGTTTTCAAAGGGGTTGCTCCGACCGAGTCAATGGCTGCATCGAGGCACCCATAGCTTTCAAAGTGGCTGCTCTTACCCAATCAAGGGATTGCATCAGAGCACCCATAGCTTACAAAGGGGCTGCTCTAACCTAGTCAAGGGACTGCATCAGAGCACGCATAGCTTACAATGGGGCTGCGTCGATGCAGTCAAGGGCTGCGTCGACGCACCATCAGTTTTTTTTTGTTTAAAGATCGAACAAACCTTACTTAAACCATGTAGCTTGAATGAAAAACCAGCAGGAGAAAAGCGATGATCTTGTTCTTATGGTCTTTACAGATTTCTTTTAACCCAAACCATCAGAGGGGTCTAAATCATGTCAAAGGATGAATTGAGTTTTAGAAACTTGCATGGATGTGTTGACATAGTGCATGGTATTGTAACTAAACAGAAATGGAACTTTTGAGCAAAACTAAAACAAATACCATGAGATGTTTTCGACTATGTATGTTTTCTTTAAATCTAAGACCTCTGAAAGCAGTTTAGACCATGCCAAAAGGATGTTTTGAACCTTAGGAACTTGCCTTAACGAAGAAAAATGACATATCAAAAGAACACGCTTCTCGATGTAGTCTCATCGCTCCAAGAATCCTTCGAAAACACTGTTGCACAGCCTCTCCTTCTAACCTCTCTTGCTATCAACCGGACAGCAAGAGCGCTCACACTCTTCACTCTCAGAACAAAGGAAAAATAAAAACACCAATGCCTCCTACGACATGCAGAGAAAAGCACAGAACTCTCTCTACGGTTTGCAGGAAAAAAAGAGAAAAGGGCGTGCATTTCATTCCCAGCACAACCCTTTATAGGGTTTTAGAGATCTTATAAGGGTTTTAATCGTAACCCTTAATTCAAATTAGCCTAATCTAATGGTAAGGGTAGCTTTGAAACGATCAAAACGCACTGCGGAATCCTCTCGCACGCCAGGATTGCTATCGTTCGAACAAAATCACGCACAATAATGTTTTCACTATTCATTAGCCACTTTAAAAGTTTATATCTCACAATATAAATAGAATTTAAAAAATCTAATTATTACCTATTAATCACCTCGAATTACTCTATCATAGAAAAATATAAAATAAATAAAAACCCATGAAATGAAAATTGCCCCAAAAATGAATAGTAACCTCATCAAAATGAACAGTGGGGCATTTAAAACTCACTATTTCTCACCCATTTCTTCGGTTATACCTATATACATTTACGTGAGTTTCATTTAAAACCCACTATCTCTCATCCATTTCTCATGTTATACCTATATTCATTTATGTGAGCTTCATTGAAAATTCACTGTTTCTCACCCATTCTCCTATTATACATATGTATATACATGACCTTTTCTTCTAAGGAAAAGGGTAAAATCCATTTAACACTATCTACAAACAACAACTATTCATTGGCCACTTTCAAATTGATATCTCACAATATAAAAATAATTTTAAAAAATCTAATTGTTACCCATTAATCATCTCAATTTACTCTATCATAGAAAAATATAAAATAAATAAAAATTCATGAAATGAAAATTGCCCCCAAAATGAATAGTAACCTCATCAAAATGAACAGTGGGACATTTAAAACCCACTATTTCTCACATGTTTCTCCGGTTGTACCTATATACATTTACGTGAGCTTCATTTAAAACCCACTTAACATTATCTACCAATAACACCTAACTTAATATATATATATATATATACACCCAAGTAATTTAAGTTACAATATTTTAATTACTCAAAAATTGATTTATAAGTAGGGAAATTTGTCTACTTCTTTATTATTAAGTTTAATTCAACAAAATATTAATCAAACACAAGCAATAAATATTTCACACATTAACCAAAATATCGTATATTACTTATGAATTACGATAAAATTCTCGGGCACTACACCCTCTCCCCCTTAAAATAAACTTTGTCCTCGATGTTTGAGGCAAGATACATACTGAACAGATGGGGATATTTCTTCTTCACATCGTCTTGAGAAGGCGTACGATCGAGTACCGAGAGAATTGATTTGGTGGACATTAAGAAAGAAAGGAATCTCTCAAGGATATGTTGATTTGATTAAGGATATGTACGACGACGCTGGGGAGACTGGTGAATTTCCCGTTTCTATAGGTTTGCATCAAGGTTCTGCACTAAGTCCGTATCTCTTTGCCTTAGTTATGGATGAAGTAACTAAACAATTGCATGAGGATATCCCTTGGTGTATGCTTTTTACAGATATTGTTTTAATTGATGAGAGTATTGATGCTCTAAATGCTAAGTTAGAGCATTGGAGACTTGCCTTGGAGTCGATAGATTTTAAAATTAGTAGGAGTAAGTCACAGTTTATGCACTGTAATTTTAGTAATGGGAGAGTGGTTCAGGAAGACATGGTTCTAATTGATGGACATAATATTCAGAAGAGTAGTAGCTTTCGATACTTAGGGTCTATTATACAAGAGAATGGGGAGATTTATGATGACGTTACACATAGGATTAAGGCATGCTGATTAAGATGGAGAAGTGCATCAGGTGTCCTTTGTGATCATCGTATGCCTGTGAAACTCAAAGGGAGGTTTTATAGAACGGCTGTGAGACCTGCTTTGTTATATGGTACCGAGTGTTGGGCAGTACGAAAGGAACACATCCACAAAATGTGTGTAGCAGAGATGAGGATGTTGAGATGGATGTGTGGCAAGACTAAGAAAGACAAGATTAGGAATGAGCGTATCTGTAAGGACTTAGGGATAGCTCCAATTGATAGTAAAATGAGAGAAAATAGACTCAGGTGGTTTGGACATGTGTGTCATCGCCCTAACTCAGCACCGGTTAAAAGATGTGACCAAATCTTAGTGGATGCTAGTAAAAGAGCTCAGGGAAGGCCTAAAATGAGATGGTGCGATGTTATTAGTAAGGACATTAGTTTATTGGGTTTAAATATGAATATTGCACTTGATAGAAATCTTTGGCGGAACATGATTCATGTAGTCGACCCTAATTAATTGGGATAAGGCTCTGATGATGATGATGATGATGATGATCGTCTTCAAGCTCCCACGATGCTTCCTCTTGGGAGAAATTTCTCCACAGAACCTTCACTAATGGGATAGTCTTCGATCTGAGAACCTGCTCCTTACAATCCAAAATCCTAACTGGTTGCTCCTTGTATGCAAGGTTCGGCTGGAACTCCAATCCTTCGTAACTGATGATGTGTGTAGGATCATGGACATACTTATGGAGCATAGATACGTGGAACAATAGATGGATTGCTACCATATATGGAGGTAGGGACAACCGATACTCCACGTCTCCCATTTTATCAAAAATCTCGAAAGGTCCGATAAATCTCAGATGCAACTTACTCTGCTTGCCAAATCTCGCCACTCCCATGGTAGGTGATACCTTGAGGAAAACATGCTCGCTAATCTCAAAAGCTAAGTCTTTCCCTCTATTGTCCGCATAACTCTTCTGCTGATCTTGTGCTCCTTTCAGTCTTTGCTAGATCAGCTGAATTTTCTCGAACATTTCCTGCATCACTTCAGGCCCGATTAACAATCTATCACCAACATCTTCCCAACATAGAGGAGATCTGCATGGTCTTCCGTACAAAGCTTCTAATGGAGCCATGCCTATACTTGCGTGAAAGCTATTATTATAGGCAAACTCTACTATGTTGTGGGAGTTTGTATGGTACAATATATTTCATGTCATGTCTCCTCTATCTTAATTCACTGAAGTTAATTTCCTATTTTGTTTTGATGATTGGCAACTATTCATTTTTTCTGTCATACCTTGGATTTTGATAAATAATGACTTTCAACACTGATTGCTTTGTAAGTTATCATTTCATCCTTCTGTATCTAAGGTCGGTGCATGATAGGTTGTGTTCATAATAAAGCTTGGTGCATGTCTTGTATGGCTTCATACAAGATCAGTGCACATTTTCATAGAAGGACGTATAAGGTCAGTGCATATCGACCTAAGTCTTTGCATATAGTCGATGTAGGTTTTGCATTGATCATATAGTCGGTGCAGGTTTTGCATATAGTCGGTGCAGGTTTTGCACTGAGCATATGGTCGATGCAGGTTCTGCATATAATCAGGGCAGGTTTGCATTGTACATATAGTCGGTGCAGGTCTTGCATATAGTCGGTGCAGGTTTGCATTGTGCATATAGTCGGTGCAAGTTTTGCATTTTACTTGCATACAATATGTGCATATTTCTATAGAAACACAGATAAGTTGGTGCAAGTTTCAGTAAGGTCAGTGCACATCCTTTATAAGGCAGAATAAAGTTGACGCATATTGATATATGCATGGACTCAGGTAATTGCACATTTGTATCGTGCATAACCATAGTCGGTGCATGCACTATCTTTCGCATGTAAGAAATAAGTGCATTATTTGCCTTACGAATATAGAGGTCGGTGCATCTTTTTATTGAGACAGACAATGTCAGTGCATCTTTGTCTTTCTATGCACAGCAGGTCCGTGCATATTCTGATCGGCCAGCACATTGGTCCAAACGTGCTTCTGCTCCTTCATAGAAGGTCAATGCATACTTATATGGTCTGCTGCTAAGGGTCAGTGCACACTTAGTTGTTCTTCATGTAACGTCAGTGCACATTATTGTGCCACATATATAGAGTCAATGCTAACAGCACTCTCTTGAATTAAAAGCTGATATTGTCGTCTGTTTGCCAAGTCAGTTATATGGTCAAACACTTGATGGGTATACTGACAACCTGTAAACTTGACTCACGAGGAAGTTAAAGTACCAGGTTAATGGCACGTGATCCAAGGCAAGGTTCAAAAGGAGATTCATCCACGTGGAATTGTGAGCCTTCAGATCTTTACACGTGGACCTCCAGTGAAGCGCTCGTATCGAGATTCCTTGGGCGAGAAACATGGTTTCCACGTGCCCTCTCCTCGCAAAGGATATAAAAGGGACATGATCCCTCAGATCTAAAGACATCGAAAATTGAAGAGAATAAGATTGACAGAGCGAGTGAGCAAGAGCTGAAGAGTGGCAGAGCAAGCGTAGAGAGACGGAGAAGCATACGAAGCTGAAGAGAGCCTGAAGCTTAGAGGAGAAATCTGAAGGAGAACAGAGTATCATAAGCCAGAGTTTGAGAGAGCTTGAGAGTTTTGGTAAATTGTAATTGACTCGTGGATCAAATTAGAGTCAATTTATTTCTAGAGAGCTACATTGTTATCTTGTTTTCTTTCTTTCATTTTAAGTTTTCTAAATGCTATGAAGCTGTGAGTCAATGGGCGAGAGTGAGTCCTCGGAGAGCGAAGCTATAAAGCTCAACAGTCGCAAGCTGTGAGGCTCAGCGGTCTGGGATCTTTTCCCCGAAGCTTTGGATCAGCGGTGTGTAGGGATCTTTTCCCCGAAGCTGTGGATCAGTGGATTGAAGCTGTGAATCAGCAGTAAGCCACACTTAGTCTAAGTGTGGGGTGGATGTAGGTGAAAACCGAACCACCTAAAATCCCTGGTGTTCTGTGTGATTGGATTGTGCTTCTGTGTTTCTGTAGCTTCTGTCTGCTTGGTGTTCGGTTGAATGTTCAAGAGTGTTTAAGTGATACATGCCTTCACTCGCTATAATTGCTATCTGAGATTGTTGCTAAAGCTTCTCATCCAGTAGGTATATCAAAAGGTGTGGTTGAAAGGATAAGCAAAGCTTATCTGGAATTCCACATCTTGCGTGAGGATCAGTCTCCGCCATCGTACTGTACCTGGATGTTTGGCTAACTGCTAAGTACTATCACCTGATCTCTTCTAATATTACTGAAATTTACTTCTCTCGATTGAGTTATAGTAGTTTGTTTTTATTCAGCATTGATTTTAACTGTTGTAGATTTCTAAGGGGTAGATCTATTCAGCCCCCCTCTAGATCTTAGTGTCCATCCATTCCAACAGGTGGTATCAGAGTCTAACTCTCCCTTAGGGTCTCACATCCCGGAGAGATTAGATATGGATGCTAAAGGTGTAGTCGTTGAGGGTCACTCAACTAGCAAGCCACCATTCTTTAATGGTAGCAATTATGCTTACTGGAAGAATAGGATGCAAGTTTTTCTCCGTGCTAAGGATTATAAGATCTGGAAGGTGGTGAGTAATGGTCCATTTGATTTACCTCCAGATGGGGAATTCTGGACTAAGGAGCATATCCGAAAGTCCACTCTGAATTGGGGAGCTATTAATGCTATACAATGTGCACTCCATCCCACTAAATTCTCCATAGTCTCCTCCTGTACCACTGCTAAGGAGATGTGGGATAAGTTAGAGGTTATTTACAAAGAGACGTCTCAGGTTAGAGAAACTAAAGCCAATATGTTAGTCTCTGAGTACGAGGCTTTCAAAATGAAGCCTGAAGAGTCCATATCTGAGATGTATGCTCCCTTGAATGTGATCACTAACAGCTTGAGAAGTCTAGGAAAGACCTACAGTGAGTATGAAATTGTTAGAAAAATTCTAAGGTCCCTGACACCCATCTGGCATACCAAGGCCACTGTAGTGGAGGAGTCCAGGAACCTAGCTACGACCACTGTAGATGAGCTTATAGGTTCTCTCATGACATATGAGCTGAACCTCAAGAAAACTGATGAGATTGAGAAGAGAAGGAAACCTTTAGCTCTTAAGGTTAACTCTAGCAAAGGGTCATCCAGTGAGTGCAGCTGCACTAGTTCTAAGGAAGATCAGGATGAGTTTGCAATGATTACTAGGAAGTTCAAGAAATTCCTGACGAAAGAAGGGAAAGGGCTAAGGAAAAAGTACTTCTCAGGAAAAAGATAGTCCAAACACAAACCTGAACCTGCCAAGAAAACTGATGCCATTGTTTGCTATAACTGCAGGAAAGCAGGACATCACAAAGCGGACTGCCTAGAGCTCAAGAACAAGCAGCTCAAGTGGAAGAATAAAAGGGGAAAAGCTATGGTTAGCACCTGGAGCGATGAAGAAGAAGGAAGTCAGAGCAGCTCCTCTGACAGTGAGACAGAAGACATGATTTACCTGATGGAAAAAAGTGATGATGAGGTAATTTCTCCTTTTGACAATTTTACTCAGAATGAATGGGAGGATGTTTATGCTGAATTTTAGAAAAATATGAAGACATGCATAGGGAGAACAAACATTTAAAAAGGAAAATGAATTCATTAGCTAATGATACTTCCCTGTCTGATAAAATTACATGTCTGCAAACTGAAAATTCAGAACTGAAAAACTCCCTGAATTGAGCTGAATGTTATAAAAGCATGTTAGATAATTTGAAAGAGGAAAATGAGAACTTGCAGAACTCCATTGATGAACTTAAAATGAGAATACATGAATTTAAGGAAGAAACTAGAACATCAATTGAAAAATATGAAGCCATTAATGGTGTAAATGTTGAAGTCAAAAAGGTCATTGAAAATTTATAAAAAGAAAACAAAGACAAACAAAATTCCCTTGAAGGCATGACACACGGTGCAGAAAATCTGAACGCCATCTTGGGAACAAAAGAAAATTTCAGAAAGGAAGTTTTGGGTTTCAACCCGACTAATAAGGAGAGGTTTGACATGAGAACTATCTCCTTTGTGGTAGAAAAGGGGACATTCCAACCCCTGATAAAAATGACTTCTGGAGAAAGTCAGAAAAAGAACAAGATGAAATATGTTGAGAAAACTAAACCCAGTGCCAAGGACAAGGGCAAAGGGAAGTTGTCTAGGGAATCATGCTCACACACTTCCATGCCTCAGACCAAGGGACAAGATAGGGGTCAGACTTCTAGAGCCAAAGTCCAAGGAAGCCCCAAAATCAAAACTGACCAATCTCCACAGAATGGTCGAGGCATCTATCAATTTCCATCTACCTCAACTTAATCTTGGTATAATTCCACTAGGAATCAAGGGCCGAGTAGAAGAACCTTAGGTCAAGGCTACCACAATACCGTTCCTACTTACCCTACATTTCACATCACTTATCATCATAAATTTGGAAAGGGAGGTCTAGGTAGCTTCTACATAAGGCCAATGAAGAATTATTTTCAGAATTCATACTCTACTCCAAGGTATCAGCCTTATCCTTGGGGCTCTTACATGACTGAGGTTAATAATTTCAAAAGTCATAACTCTTATAGCTTTATCAACTCCAAGCCAAGTCAGTCCAGGGTCTATGGTACACCTACTACTTCCAATGCCTATTGGACTAATCACTGGCAAAGGAACTATCAGAATGACTTCAAAAATAAGATACAAGCCACACCTAAGAAACAAGTCTCAAAGAATAAAAGTGGCAAGAAAAGGCCGACAAAACTAAATGATCAGAGATCCACAACTGCTATGAAGAAGTCAAATCAAATGTGGATACCAAAACAACTTGTTTATAGTTTACATGAGATAAATGCTTTTATGGGACCCAAGAAGCTCTGGGTTCCAAATCATTCTACTTGATTCCCTTGCAGGTATGCCTGGCAGCCAATCAAAACAGATGGTATCTTGACAGCAGCTGCTCCAGGCACATGACCGGGGATGAAGGCAAATTTTGCATGCTTGTGAAGAAGGATGCATGTCATGTTACCTTCGGAGGTAATACCAAAGGGAAAATAATTGGATCAGGTAAAGTAGGTAACTGTTCTTCTTGTTGCATTGATGAAGTACTGTTGGTAGAAGGCCTTGCCTATAACTTTCTGAGCATTAGTTAGCTGTGTGATAAAGGTCATAAAGTGGTTTTTGACTCTCTTGCATGCACGATTTTTGAACCTAATTCTGAATCTGTCAAGTTTTCTGGTAAGAAAATCAATAACATCTACATGGTAGACTTAGATGATGTAGCACATTCTAACCTTTGTCTCAATGTCAATAAGGATGACCTAGCTTATCTATGGCATCGTAGATTAGGTCATGCTAGCTATAGTGTGCTACACAAACTGAATAAACATAGCATGGTAAAAGGGCTTCTTGAAATTTCTTTCAAAAAGGAAAATAAAATCTGTGAGGCATGCACTCAATATAAACAAATCAGAAAATCATTTAAATCTAGAACCGAAAACCTATCTTCTAAACCATATGAGTTAATTCACATGGACTTATTTGGACCCACCTGGTCTATTAGCTTATCTGAAAAAAGATATGGTTTTGTGCTTGTTGATGATTTTTCTAGATTTACTTGGGTCTTTTACTTTTCTCACAAAAATGAAGCTTTTGAAGAATTTCAGAAGTTCTTATACAAAGCAAAATAGATTAATGAGCATGCTATTTTGAATATCTTGTTTGATCATGGTGGTGAGTTTGTCAACTCACATTTTGATAATTTTTGCAGGGAGAATGGCATAACTCACAGGTTCTCCTCATCAAGAACTCCAGAGCAGAATGGAGTGGTGGAAAGGAGAAACCGAACATTAGTAGAAATGGCTAGAACTATGCTGGTAGAAGGGAATCTACCAAGGAAGTTTTGGGCAGAGGCTATTAACACTTCATGCTACATTATTAATAGAGCCCTGGTAATACCCACAACTCAAATGACTCCTTATGAAATGCTGAAAGGTAAGAAACCCTCTCTAGCTCATTTCAAGGTTTTCGGCTATAAATATTTTGTTCATATAAATTCCAAAAGATACCTTGATAATTTCGAACCTAAAAGTGAACTTGGAATATTTCTAGGTTATTCTGATCAGTGTAGAGTCTACAGAATTTTTAATCTCAATTCTAAAACTGTAGAAGAGTCTCCTCATGTTGTCTTTGATGAGTCTGAAATTAGAACTGGAACTGATTTATGCAGGGACAAGATTGATGGAGCAATTCTGAAGACTAAAGATGACCAAAATAAAGAATCTGGTGAAGAAGCTGAGGAATCTGAAACTCAGGGGGAGGTAAGTGAGAGTTTAGGTAATCAGATCACTAACCTTAAATTTCTTAGCGACCATCCCCTTGAAAACATAATTGGTAGTTTAGATGACCCACCGAGAACTAGAGCACACTTAAGAATTGAAAATGAATTGAACTCATTTGCTTTAGTATCTCAGGTAGAACCTAAAAACATAGATAGTGCCCTTCAAGATGAGCATTAGATTAATGCCATGCATGAAGAACTCAATCAATTTGATAGGAACAAGGTCTAGCACCTAGTTCCTAAACCCTCTCATGGCAACATAATAGGCACTAAATGGGTCTTTCGTAATAAAACTGATGAGCATGGTAAAATTGTTAGAAATAAGGCTAGGCTAGTTGCTCAGGGGTACAACCAAGAGTTTGGTATTAACTTTGAAGACTCATTTTCCCCTGTAGCTAGGCTGGAGGCCATTAGAATTCTTTTGGCTACTGCATGCAGTCTAGGAATAACCCTACAGTAGATGGATGTGAAATAAAAGAGGATGTATTTGTTAAGCAACCCCCGGGTTTTGAGCGTCTTGAATTTCCTGACCATGTGTATAAACTTGATAAGACACTTTATGGATTGAAGCAAGCTCCTTGAGCTTGGTATGACAAACTGAGCAAGTTCCTCACAGAAAAAGGATTCTCCAGAGGTAAAGTTGACCAAACATTATTCACTAAGGTATGTGAAAAGAAAATTTGAATCATTCAAATTTATGTAAATGATATAGTATTTGGATCAACAAATTTATCCATGTGTGAGAAATTCTCAGCTTTAATGACCAATGAATTTGAGATGAGCTCATTGGGAGAGCTAAAATTTTTCCTTGGGTTGCAGGTATGTCAGACCAAAGAAGGAACATATATAACTCAAGAGGAATATATCAAGGATCTTCTGAAGAAATTCAAGATGGAGAACATCAAGGCAATAACCGCACCAATGGGAATATCTACCAGTCTTGATGCTGACCCAGTAGGTAAAACGGTAGACCCCAAATTATATAGAGGTATGATTGGATCCTTGCTATACCTTACTGCTTCTCGACTGACATTCAATTCTCAGTTTGTTTGTGTGCTAGATTTCAAGCATGTCCTAAGGAATCACACTTGATAGCTGTGAAACAGATTTTTAGATATCTGTCTGGCACCCTAGACTTAGACTTATGGTATCCTGCTAAGTGTGAGTTGGATCTGATAGCTTACACAGATGTAAACTATGCTGGGTGTAGGATAGATAGGAAAAGTACTAGTGGATATTGTCAATTTCTAGGTGGGTGTCTAGTGTCTTGGGCATCTAAGAAACAACACACTGTAGCCCTATCCATTGCTGAGGCAGAGTATGTGGCTGCAGGTAACTGTGCTGCCCAAGTCCTCTGGATTAAACACCACTCAATTGACTATCTTATCAATCTTGGTTGCATTACAATCTTATGTGATAACACTAGTGCCATTTTCTTAACTAAAAATCATGTTCACCACTCTAGGACAAAGCACATTGAAATCAAACATCACTTTCTTAGAGATGAAGTTAGTAAAAAGGAGATTGAGCTTGAATTCATTGAATCTGAAAGATAAATTGCTGACATTTTTACAAAACCATTGGGAAATGAAAGATTTAAGCTTTTAAGAAGAGAACTTGGTCTTTGTAAATTCTCTACATGAATGCTCATTCAGATTTATTATATCTCATGATTGCTTCTGACGGAATATGAGTCACTAAATGCCTGTTTACAGCATTTCATGGTTGGCCCATAGGTATAAAAAATGGAACATGGGGGAAGGACATATATCTTCTGTCTGAAAACCCACTCTATGCATAGAGGCAAGTCCTTCGCCTAGTACCATGGGTCAATTCTCTTTTGTCTAGAATTGGTTAGTGTCTCTCTTATTCTCATCTGAAACTTGATGTACACAGCCAGGGGGAGTTTGTGCATTGTCATATCATCCCTATAGTTTCAATTCATGTATTTTAATTTCATCTCATTCATGTTGATGGGGGGAATTCAAAATAATTCTTTAGTGATTGAACAGATTATTGCTCAATAATGTCAACTTTCAATTTTCCACTCCTGATCACTGCTCTGAAATGTCGACTTTCGGTGCTGACTCTTTTGAAACCTCACTTTGTCTTTCTTGAATATCTCATGATCTATTCTCATCCTTGGCCTTAGTATCTAAACTTTTCTTGGAATTCATTTTAAATATGACTAAATGACAAACTGATAGACATGTTCTTTAATCCAATCTGACTCTTTTGAACCCTGAATGAATTGTTGGTTTAAACTTTATGATCTCTAGAGACTAAAAGCCAAACTTAATGATAAAAGTCTGTGGAATACTTTTAATAGCTCTTAACCATTTCGTGCATGTCACGTCTAATTGAGTCTCGCAAAATCTGAATCTATCTAGACTCAGGCTAAATTTGTCGAGAGAACCTGAAAATATGTATTGTTCTTAAACAACAATGTCTGAAAATAAAATGGACAGATGTGTCAAAATGATAAATCATATACTCTAAAGGCAGAGCACTGATTGAATGCACTGAGAAACTGGGTACTCCGTCAATGAAATGGAGAAAAACCCATGCCATGAAGTGCCTCAGTTTATCTCTGTTCAGAAAAATAAAAGGTTAGTTCCACTAAGTAACTAGGGGTACTGGCGTCTGATAAACGTGTACCCTTACGCAAAAAGGTGGAAACTATACCTGAGACAGAATAGTGGATCTTGTCGAGTAACTAGGGGTACTGGCATCTGATAAACGTGTTCTCTTATGTAAGAAGGCTAGATCATACTTGACTGTTCTAAGGAAGTAAAGAAAAGAAATATATGAAACCATATCTGCTCCTCTGAAGATTAATTCAAGACAGTGAAGGTTGTTTAATCTCAATACAAGTTCCGGTCAATCCTGATGAAGCCTTGAGGCTCAGATAGACAAGATAACGTAAGACAAAAGCTAACATGTTCCATGTGCTCTTGGTTCATTACTATTAAGAGCTTGTACAGACTCGTCTTCACAGAGTGGTGTTACTAGTCTCTCACTTTCATACTCTTTAAACCACATAAGTTCAGGAATGAACTATCTGCACTCCTATAATAGAAGAATATGTGCTTTACTTGCTTGATTTCTGAAATGTTTACACAGTTTGTCACATCATATCTCCTCTTTAATATGATACTCATCATGGTATCCTCCTATTTACCCTTTCTGCTAATGGCAAAGGGGGAGAGAGTTTAAGGGGGAGAGAGTTTGATGTTTGCTTGGAGAGAATTAACAGTTTAAAGGGAAAGGGGGTAGTTTTGCATTACATTGCATTTGCATCTTCCTGAGAGCACAAGTCTTGATTCTTAATAAAGCCAGTGTTGACATCAAAATCAAAATGTAAAGGTGTTGCCATCATTAAAAAGGGGGAGAATGTTGTGGGAGTTTGTGTGGTACAATATATTTCATGTCATGTCTCTTTTGTCTTAATTCACAGAAGTTAATTTCCTATTTTGTTTTGATGATTGGCAACTATTCATTTTTTCTGTCATACCTTGGATTTTGATAAATAATGACTTTCAACACTGATTGTTTTACAAGTTATCATTTCATCCTTCTGTATCTAAGGTCGGTGCATGATAGGTTGTGTTCACAATAAAGGTTGGTGCATGTCTTGTATGGCTTCAGACAAGATCGGTGCACGTTTTCATAGAAGAACGTAAAAGGTCAGTGCATATCGGCCTAAGTCTTTGCATATAGTCGGTGCAGGTTTTGCATTGAGCATATAGTCGGTGCAGGTTTTGCACTGAGCATATAGTCGATGCGGGTTTTGCATATAGTCAGTGTAGGTTTGCATTGTACATATAGTCGGTGCAGGTCTTGCATATAGTCGGTGCAGGTTTGCATTGTGCATATAGTCGGTGCAAGTTTTGCATTTTACTTGCATATAGTCTGTGCAGGTCTTGCATATAGTCGGTGCAGGTTTGCATTGTGCATATAGTCGGTGCAAGTTTTGCATTTTACTTGCATATAGTCTGTGCATATTTCTGTAGAAACACATATAAGTTGGTGCAAGTTTCAATAAGGTCACTGCACATCCTTTATAAGGCATAATAAAGTCGACGCATATTGATATATGCATGGACTCAGGTCAGTGCACATTTGTATCATGCATAACCATAGTCAGTGCATGCACTGTCTTATGCATGTAAGAAATAAGTGCATTGTTTGCCTTACGAATATAGAGGTCGGTGCATCTTTTTATTGAGACAGACAACATCAGTGCATCTTTATCTTTCTATGCACAGCAGGTCCGTGCATATTCTGATCGGCCAGTACATTGGTCCAAATGTACTTCTGCTCCTTCATAGAAAGTCGATGCATACTTATATGGTATGCTGCTAAGGGTTGATAGATAGGTGCGATAGATAAACACAGATCTAGAGGGGGGGGTGAATGGATCTTCTAAAGAGTTTTGACCAAATTAAATTCGTATGAAATGATAAGCACAAGATCAGTGGATAATTGCTCAAACATAAAAGATGCAAACCCAATTAAACTCTAGGACATGAATAATCAATCAGATCACGATCCTAGCATGCATCTAGCGGAAGCAAGCAATCAAACAAACCACTGCACAAGGGATTTTTTAGGTGGTTCGGTCCACAGACCTACGTCCACCCCTCACTCCCAACCGGAGTGTGGCTTCCACTAGCAATCAGCTAGAAAGCAGACTCAGTCTGCAAACAAGTTGCTGCCACACAGCTTGACCAGGGGAACAGCCTCCCCTCTTCCTCCAGATCGGAGGGAACGCACTAGTGACACACAGTCACTAGCAACCAGAGACCCAAGTCTCCCTTCATCTGAAAGCCAGAGGGAACCACAAGTGACTCCCAGCCACTTGCGACTAGAGACTAGGTCTCTCTTCCTCCAGACTAGGAGGGAACACACAGGTAGCAACCACTACCTGCAACCGGAGTCAAGGACTCCCTTCCTCTGAAACCAGAGGGAACTCATAAGCGACACTCAGTCACTTGCAGACCGGAGACATAGTCTCCCTTCTCTTGAGTCCACAGGAGGAACCCGATCTCCAACCAGAGAATCGGAAGAACAATGTTCAGTTTGAAAAGAAAAATAATAAAAGAAAATACAGCAACTAAAAGCTGGAAATATAAAATCAAAATGTGGCTCTTGTAGGAGCTGGCTGGCCTGGATTTGATCCACGGTCCAGCAGAAACTGATCTTCAGTTGAAGCTTCTTTTACTCTAGCTCTCTCTTCTTCTCACTCTTCTTTTTCTTCTCTTTCACAGGCTCTCTCTCTGTCTCTTCTTCTTTTCCTACTACTGCAGCTCTTTCCTTCTATCTCGATCACTCTCTTTCTCTATCTGCTTCTCTTTTTTCATGATCAGCCTTCTTCTGAGGAAGAAGCCTTCCTTTTATAGTAGTAGCAAGCAGCTAGGGCGTGTGCTCTCGACGATTCCCGCCCAGAAGGTTCAGTCAACGTGGCACGATCAGGGCCATCTCCTATTCTTGGATCACATGCATCATTAACCTCCTCAAATCAGCAGTCCTGTTAGAACAAATTAACTATCAGTGCAAGTTAATTTATCTGATAGGAAAGAATATGAGAAAGTATATACATCGAGTCACTTTGATGAATGAGCTGAGCTTGTACAGACTTGATGCATCAATTGAAGTGTGCACATATGAGAAAGTATATACAGTGAGAATGAATGTACATACATTACATTCACGAGTGTACATACTTTAACTGCATGAGATACAGGCAACCAGTGTGTAGACTTGAAGTGTATGCAATGCAGACACAAGAGTGTATAGACTTGAATGCTCAAAGGATTGTACAGACTTCTGAAGGAGATGCACAAAAAAAATGAAAGTATGCACATTGAATGCATGAGATGCTTAGACAAGCTGTCACCAAATGTACAGACTTTGTCTTACTGTTTATGCATGAGTCTGTCAACGAATGTACAGACTTTCTATGCTGAATGCACAAGACGCTAAGAGACGCTGTATAGACTTGACAATGCATGGACTAGCACATAGACGTAGCAAGACTCTGTGAGCGCCAAGCCGGTGTACATACTTTGCGAGCGCCAAATCAATGTACAGACTTGCGAGCGCCAGGACCATGTACATACTTAGTGCAAGCGGGATGTTCAGACTTGCTATGAAGCAACCAGAATGTACAGACTTTGAAATCAAGGAATGCACAGCGATGTATAGACTTTGAAACACGATGCAATGTGTAGACTTTGATAAACGAATGTATATACTTGATAAAGCTTCAAAGCACAAGACACTTGACCAATGTACAGACTTGGAAAGCTTGAAGGCCAATGTACAGACTTGGAAAGCTTGAAAGCCAATGTACAGACTTGGAAAGCCTAAACCAATGTACATACTTGGAAAGCTTGAGGGCCAATGTACAAACTTGGAAAGCCTGAATGACGGGATCGTCGGTTCGAGATTCAAGATTCATGGTTGAACCTGACGGGATCGGCAAGCGGCTTCAACAAAATTATCAAATAAATATTTATGTTAATTGGGCCACATGTATGGGCCTAATATGTGTGTTTTCTTTTTATAGGAATTAAGCTATATCCATGAAGGAGTCTTTTTTTAATAGTGTCTTTTAATCTTCCAAATAGAGGTATAATGAGTGTTAGGTATTAGTTGAAGTTTTAATGAGTTGTCTTTTGGTCTCCTTGTGGAGTCTATAAAAAGTGTCCTGTAACCTTTATTTTAAGTAATGAAATGAAGTTAAATTTTTGGAAAAGGTGGGAACCCCACTCTCTCTATCTCTTCCCTCCCTTTTCTCTCCTACGTTTCCATTTCTTTCCCCCCCTCACTTGTCCATGCAGCTGCAGTCACCTCTCTCCCCCTCCCCCTCCCCCTCCACTTCTCCTTTTTCATCTTTCTCCTCATACCCACCGCCAGTGGTTTCTCCCCCCTCTCCGTCTTCCATGCTCCCCACGCTCTCTCTTCGCACAAGCTGGCATTCTCCCTCTCTCCCCCCCTCTCTTCTCATCTCTCCCCATCTCTCCCTCTCTCCCTTCTACAGGCGCTAGTGGCCCCCTCTCTTTCTCTCCCCTTTCTCTCTTTCTCATCTCTCCTCCTCCCTCGTTCACTCTTCTGCGCACCCTCACACCGGTGGGCTCCTCTCCTCTCCACCACTCTCTTCTCTCTGCCATCTGCACCGGTCTCCCTGAGCTTCTCCCCCCTCCAGCTTCTCCTTCCTTAGCCTCTCGCGCTCATCTCTCAGTCTCCTTCTCTTCTTTCTACACATACCACCGTAGCACTGCAACTTCTTGTTGGTTTGTGTGTCTTCCCTAAGTGTTTTGATGATGAGCAACACTATGTTAATTGTTCTTGTTATTTTTAATCAGATATCTTGCACTTGAGTTATCGATCGTCTTATATGAAATAGCTGCTAAGAGGTAACAATTCGTGTGTTCGTTCATGTTCTGTCTTCGTGCTGTTTTCCTCAAACCTCATGTAGTTTTTGCTTCGCGTTTTCACCTCGTGTCGAGTTAGCCATGTTGTCATCTGATTGAGTGTTGTCTTTCACCTCGTGCAGTATTTGTTTACTGTGTTGTTTCCATGTCATCCTTTGTATTCCTGTCTTCGAGTCCTTTCGCTGAGTCTCTAAGTCAGTCTAAGTTCAAGTGTTCGTTTCACTTTGTGATTGTTTTCTCTTCTCATGACTTTGTGTCGTGTTCCTGAAGCTACTCTAAAAGTTCTGATGAACTTCGAGTAATTTTCCTGTAGACCTCGTGTCGTTCCTACTTAGTAACCACACTTCGTGACGGTTACTATAGTCCACGTCTTCGTGTTGGTTTTATGCACTCCGTGTCATCTTCTTTGTTTCATTCTGTTCTCATCTCACTTCGAGTCGTTTCTTTGCATACTGTCTTCGTGTTGATTGGCACTTCTTCTTGGTTACAACACCTCGTGTTGTACTGGTTGACTTTGTGTCGGTTTCGGTTGCTAGTCCATGTTGTTTTCATGTCGTTCTCCTTATCGCCACCTCGTGTCGTTTTTCTTATTTAGTCTTCGTGTAGTTTTACCTCGTGCAGTGTGATCCCGTGTCATTTACTGTTTCGACTTCGTGTCGTTATCAGCCCGTGCTGTTTTCATCTCGTGATGTTCTTACTAGCTTCGTGTCGTTTTCTATATAGTGTGTGTTTGTCACCACTATACTTCGTGTCGTTGCTTTTTACTTCGTGTCAAACTTCACTTCGTGTTGGTTTCTCGCTTTAGTCTTCATGTCGGTTTCTGTCGTTAGCCCGTGTTGTCCTCGTGTTGTTTTTGCATTCGTGACCTCGTGTCTCTTTTGCTTATAACCTCACCTCGTGTCATTTTCTTCTGTGTATCTGACCTGTTACAGAGTATCTCGTGTCGTTCTTGTGTCATCTCGAGTAATAGTCACGTCGTGTTGTTACTATACCTCATGCAGTTTTGGTTTTAATGGCCATGCAGCGTATTAATGGACTTAATCTCATTACAGGTCCGAGGAAGAACATTCCACACTCCAGGGCTGCACGTGATCCGAGACAAGAGGAACCAATCTGATAAAGGCACGTGGCAGGAAGATTCTGGATCGAGCGTGGGAGGCACACACGTTTTGTGCCCTATCCACCTACTGTTCTGCTATAAATAGAATCCTTCGTCCTCAGATGAAGGTGATCGAAGAAGAGAGGCATAGAAGAAAAAACAGGAAAATTGAGAGCCCTTCGATCCAGGAAAAGAAAAGAAAGAAGAAAGAATAGCAGAGGGAAAAAGAGAGAGAGAGAGGAAGAGTGATCAGAAGAGTTGTTTTGACTTGCGGATCAAATCCGAAGTCTATTGCTCTGTGTTGAGCTACATTGTTTCCATTTTCTGGCACTTGATTTCCTTCGTTCGTATTTTTCGTTTATTGTTCTTATCTTTCTTCTACTGTCCTTGTTTGTGTTTCCGATCCTCTGGATTGAGGTCGGGGTCCTCCTGTGAGATCAGGAGAAGGGAGATTCATTCTCCGGTTTGCAAGCAGCAGGTGAGCTGCTTGTAGGTTCCCTCCGGGTTGGGAGGAAGAGGGGTCTTCGACCTCTGGTTCACTAGTAGCAGGGCTGCTACTAGTGGGGTTCCCTCTTGGTAAAGAGGAAGAGAGACGTGAGTCTCTGGGTTCTAGTGACTGCTGGTCGCTAGAGGTTCCCTCCGGGTACGAGGAAGAGGAGAGGTTGTTCTCCTGGGAAGCTGTGTATCAGCAGTTGTCTGGCAAGCTGTGTTGCCCAGCCTTTAGTGAAGCCACACTCGGTTTGAGTGTGGGGTGGATGTAGGTCTGAAGGACCGAACCACCTTAAAATCCTCTGAGTCCTTGTGTGATCGATTATGGTATTATTGTGGTATGCCTTCTATTTGCTTGAGCTATTAACTGCACTGCATCATTTTCGATAGTCAGAACTTGAGGTTATTTACGTTTAGCAATATACTCTGTAGTATTTTTTAATTCTACGAAAAACAGTGATCTATTCATCCCCTCCCCTTCTAGATCACTTCATATTGTACTTATCAGTTGGTATTAGAGCAGGTTTTTCCCAGAATGTGGTCCAACGGCCAGGGAAACGGATCCACTGGTCCTCGCAGTTTCATAGCTGATGGGTAGTCTATCACCCGTCCCCCTTTCTTTGATGGTAATAATTACTTCTTCTGGAAGAACAGGATGGAAGTATTTATCAGGGCCCAAAGCAACAAGCTATGGAAAGTTATTACAGATGGTCCATACACCCTTCCACCGAATGAAGATATGTGGATAGAAGATCAGGTCAAACTCTCCGCACTAAATTAGACAGCTCTTAACATCATACAGTGCGCCGTCCACCCGGAAGAGTATTTGAGGATCTCAGCGTGCAAGACTGCAAAGAACATGTGGGATGATTTGTAGTTAATTCATGAGGGGACATCTCAGGTGAAGGCTACCAAGATCAACATACTTACAACTCAATATGAGTTATTTAAGATGAAGCCAGAGGAGCCGATCACAGAAATGTATGCCAGATTATCTGTGATCATCAACAGTCTGAAGGGCCTTGGAAAGGATATTCAACAAGAAGACATAGTCAGGAAGATCCTTAGGTCTCTAACTCCCGTCTGGGAAACCAAGGTGACTGTAATAGAGGAATCAAGAAATTTATCCATCATGACAGTGACCCAGCTGATTGGATCCCTCATGACCCATGAAATGAATTTCAAACATGGAAACGATGGGCATGACAGAAAGGGAAAGAATGTTGCTCTAAAGGTCTCACGACATGCTAAGAAGAACAACAGCAGCAGCAACAGCAGTGATGATAGCAGCGAAGGCTCTGATGGATTCTCAGACCTGGACAAGAACGAGCGAGCTATGCTCACCAGGCAATTCAGAAAGTTCCTGAGAACTAAAGGAAAATTCTACAGGAGGAAGAAATTTAATGCTGCAATGAAGTCTCCTGAGCGAGGATTTGAGAAGAACCGGTCTGCTAAGAAGATCACTTGCTATCATTGTCAGAAACCCGGTCACATGAAAAGTGAATGTCCAGAGCTACAAGCTAAGGCTCCAGGACACCAGAAGAAGATGGTGCACAAGAAGAAGAAGGCCATGCTGTGCACATGGAGTGATGAGGAGGAGGACCCAGAAGCCACTTCGTCCAGTGAAAATGAAGAAAAGACCTGCCTCATGGCCGACCATGAGAAAGAGGTAACAAACTTATTTGAGAATTTTACCTTGGATGATTGGGAGGACGCCTATGGCTACCTGTTAAGTAAATATGATTGTTTAAACAAGGAGCACAGAATGCTTAGATGTAAGTTTCATTCTCTGTCTAAAGAACATTCTTCTATTATCACTGATAGCATGAAAACCAAGGAGATGGCCATTGAGCTAGACCAGGTTAAAGGTGAGATTGAGAGGTTGAGAATGGAAAGAGAGGAGAGTCTAGCTAGAATGGATGAGCTGAAGTGTAAAGCTGAAGAGTGTAAAGGAGAGATTAGACTGATGGCTGAAAAATATGAGGCAGTTAGAAAAGTTAATCAGGAACTCCAGGACCAATGCAATGAATTTCAGAAGGAGATTGAGGACAAAGAAAAAGTGCTTGAGAAGTTTACAGAGGGGAGAAACAACCTGAATGTCCTTCTGGGGTCGAGGGTAAACTTCAATAGGGAGGGATTAGGATACAATCCTACTAGTAAAAAACCCTTTGAATTTAAGACTACCACGTTCTGCCCCGCCAAAGGCAAAGAGAAACTGGAAACACCATCCAGTTCCAAATCTGTCTCTACAATGAAGTTTTCGACCGGCAAATTCATTCAATCCACTGGTCAGCAACCTAAGTCGGGAAATCCTGAAACAAGAACTGCTCATGTGCAACAGGTGGGGAACAAAGGTTCTCACAGAACCAGTCCTATTGATGTCACAAAAAGAGTGAAAAGTTTTGTTAAGAAAGCTCATCATGCTAATTATCAAGTAGAGCATGGCAACGTTCACCAGTTTCAGCACAAATTTTATTGGAGTAAAAATGCTTACATGAATTATGCTCAACACACACGCACATCCTCTAAGAGGCCAACCAACAATGTTTTTGCTCAGAAACAGCATAGCTCTAATAAGAATAGGTTCATTCAACACCCACCAAGAAATGCCAAAAGGGAAGAATCAACCCACATGAAACCACTGAAGAGAACAGTAAAACAAATGTGGGTTCCTAAGTGCTTTTTGCATAATCTGAAAACTGGTTTTGGACCCAATTTGAAGTGGGTCCCACATTACTCTGTCTGAATTTTTGCAGGTCAGCTTGGCAGCTGAGCATAACAAGTGGTATCTTGACAGCGGCTGTAGCAGGCACATGACAGGAGACCGGTCCAAATTCAGCAAACTAAAAATGAAGTCTGGGGGCTTGGTCAAATTCGGAGGAAATAATAGAGGAAGAATAATTGGAATTGGCACGGTTGGTAAGTCCTCCACTAACTCCATTGAAGATGTGTATCTTGTAGAAGGACTTCAGCACAACTTGGTAAGTATAAGTCAACTTTGTGACAAAGGACACAAGGTACTCTTTGACCACAACTCGTGCACTGTTTTTGAGCTGAATTCTGATAACATCATGTTCAAAGGTCATAGAGTAAATAATGTGTACATCGTTGATCTAGATGATAATTCTGAAACAAACTTGTGTCTGTCTGCTAATTGTGAACATGTTGCTTTTGACTGGCATAGGCGTCTAGGCCACGCTAGTGTGTCTACTTTGAATAAACTGTCTAATTATAACCTAGTCAGAGGTTTGCCCAAAATAAAATTCCAGTTAGGGTCCAAGCTCTGTGATGCTTGTGCTCAAGGTAAACAGACTCGTGCAGTTTTTAAGTTGAGAACTGAGGGTCTCTCATCTAAACCACTACAGCACTTGCACATGGATCTCTTTGGTCCTACTCGAATACAAAGCCTGTCAGGTAAGAGATATGGTCTAGTCATAGTTGATGACTACACTAGATTTTCTTGGTTGTTCTGTTTAGCAAATAAAAATGATGCTTTTGTTCACTTTGAAGAACTTTTTAATAAAATCAAACTGCAAGGTGAACATAATATCATTACAATTCAGTCTGACCATGGAGGAGAGTTTGAAAACTCTTCATTCTCTGAATTTTGCTCAAGAGAGGGAGTGACTCACAGATTTTCTTCTCCCAGGACACCGGAGCAGAATGGAATTGTTGAGAGAAGAAACAGGTCAATAATTGAAATGGCCAGGACTATGCTGATTGAGAGTGGACTTCCAAGGAGATTTTGGGCAGAAGCTGCAAATACAGCATGCTACATTTTAAATCGAGCCTTGGTAAGACCTACTCATAAGAAGACTCCTTATGAACTCCTCAAGGGTAAGCTGCCAAACATTTCTTACTTTAAAATCTTTGGTTCCAAATGTTTCATCCACAATAATGGTAAGAATGGTTTGGATAAGTTTGAAGCAAGAAGCTCTCCTGGAATTTTTCTCGGATATTCAGAAACCTCTAGGGCTTACAGAGTCTTCAATAAAAATGAGCAAACTGTTGAAGAAACACCTCATGTGGTGTTTGATGAAAATGTTCTATCTGACAAAAAGATAAATGATGACAGGGAGTCACCTGATGAGGGAGATTTCTTGGAGAAAATTGAAGAAGAAGAGATACAGCAAACTGCTCAACCAGAAAACTTACAACAAGAAGGAGCAACTGAGGTAGGTGAACCCTCAGGTGAGGTAATATTTCACAAAGATCATCCTAGTGAAAATGTCATAGGTAATGTGCATGGTCCCACTAGGACAAGGTCTCACTTTAGAACTGTCCAAGAACAGGACTTAGCTGCTTTGACATCTCAGGTAGAACCCAAGACTGTGGAAGAGGCTTTAAAGCATGATTCTTGGGTATCCTCCATGGGTGAGGAATTAAATCAATTTGAGAAAAATAATGTATGGAAACTAGTTCCTAGACCTGAAAACACTCATGTCATTGGCACTAAATGGGTTTTCAAAAATAAGATTGATGAAAATGGAGCTATCTCTAGAAACAAAGCAAGACTTGTAGCTCAAGGCTACAGTCAGGAATTTGGTGTGGATTTTGATGAATCCTATGCACCAGTAGCTAGGATGGAAGCTATAAGAATTCTGTTTGCATTTGCATGCTCTAGAAACATTCGGCTACAGCAAATGGATGTCAAAAGCGCATTCTTAAATGGGTTATTGAAGGAAGAGGTATATGTTGAACAACCTCCTGGGTTTAATTTCTCTGTTCAGCCTAACATGGTTTTTAGGTTGAATAAAGCCCTCTATGGATTGAAGCAGGCTCCCCGAGCCTGGTATGAGAGACTTTCTGAGTTCCTTGTGAGCAAGGGCTACATTCGAGGTAAGGTTGACCAAACCCTCTTCACCAAAAGTCTCGGAAAGGAGTTAATTGTGGTCCAGGTATATGTTGATGATATCATTTTCGGATCTAACAATTCAAAATTATGTAAAGATTTTTCTGAGTCTATGTCCCAAGAATTTGAAATGAGTCTAGTTGGCGAACTAAAATATTTTCTTGGGCTGCAGGTCAAACAAATGGAGGATGGTTGTTTCATAAATCAAACCAAGTATACTCTGGAGATGCTGAAAAGGTTTGGAATGACCAACCTCAAGACAATCTCAACACCCATGGGTACCAGCTCCTCACTGGATTCAGACGAAAAAGGTAAAGAGGTGGATGCTAAACTATATAGAGGTATGATCGGTTCACTCCTCTACTTAACTGCATCCAGGCCCGACATTCAATTTAGTGTAGGGATGTGTGCCAGATACCAGGCTAGGCCTACTGAATTGCATCTGGCAGCTGTAAAGAGAATTTTTAGATACTTATCTGCCACCCATGATCTAGGTCTCTGGTATCCTGCATCATGTAGTTTAGATCTCATTGCATACACTGATGCAGATTATGCAGGATGTAAATTGGACAGGAAGAGCACTAGTGGTCACTGCGAATTTCTAGGAGGGTGCTTAGTCTCTTGGGGATCCAAGAAGCAACACTCTGTGGCTCTCTCTACTGCTGAAGCTGAGTATGTGGCAGCAGGGAGCTGTGGCACACAGGTTATATGGATAAAACACCAGCTTTTGGACTACTCGGTTGAGCTAGGTTGTACTTCTATCTTTTGTGACAATACTAGTGCAATAAATATTGTAAAGAATCATGTACTTCATTCCCAAACCAAACATATTGAAATCAGGCATCATTTTATTCGAGATGAAGTAGCTAGGAGGACTTTTGAGTTGATCCATGTTGGCACTAACTCACAAATTGCAGATATCTTTACTAAGCCACTGGATACTGAAAAATTTAGCACTTTGCGCAGAGAACTAGGTATTTATAGAATTTCATGATTGAAAAATTGATTTCTGAATACCATGTCATGTGTTATTATGCTTATCATATTCATCATCTGTTGCTGAAGAAATAACTTCATTATGAGTGTTTGGTGACTCACTCCGTTTTGATTGAATAGTCTGTCCAAACTTCATGGTGTTCTCTTTGAAGTGTTTTGAGGGTTGTCTTGGTTAAGTTTGTGTTGGGGTCAAGGTCTCAGGGGGAGCTGATTTATAATAGGTGTTTTGATCTTTGACCTAATTTGAACATACTCCGAACGACATTTTGCTGACATCATAAGAGAATCAGGTTGATTAGGTGTATAAACGAAAATGTTGGATGCTTTACTCTTTAAGGCTGATCATCTAATTTCTTGTTGGAATTTCAGCTGTTAGTCCCACTGAGATCAAAATCTGAATTCAAGATTAATCTTCATACACTGTAACCGTCTTCTGATCTAGCCAGTACAGCATACCTACTTAGTCAATGGTGAGTCCAAAATGAGGTATTTTGTGCTTTAGTCTGAATCACCTTGGATCTGGTGTATTGTTCTCAAACGGACTCAAGCTTCATTAACAAGGTTTTAAGAGCTGGTTAATAAAAACAAATTTCATAAAATTGTTATCAACTTTGTTAACTGCTCATTGAGAAACTGGGATTTTCATCAATGAAGTGAAAGCTTCCCATGTCATGAGATGGCAGTAATTATCTGGTCTTAGTAGTTGTCTTGATCATACAGAGCTATGGTACATATCTGGTTAGTAACTGGGGTGTCTGGCCTCAGATAAAGGTGTCACCTTAATGTCAACACCAGCTAGAATACTATCTCTGTCCTCTTATCAGAAGGGGTAATGTGGTCCTGCCACCGAGTAACTGGGGATTCTTGCCTCTAAACAAGGTGTCTCCCTAATGTCAAAGGTGTACTTGACAGACTTACCTTTGATCTTGACCATCTTTAAAGATCCTGCTCACTTGAAGTATAGCTTTTGATTTGTTTGTTCTCAATACCACAGGTCTTTGTCTTCTGACTGTCTTACATAATACTCTCTCAGTAAAGACTTATTTTGATCAATCTGGTATCTTGTACCTCACTTGCTTAGAATCTGGTTCTATGTATGGAGCGAATCCTTATTCACAGTTTTTGCACAGTCTGACTAACTGATCCTCAAAAATCCTCACATAAAATTAATGGCTTTCTTAATTGACTAAACATCTCAATAGTCTCCATTTATCTGCCTTACTCTGTCCTGTTTTCTCTCTATAGTCAGCAATTTTCCTTTCTCTGTATCTTCAGATTTGCCCCTAGTTTTGATGATGTCAAAGGGGGAGAGAATTGTGTTGGGGGTTCAGAGTAGTGTTGAGGGGGAGTTAGTTTGTTGAGGGGGAGTTAGTTATCAAGTTTGAGGTAAACTGTTGCTGTGTTCAGGTTTCTCAGGGGAAGTAAGGAAGCAAGTATGCTTTAAGTTGTCTGCATTAAATATCCTGAATTGATCTCTGTTGAACTTATCTCTCATACTTAATATAGTGTTTCCATCATCAAAAAGGGGGAGATTGTTGGTTTGTGTGTCTTCCCTAAGTGTTTTGATGATGAGCAACACTATGTTAATTGTTCTTGTTATTTTTAATCAGATATCTTGCACTTGAGTTATCCATGGTCTTATATGAAATAGCTGCTAAGAGGTAACAATTCGTGTGTTCGTTCATGTTCTATCTTCGTGCTGTTTTCCTCAAACCTCATGTAGTTTTTGCTTCGCGTTTTCACCTCGTGTCGAGTTAGCCATGTTGTCGTCTGATTGAGTGTTGTCTTTCACCTCGTGCAGTATTTGTTTACTGTGTTGTTTCCATGTCATCCTTTGTATTCCTATCTTCGAGTCCTTTCGCTGAGTCTCTAAGTCAGTCTAAGTTCAAGTGTTCGTTTCACTTTGTGATTGTTTTCTCTTCTCATGACTTCGTGTCGTGTTCCTGAAGCTGCTCTAAAAGTTCTGATGAACTTCGAGTAGTTTTCCTGTAGACCTCGTGTCGTTCCTACTTAGTAACCACACTTCGTGACGGTTACTATAGTCCACGTCTTCGTGTTGGTTTTATGCACTCCGTGTCGTCTTCTTTGTTTCATTCTATTCTCATCTCACTTCGAGTCGTTTCTTTGCATACTGTCTTCGTGTTGATTGGCACTTCTTCTTGGTTACAACACCTCGTGTTGTACTGTTTGACTTCGTGTCGGTTTCGGTTGCTAGTCCATGTTGTTTTCATGTCGTTCTCCTTATCGCCACCTCGTGTCATTTTTCTTATTTAGTCTTCGTGTAGTTTTACCTCGTGCAGTGTGATCCCGTGTCATTTACTGTTTCGACTTCGTGTCGTTATCAGCCCGTGCTGTTTTCATCTCATGCTGTTCTTACTAGCTTCGTGTCGTTTTTTATATAGTGTGTGTTTGTCACCACTATACTTCATGTCGTTGCTTTTTACTTCGTGTCAAACTTCACTTCGTGTTGTTTTCACCTCGAGTCGTTTCGTTATATTCTATCCTCGTGTTGGTTTCTCGCTTTAGTCTTCATGTCGGTTTCTGTCGTTAGCCCGTGTTATCCTCGTGTTGTTTTTGCATTCGTGACCTCGTGTCTCTTTTGCTTATAACCTCACCTCGTGTCATTTTCTTCTGTGTATCTGACCTGTTACAGAGTATCTCGTGTCGTTCTTGTGTCATCTCGAGTAATAGTCACGTCGTGTTGTTACTATACCTCATGCAGTTTTGGTTTTAATGGCCATGCAGCGTATTAATGGACTTAATCTCATTACAGGTCCGAGGAAGAACATTCCACACTCCAGGGCTGCACGTGATCCGAGATAAGAGGAACCAATCTGATAAAGGCACGTGGCAGGAAGATTCTGGATCGAGCGTGGGAGGCACACGCGTTTTGTGCCCTATCCACCTGCTGTTCTGCTATAAATAGAATCCTTCGTCCTCAGATGAAGGTGATCGAAGAAGAGAGGCATAGAAGAAAAAACAGGAAAATTGAGAGCCCTTCGATCCAGGAAAAGAAAAGAAAGAAGAAAGAATAGCAGAGGGAAAAAGAGAGAGAGAGCAGAAGAGTGATCAGAAGAGTTGTTTTGACTTGCGGATCAAATCCGAAGTCTATTGCTCTGTGTTGAGCTACATTGTTTCCATTTTCTGGCACTTGATTTCCTTCGTTCGTATTTTTCGTTTATTGTTCTTATCTTTCTTCTACTGTCCTTGTTTGTGTTTCCGATCCTCTGGATTGAGGTCGGGGTCCTCCTGTGAGATCAGGAGAAGGGAGATTCATTCTCCGGTTTGCAAGCAGCAGGTGAGCTGCTTGTAGGTTCCCTCCGGGTTGGGAGGAAGAGGGGTCTTCGACCTCTGGTTCACTAGTAGCAGGGCTGCTACTAGTGGGGTTCCCTCTTGGTAAAGAGGAAGAGAGACGTGAGTCTCTGGGTTCTAGTGACTGCTGGTCGCTAGAGGTTCCCTCCGGGTAGGAGGAAGAGGAGAGGTTGTTCTCCTGGAAAGCTGTGTATCAGCAGTTGTCTGGCAAGCTGTGTTGCCCAGCCTTTAGTGAAGCCACACTCGGTTTGAGTGTGGGGTGGATGTAGGTCTGAAGGACCGAACCACCTTAAAATCCTCTGAGTCCTTGTGTGATCGATTGTGGTATTATTGTGTTATGCCTTCTATTTGCTTGAGCTATTAACTGCACTGCATCATTTTCGATAGTCAGAGCTTGAGGTTATTTGCGTTTAGCAATATACTCTGTAGTATTTTTTAATTCTACGAAAAATAGTGATCTATTCATCCCCTCCCCTTCTAGATCACTTCATATTGTACTTATCACTTCTTTATTCCCGGCTCTCTCTCCTCCTCACACACCTCCCCCTCTCTGCTATCTCTCTCTCCCACCGTAGATCTTGCTTCTCTTCACCCTGCTAGTCACCGCGGCCTCTCCCCCTCCCTTTCTCTCTCTAGAACTCCTACAGTCACGGAACTCACCTTTACTCTCTCCCTCTCTAGCTAACACCACCGCACCCACTCTCTTCACAAACACCGGAGACGTTAACCACTGTCGCCTCCCTCTGCACCAGGCTCCTTCATTCCTCCCACCCCTACTCTCTCCATCTATTTGCTTCTCTCTACCTGCAGATCGATACCGCCACAGGCCTCACCTTCGCAGCACCCACCCCACCACTCCGTTCCTTCTCTTTCTCTCTCTAAATCACCTCTTTCTCCCTTTCACCATCCTTCACACCGACCTCACTCTCAGCCCTCTCTATCTCTCCTCCTTGCATCCCCTCCGGCAGCATCTAGCCTGGCTTCTCCCCCTCTCTTCTTACTCCCACTCTCTCCTCTCTTTCTCCCTCTTCCTCTCTTCTGCACACCGCACCGGTGGCTTTCACATGCCCCCCCTTCCTCCTCTCCCCTCTCCTCTACACCTTCGGGTTCCCTCACACATGCTCCGGTTCTCCCTCTTCTTCTCCCACTGCCTCTCTTCTGCACACGTCACCACTACGGCTTCCCTTGTTCCCCCTCTCTTGCAACAGCCCACTCCTTGTTTCCCTCTCTACCTCCCTTCTGTACACACTCTCATCCCCCTCTCATCATATCTTCTATAAACACCCACACCAACACCCACCGCCCAACCACCCACGGCACTGCCCTGCCCATCTCCCTTACATGCAACCACATCGACATCATCCCTAGCCACGACAATGGACCGCTCACCACCACTTAAGCACCAGCACATTCCCCCCTACTGGTCACCACCTATAGCTCCGACAACCTGCTTCAACGGCACCAAATGAACAAAGCCGTTGTACGAGTATTGGCTTCACCTTATCAAGCATACTCTACCCAGCATCCCTTCGCTTGTATCTTGCAGGCTGCCACTACTGCTGCCATCCTCCCAACAACGGTGACGTCCTGCCCAGCTCCCCCATGCGCGGGCATGCCGGCGACGTCCCCGGCATGCATGCATATGCATGTTCACCACCGAGCAGTCCGGTAGCGCCAAGTGGTCCCCGATCTTCTCCCGGCAGCGGCTGCACCACCCCTCAAGCACACTCTGACTGTCGCCGTCGTCGTCGTGGTCGCCCACGGCCTCGTCAAGTACGCCAAGCGGCTTTAGCACTCCCGCGTTTGAGCTTGGCGAGCACCACGGGCAAGCGCGGCAATCACCTCGTCCGAGCACGACACCCAGCGCCATCAACCGTTGCGAGGTACCCTACTGGTCACCGTCATCAAGCACATTACCTGCCTGCAGCTACACACGTTGGCATCATGCCAGGCGTAAGCATACCCAGCTCGGTCTCCATCGTTGGTGGGCTGCCACCACTGCTGCCATCCTTGATCGCTCCCTTTACCCGCTGTGGTCACACCTCCCCACTGCAGAGACCACTGCCCAGCCACCCTCCCTATCTCTGTGAGCGATGTCACGCGGTTCGGGGTACGAAGAGGACGCGGAGCGCGCGGGCTCCTTCTTTTTGTTGTTTGCTACAACACAGAAATAAGAGAAAAGAGAAGGGGCCACCACGGGAGATTGCTCCGGCGGGGCGAGCGTGACAAATGTGATATAGCAAGATATGGGGTTTAAACGGCCATAGCGAGAAGTGACTCGCCGCGACCTCGGGGGACGGGAATGGTGCAGAAATTAATTAGCAGGAATTGAAATGGCCATTGGGGAAGTGACTCGTCGCGGCCTCCAGAATATGAGCAGATAAGAAGATAGCAGAATATAAAGAGAATATAAAGAGCGGGAATTTAAACTGCCATTGGGGAAGTGACTCGCCGCAGCCTCGAGAATATGAATAGATAAGAATATGACAGGATATAAAGAGAATTTAAACGGCCATTGGGGAAGTGACTTGCCGCGGCCTCGAGAACATGAATAGATAAGAATATAACATATAAGAACGGTAATTTAAACGGCCATTGGGGAAGTGACTCGCCGCGGCCTCGAGCATATGAGCAGAATATAACAGAATATAAAGAGAATATAAGAACAGAAATTTAAACGGCCATTGGGGAAGTGACTCGCCGCGGCCTCGAGAACAAGATGTGATCGCCAGGGGCCGAAAGACCCCAAAATGAAGAAAGTGATCGGGCCTACCTCAAGAGCGGGAGATGGCGGGTTGCTTCTTCCTCCCCCTTCGGCCGGCCGACGGAGAGGGCTTTCTTTGGGTACCCTTGCAAAACAACGACAAATAAGTAACGAGTGGATTAAAAAGATGAAGGTGTAGCATTCAAATCCTTGCGATAAAAATAACGAAATGATGGCAAGACACACACCTGGTTGGTGTTGTCTTTTAAACCCTTCTCAGACTCGAGTAGGAGGAAAATGAGATGATGGATGCAAGAAGTATATAAGAAGAGGCGCCCTTATGAAGGGGGATAGATGATGTGAGATGATGAATGCAAAAGAACTAAGAAGAAAAGGAAAGGATTTGCTTATTGGATGTGCCGATGGTGAAATCCGGCAGAGCTCCGGTAGCGTAGGGATGGCGTGGAAGCGCGGTGGATGAAGACGACCTTCCTCTCGCGAGCGTGGGCACCCGAGAAGCCGGTAGAACCTCCACCTACAAAAGACCCCACGGGTTAGAAAATGACTCCGGTAGCCTCTGGGCTCCGGCAGCCTATCGGATCTCTTCGAAGCTCCTCCAGAACTGAGGGGGTGGGCCTCTATTTATAGGGCTCCGGAGGGTGGAGGCGTCCAGGACCCTGGACACCTCCATCAGGGCCGAACTAATATTTTATTCTATTTTTATTAAATTTTTTGGAATATTTTTGTGGAGGCGTCCAGGGCCCCGGACGCCTCCAATAGGTCCACCGAACACCACCGACGGCCGCACGCGGTTTGACACAACGCGTGGTTTTGTGAGCGGCGCCTCGTGATTCAGAAATGGGCGCGTCCAGGTGGCTGGACGTCTCTATAATTTAGATTTTTTTCACACACGACAAACCGTCGTTCGGTGGCCGGCGCCCGTGAGAGAGTTGATGGAGGCATCCAGGGGCCTAGACGCCTCCAAAAATATATTATTTTTATTTTTGTTGTTTTGTCTTTTATGCCAAGGCTGACATTTTAATTTTTTATGTTTGTTTTTATGGAGGCGTCCAGGGGCCTGGACGCCTCCATTAATATGTATTTTTTTAATTATTTTTTGTCTTTTATGCCAACTGGCACTTTACACATTTTTTATATTTGTTTTTATGGAGGCGTCCAGAGGCCTGGACGCCTCCATTAATATATAGTTTTTGTTTATTTTTGGGCTTTGAAAAAACAAAAACAAAAATAAAATAAATTTAAAGAATGGGGGCGTCCAGGGGCCTGGACGCCCCCATTAAGACCCACCCGGGTCCTCAGTCGGCTGCCGCCCGGCAGACACCCTTCTTGGTTCCGGAACTCCTGACGCGTCTGACTGGTGTTGATGCCGTCCGAATGCCGTGACGAGACGATTCCGGATGCCGAAAAGGGCGGAAGAAGACTCAAGAAAAGGAAGCACTCAAGTGAGTTAAAACACGTAAGCCGTCGCGGGGCGTTGTATAGTAATATGAGACTTTCTCAGGAGACGTCAAGAATGGCGTGTCTACAGCTGCCCCGCCTTGGCATCTGCTTTGCAAGGGAGCGACACGTAGTGGAATGATATCGAAGTAGAGTGAAATGAAGTGGGAGCGGACTGATAAGTTGATGCCAAGGTGTGATGAGACACGCTTTTGACGTTACTGTTTGGAATCTTTCCTGAAGTTTCAATGAGGCGACCTTGAAGAAGGTCTTTCAAATATTGACGATTGCTTGGACGGAGATCAAATAAGGGAGGGTGAGATGTGCGCTCAGGCACGAAAAGGAGACAAACTTCTCGGTGTGGAAGTACTTGGGTCATAAACCGGAGGTTTCACCTTTGGGGAGCGGTTACCAGCCAATGTGGAAGTGCTGCGGCCAAGGTGGGTCAAGCAAGGTAAAAAGGAATATCTGAGGGTCTGTCCAAACAAGGGTCTCCTTTGGAAGAGCAGCGTAGAGCCGTTTCAAGGAAACTCTGTATTTCATTCGGAGTGGAATATCTCATATTTGTAGGAATTGAAGCACAACGGCCTTCGCAATCGAATCACTTGAATGATCTTCCGCAATAAATCAAAATCCTATATAAATGCATGCTGGGTTAAAATAAAAATTTAAAACAAACTAAAATAGAAAATAGCCAAGGATAATATTGTCAACTTGTTAAGAACGGGTCAGGATACCGATCCGGTGAGCCGACACTGAGCTGGGGCCCGTTTATCCGCGCACCAACTCACTGAATGGATCCATCGTCCCCATGCTACCACAAGTTAACGGCCTATCCGTACAACCCAAATTCTTCCGGGATCATCACTATTTTTGTTGAAGGGGAACTCAAATCCTAGATTTGTTCGGGTCGCAAGGTCCTTGACATGTTCTAGTAGCGTAGGTATCGTATACTATGATGCATGACATGGTGGGACCAACCATTGAAAGGTGGGACAGGAGACAGGACAAAGGCGTCCGTTAATAAAAGCTGCACAGACTAGCAAAGGTTAGCAACATCAGAAAGTAGCAGAATCACAGCAGAATCGCACCACAGTACAAAGGAGATCCAGACAAAATCTTGACAATGACCACTGATGTGACATGTTCCGTCCTGTAGCGATCTTCCCTTCCTATAAGAACTCCCCTTAGGCTAGTTCATTCAAATGCACCAAGGTGGGTTTTGGAAGCTCAGGAGAGGAAAGAGAGGAGAATCTAGAGATTTTCAGGATGGAAGGAGAGTCTTCCCGCGTTATGAAGAGGAGCAGGCCTAGCAGCGAGATCAGGCGACTCTCCGACCTCGAGGGTCATTTGAGTGGGACGATCATGTCGCATATGGTAAGCTGATTCATTTCAAATTTCTCCACGTGAACCTTCTTCTTACTACCTTCCTTTCTTCTTCTTTCTTTTCTCTTCCAGCCATATCCACTCTTCCCAGGCCCGAGGAAGTTTTGCAAACTGCCATGGCTTTCAAAGCTAACTTCCAACATCTCCATCGGCATGAGGGCCATACTCTCGAAGTGGCATCTGCAGGGGCTCCTTATTCACGCCAAACACTATGAGAAGATTCGTATGGACTGGGCGGCTATGGGCGCACTAGTGGAGATCTGGCATCCCCAGACCCATACTTTTATCTTCCCGACCTTCGAGGTGACCATCCTCCTGGAGGAGGTGGAACTTCTGCTCGGATTGAAGAAATTCAAGAGTGACGAGAAGGTGAAGGCTATGCGGATGCTGACACGGGTGACTTCCGAAAGCGTTCTTGGAAGCTTCATGCCGCCCGACGCAGCCAGAAAGGTCCGTACTCAAAAGGGGATCGATCTCCAAAAGCTTGCGGAGTGGGTCATGGACACCCTGAGAGGGTCACCAGACGATGACTATTTGGAGGGAATCATGAAGGGGTTCACCATTTGTCTGGCGGGTGCTCTCTTGTTTCCTTATACCGACAACATGGTGGAGGAAGACCAACTGAGTGCTATCTGCAGGATCTGGCATGGAAAAAGGGTGGGACCCGCTGTCCTCGCCTACCTGTATAGTGGCCTTACTGCCTCGAGCATGGGTAAGCCTCCTTTTGGTTGCGCACTTGTCCTGAATTGCTGGCTTGATTTGCACTTCAAATTCGACCACCGCGAGGGAATGCCAACTGCTTCGAAGCTCTTCCAACAAAGCCCTCTTCATCACATAGCCGACGTGTTAGGCTTCGGTGGTACTGTAGTGAACCGCGTTCCGTGGCTGAAGAAACGCGAAGACTGGCGGTCTCACTTCCGCACCGTGACACAAGGCTTCTTTACTTGCACACCGGCATGTTTGCTTTCGCTAGATCTTCTCATGAGGCCTTCTCCCGAAGTTGATCTTCAACTGATCGGTGCGACCGAGTTCGTCCTTTATAATGCGCATCGGTGCTGCCTCCAGATTGGCATCCCACGCCATTCGTTCCCGCTACCGACTGGCATTGTCCCTTTGAAGAAGAGGGAGTTGGGCACTGAAGCGGATGCGAAGGAAGCGAAAGCTGTCAAAGCTCCCTGGAAGACAAGTGTTGCGGGAAAGGCCTTAGCGCATGTGGGGGAAGAGTGTGAGCTGTGGAGGGCTTATGTAACCGAACTGGGGAGGTTAAGGCCTAAGACGCCTAAGCCCCTGATGTAGCTCATTCTGCTTTTCTGATGGAATAAAACCTGGCATGGATGTTTTGGGACCCCCGTCCCCTTAATTATTATTATTTTTTTTTGGTTTTTCTTTTTCTTTGTGTTTTTTCTTTTGTTTGGATTATATACATACTCTTATCTTTTTTTTCTTTTATTATAATTTTTTTAAAAAAAATTTTATTATGGGGGCGTCCAGGGACCAGAACGCCCCTAATTTTTATTATATATTTTTTTGTTTTTTTGTTTGGGGGGGCGTCCAGGGTCTTGGACACCCCTATTTTTATTATATATATTTTTTGGTTTTTTTTGTTTTGGGGGCGTCCAGGCGCCTGGACGCCCCTAAATTTTTGAATTTTGAAAAAAAAGGCGCCTGGACGCCCCAATTAAAGTGGATTCTATATATATGGGGGGGCCTCACCCCCTGCTCATTTGTACTGTTCATTCTAACGACCCAGTCACCCCAGACGACCCATTCTTAGTCCCAATGGAGCGAGGATGATCGAGCCGGGGTCCAGAGAAGCGGAAACGACGGGCTCGTCATCCGAGGAGGCTGAGGGATGATGCCGAGGGGGCTACTACGGCGGAGGAGATTGCCGCGGGTGAGGAGGCTCTTCCTTTGGCCTTGGAGGCTGCAGTGGATGCTGGCGACGCGGCAGAGGACGAGCACGATCCGGTAAGCCCCTTAGACCTCCATTCTATTGGTTCACTGAGTTAAAAGGGCGGACGAGAGGCTGTGTGGAGAATGCCGGGTGTGAGGGAAGGAGGCGTCCAGGGGCCTGGACGCCTCCACATTTTCTTTTTTGTTCTTTTTTTAATTTATTTATTTTCGTAAATAATAAAAAAAGAATTAAAAAAAAGGAGGCATCCAGGGAGTGGGACGCCTCCATGATAATATATATATATTTTTTATTTATTTTTGTTTTTGTTTTTTGGGTTTTTCTAAAATTAAAATAAAGAAAATGTAATGGAGGCATCCAAGGTGTTGGACGCCTCTAAAAAAATATAAATATTTTTAAAAATAAAAATAAAATAAGATAAATAAGTAGTATATACAGTGTTATTGTTTATTACTATTCATAATGCTGATGTGTTCTTTTGTTGGTTTTATGGTGTGCAGGGCGTGATGAAGGGCCGGATCAGCTGGTCCTTAGTGGTGGCAGCATACCGTGGGCTGCCAGACTTCCAGAGGGCGCGTGTGGACGCCATGGGCTTTGGAGCTTTCCTTAGGATCGAGCCCTTCCGGCTCGACCTTCCTCTTATCCAGGTATTGAGGGAGCGGTGGCACGCGCCGAGCCGAGCGTTTCTGATGCCCTGGGGGCACATGGTGCCGTCACTGGAGGACATGGCTCGGATCACCGGGCTACGGGTGGACGGAGAGGCGGTGAGCGGGGTCACCTACCCCGACTACCGAGAGAGTGCCCTGGACCTGCTGTGGTTAAAGATGAGTGTGACTGACAGGGACAGCAGGGTAGTTGGCCGAGTGGAGATCATGGAGGCGCTCGGATTCGTTGACCCGCGCCAGCGGGTTAGCGAGACTGGAGCGGAGTTTCTGGCACGATTGGAGGGAGATGCCCGTGCAGCTTTCACCCAGGATCCGAGCGAGAGGGAGCTGGTGGATCTAGACCTCCGGAGGTTTCTTTTCTTCTTCTTGGGCCGCCTTCTGCTGGGGACGAAGGGGGATGGCATCCACTGCCATTTCCTCGGGATCTTGGCAGATTTGGACAGAGTGGGACACTACGCGTGGGGAGCGGCTCTGCTTGCCCATTTGATTGCTGACCTCTCCCAGACTTCGGAGAAGGAGACGACAGTCAGCGACTTCGCACCTTTTCTCCAGGTAAACATTTTATTTATGCATTCCCACAGTTAAATATGTAATTATTGTATTAATGATGTATGATGGATGCAGGTGTGGAGCTATTACTATTTCCCGATGGGGAGGGCTAGGCATGGGAACAGCAGAGCCGTGCCTCTGGCGCGACGGTGGAGGCCGGTCATGGTTGCAGCACCCCACGGCTACCAGCTGGCGTCACTTCGTCGGGAGCTGAGCGAGTATCCCGAGGCCATGGTATGATGCGTATGGTTTTTTGTGTTTTCTTATGTGACTGAATGGCAACTAATATGATGTATGTATGGTGATGCAGGTGGTGTGGAGACCCTACCTGGGCATGGGCGACGCTGGCCAGCCTTGGGTTGTAGCGGGTCTTCCTCGTTTCAGGCGGGACGTGTGGGTCCATTGCCTGAACGAGATCGAGCCGCTTCGGCTGAGGCTGGTTATGAGGACGTTGGGGCTAGCCCAGGAGTGGGTTGATGTAGAAGAGCCGGCCCGCATCGGGCGGAAGACCAAGGGGAAGGTGAAGGTTGTGGACTGGCGTACGCGCTTCCCAGCACAGTACCAGGACTGGCAGCAGGGCGGGGTCCCAGTGGTGTCTCATGTACAGGACAGTACTGATTACCTGAGACGGTACCGGGCTACGTATGGGGACCGCCTCTTCCTTGGTGGTATGGCAGGGGTAAGTGAAATGAGAATGCTTCACTCTTTTATATGTATATGCATGTAACACTAACTTATGTACAATGTAGGATGCTCGTGATAACATGATCGCCGACCTGCGGGCCCAGTTGGCGGACGCCAGGCAGCAGTTGGTGGCCATCCGACAGGAGTTGGAGATCCTGGTGAGTTTATGCGATGCATTTTTTGTGACCTGGATTTTTTTGATACTTGGCCTCTAACTGTCGTTCGCTCTGTGTTTCAGCGGGCCCACCAGACAGCGGCAGCCAGGATGGCTGGTGGAGCGGGTTCCAGTTCGCGGAGCCCTCCTTCGGAGGTTTCTGCCCTCCAGGAGCAGCTGGCGTATGCGGTGGCTCGGGCTGAGGAGGCCGAGCGTGACCGCGAGGCTTGAGTGAGCGTTTGCCTGACCTCGACTCTCCTTCTGGCTACCCTCCTTCTATCACTGTTCTCTTACGGTGCATGCGTGCTTTGATAGGTGGCCGAGATCCGAGAGGCCCTGGCGCGTGCTGTTCGTGCTGAGCAGGAGGGCGACGCTCGGGTGGCGGAGCGTGACGCCCGGATTGCGGAGCGTGACGCCCGGATTGTGGAGCTGGAGGAGGAGCGTCGATGAGAGGCTGAGGAGCTCCCTCGTGACGTGCTGGATCTGCGGATCGCCCTCGAGCTGTCAAGGAGGGAGGCGATGAGGGAGAGAGAGGAGAGAGAGAGGGATAGGGAGAGCGTGGAGAGAGAGAGGGAGACGGATAGGGAGGAGTGACAGCGGGATCAAACCGAGAGGAGGGCTCTGGAGACCCAGTTGCTGGAGCTCCGATTGAGTCTTGGCATGGCGGAGGGGAGGCTTCGGGAGAGCGAGGAGCGGTACCAGAGGGCGAAGGAACGCGGGGCGCGACTTCGTCAGTCTGGTTCTTTTTCCATGGGCAGCTATCTGGTTTCTTCGGCCGAGGAGCGTCATCGCGCCTTCGAGGCTGGAGTGCCACCGCAGGGCGAGGCGAGCACGGCTTCTCAGGGTTCGCAGAGGCCCCCTAGGGATCCCCGACAGAGGAGGGAGGAGAGAGATGACCTGGAGGGTGATGGTGAGAGTTAGAGAGTTACTTGTACACGTCACCCTTCTCACTGTATGATGTACTTTTGACTGTTTGTATGAAATGGATTTTGTGTGGTTCCTTTTGTCGTGTGCCCTTTTCCTTCCTGCACTTTCTTTCACACCACGTTGTTCACGCTTCACGGGACTTTGCCCTGGACAGGAGGGAACTACTTTGCATGGAGGTTTTTTTGTTCCCCTTTTTTTCGCTTTCTTTTGGGCGCGTCCAAGCGCGAGGACGCGTCTTAATCTTCAAATTCAAATTTAAAGCGACGGGTGGCCTTCCTTCTCCGTGCCTTACCCGCAAACGAGCCCGCCTTCCGCCGAAACTTGCTCGCCCGTCTTTGTCTTCTTCCCCTCGATCGATGGAGTTCGGCGGTCTGGACCACAGCGAAGGTGGAGAGGTACGCGGGACCCCTCACCCAAGGAGGGACGCGCCAGAGCACGGAACGGCGTCTATGGAGGAGGAAGGGCCGCTTCGGGCCCCCGAGGGACCCAAGGGGCCCGATGTCGCGGAGGGAGGTGAACACGGTCTGGTAGGTGCTTGGTTTTCCCCCTCTTTGATCCATTTTGAGTTTTGAAGCAAGCCGTGCGAGGGGGGAAAGGGTTCGGCGAGTGTTGCACTTAAATGATGGATGCGTCCTAGACAGGGGACGCGTTCTTTTTGACTGATGTCGGACCCTTTTCTTGGTGCAGGACATGGCGAGGACCATGGGCCTGGCCGATGAGTGGGCGAGTGCGGACGAGCCGAGCCGCGTCAGGAGGGAGAGTCGCGGCAAGGCGAGGCTCGAGGACTGGCACGTACGTCTCCCTGGACAGCAAGGGAGTGTATTGGTGCAGGACAGCGCCGACTTCCTGCGGCGGCAGAGAGAGAGTTATGCGGGGCTTCCCCAAGCTGGGGACACGCGTGGGGTCGGCGGCTCGCGCGCCCAACTGTCAGAGGCTAGGCGGCAGCTGGCCGTCGCTCAACATGAGCTGTCGCTCCTGGTAAGTTACGTGCCGCACTTTTATCTTCAGATTTTGGAGTTTCACTGACGGCCGTTGTTTATTTTGTTCCAGCGTGCCGAGCAGACAGCGGCGGCGGGGATGATTGGTGGCGCATCTTCTAGTTCCTCGGCCCCTTTTCTCGAGATTGCCTCCCTCCGGGAGCAACTTACCGGTGCGATGGCTCGGGCGACCCGGGCGGAAGAGGAGCGTGATGCCTGGGTGGCGACTGTAACGGAGCTGAGGCATCATGGTGAGGAGAGGCCTTCTCCAGACATCTTGGAGTTAAGGGTTCTTCTGCAGATGATGAGGAGGGAGGCAGAGAGAGAGAAAGCCGAGAGAAGGTCCGAGCGACAGCAGGATCAGACCGAGAGGAGGGCCTTGGAGGCCCAAGTGAGGGAGCTCCAGCTGGGCCTTCAGGCCATCGTGCAGAGGCTAGGAGAGATGGAGACGCACTACGAGAGAGCGCGAGAGTTCGGGGAGCGACTGTGCCAGTCTAGTCACTTTGCCGCTAGTGGCTTCTTAGCCACGCCAGGGGAGGAGCAGCGAGTCACTGCTGTGGAGCAGGCGCGAAGAGGCAAGGCAGGTGCGCTTCACGAGGATCCCAGAGGCTTCTGAGGGACCCGCACCTCAGGGGAGAGGAGGGGAGCGCCCAGAGAGATGAGTGATGGTGAGGATCGGCGAGCTGGTGGACTCGCCTCCTCTCTATGATTGTAGTGTTTATGACAGCTTATGTAGAATTATGAATGGAGTGATTTGATTTTCTGCTGCTCGTTTGTTCTCTTGTACATTCCTTCTTCCCTACACTTCCTCTCCTTTGCACTGTTCCCATGTGATGGGTCTGCCGAGACTCAACGCCGAGCGGAGAATCGCGTCTTGTTGTGACCATTTTCCACGGGAATCTGCCGTCGAAGTCAATAATGACGGCCCTAGCCCCTTTTCCCGAATGTTGTGTCAAATTTTGCGGACGTCCTCCAAAACATGATAGGGTTTCCCTAGACAACGTAGAGGGCTAGTCGTCATATTCTTCGTCCAATCAATCACCATGTGCGAGCGGTGAAGTGACACACGGGACCGCATGGCAGGTTCCTCATTGCGAGGGCTATCATTAACAGGTGATGGAGGCAATCTTGGCCCGCACTCCTTCCATTTCTATAAATTCTTGTCCCTTTTATCTTCCCAGGTATATCGAGAGCTAACTCGAGGAGCACAAGTTTTCACGGGAGAGGAGGAGTTCAAAATTCTGAGGGTTGGATGGAGGGCGAATCTTCCCACTCCTCGAAGAGAAGCAGGTCTAGTGGTAGTAGTTCCAGGAGGCTTTCGGACCTCGAAGGACACTTTAGCGAAAGGGCCCAATCACAACTCGTAAGCCAAGTTTTCTTGCCCTTTTTTCCATTCTTTTTTCTTCCTTTCTTTCTGACCAAACCTCCTCTCCATTCCCTGCATGCGTAGAGTGTGATGAAATCACAGATCTCATGGGAGTTGGTAGTGGCAGCATACCGAGGTCTCCCAGATTTTCAGAAGGCCAGGCTAGACGTGATGGGTTTTGGCACCTTCCTTCGGATCGAGCCGATCCAGCTCGACCTGGTCCTGATCCAAGCCTTGTGTGAGAGATGGGACCTAGTGAGTCGGGCATTCCTGATGCCCTGGGGGCACATGGTGCCCAGCTTGGAGGATGTGGTCTGAATTACGAGTCTCAAGGTGGATGGCGAGGCAGTGACCGGAGTCACTTACGCGGACTACCGAGAAGGTGCCCAGAAGTTACTGGGTTTAGACCTAGATGGTCGGAAAAGCAGGTCGGTAGCTAGGGCGTCCCTCATGGATGCATTAGGGCTCACCGACACTCGTCGGCGGGATGATGAATCCTCAGAAGAGTTCATGGAAAGGATGGAAATAGGATGCTGTGCCGTGTACTGCACAGATTTCGGCGACTGGGAAAGATGCAACATAGATTTGAGGAGATTTCTCCTCTTCCTTTTGGGGAGATTGGTACTGAGCTCGAAAGGGGACGGTATCCAATGTCGCTTCCTGGAGCTCCTGTCAGATCTTGAAAGAGTAGGGTATTATGCCTGGGGAGCCGCCATGTTGGCACACTTGTTTGCAGGCCTATTCCAAGAAACGGATCGTGAGATGACTGTGAGTGGTTTCACACCATTCATCTAGGTATTTTTTTGGTTTTGCTTGTTTTGTATTTTTTTGTGTTTTTGCAAGGTTCTTATGACCTGCGCCGAGCAGCTGTGGAGCTATTATTACCTCCCTATGGGGAGAGCTCGGCATTGGCGACCTGCGATGGTGCCGCTAGCTAGGCGGTGGGAACCCATCATGAGTGCGGCACCCCTAACCTACCAACTGATGGTGCTAAGGCGGGAGCTACAGGAGTTCCCTGCAGCGATGGTAAACTGGAGACCCTACTCAGACATGGTCGATGCCGACCAGCCGTGGGTTCTAGCAAGTCGTGCCCGGTTCGGACGGGAACTGTGGATGCACTGCCTGAATGAAATCGAGCCGGTTCGGCTACGATTAGTTATGAGGACTTTAGGACTGGCTCAAGAATGGGTGGATTCAGCTGTGCCACCTCGTGTCGGGAGAAAGACGCGGGGACCGGCGACCTGCATTGACTGGCGCGTGCGATTCCCCGAACAGTATGAGGACTGGCAACGGGGTGGCACGATTATAGAATCACATGCGCGGGATAGCGAGGACTACTTGCGTCTATATAGGACAAAGTACGCAGAGCGGTTCCAACCCCGGGGACTTGTGGAGGTAGGTTTCCCCTTTTTCTCTTCTCTTCTTTCTCCTTTTCCTGGTTTTGGTGAAAATGCTGACTCGTAAGGTTGCAGGATGTCCGGGATGCCATGATAGCGAATTTACGAACTCGCTTGGCAGAGATGGAACAACAGTTGGGTAATGCCCGCGGAGCTACGAGCGCCTTGGTAGGTATACAGTACGTTCCTAATTAAAACCCCAGATTCTAGATGTTGGCTGCTAATTCACGCGGTCGTAGCATGCCCAGATTGGCGCGGCTTCCCCAGCGATGGGAGTAGGTGGTGCCTCTTCTAGCTTATGGATTCCCACCTTAGAACTTGACTTGCTTCATGAGCAACTTGCTCATGCCACGCAGCGTGTTGCGGAGGCAGAAGGGATGCTCCGTACAGGTAAAAGTTTCAGTGTTGAGTTCTCTTTGTTTACGCCTTATCGTGTATCTGAGATTGTACACTCGGCAGGAAAAGGAGACGGAAGAAGCGCTTGGCCAAGCTGCGCAGAAGGAGGTTAGGATAGCAGAACTGGAGAGGGAACTGCGGCGTCATCCTGATGATGACTCCTCTCGGGATGCTGTGGAACTGAGGATCACTCTCCAGTTGGAGAGGGAAGACCGCGAGAGAGAACGTGCAGAGAAAGAAAGAGACGCAGAGAGAGAAAGAGCCAACAGATTGACTGAAAGGGAGGAACGAAGGGCCATGGAGGCCTAACTATTCGAACTCTGAATCAGCCTTGGTCTTGCTGAACAATGGCTGAGAGATGGTGAGGAGCGCTACCGAAGAGCACGAGAGCGTGGCTTTCGTGTTGGTAGCTTCTTTGCTGCTTCCGTAGATCAACGCCGGGATGTGGGAATAGGAAGAGGAGTACAGAGCGATAGGAGTACCACTTTTCGTAGTTGGGTAGCACCTTTGAGAGCGTTTTACCGGAGAGTAGTGGGACGAGTAATGCGGAGAGAGAGGGCGGAACTTGATGTAATAATTTTTTTGGTTTTTGGAATAAAATACAAGGTTTGGTTTGTTTGGTTTTCACCTTTGCTTCTGTTGCCTGGATCCCTGCACACATCACTGAAACAAACAAATTAGAATTTCTATTCTGACTTGGCCCCTTGCTCAATAAGCAAATGGTCACTGTGACTGTCCTTGATAACTGGTCAAGGGGCCAAGCCTTTATTAACGAAGGCAATGGAAAAATGTGGTGACGATAAATGCGACAGGCAAGCACACGAATACAAGCGGTATTAAAGTGAGATGCTGTACGCAAATGCGATCATGCAAAATTGATTTGTTTTCTTTTTATATTTGGCATTTTTTTTGTTTTATCATAAAAAAGATTTTTTGTTTGCAAATATGTACATTTTCTCTTTTCCATTTTTTTGTTGTTTTTATCATTTCAATTTTTTTTGTTGCTAACGCCCGGCAAGCACCCAAATGGCACCTAACCTACGTGAGAACAGGGGTTTCTTACTAACCTCCCAGGTATCCTAAGTGCACATCTAGGTTGATTTGGGCCTCTAGACCCCTCGAATGATGATCCCGCCGGCTAAGACTTACCCTGATGACAATACCGTCATGCCATGCTTAGGCTCCCAGTCGCTTCCGACCACAGGGATTCACCCAAAAGGTGTTTGAGGTAAGAGATTTGCCCGACCCGGGTCTGTTTCCTCACAACTCTAGATGGTATATGATGGAACACCCTGGAACCCTAACGACCAACCGCGCGACGCTGACCCGGAATCAGACGCCGTCGCACCCATAGGTGACGCGCTTGCATTGGCCTAAGCCCGAGGTTAAACAAGAAGACATCAAGGTGGTAAACATGGGTCTTGACCAGCCAGAAACACGGAGACTCCTTCGCAGCGATAGCTTTTACTTTTCAAAGTAGGCAACCAAATGTGTATATTAAAATAAGGTCGCAGACCCTGGGGAGTTTTTCACCTTTCAGAAACTCCATCGAACCTTCATCTTTAGAGGAAGAAGGAAGAGCGTGGGGGATAAATCTCCTGAGAGGATCAGCAAAACCGTTAACCCGGCGAGTGAATAAGGGCCCATTAACTCTTTCCTTTCAGACAATTTCGGACCAAATCTCGAGCATTTACATTCCACGGCCCCTTTTGTGGATTCAGACTTTTGCTTTGAGGGGTTCCGTTTATCGCAACAGGCACGGTCACGACCAGACTTTTCTCTTGATTTTGATTTTATATTTCTTTTTGTGAGGGAGATATAGTCGTTTGACGTTTGTGGACTCCCTTTTTGTATGCCTGCGGGGACACTGCCCTCTTCTCGTGCTCTGATCGATGCTCGAGGAAATGGATCCTACTCTTGCCTTTGGGGTTTGAGTTTCGGTTTCTCATGCTCAGCGTTTTAAGGGCGCCGACTGTCTCATTTGGTCGAAGAGAAAAGAATAAAGATTACAGCTTCCGGAGATCTTCTGGGTGACGCTCCACCGTAGGTGATGCTACCGACTTTTTTGAATAAAATACATAAGTGAGCACATGTTAGCTTCCTTCGAGCGAGCATAGGCCGACGTGGCCGGACAGGGATCTCCACGGTTCTGGCAAACCAAGACCCGGTGACTACCAAGCCTTAATGGGCCCTATCCTAACATGAAGGTTAGATGCAGGAACTTAACTACATGGTGACTGCCAGGCATCGGCATTTTGAATTTTCCATATTTTTAGTGGTTTTTGGTATTTCTTTGTTTTTGATGTTTTTATCTTTTCATCATTTTTTTTGTTTGTGCTAAGGGTAGTATTTCTTAAGATAAAGCCCATTCCAAGGGTGGGATAACTCGGTCCCTTCGGCGTTGACTAGCTTGTAGGCGTTGCCAGGGTACACGGCTTGAATTACAAATGGTCCTTCCCAATTGGGTTGGAGCTTAGAACGCGGACCTCCAGGTTTGATAAAAATTCTTTTTACGACCATCTCACCGACTTTGAATTTTCTCTCAACGACTTTCTTTTGGTAAAAGCGAGCGAGTCTATTTTGATACACACGCGCGTGTTCGGCAGCGGCCAGCCGTTTCTCATCCAAGAGTTCCAACTGGGCGAGGAGTGAATTACGACGATCGTCGAGGGGAAATTCCTCGTCCAATTGTACCCTGAGAGAAGGGATCAGAGTCTCGTACGGGACTACCGCTTCCATACCATAAGTAAGGGCAAATGGAGTCTGCCCGGTGGGGGTACGGATTGAAGTGCGATAGGCCCATAGAGCTTCGATAAGCTTTTCTGGCCAGTCTGAAAACTTACTAGACTCGCAGTTTTTTTGATGATTTTGAGCAATGTTTTATTGGTGGCCTCCGCTTGGCCGTTACCTTGTGGGTAATAAGGCGATGAATGATGCAATGCAATTGCGTACCTTTTGCAGAGGTCTGTAGGTCCTGAGAAATGAACTGTGGCCCATTGTCGGTGACGATCGTGCTTGGGACGCCGAATCTGGCGAGGATGTTCTTCATGATGAACTTGCAGACTGTTGACGCCTTGATTTCGCGTAAGCTTCGGCTTCGGCCCATTTGGTGAAGTATTCCGTCGCAGTAAGGATGAAAGATTTCTGCTTGGTGAGGGAATTGGGATCACCTAGGGGACCAATGATGTCGAATGTCCACATGGAGAAAGGCCACGAGGAAGATATTGGATGAAGTGAGGAAGATGGTGAATAGATTTTATCGGCGTGAAGTTGACACTTGACACACCTACGGACATAGACATCACAATCTTCTTCCATAGTGGGCCAATAAAAGCCTTGGCGAATGATCTTCTTGGCGAGCATCTGACTATTCACGTGGCCACCGCACACGCCCGAGTGCGTCTCCTCTACACATTTTCAAACCTCATCGTCACCAAGACATCTTAACAGAATACCAGTAAGGCTCCTCCTATAGAGTAGGCCTCCAACCAATGTATATTTCTGAGCCACCCTTCTTATGGCTTTCTTGTCCTCTATGGTGGCCCCTTCAGGATAAGACTGATCTTAGCAGTATTTAACAATTTCATAGAACCATGGTTTCTCTTCATCAGCCAGTTCTTCTTCAACCTCTGCCAACATGATCTCCTTCTTCTCAAGGATATCTTCATGCAGGATCTTTCTTGCTATCCTGTCTTTGATATTTACGTAGGAAGCATCATCGATTGCAGGGACGTGAAGTTTGTAGATGGAAATGGACTTAAACCATCTTCCTAGAGGGAACCTTATGAATGATGCCAACGAGGCGAGGGCATCGGCGAGAATATTCTGATGACGAGGGACATGAACAAAGATCAGTTTGGTGAACAGTTTGGCAAAGGCAGCAGTGAGTTCTTGGTATGGCTTGAGTTTGGGATCGCGAGTGCGATATTTAGTGAGCACCTGGCGAAGGATGAGTTGACTATCACCTACGACTCGCAACTCAGTGATACGAAAAGAATGAGCGAGTTCTAGGCCAGCTAGAAGAGCTTCATATTCGGCTATATTGTTGGTGACTGGAAATTTGAGTTGGTATGCCAATGGGAATGTGAGGCCTTCAGGCGACAGGAGGGCGATGCCGATTCCTCTCCCTTGAGAATTCAGAGCTCCATCAAAATATAGCGTCCACATTGGCTCATCTGATTGGTTGACGGACATTAGTTCCTCATCTGGAAACTCTGATTGGACGGGATCGAACTTGGGAAGAGGATGGTGAGCGAGATGCTCGGCTATGGCATAGCCTTTAATCGCCTTTTGCTGGATGTAGGTGATGTCGAACTGAGAGAGAAAACTTTGCCAGCGTGCTAGCCTATCCGTAAGGACGGCTTTCTCCAGAAGGAATTTGATAGGATTCATTCGAGCAATCAAGTGGACCTCATGAGCCAAGAAGTAGTGCTTCAATTTCTGCACTACCCAAACGAGGGCAGCACAGGTTTTCTCCATGACGGTGTACTTCTGCTCACAGGGATTGAGAAGTTTGGACAAGTAATAGGTTGCCCGCTCCTTGCCTTCTTCATCAGCTTGTGCGAGGACGGCTCCCACGGAGTCATCCAAGACTGAGACGTAAAGGATCAGAGGTTTTTCTGGTTTGGGTGGAATGAGAATGGGTGGACTAGCCAGATATTCCTTCAACCCTTCAAAAGCTTTCTGACATTTAGAATTCCAGTGGAATTCTACTCCTGGCTTGGTCAACTCGTAGAGAGGTCTACACCTTTGTGAATGTTGAGACACAAACCGACGAATAAACTGCAACCTCCCGATTAAACCTCGACTTCCCTCAAATTCTTGGGAGGCGGCATATCCCTGATAGCCTTAGCTTTGTCGGGATCTATCTCGATCCCTCTTTTGCTCACAATGAACCCCAGCAATTTACCTGACGACACACCAAACACACACTTCTTCGGGTTCATTTTCAGTTGGAACTCCCTTGACCTCTGCAAGACCTTAGCCAAAACTTCTGGATGTTCCATCCTGGTCCTTGATTTTACCAATAAGTCATCCACATACACTTCCAGATATATGTGCATCATGTCATGAAATATGGCCATCATCGCTCTTTGGTAAGTAGCTCCAGCATTCTTTAATCCGAACGGCATGACCACGTAACAATATGTTCCCCAAGGGGTAGTGAATGACGTCTTTTCCTGATCCTCTTCTGCCAAACGAATTTGATTATATCCTGAAAATCCATCCATGAACGAGAGGGTCTCGTAGCCTGCCGTGTTATCGATCAACACATCAATGTGAGGTAAGGGAAAATCATCCTTTGGACACGCGCGGTTAAGGTCCCGGAAGTCGATGCAAATCCTGACTTTCCCATCTTTCTTCATGACCGGGACAATGTTCGCCACCCATTGAGGATAAAGGATGACTCTAATGAACCTGGCTTTGTGGAGCTTATCGACCTCTTCTTTCATTTTCAAAGCCATTTGAGGGTGGAAACGCCTTAACCTTTGTTTTACCGAGACGGACCCTGGTTTTAGGGTTAAACGGTGTTCGACCAAGGTTGAATCCAGACCCGGCATATCCTCGTAGCTCCATGCGAACGTGTCCTTATATTCCTTGAGAACCTCAATTAATGCCTCTTCTTCAGAGGGTGGTAGGTTGTCACTTATGAGGATGATCCTAGGGTCTTCCTCAGTTCCCAAGTTGACTTCTTTGGTGGATTCTTCTACGGCGGTTGACGGCTCGTCGAATCTCCTCATTCCACTAGCGTATGCGCCCGCCGCATCCTCATATTCTTCACCCTCATCTTCAGTGGGGCATTCTTCATCCGTGATCTCGTAGACTCCATACCCTTCATCAAATGCACAGTCGCCCTCACATTCTATTTCTGGTAGCCGGATGGGATTTTCTAGCAACTGGGGGATGGCAAGGAGGGCTTGACACCTGGCGGCTAAATCCAGAAGGAATCGACGAGGGATCTGCCTACCCTTGGACTTCTTCCTAGGTACTACCCTTGGCCTATCATTCCTAGATTGACTGACAATATTTACAGAAGAAGAGGAAGACGAAGAGGATGGTGTAGAATGTACAGGAGAAGACCCCTCAGAGGAGGGGTAGAAAAGGTCGCTCATCGGACCTTGGACGGGTGGTCCGCAAGGCGGTACGCACCCGTGGGAGATGTAGGAGGTTTCCTCAACGAAGATGTGTTGTTGGGGAGTTTGAAAATTGACGTTTTTTTTTCGTTTTCATTTTTAATGACAAAGCAGTGAAAAGAGATTGGAGGAGAGAGAAAAGTGGTTATGGCTAGAGGATTGTGAGGCTCATAGAGCAGATCATGGTTGAAGACCTGGCGCGGGTTGAAAAGCCCGCGTAGGTATGTAAACAGAGAAGGGGATCTGGGAAGATCATCAGACAATTGTCTGGCCCAGGAAGAAGATATCAGCAAAGGCTGAGACGAGTGGATGGAGAGGATGGCGGCTAATGAGCCGTCGACGGCAATGTTGAGGACGGATGAAGATCCGTCGATGACAGAGTCCTTCTGGCGAGGACGAGGATAGTTTGGAACCTTGGCAAGAGTGGTAATATTCTCTGGTATTCGGAGATCAATGGCGGTCCTTCAAGTTGCGGAGACGAGAACATCCTTTCCAGTGCAACGGAAATGTCCCGTATGTCGAACCATTTGTTCCACTCGCATTCCGGATCTTTGATCTTGCCTCTTTTGGTGATCCTCGGACATTTTTCAGCCAAATATACAGCATGTGATCCCCCATATGCTTCTCGTGGGTAATCTCCCATCTGAACAACGGGCCCTCTGTTGAAGTGGTTTGATAGAGTCCATGTGAGGGGCTTCCAATCCGCCCTGAACGGTCCTTTGAAGCCTAGGCCAAACCTACGGTTCGGCCTAATTTCCTTTGGCGGTTTGAGCATACCCTGTAATTGTGCGCCCAGACCTTTACCCTGTTGATAGCCGATGTTCCTCATAATCTCCCAACCTTTGGAGTGAAAAGGGAGACATGATGTTGCGGTTGTCCTGACCGGCTCCTTTGGTGCTAGTGGAACGTGAGATGAATCACGTACATCCAGTAGTGACAATATGGGCCGATGAGACGGCCAAACAGAGGGCAGAGAGGTGTTGATAGCATCCACTGTGTGAAGGACAGGTGTACTGACCACTTTAATAATTCTCCCATTGTAAGGAAACTTCATGCACTGATGGTTGGTGGAAGGCACAGCGTCCATGGCTTCGATGTAAGGGCGACCCAGTATAGCCTTGAATGTGGGGTCCATGTCGAGGACATGGAATTCCGTGGGAATTGACATGGGGCCTAGTTCTGCCTTCAGAATAATCATCCCCTGCGGCGGCCTTTTGCTATTGTCATAGGCCGTGACCGTGATCGAGGAAGGTCTTATTTGTTCCTCGTCGATCCCACACAACTGAAGAGTGCTCATGGAGATCACATTTATGGACGCACCCGTGTCCACAAGACACGGGTTTATGGATACCCCATTGATTTTTATTGAAATGCACAATGCATATTTCGAGCTTCCTTGGGAGCGAGCTCGTAGTTGTGGAACATGATGGCCGGTTGTGTGTCCGTTGGGGTCAGGACGGTCGAAATCTTCTCCACGGGGAGGTCTTCATTAACCATGACTCTTTGAAGGTACTCCATTAAGGCTGCCTGGTGGGATGTGGATCTTTGAAGAAGCTCCAGGATGGAGATCCGAGCAGGCATCTTGTCCAAATGTTTTAATAGATCATACTGTGTTCCAGGATAGCTCTTTCTGGTTGTTCTCCATCATCCTTCTCTGGCTGAGATTGCTCAAGATTCTGACTGTTGTGGGGGAAAACCCTGTGGAAAATCCTTCCACTCCGGAGCACCATTGCCTGCGGCTTTTGTACCTCTGTGGGGGTAGCAGTGGGTTTTAACAGAGGTTTGAGGGGTAGTGGTGGAGGAATGGTCGATGAAGCAGGGGTGATGACGGGAGCAGGGATTCTGATGAGGGGTTTGTTAGGTGGAGGCATGGTGAAGGTAGAGGGGATATCGCGCGGATTATGAAGGATAAGGGGTCTGGAAGGTGGAGGTGGAGACGAAGTAGAAGTGGGTAGGGCTTGAAGTGGGCAATGATTTTGAGGTGGGCGATGAGTAATGAGTGGTTTTGAAGGCATTAGTGGTGATACGGTGGAGAAAGACGGGGTTATGTATGGTTGACGGATGATAAGGGGTTTAGAAGGCGTAGGGGTAAATGTGGTAGAGGTGGATGGTAAAGTGGGGGAGTGAGAGAAGATGAGAGGGTGTGAAGGCGTAGTGGAGAGTGTCGGTTGATAGGAGATCGGGGTACGGATGAGGGGGCGTAATGGTAGTGGAAATGGTGAAGGCGATACTGACGCGGGTTGATGAGAGAGAGGTGCTACCCGGGCAAGGCGAGGGGGTTGCATGACGATGGGGTTGGAGGAAGAAAGAATAGAGGTACTTTCCTGGTGCCACACCTGCTCTCTCCCGACTTCCGGGAAGGAGGAGATGGGGTTAACCTGATGATTGGGCTGTTGGTGCTCCGGTAATGGATTCTGGATTATGCCCATGTCGGGCTGTTGTTGTGGGGCCTGCTGAGGCTGTTGTTGTTGTTGTGGTTGCTGCTGCTGCTGCTGTTGTAACTGCTGCTGTGGCCTATGAGGAGGTCTCCTAGCCTTAAGAGCGGCGACGTATCGTCTCATTTCATCCCAATCTATTTGATGTTCATCATTCATATCGTGGATGTAATCTTTGAAATGGAAGCAGTAATCTACTGTGTGTCCTGGCTGCCTGTGGTAGACGCAGTATTTGGAGGTATCAACATTTGGGGGCCACACGGGCCTTTCTCTGGGTAGGGCGAGTTGGTTTGATGCCATGAGGGCATTAAAAATGTCTGCTAAGGTTTCTGGCAATGGTGGATAGTAGGCTCTCTTAGGACCGAGCGGCCTTTTTTGTTGCTGTTGGGGACCATAGTTCCCCGGGGGTGGAACTTGGTTGTACTGAAGCGGTGGTTGTTGTTGCTGAGGTTGTGGTTGTTGTTGCTGGGGTTGACGTAATGGAGGCATATTATCCTGGGGTGGATTATTTTGGGGTGGAGGACGAAGAGGGAAAGGACCTAGTTGGAGGGGAAGTCGGGGCATTTGTGGAGGCCTTGGGTTGACCGCATAGTTGGCATTGTTGACCGCACCCACTTGCTCATTTGTCACGACCCCTTCTGTGGCTCCGCCCGGGACACCAGCGCCTGTCTTTCTGACCACATTGGGCTTCGACGACTCAAACATGTTCATAATGGGGGAGTCTTTTAACTGGGTTTGGATGTATCGGGCCCTTTCATAGAGTTCCTCCATTGTAGTAAGTTTATTCATGGCCAGGACGTGTCTGAACTGTGGGGTTGCATTAGACACAATCATCTTCACTTGTTCGGGCTCAGAGAGGGTATCCCTTATTCTTTTCGCCAGAGACCTCCATCTATCAGCATAGCGGACAAAATCCTCATCGGGCTTCATCTTTTCGGCCACTAGGTCGGTAATGGAGAGTGAGGGACCGACCCTATCCCTATATTTCTGCAAGAACCTTCTCTGGACTATTTTAAAATTCTCGGCCTCGCGGGGCTCCAAGGAATAGAACCACTCAAGCGCGGGACCATCCAATGATCTCCGAAAGAGGTATGCCAGGGACCTCTGATCGTTTTGCCAATAGGAGGATTCATACATGAAATCTTTGAGGTGAATGAAGGGGTTGCCGGTACCATTGTATCTGCGGTACGTGGGCATTTCGGAGGGAGGAAGATGAATGATGGGAAGGATTGGCAAAGCAACCTCCGGGGTGGCTTTCACGTCCACCATCCTTCTCAGATTTTGAAACTGCTCGTCCATGCGATTGAACCTATTGAGGAGCGATTGGGCGAGCTCCTCTGGAGGTGAAGGTGGCACTTGCCACTGGGGGAGAAACTGTCTCCCGGAGACTTGAGGGGGGAACCCGGAATGAGAGGGAGCTGTCGGACCGCCGACAGTTGGCCCTGGCTGAAGCGGTGTGTGGGGAACAATGGGAGTTTGAGATTGTGACGGGAACTGGAATGAGGGTGGTTGTTGGCTCGCTTGTCCTTGAAGCGAGGGAGACTGGATGGCTTGTGCCAACGAAGGAGATGGAATGGCATGCACGGACTCTTGGAGAGGTGCGATGGCCGGAGTTGATTCCTAGGGCGTGGGGGAAACAGATTTCCCTTTTAGAATGACCTGGAAGGCCCGGAGCTGTTCAGAGGTAAGCTCCGTGTTGGCGAGGACGCCCAGTAAGGAAGAGATATCCTGTGGTGGGGATGTGTCCCCGGCAATAACCTGCACCTCATGCGAGTGTTCATGAGAAGGACCCGAGTCCATAGCATAGACTCGCGGGTCGGCTGACAAACCACGACTAGGGTGGTTCTCCTCAAAAGACTCGTGAGCCATGCTCACAGTTTTCCCAGAACGCAAAAACATACACTAGCAAGCAGGTAGCACAGATTATCAAACAAGTGGATGCCTTTACGCCTTTTTTGTGTTTTGATTTTGATGATTTTTTTGTGTTTTTAGCGAGATCCGAAGTTCACACAAAATGGGGACCCTAGTTTATTTTTGTTTCACCGCCGTGTCAGCTAGGGTCTCTCGTCTCACCACGAATGAAATGACTAACTTCGGGGAACTTCAATGGTACAACCAGCCCAGTGAACGAAAAGGAGATTCTTCGATGTCGGGGACTTACGGAGGTCCCAGTGGAGGAGATTCTAGTCCGTTGAGAGGAATTCTCAAACGGAGAGTCCTTCCTTCACCGGGAAAGGGTGATCCTCAAAAAAAATGAAAAAAGGATAGAAAAGAGGGATGGATGCATGCAATGAAATGCTGACAGAGATATGGAGTGGGAAAACAACAGAAATAACAGACATGTAATAAACAAACAACCAATCAAAACTGACAGTGCTGCCGTGAGCACAACGGGGGCGCGCGCGGGCGCCAAGGTGGAGAGGCACGGATGGTGCCGAACTTGCAAGGGTAGCCGAAAGGAAGTAGTAGAGGTCCCACCGTGATCGCCAATCTGTGAGCGACGTCACGCGGTTCGGGGTGCGAAGAGGACGCGGAGCGCGCGGGCTCCTTCTTTTTGTTGTTTGCTGCAACACAGAAATAAGAGAAAAGAGAAGGGGCCACCACGGGAGATTGCTCCGGCGGGGCGAGCGTGACAAATGTGATATAGCAAGATATGGGGGTTAAACGGCCATAGCGGGAAGTGACTCGCCGCGATCTCGGGGGACGGGTGGTGTGGACACCAGAGCACGCGAGAGGCACGAGCCGACGAGTCATCAGTACCGTACACGGAGCACCACTCGATCTACAGCAGCTTCTCTTTGGCTCGGGGATAGCCTGGAAGCCCCACCTTGATTCTTGGTCATTTTTAGCATTTCCTTGTATTGTTTTAGCAATGGTTTGCCTTGTAATTGGGTTGTAATGAGTGTTTTATTTGGGTTTGTCATATTGGGTTCAATGTAAGGCTCTTAATAAGCCAAATGGGTGAGTCCTTTAGGGTCCATTAAGGGTTAAGTGCCATATTGGGTTATAAGGCCTCATTAGGCTTCATATTGGGTTCTTAAGCCACTTAAGGCCCATATAAGCCTCCACTCCACATGGGCCACCTAGATTGGGATAAGATGGGCTTGTGGAAGGCCTTAACAAGCCTTGAAGCAACTTGGCCCAAGAAGGGCCCAAGAAGGGGGCGCCCCCTCTTTTGGCATTATTAGCTAGGTTGGTTTTTTTTTCTTTCTTTCCTCCCTCTCTTTGACCACATGGGATAAAATTAGGAATTGGTCTCTTTTAAATAATTTCTTTTTGTGGTTGGTCACATCCAATCCAAGCCATCCATTCCACCATACCTAGATCTAAAGGTGGATATTGGATTTGGCATGTAACCTATAAAGAGTTGTATTTTTTCATTTTAGTGGAATTAATGCCATTTGAATCAAACTTAATGTTGGAGCAAGGCCTAGGCTGCCCCCTTCCTCTCTCCCTCTCCCCCTTGCAGCTGTGAAGGCTGCCTCTTGGTGGTGTGACTCCACCCTATCAGTTTCGGTCGCCGCCGCCGCCGCCACGAGCCGCCATCGCCACCGCCGGAGTTCTGTCCGCGCAGTACCACATCCACTTCCACGAAATTTCAGTCTCAGCCACGGCCTCAGATCGAGCTGGGACTTTTACTGGATGTCCCAGAGGTGTCCAGCACATCCTCAGAATTTTGGTTGGTCATAAAGATCTCATTTGGTATTTTTTTATTTTCGTCCAATCTCAGTTTCCAGATCTGTCTCCTGTCTGTTTCCATTTCCACCCGCCCGGAGTTTTAAGTCTTAGTCCACTACTTGATTTTGTTTGGGTCGCCCAATTTTACTGGGCATTCTGTACACTATCCCCTCCATCCCCAAATTTTCGTGAATTTTTGTGAGTCCATCTTATATTTTACAAAAATCGAATCCTTCCCTAGCTATAGTACTTTCTGCCAGTTCCCAGATCTGACCACCAGACACTCTAAAACTCCTATCAAATCACCACCACCTCGGAATCCAATTCCAAAACTTGTCCCAGCCTCGTGGCTTACATATCTACAACTTCTAAGAAGAGCTTGATGTCTGAATCCCACTGTAAGTAGGCGGTCAACGGCCATTTACAGGGAACTAAGGTGCTGATCTGAGAGTTCTGGAACTGTGTAACAGAGAATTGAAAATTAGTTAAGGTCCAGGTCTGCAGAGGTTCAGAAGATTCCACTGGCCCTAGGTTGGAGGATTTTGAGTCCTCTTTCCAACGGCGCTGGTCTCGTCGCATTCCGGCGACGGGGCCGACCGCAGCGGCTGTTTTCGCCGGAGCGCGCGCAGGGAAAACAGAACTGAAATCCGTGGGCAGCCATTCCACAACTTGATGATCGGACCCGACCGGCCACCAATCGGTGTCTCCGGCCGACCGCCGTCCGTGGAGGCGCGCCACCAGGGGTCTCCATCATAGTGGGACCCACCTCCGCAGATCCGGAGGACAGCGCCATCCGTGGGCCCCACGGGCCCGCAGAACCCGCCGTTCGGGAAGCACGAAAACGCGGAGTTCGGCGCGTCGAGTCGACATCAAGATGCTGCCTGTCAACCTGATTCGCGTGATCCCCGGGGCCCACATGTGACCTTTTACCTCCCTACGTGGAGTGGGTCGAATCCTTTTGTACCGCTGTGAATTATGTTAACCGGGGGTCCGTAAGTCAGCCGGGGTGTCTTCGCCACGCCGGGTGCGTGGAGGTAAAGGTCTTAACTTCTTGGCGTTACATTGCTTAGCTAGTATACGGTCTTAGGCCGCTGCCGAGAGTGTAGGTTCCTAGCCCGTGTGTCCATGTCACCGCTGTGAGCGTGAGAGTGACCCGTCCCGCGACTCGATCCGAGTCCGGAAGTGAGTCTGACTACCTTGAACTCTGCCGGTTCCTTAACCGCGCACGATCCACGCTTTCCCTCGCATGGGACGCCGAGTGAGCTTGTACTTCTGTTAGCGACGTTTGCCACTAGAAGCTCGTAGTGTCGGGCTTAGCGTCTCCCTGGTGTGTATTGCTGGTCACGTCTTCATTTAGAGTCCGAGGGTGGCACTGTATAGTGTCGTCTCCCGTGTCCGTCCCGCATCAGTTTGGTATCAGAGCCAGGTTGAGTCTAGGGTAGTCGTTGCATAAGTCTTGCATAGTCTAAGGTTACCCCACACACACCTTCACTCGGTATATCCAAAGGTGTTGTCCGACCGTTAGGCTTCGCCTACCGGGAAGACCACACACTTGCGCGAGTGACCTTCGGGTCGATTACCTCCGCCGCGTACCGAGTCTTGGCCGTGTCTAGGGTGTAGTCGAGTCTCATTCTTTTCAAAACAAAAAAAAAGTGTTTTAAATTGCATTCTTTCAAAATACCAAAAAAAAAGGAGTGTTTTCAAATTGCAATTAGGTCTAAGTGTATCATTTAGTGTGTTTGCATTAGTCGGTCGTCGTCACCTAGTCCGTACGTCTTTGCATGCCCACCCGTCGAGGCACCCAATACTCGCCACCACCACCTATGGCGGACTCCCGAGCCCGTAGTTCCGATGAGTCTTCCACGGCCGAGATGTTCCGGGCCATCATGGATCGTTTAGACACGCGTATGGATGGTCTTAGTACGCGTATGGATGGCATAGGGACGCGTCTAGAAGGGAGGATGAAGGTCCTCGAGGATCGGGCCGGGGTTTCGGAGCAGTCCATTCAAGGCCTTGTTGGGAGGATTGCCGTCCTAGAGAGGGGCCCAGTAGCGGTGCAACCCGCGCCGACGAACGGCCAACAAGAGCCGGTGCAGCAACCCGCTGTGCCAAGGGCTCAGGTGGAGGATGTCGGGAGGCAACAGGCGCCTATAGTGGATGATTATGCCTCCGACAATGATCACGGGGGTAACGGTCGTCGTCATCAACGACGGAATCGTGATGACGAGGATGACGACCGCATTCTTAGGGGTGTGCGTGCGGACCCTCCCACTTTTAGCGGGTCCTTGGACCCTAGGGTGTATCTAGATTGGGAGGCCGGTATGGACCGGTACTTCGAGTGGTTTGAGATGACGGACCACCGAAGAGTCCGATATGCGAAGATGAAGCTGCAAGGGCAGGCCCAAACTTATTGGATCAATGTGGAGAGCCTGCTCAACCAGCGACGTCAACCCCAAATCGGTACCTGGGATGATATGAAACTCAAATTGAGGGAGAAGTACCTTCTTGCCTCATATCGCCAACGTCTTATAGACAAGTGGCAAAGCATCTCCCAAGGGAACCGATCCGTGACCGAGTACACCGCCGAGTTCGATGAGTATTATTTGCGGTGCGGGGTCACGGAAGAGAGCACCATGACGATATCCGCTTTCGGAGAGGTTTGCGGCCTAATTATCAATATGAACTCTTTCGCCGCAATGCCACCACTTTGGAGCAGGCATATCAGATTGCTCTCGAATTGGAGCAGTTCGAGGCCGATTTCGAGTCACCCCATCGGTTGGGCTCCTTTCCCCTTCGTAGTGTCGAGTCCCGTGGCTCATCTGGCACATATCCGAGGGCCCCCATGGCTCGACCTCAGGAGCCCGCTCGCCACGAGCCCTTTGCTCCTAGGCCTCGCCCTCCACCCCCGAGGGACCTTCCTCGTCCCCAGCATCTTACGGCCCCACCCATAGCCCGTCCCCCGGCACCCGCACCACCCGCACGTCCTTTGTTGCCTACGCCTCCTATCCGTCGGGAGGATAAAGGTAAAGGACCTATGATTGGGGAGCCTAGTGGATCACGGCAGCAGTGTTATCGCTGCAATGGGTTTGGCCATTTCGCCAACCAGTGTCCCACCCGCCCATCTCTTCACATTGGGGACACACAGGCCGAGGATACCACCCCTGCGGGCCTAGAGTTAGTCAGCTATGAGGCAGATGAAGAGCTAGCTGACGAGTACTATGAGATGGGAGGTGAGGCCCAGGATGCCCAGCAGTTAGACGATACCCATGTGGGGGTCGTCAGATGTATCCTCACCCAGCCACAGGTCAGTGATGACTGGCGTCGGACCACTATCCTTCATGTATTCTGTAGGCTGGGAAAGCAAATTTGCAAGGTGGTCATCGATAGCGGGAGTTGTATCAATGCAATCTCCACGAACGCTGTCACTCGTCTTGGTCTCACACCCGTAGACCACCCTTGCCCCTACCAGGTATCATGGGTGGATACCACTTCCATTTCGGTCAGGCTGCGGTGCTTGGTCCCGCTGCAGCTCCACTCCTACCGTGACGAGATCTGGTGTGATGTTCTTCCCATGGAAGTGGGAAGTATCATTCTTGGTAGGCCGTGGTTATTCGACCGAGATGCCACACTCCATGGTCGGTCGAACACCTGTACCTTCGACCACGATGGCCAGCGGGTCACCCTCCAACCCGTTCGGCCCAGGAGCCCATCTGTTAGGGGTCCTACTGGCCCTAGTACTCCGAAGCCTTCCGTTCCCGGGCCTAGTACCCCATCCCCAGCTCGGGCTATGACCGTTACCTCTGGCCCAGGAGAGCCCTCGACGAGGAGATTGATGATGATTAGCTCCCAGGAAATGGAGCAGGAGCTTAGTCAGGGCTGTCCGGTGTTTGCCATTACGGTCCGAGAGGTGGAGCGGGACTCCGAGGGTGAGCTCCCACCCGAGGTTGTTCCCATTCTGCAGGAGTATGCTGATGTCTTTCCCGATGAGCTTCCCGAGGGACTCCCACCTATGCGGGATATTCAGCATGCCATCGACCTTGTTCCGGGCTCTTCTTTGCCCAATCTTCCTCATTATCGCATGAGTCCCACGGAGCATGCCGAGCTTAAACGGCAGGTCGATGAGTTAGTGCAGAGAGGATCTGTTCGGGACAGCATGAGTCCATGTGCTGTACCCGCGTTACTCGCCCCGAAGAAGGATGGCACGTGGAGAATGTGCATTGATAGTCGTGCCATCAACAAAATCACCGTGAAGTACAGGTTCCCTATTCCCCGCCTGGATGACATGCTAGATATGATGGCAGGTGCCACTATCTTTTCAAAGATCGATCTTAAGAGTGGCTACCATCAGGTGAGGATTAGGCCAGGTGATGAGTGGAAGACCGCGTTTAAGACCAAGGACGGTCTATATGAGTGGTTGGTCATGCCTTTTGGTTTGACCAATGCCCCTAGCACATTCATGCGACTCATGACACAGGTCCTTCGACCTTTCATTGGAGTCTTTGTAGTGGTGTACTTTGACGACATTCTTATCTATAGTCGCACCACGGGGGACCACTTAGACCACCTTCGGCAGGTCTGTCTTCTTCTCAGGCGAGAGCAGCTTTATGCAAACCCACAGAAGTGTGCCTTCATGACACCTCAGCTTACCTTCTTGGGTTTTATTGTGTCTAGTACTGGGGTCTCCGCCGATCCGGAGAAGGTCCGGGCCATTGTTGAGTGGCCGGAACCCCGTACTATTCATGACGTCCACAGCTTTCATGGTCTTGCGACGTTCTATCATCGCTTTATCCGCGGATTTAGTTCCGTCACTGCCCCGATCACGGATTGCATCCGTAAGGGCACATTTGTATGGACGAAGGCCGCATCTGCTGCCTTCAGGGACATCAAGGAGCGCATGACCCAGACACCTATCCTTCGACTGCCTGATTTCTCGAAGGTGTTTGAGGTCTGTTGTGATGCGTCGGGTGTTGGGATAGGAGGAGTTTTGAGTCAGGAGTCCCACCCGATCGCATATTTCAGCGAGAAGCTGAATGACGCGAAACTGCGATATTCCACATATGATAAAGAGTTTTACGCAGTTGTTCAGGCTCTTAGGCATTGGAGGCATTACCTATTACATCAGGAATTTGTCTTATACTCCGATCATGAGGCTTTGAGGTACCTCCATTCCCAAAAGAAGCTGAATTCGCGTCATAGTCGTTGGGTTGAGTATCTCCAGCAGTTCACCTTTGTGCTAAAACATAAGGCTGGAGTGGAGAACAAGGTGGCCGATGCCTTGAGTCGGCGAGCATGTCTTCTTACCACCATGAGTGCCGAGGTCATAGGGCTAGAGAAGATGAAGGAGGCCTATGTTGATTGTCCTGACTTCGGTCAGATTTTTACTACTCTCCAGGCCGGGCCCTCGAGAGACCATGATGATTATGTGCTTCAGGAGGGTTACCTCTTTCGAGGTAGCAGGCTATGTGTTCCCCGAACTTCGGTTCGAGATTTCCTAGTGTGGGAACTACATGCGGGAGGTCTAGCCGGCCACTTTGGTCGGAACAAGACTATTGAGGCAGTGGAGCATCGATTTTATTGGCCGAGCTTGAAGCGCGATGTTGCTAACATCGTGGCTCAGTGCCGTACATGTGCTACGGCCAAAATGAAGAAGCAAAGCTCGGGCCTTTATACGCCTCTCCCCGTGCCTGATGCCCCGTGGCAGGATGTCAGCATGGATTTTGTTTTGGGATTGCCACGTACCTCCAGGAAGCATGATTCGGTCTATGTGGTGGTTGACCGTTTCTCGAAGATGGCCCTCTTTATCCCTTGCTCAAAGACTTCGGATGCTTCTAGGGTAGCCCGCCTATTCCTTACTCATGTGGTGTGCAAGTTCGGGTTGCCTCGCACTATAGTGTCTGACCGTGATGTTAGGTTCACTTCCTATTTTTGGAAGACACTATGGCATATGATGGGTACGCACCTCAAGTTTTCCACTGCATACCATCCCCAGACAGATGGTCAGACCGAGGTGGTCAATAGGAGTCTGGGTGATCTTTTGAGATGTCTTGTTAGGGACCGCATTGGGGATTGGGATCTCATTCTACCTATGGCTGAGTTTGCATATAATGATTCGGTGAATAGGTCTACTGGCATGAGTCCATTTGAAATTGTCACAGGTCGTAGGCCTAGGAAACCCGTTGACCTTGTCCCCATGCCTGTCCATGCTAGAGTGTCAGAGTCGGCCGAGTCATTTGCTAGGCATGTTAGGAGTTTGCATGACGACATCCGTCGTCACATTGAGGCCAGCAATGCACGGTACAAGGAGTTAGCCGATGCCCACCGACACCACCGAGAGTTCCACGAGGGCGAATACGTCATGATCAGGGTAAGACCTGAACAGTTTCCCTCTGGAACCGTTAAGAAGTTGCAAGCTCGCGGAGCCGGTCCCTTTAGAGTGTTGAAACGCATTGGATCCAATGCGTATGTTGTGGACCTGCCCGAGGAATATGGTATAAGCTCTACCTTCAATGTATCGGATCTTGTTGCATATAGGGACCCAGCGGTGATCCCTAGTGAGCCTTTTGAGCCATCTCCTCCTCTTGAGAGTGATCCCACACCTGAGTGTCCACTTCCACCTCCAGCCCCTTTTTCACGGCAGCGTGAGCACATAGATCGTATACTAGACGAGCAAGTGACAGTTACCAGGAGTGGATCTTACCCGCGCTACCTAGTGCGATGGAGAGGACGGCCCGCTACTGAGGACACATGGATCACACATGGCGAGTTGCAGCGGATTGATCCTGACCTTTTGGAGTGATACAGGAGTGATGCAGACCCTTACTCGACAGGGTCGAGTTTCTCCCACCCGGGGAGAATTGGTGTGGACACCAGAGCACGCGAGAGGCACGAGCCGGCGAGTCATCAGTACCGTACACGGAGCACCACTCGATCTACAGCAGCTTCTCTTTGGCTCGGGGATAGCCTGGAAGCCCCACCTTGATTCTTGGTCATTTTTAGCATTTCCTTGTATTGTTTTAGCAATGGTTTGCCTTGTAATTGGGTTGTAATGAGTGTTTTATTTGGGTTTGTCATATTGGGTTCAATGTAAGGCTCTTAATAAGCCAAATGGGTGAGTCCTTTAGGGTCCATTAAGGGTTAAGTGCCATATTGGGTTATAAGGCCTCATTAGGCTTCATATTGGGTTCTTAAGCCACTTAAGGCCCATATAAGCCTCCACTCCACATGGGCCACCTAGATTGGGATAAGATGGGCTTGTGGAAGGCCTTAACAAGCCTTGAAGCAACTTGGCCCAAGAAGGGCCCAAGAAGGGGGCGCCCCCTCTTTTGGCATTATTAGGCTAGGTTGGTTTTTTTTTCTTTCTTTCCTCCCTCTCTTTGACCACATGGGATAAAATTAGGAATTGGTCTCTTTTAAATAATTTCTTTTTGTGGTTGGTCACATCCAATCCAAGCCATCCATTCCACCATACCTAGATCTAAAGGTGGATATTGGATTTGGCATGTAACCTATAAAGAGTTGTATTTTTTTATTTTAGTGGAATTAATGCCATTTGAATCAAACTTAATGTTGGAGCAAGGCCTAGGCCGCCCCCTTCCTCTCTCCCTCTCCCCCTTGCAGCTGTGAAGGCTGCCTCTTGGTGGTGTGACTCCACCCTATCAGTTCCGGTCGCCGCCGCCGCCGCCACGAGCCGCCATCGCCACCGCCGGAGTTCTGTCCGTGCAGTATCACAGCCACTTCCACGAAATTTCAGTCTCAGCCACGGCCTCAGATCGAGCTGGACTTTTACTGGATGTCCCAGAGGTGTCCAGAACATCCTCAAAATTTTGGTTGGTCATAAAGATCTCATTTGGTATTTTTTTATTTTCGTCCAATCTCAGTTTCCAGATCTGTCTCCTGTCTGTTTCCATTTCCACCCGCCCGGAGTTTTAAGTCTTAGGTCCACTACTTGATTTTTTTTGGGTCGGCCAATTTTACTGGGCATTCTGTCCACTATACCCTCCATCCCCAAATTTTCGTGAATTTTTGTGAGTCCATCTTATATTTTACAAAAATCGAGTCCTTCCCTAGCTATAGTACTTTCTGCCAGTTCCCAGATCTGACCACCAGACACTCCAAAACTCCTATCAAATCACCACCACCTCGGAATCCAATTCCAAAACTTGTTCCAGCCTCGTGGCTTATATATCTACAACTTCTAAGAAGAGCTTGATGTCTGAATCCCACTGTAAGTAGGCGGTCAACGGCCATTTATAGGGAACTAAGGTGCTGATCTGAGAGTTCTGGAACTGTGTAACAGAGAATTGAAAATTAGTTAAGGTCCAGGTCCGCAGAGGTTCAGAAGATTCCACTGGCCCTAGGTTGGAGGATTTTGAGTCCTCTTTCCAACGGCGCTGGTCTCGTCGCATTCCGGCGACGGGGCCGACCGCAGCGGCTGTTTTCGCCGGAGCGCGCGCAGGGAAAACAGAACTGAAATCCGTGGGCAGCCATTCCACAACTTGAAGATCGGACCCGACCGGCCACCAATCGGTGTCTCCGGCCGACCGCCGTCCGTGGAGGCGCGCCACCAGGGGTCTCCATCATAGTGGGACCCACCTCCGCAGATCCGGAGGACAGCGCCATCCGTGGGCCCCACGGGCCCGCAGAACCCGCCGTTCGGGAAGCACGAAAACGCGGAGTTCGGCGCGTCGAGTCGACATCAAGATGCTGCCTGTCAACCTGATTCGCGTGATCCCCGGGGCCCACATGTGACCTTTTACCTCCCTGCGTGGAGTGGGTTGAATTCTTTTGTACCGCTGTGAATTATGTTAACCGGGGGTCCGTAAGTCAGCCGGGGTGTCTTCGCCACGCCGGGTGCGTGGAGGTAAAGGTCTTAACTTCTTGGCGTTACATTGCTTAGCTAGTATACGGTCTTAGGCCGCTGCCGAGAGTGTAGGTTCCTAGCCCGTGTGTCCATGTCACCGCTGTGAGCGTGAGAGTGACCCGTCCCGCGACTCGATCCGAGTCCGGAAGTGAGTCTGACTACCTTGAACTCTGCCGGTTCCTTAACCGCGCACGATCCACGCTTTCCCTCGCATGGGACGCCGAGTGAGCTTGTACTTCTGTTAGCGACGTTTGCCACTAGGAGCTCGTAGTGTCGGGCTTAGCGTCTCCCTGGTGTGTATTGCTGGTCACGTCTTCATTTAGAGTCCGAGGGTGGCACTGTATAGTGTCGTCTCCCGTGTCCGTCCCGCATCAACGGGAATGGTGTAGAAATTAAATAGCAGGAATTGAACTGGCAATTGGGGAAGTAACTCACCGCGGCCTCGAGAATATAAGAAGATAAGAAGAAGATAGCAGAATATAAAAGAGAATATAAAGAGAGGGAATTTAAACGGCCATTGGGGAAGTGACTCGCCGCGGCCTCGAGAATATGAATAGATAAGAATATGACAGGATATAAAGAGAATTTAAACGGCCATTGGGGAAGTGACTCACCGCGGCCTCGAGAACATGAATAGATAAGAATATAATATATAAGAACGGGAATTTAAACGGCCATTGGGGAAGTGACTCGCCACGGCCTCGAGCATATGAGCAGAATATAATAGAATATAAAGAGAATATAAGAATGGAAATTTAAACGGCCATTGGGGAAGTGACTCGCCGCGGCCTCGAGAACAAGATGTGATCGCCAGGGGCCGAAAGACCCCAAAATGAAGAAAGTGATCGCGCCTACCTCAAGAGTGGGAGATGGCGGGTTGCTTCTTCCTCCCCCTTCGGCCGGCCGACGGAGAGGGCTTTCTTTAGGTACCCTTGCAAAACAATGACAAACAAGTAACGAGTGGATTAAAAAGATGAAGGTGTAGCATTCAAATCCTTGCGATAAAAATAACGAAATGATGGCAAGACACACACCTGGTTGGTGTGATCTTTTAAACCCTTCTCGGACTCGAGTAGGAGGAAAATGAGATGATGGATGCAAGAACTATATAAGAAGAGGCGCCCTTATGAAGGGGGATAGATGATGCGAGATGATGAATGCAAAAGAACTAAGAAGAAAAGGAAAGGATTGGCTTATTGGATGTGCCAATGGTGAAATCCGGCGGAGCTCCGGCAGCGTAGGGATGGCGTGGAAGCGCGGTGGATGAAGACGACCTTCCTCTCGCGAGCGTGGGCACCCGAGAAGCCGGCAGAACCTCCACCTACAAAAGACCCCACGGGTTAGAAAATGACTCCGGTAGCCTATCGGATCTCTTCGAAGCTCCTCCAGAACTGAGGGGGTGGGCCTCTATTTATAGGGCTCCGGAGGGTGGAGACGTCCAGGACCCTGGACACCTCCATCAGGGCCGAACTAATATTTTATTCTATTTTTATTAATTTTTTTGGAATATTTTTGTGGAGGCGTCCAGGGCCCCGGACGCCTCCAACAGGTCCACCGAACACCACCGACGGCCGCACGCGGTTTGACACAACGCGTGGTTTTGTGAGCGGCGCCTCGTGATTCAGAAATGGGCGCGTCCAGGTGACTGGACGTCTCTATAATTTGGATTTTTTCACACACGACAAACCGTCGTTCGGTGGCCGACGCCCGTGAGAGAGTTGATGGAGGCGTCCAGGGGCCTGGACGCCTCCAAAAATATATTATTTTTATTTTTGTTGTTTTGTCTTTTATGCCAAGGCTGGCATTTTAATTTTTTATGTTTGTTTTTATGGAGGCGTCCAGGGGCCTGGACGCCTCCATTAATATGTATTTTTTTTATTATTTTTTGTCTTTTATGCCAACTGGCACTTTACACATTTTTTATATTTGTTTTTATGGAGGCGTCCAGAGGCCTGGACGCCTCCATTAATATATATTTTTTATTTATTTTTGGGCTTTGAAAAAACAAAAACAAAAATAAAATAAATTTAAAGAATGGGGGCGTCCAGGGGCCTGGACGCCCCCATTAAGACCCACCCGGGTCCTCAGTCGACTGTCGCCCAGCAGACACCCTTCTTGGTTCCGGAACTCCTGACGCGTCTGACTGGTGTTGATGCCGTCCGAATGCCGTGACGAGACGATTCCGGATGCCGAAAAGGGCGGAAGAAGACTCAAGAAAAGGAAGCACTCAAGTGAGTTAAAACGCGTAAGCCGTCGCTGGACGTTGTATAGTAATATGAGACTTTCTCAGGAGACGTCAAGAATGACGTGTCTACAATCTCGTTGCGTTCTCTCTCTCTCTCTCCCATATCTCTCTCTCTCGTCAAGGGGAAAGGCATATGATATGTTTGGATTAGCGAAGGAGAGCTTGTTGGGTGCTATATTGTGCTCCCAGTCGGATGATCCTGAACTCTCTTTAAGACAAAACAAAGTGTTGAATAGTTGGCCAAGAAGCAGATGCACACCGCATGGTTATCTTAGGGAGGCAGAGCATGGTGGTGTCCCATGTGATAATGATGCTAGAGATGCTTATGGTCAGGAGGCTAATAATTCTGAGTGGGGGACAGCAAGTGAGATTGATCTTGAGAATGATGAAAGAAAGAAGAGTGATGATGACAATTATTGGAAAGATGAGAATAACAGTAGAGAGAAATATGGAAAGCATATTGACGAGGTGACAAATGGAAAGCATATTGACGAGGTGACAAAAGAATGGGAACTTGGTGACGACGTTCTTCTCTCTCAAGGATAAATCGTCATTTTCAGAATTGGGATAATGATATTTAGGCCGTCTAAAGTTTGTGGATGTGTGAACTTGGCACTGGCAGTCACAACTGAAAGTACAAATACGCTATGCGGTGTTTGGTTGGGCCACCGTGTTTGCTTATTATATGCTACTGTGTTGTTACGAGTAATTTTGAAGCATACAGCAAAAAAACAAAAATTGAGAAAATGAGAAGAAAAGAAAATTTTGAACTCAGATTAGTTTGTGTCACATCAAAATGGTATCAGAGCTTAAGGAACCGGGCTGTTCCATCAGACCGGGATCCTGGGTTACGAGGTTCGAGGTCGAACCTCTTCCAAGCAGAGGGGTTTGACGGGTTCGTCAATTCGAGATTCAAGATTCATGGTTGAACCTGACGGGATCGGCAAGCGGCTTCAACAAAATTATCAAATAAATATTTATGTTAATTGGGCCACATGTATGGGCCTAAAATGTGTGTTTTTTTTATAGGAATTAAGCTATATCCATGAAAGAGTCTTTTTTTAATAGTGTCTTTTAATCTTCCAATTAGAGGTATAATGAGTGTTAGGTATTAGTTGAAGTTTTAATGAGTTGTCTTTTGGTCTCCTTGTGGAGTCTATAAAAAGAGTCATGTAACCTTTATTTTAAGTAATAAAATGAAGTTAAATTTTTGGAAAAGGTGGGAACCCCACTCTCTCTATCTCTTCCCTCCCTTTTCTCTCCTACGTTTCCATTTCTTTCCCCCCCTCTCTTGTCCCTGTAGCTACAGTCACCTCTCTCCCCCTCCCCCTCCACTTCTCCTTTCTCCTCATACCCACCGCCAGCGGTTTCTCCCCCCTCTCCGTCTTCCCTGCTCCCCACGCTCTCTCTCCGCACAAGCTGGCATTCTCCCTCTCTCCCCCTCTCTCTTCTCATCTCTCCCCATCTCTCCCTCTCTCCCTTCTACAGGCGCCACCCTCACACCGGCGGGCTCCTCTCCTCCACACCACTCTCTTCTCTCTGCCGTCTGCATCGGTCTCCCTGAGCTTCTCCCCCCTCCAGCTTCCCCTTCCTTAGCCTCTCGCACTCATCTCTCACTCTCCTTCTCTCCTTTCTACACATACCACTGTAGCACTGCAACTTCTTTATTCCCGGCTCTCTCTCCTCCTCACACACCTCCCCCTCTCTGCTCTCTCTCTCTCCCACCGTAGACCTTGCTTCTCTTCACCCTGCTGTCACCACGGCCTCTCCCCCTCCCTTTCTCTCTCTAGAACTCCCATAGTCACGGCACTCACCTTTACTCTCTCCCTCTCTGGCTAACACCACCGCACCCACTCTCTTCACACACACCGGAGACGTTCACCACTGTCACCTCCCTCTGCACCGGGCTCCTTCATTCCTCCCACCCCCACTCTCTCCCTCTATTTGCTTCTCTCTACCTGCAGATCGATACCGCCACAGGCCTCACCATCGCAACACCCACCCCACCACTCTGTTCCTTCTCTTTCTCTCTCTAAATCTCCTCTTTCTCCCTTTCACCATCCTTCACACCGACCTCACTCTCAGCCCTCTCTATCTCTCCTCCTTGCATCCCCTCCGGCAGCATCTAGCCTGGCTTCTCCCCCTCTCTTCTTACTCCCACTCTCTCCTCTCTTTCTCCCTCTTCCTCTCTTCTGCACACCGCACCAATGGCTTTCACATGCCCCCCCTTCCTCCTCTCCCCTCTCATCTACACCTCCGGGTTCCCTCACACACACTCTGGTTCTCCCTCTTCTTCTCCCACTGCCTCTCTTCTGCACACATCACCACTACGGCTTCCCCTGCTCCCCCTCTCTTGCAACAACCCACTCCTTGTTTCCCTCTCTACTTCCCTTCTGTACACACTCTCATCCCCCTCTCATCCTATCTTCTATAAACACCCACACCAACACCCACCGCCCTACCACCCACGGCACTGCCCTACCCAACCCATCTCCCTTACATGCAACCACGTCGACATCGCCCCTAGCCACAACAATGGACCGCTCACCACCACTTAAGCACCAGCCCATTCCCCCCTACTGGTCACCACCTATAGCTCCAGCAACCTGCTTCAACGGCAACAAATGAACAGAGCCGCCGTACGAGTATTGGCTTCACCTTATCAAGCATACTCTACCCAGCATCCCTTCGCGTGTAGCTTGCAGGCTGCCACTACTGCTGCCATCCTCCCCACAACGGCGACGTCCCCGGCATGCATGCGTATGATGTTCAGCACCGAGCAGTCCGGTAGCGCCAAGTGGTCCCCGATGTTCTCCCGGCAGCAGTTGCACCACCCCTCAAGCACACTCCGACTGTCACCGTCGCCGTCGCCGTCGTGGTCGCCCACGGCCTCGTCAAGCACGCCAAGCGGCTTTAGCACTCCCGCGTCCGAGCTTGGCGAGCACCATGGGCAAGTGCGGCAATCACCTCGTCCGAGCACGACACCCAGCGCCGTCAACCGTTGCGAGGTCCCCTACTGGTCACCGTCATCAAGCACGTTACCCGCCTGCAGCTACACACGTTGGCATCATGCCGGGCGTAAGCATACCTAGCTCGGTCTCCATCACTGGTGGGCTGCCACCACTGCTGCCATCCTCGATCGCTCCCTTTACCCGCTGTGGTCACACCTCCCCAGCGCAGAGACCACTGCCCAGCCACCCTCCCTATCTCGTTGCGTTCTCTCTCTCTCTCTCTCCCATATCTCTCTCTCTCGTCAAGGGGAAAGGCATATGATATGTTTGGATTGGTGAAGGAGAGCTTGTTGGGTGCTATATTGTGCTCCCAGTCGGATGATCCTGAACTCTCTTTAAGACAAAACAAAGTGTTGAATAGTTGGCCAAGAAGCAGATGCACACCGCATGGTTATCTTGGGGAGGCAGAGCATGGTGGTGTCCCATGTGATAATGATGCTAGAGATGCTTATGGTCAGGAGGCTAATAATTCTGAGTGGGGGACAGCAAGTGAGATTGATCTTGAGAATGATGAAAGAAAGAAGAGTGATGATGACAATTATTGGAAAGATGAGAATAACAGTAGAGAGAAATATGGAAAGCATATTGACGAGGTGACAAATGGAAAGCATATTGACGAGGTGACAAAAGAATGGGAACTTGGTGACGACGTTCTTCTCTCTCAAGGATAAATCGTCATTTTCAGAATTGGGATAATGATATTTAGGCCGTCTAAAGTTTGTGGATGTGTGAACTTGGCACTGGCAATCACAACTGAAAGTACAAATACGCTATGCGGTGTTTGGTTGGGCCACCGTGTTTGCTTATTATATGCTACTGTGTCGTTACAAGTAATTTTGAAGCATACAGCAAAAAAAAAAAAATGAGAAAATGAGAAGAAAAGAAAATTTTGAACTCAGATTAGTTTGTGTCACATCACTGAACCAATGTGCAGAATTGAAACAAGTGAACACGGCGATGTGTAGACTTGGCCAATGTACATACTTAAAGCAAGGGGACGATGTGTAGACTTAGTGTGTGCTGTGAGCAATGTATAGACTTGGTGTCTGAACGTAGGTAAAGATAAGCAATGTATAGACTTGCAAGAGTGAGACGCTGAATGAGACGGTGGATGTAAAAACTTGGGCTGTACAGACTTGCAGTGTGCAATGCATGCGATGTATAGACTTTGCCTTAGAGACGAATGTATAGACTTTAGTGAATGCATTCTAGGCAGACCCTGTATAGACTTGAGAGGCGATGCATTTTAGCGAAACCCTGTACAGACTTGAGAGACGTTGCATGGACGATGTATAGACTTGTTAATGCACTGATGCATGCTGTACAGACTTAACATGAGACGCTGCATTCTAGCCAAAACGCTATACAGACTTTACTTCGTGATGCAGCGTTGTACAGACTTTGCATATGTGAGACACTAGCTGTATAGACTTAGAGTGAAGCATGCAATGTATGGACTTTGAAGACTTGCTAGCATGCGGATGTATAGACTTTAAATGAGAAGCACACGATGCAATGTGTGGACTTGGTGTCTCATGCAGACAGACGAGTGAACAGTCTATGCCATGCTCACAGTTAATGCTCACAGTTAATGCATGTAACAAGTACTGTATGAAGTAAACACATATGACATCAAACATATGAGAGTCATAGTGTTTGTCAGCATCAAAACACAGTATTGTCATCAACAAAACACAATATCCAACAATCTTCAAAACATACTATCCAACAAACATCAAAACACAATATTGTCATCATCAAAACACAATATCTTACAATCTCCCCCCTTTTGATGATGGCAACACTATGAGTCTCAAGAATGAAAGAGATGGAATATTCAGACTAGACTCATCAAAGTATTCTCCCCCTTTGACTTCATCAAAAAGAGAACAATACTTTGATAATCTAGTGATGGCATATGAGACACCCAAAAAACAAATTCAGCAGTTGAGGGCAACACAATATCAGAAGCAATTAAAACAATTCTCCCCCTTAGGGAAACAACTTATGCAGACATGCATATGCTACAAATACTCCCCATTTGACATGACAGAAGGTATATAGCTAATGCAGACAAACAACATAATAAGACACACTTGACCAGAGAATTCTTCCTTTATGATCCATGATGTAAGAGTAAACAACAAGGATGAACTCTGGTTATCCAAAGGCTGCAAGTAAACAGGTTATACTGAGAGTTGTGCCTCACATAAATGAGAACCAATGTCAATCAAAGCACAGTGATAGAGTGCAATAGGATGAACAGATTCAGCAAATAGTGAAAATTGAGATATAGAACTTTTCAGCATGATACCAACTTCATAAAACAGAAATTAAGTTTTAGATTCCTCCATTATAAAAGCTTATGAATCCTTCATTGTCAGATATGGTTTAAGAATGATGTAAACCGAGTTTTTTCAAAAAGAAATGGTACTCATATCTGAACCAACTCTTAATAAAAAAGGAACTACAAGCTCATATAAAATTCTAGCTCAACCAACTTCCATCTTGCTTAGTCTACTTTCCATGACTGCTTCAAGAGAAACATAAGTGAATGCAATTGAATTTTAATTGTTCTTTCAGAATTTGATTTACACTTGTTCATATTTTTCCTTTTTTTTAAGAACAATTTTGGTTTATCAACACCTTTCGACGTGGGGAGACACCTTGATCAGAGGCCAGAATCCCCAGTTACTCAGTGTGACAACCGTATTGCTTCTCCCATTTTAGAGAACAGAGGTAGCATTAAAAGTATCTTTGACATGAGGATACACCTTGATCAGAGGCCTGAATCCCCAGTTACTCAATACAACTATGCCATTACTCTACCATATTCTCACAGTAGTTTCCAATCATCTCTTTAAACATAGTTAACCATGGTACTTCATGACACAATCCTTTGGACAGGTTTCTCAGTAACCACAGTCATTGCTCTGTCCATACTTTTTCTCAGAATAGATTCAGAACAAGTTAGGTGTTTAAGAACAACTACATACACTATATATCTCAGTCAACGTAGACAAGGACTTCAACTTTTCAGATTTCAGATAGTCTTACATGAATTTACATGAAGCATATAGTTAAAGTTTATTAAGAAGTTGAATCAGATATTTTCAAGTTCTTTGAGTCCAAACAAGAGTACATAAGACTTAAACCAATTCCAGTTAACAAATGTTCTTAAGCATGTATAATGGAAGGTTCCTCATTAAAGATGTTTTAACTTTTATGAAGTAGTATTCAGGCTGAAGGTTTACTTCATATCTCGGCTCAGAAATTCAAGTAAGCTGACTGAAATTTCAACAAACAGCATGGATTCTGAAAAATTGCAGCAAAGAATCTGCTCTTGAGCAAAGTAGTTCAGAGTTGAATGGGTAGAGGTGAAGCTTTCCTTCAGCAGATTTAGGAGAGACAGACAGATCCAATAAGATATAAATTCAGATTATGAAAACTTCAAAAGCAGTCAAGAGAGATCATTTGATGATGGAATCACTGACACTACAGATATGACAAGATGAATCAGATAGATGGACAGGAAGAGTTCAGACAAAGACATAACTGAAAAGATTAAGCATGCTCCCCCTAACTATATGCAATGAGTCACTTCCTCCCCCCCCCTTTTTTTTTCAAAATAAGAGATATGCAATGCATTGACTCCCCCTAACTAAAAACACTAAAGACCAGACACAACAATCTGAATTAGAGATCTTCGGTTGACTAGACAAAGGCATTTTGCTCCCCCTATCTATATGCACAGAAAAACACTTGTTTTTGAATTTTTCAAAATAAATCTAGTGCAGTTAACTATACGTATGCAAAAGCATGCAATGTTTGCCATGAAGACTGAACATATGACTATGTGACTCATGCTCATTCAGACTGCCCTATTAAGTGAAATGACCCATGGTACTAGGCGGAGGACTTGGTCTAAAGACCATCTCACACATAGTAAGAACCTCCAGACAGATTTCACCTGCCTTTTGGTAGCTTACCATTTAATATACCATAGTGCTCATGCATGATAGTGCAGTATCATCAGTCCTAAGTGCATCAGAATTTCAGTGAGTGTGAAATGCAAATTCAAGCATTTGATGAACAGCATGAAGTTCACACTTTTTAGAAACAGACAGAACCTGATGTTTTTAGCAATTCTGTATAGATGATCATTTATTTTAACAAGATATGCATACACAGCTCAAAGTACAACCAAGTAAACCCATGAAGCTCAATGCAAGTGTCAATAACAAATAAGGGATCATGTATGCATGAATCATGATATGCAGTTAAAAATAGATTTCTATGGAATTCAATTAACCACATATGAAGAGTGCAAGTATTACCTGAAGAGTGCTTGAATGGGGTTTTATTTTGAGTGCCTTGGTTCATTTCCCCAGCTTATTTTCAATCCAAGGCACACCTGCAAGGCAAAGTTTATTTTGCACAAACAAGTACCCAAGTGGTCTTGGGTCCTGAGTTAACAGTGACACCTTTGGCAGGTGTTTGTTGATTTGTTTTGCTTCTCTTCTTCTTTTTATTTTATGTGCAATAAAGATGATAGGCAAAAATCAAAGATCTCAATCAACCCAAGGACATGTGAACCATGAACCTAGACAACCAGAACAAGCTCTAGCATGTGCATGCTATCTCAATCATCAAACTAAACAAAGGGAATAAAGAAAAACACACGCCGGGGCGTGGAGCAAAAGCAAATAAAAACACACCGCAAGGGTGGAGCAAGCAAAGAGGATAAGAGATATGAGATGGAGAGAAAACGAATGCCCAATACCAAGAAAGAACGTGATCGCCACCAAAGTAGAAACAAGCCAAAGACTTGAAAATACCTTAGAAATAGGTAGATGAAGCACCCGCCCACGGGAGAGAGAAAATCAGGGAAATCTGCAGATCAACGGAATGTAACGGCCGAAAGCCCACGCGTCACTGGGAAGTGACGGTCGCTCGATGAACCGCTATATGAATCTGACGCGCCTGAACAAGACCGTCAAATAACCTACAATAATAGCTTGTGAATTCTTTTAACTCCAACTCTTCCAGCCGGCCAGATTACTTGGCCCTCGTGTGGTGAACCAGTAAACCTGCCAAAGAATGTGAAAACACAAGAAAACAGACCCAAATTAGTCCTTTAAACAATATAGCATCAATTTTTCAATAAACTCAATAGCATGCAAAAGGAAAGGAAAGTACCAGGGAGGTTTTGGTTTTTTAACCCCTCTGGGCGTTTTAAAAAGATAGGAGGATGTTTAGATGATGAAAAACTAGGGAGAACGTGGAAAAAAGAAGAGGGACAATGCTTTTGATGAAAAGGAGATGAGGAAGAACATAATATGTAATGATGAACTTTGAAAACCAATGGAACGAATACTCCCTTCACCGCGAAGCAGATGAACGTGAAAGACAATTCTCCTTGGTCAGATGTGACTCCAGAATGCGGCAGCACTTCGACGCGAACTCCAGATCTTCCTCTCTCGGGCCATGAAGTTAAGGGTGCTATTTATAGACCCTCAAACTCTCCGGTCAAGCAGAGGATAATCCAGCAAGATAAGAGGATAACTCTTAGCAAATCCTTGAAGATAATATCACCAAGAGTCCATAGAAATAAACAGAAGGTTCTGAGGATCAGATTTGGAAGAGAAATCAACAATTCAAGCTCTTATCTCGACCACGGAGTAGCATAGAAAAGGCCTGAACTGCCAGGACTCTCTGTTGGATGTAACGGCTACTCGACAGACAGCCACATGAAAATAACGTGCCATGGAACGTCCGTTACATTCAACCTTATCTCAAAAGAGATAAGATCAATAGGAAGAAGATCAAATAAGTTGGACTCTCGAAGGAAAGTAACGGCCAAGGCTGGACGCGTTGGAATAAATAACGGCTGCACGACAGACCGTTATATTCAACGGATAAGCAAGAGGATAAGCTTTAGAACAAAGGCCTCAAACTTTAGGACTCTTCAATAAGTAACGGTCCAGGGATCATGCGTTATATGGAAGTAACGCCCCCAGGGAGGACCGTTATTAACAATGAGGAAAAAGGTGCAAAGCTTGCTAAGCTCGTCGAATAAAAGGCCACAATAAACCACACTCCAACCAAGGAGAAGACCCAAGAAACAGGCATAAAACTGATCAAGGAGACTCGATGAAGAGTGAACAACTCGGAGCATCATATGGATAAACAAGGAGATGACCCAACTTATTGGTCATAAAACGGGTGTCAACAGATGCCCCTCCTTAACGCCCTCTTTGTAGTGGAGCGAGTGGAGGTGAAGCGGAAATGAAATGGAACATGGAGATGAAGCGGAAATGAAGCGGAGTGAAGCGAAAAAGTGGGCGTTAAGGTAAACGACACCCGTTCTTTACCAACAAGCGATAAGAACTTCTGAAAAACTTCGAACTGATCACAAGGAAAAAGCCAACCAAAGGACGCATGTCTGGAGGAACTAATAACTAAGGAAAGGAAACACGGCTAGCCGCCGGAGGCAACGGAAAGGAAAGAGAACTGACTAAACTCCAGACAGGAATCTTTAGCCAACCAAATCGAGCGACGAGATCAAAGGGAACCTTCTAATTCAGAGTGGAATAATTCTCCTCATTCGAGATCAAGAATACAGCTATTCACCAACATCGAGATACCTTGAACAGATGAAGCACATGAATGCTCAAAAGATGCGTATGATGCATGCTGGGCTAAAGAAAAAGAAATCTTTAAAACGAATGCAAAGAAAGATAAAATATCAAGATACTCGAGAATAATATTGCTAAGCTGGAGAAACCAGGGTCAGGACACCATCTGCAACCACGGCGTGCAAGACAAAACCATCGTCCCCAAATTTTTTCAACCTAACGGCCTATCCAACGATTAGACATGTGAACTTAGATCATCATCATTTTTGTTTAAGGGGAACATCAGATCCTGGAACACACGAATGACCAGCCGGTTCTCGAGATAATATATCATAGATAACATATAGTAATGCATTAATGGATTAAGGGAAAGAGATACAAGACCTGACTTACCTGCCTGACGAACGGCAAAGCGTGTTGTTATTCATAACTTCATTCACAAGAAAGAGGTTAGCCAATAATTGATATGAGTATAAATCAAGGCATAACCATTCATACGTGTTAGAAGCATTAATAATATGTGCCATGGCAGAAAATGTAATCATTTAAACATCAAATAGACTATTTCATTCATCAAGAAACTTGCAAGTTTGTAGCGGTCTACTTAGAGGGCGTCACATAAAGTAACGGCCATGGAAAAATCGTCATAAACTAAGCGGTTCACATTCTCTAATGAAACAGTTCGAATTCATGTAATGGTCCGAATAGTACGCATCAGAGAGTGTAATGGTCAGACGACAGACTGTCACATTTCATGAGCGTTCAAAAAAAAACAAACGGAACAGCCCATGGCCTCATTCAAGCATTCAACACTCAATCGCCCTCAAACGCCCACACACCCCAACCCGAGAAGACCACCGGCGACCACCCACGACCACCGACGAAATGGCCGGCGATGAGCCTCCACCGCCGCTGAAGAAGAGGGAGAGAGGGAAGAAGAAGGCCATCCGACGCCTCCACCGCCGAATAGAACGAGAGGAGGTGCCAAGGCCCGTGGAAGAAGAAACTAGGGCGAGGGGGCCAACAACGGAGGAAAGAGAGGTTCCCATGGCAGAGGAGGACCAAGGGGAAATCCCCATGGATGAGGGAGAGCCCAAGGAACAAGAAAAGAAGAGGAAGAGGGGCCAAGACCGAGAGGTAGGCCGCCCACCCTAATCTTCCAATTTTTAATTTTTATAGTTTTTTATGCGTATGCATGTGGGAATGGGGGTAGAAAACGGGTCTACGAACCCATTAGGATTGATTATAGGCCCTTTTGGCCAAAGTGGGAGAGCCATGGAATGCAAAGGAAAAACGCCCTCTAGCAGGGAATGTGACGGTCCTTCCAGTGACCGTCACACACCTAACGCACCACCGCTGGTGCGTTAGAGACATGTGACGCCCCACTCCAGGGCCGTTACATCCACCAGAGGCTAGAACTATTTTTTAGGTTTTCAATTATTCAGTTTTTGTTTTCATTTTATAAATGCTATGCAAAAATTTTATGATGCAATTGACTAATTCATGATCTAAATGGATGCAGGGAAAAAGACGGACGAGGATCTCCTGGCTTCAGATCCGGGCGGTGTACCAGGCACTACCCGATTACCAGAGAGAGAGATTGGTTGGGATGGGATTCGCCGAGGTGCTGAGCATCGAGGTGACCAGAATGGACACGCCTCTGCTGTACGCCTTGCACGAGAGATGGGATCCGATTAGCAGGGCTTTCATCTTACCGTGGGGTCACAAGATCCCCACGTTGGAAGACATGGCGAGGATTGCCGGGCTGCGAGTCCACGGAGCCGCAGTGACAGGATGGACTTACCAGAACTACCGGGAGATTGCCCAGGAGCTGCTGGGGCTGGATTTGATCAGATCGGGGCAGACGTCATCCCAGCTCTCGAGATCAGTACTACATGAGAGCTTAGGACTGAGAGGAGCAGCGATAGCTGTGGGAGAGTTACCAGAGGAGCATCTGGGTAGAGTGATAGACCAGGTGCGCCCACGGGTGGCGACAGAGGCGGGACCGGAAGGAGATCGCACCCTGAGGCAGGTTCCTGATGCTTTTGTTCGGGAAGCTCCTGTTCGCGACTCGAGTAGATGTGATCAACTACAGGCTGCTGCCGATGATCGAGGATTTGGGCAGAGTTGGAAAGTACGCCTGGGGAGCGACAGTGCTAGCCTTCCTGTTCGAGTCCCTCAGCACAATGGACCGACAGATGATGTTGGGCGGCTTCTCGCCTTTTTTACAGGTAAATGCAATTTAAATGCTTTCCACTATGATTATGCAAATGTTTTTTGCAAATTGTTATGCAGTTGGCTGACTTAACTAAGTGCACTTCTGGAGCTACATGTACCTCCCAGGCATCGGACGGGGCACACTACTCCACGCCGATCGCATCCCGATCGCCAGGCGATGGGTGGACGCGAGGGACCCGGGGTCGATCATTAGATTGACCCGGGCGATCCAGGACGACTTGGATTCCTTCCCGCACACGGCGGTAAGCCCGAACTCAAAATTCTTTTTAAATGATTTAAATGCTTGTATATGCTTCTAAATGATGAACTTATATGCTGATGAATGGGCTATCGTGCTTCTAGGTGAGATGGACCCCGTACAGAGGCGAGAGTTACGAGGGACATCCATGGGTGGAGGCAACCCTCTCGTACCGGGGACGGGACATATGGTTGCATTGCATCCATATCATCGAGCCTCTTCATTATCGGCTCATTCTGAGGACTCGGGGACTACACCAGCCTGAGGTGATTTTCCCACGCCGCAGTGATGACCACCCAGGGAAATCAGCGAAGGGAATCAGCAGCGACATAGACTGGTGCGCCCGAGAAGCAAAGTACGTCCATGACTGGAATAAGCGGAGCAGAGCAGTGAAAGAGCGGGATGAGAGTGATGAGGCGTATTTGAAGGCCTTCGCTCGACTGTATGGGGACCGGGTGTACCGAGGTACCCGACGACCAGTATGCAATTCTAAACTCAAAACTCTGAAATGCCTTTTATAAAAAAAATTATCCTATATGCACTGACTCACATGCTTCTAAAAATGCAGCTAGACCCTGAGGGAATGATAGCCGAGCTCGAGGGGCAACTCCACGCCACCGTCCAGCAGCGGGACGAGTACCAGACTGCCTTGGAGCTCCTGGTAAGATTCTCAGAACCTTGGATTTAAAATGATTATGCTTTATGATGCTAATGATGCAAATGCGATTGACTGACCATGACTTCAAAATGCAGCGGGCCGAGAGAGCCCAAAGAGCGGGACCGGATGCCCCATCGTCATCCTCACAGCCTGCCGGAGGCAGGGCTGAGCGAGACGCCGAGTTTGCTCGAGCAGTTGCTCGGGCCGAGGAGGAGGAGGCCACCCTCGTGGAGCGGGTAAGATGCTAAATGCTATACTCAAATGCTTATGCTTTTATGCAATTTAGATGCTTATGTGACTAACTAGGTGAAATGTGAACTACAGGCGAGAGAGATAGCAGTAGCAGCGGCCGAGGCAAGGCTGGATCGAACGGAGGCAGAGCGTCTCCAGGCAGAGATAGAGAGGAGCCGGGTTGAGACTGAGTGAGCCCGAGCAGAGACAGAGCTTGTGCGGGTAGAGATGGCCCGATTGAGAGCGGAGACCCCGCGACGTCCGGATGATGCATAGGTGAAGCGACTTAGGGCTGATGCTGTGCGCCTAAGAGGTGAGCGAGACCAACTCCGAGTGCAGACTTTCGAGATGAAGGGCGCGATCGGGGCCTTGAAGGATGCACTCCGTCTCCTAGGGAAGAAGTCGGGGACGAGCAGTCGGAGCCAGAGCGCGGCCCCTAGCAGCGGGTTTCAAAGGTACTTCACTAGTTCTTCCGGCCATCGGAGGAACGAGGAGGCGGACCAGAGACGACAGCAGGAGGGAGAGCACAGTGCCATGGGACCATCAGCCAGGCAGCCGGAGGGCACAGGGGATAGTGACGGTGGCCCGGGAGACAAGCCAGCCGAGTGATGCATTTTTTTTCTTTTGTTTTTTTACTTGTACATGACTTATATGAAATGAAAATGAGAATGAAAAGTTCTTTTTGGTTTTTTGTTTGTGAATGCGTGAATGAATGTATGCGTATATGAATGTAAACAGATGAGCATGAATGAAGGCAAGAATGAATGTGAGAATGTGTGATTGGTAATGCAGGAAATGTATGTGGATGCGCTAAAGAACGGATTTAAAGAGCGGATGAAATGTGAACGATGGGGATGAGGTAATGTGTGGATGTACAGGATGAACAGAATGGGAAGCCTGTAGGACCGCCAGGTCTACACGGAGGCAGATAGAAATAGCATAAGTCACAGCAGCAGACAATGTAACGGTCTATACCCAGACCGTCAGGACCAAGTAACGCATCGGGTGGAGGCCGTTAGAAAGGACAATGCCCAACATTGCAGAACTGAGTAGCAGGAAAAGTAACGGCTCAGAGATGGTGCGTTATATACAAGTAACGGCCAAATGCTAGACCGTTAGAGATGGCAGAGCAATGTTGAACTATGAATGTACTGACTGTACTCAGTGTGTATAGACCTTGCCCAAGCGATGTGTAGACTTCGAGTGCAGACGTCCAGATGATGTATAGACTTCATGCACACAGCAGCAAGGATGTATGGACTTGGACAAGGGATGTACATACTTGGGGCTTGTGCTCACGTTGGGCAATGTATAGACTTAAATCAAGAATGTACAGACTTGAAGCGGTGTGGACGTATAGACATGGGATGAAGACTGTTCAGACTTGGAGAGTGTATGGACTTGGATGAAGAATGTACAGACTTGAACGACGTGTAGACTTTGGACGAAGGCTGTACAGACTTGGGGGAAGGTATGGGAATGTATAGACTTCAACAAATGTATGGACTTCAACGAATGTATAGACTTGCACCTGATGTATGGACTTCAAAGTGAATGGAATGTATAGACTTCAACAAGTGTGGGACGTATAGACTTCAAAGAATGGGATGTATAGACTTCAAAGAATGTGGGATGTATAGACTTGGGTGAAGATGTGGAATGTATAGACTTGGCAACGATGGTGAAGAATGTATAGACTTCGAAAGTGATGTATGAACTTGAAGCTGATGTAAAGAGTTGAAGCTGATGTATGGACTTGAAGCTGATGTACAGACTTCAACAAATGTACAGACTTCATCAACGGTGTATGGACTTTAAAAGTGTATGGACTTGAACGAATGTACAGACTTCAACATGATAAATGAATGCAGACTGGGATGATGAAGGGGATGTACAGACTTAACCAAATATGCAAGAAATGTGACGGTTCAGGCGTAGTGCGTCAGAGGCAGATAACGGCCATGAGTAAGACCGTTGAGAATGATTGACCAAGCAGAGGCCAAAACTGATCAGCAGAGAATGTAACGGCTTAGAGAGAACGCGTCACAAGGATATAACGGTCTAATTCTAGACCGTTAAGCTTGACAGAACAGGTTTGATCAAATTAAACCCACAGAAAATGTGACGGCCCAGCTATGGCGCATCAGAGGAAAGTAACAGTCTAGCGACAGAGCGTTAGATAATGAATTGTACTCCGAGACGGATTGAGCCGCAAGGGGCAAAACTCGAGATAGGAAGTGTCAAATCCATTCTAGACTCCTCCCAGACTTAAGATAAAGCCTTCCAATCCGAATCTTATCTCTTTAAAGCCGAAACGAAACCTTTAAAACTTGGAAACTTAGCCAAAATCGCATCTTTCTGAATTCTCTGCTAGAAGGCTGAAAAACCCCTCCTAAGGGTAGGACATAAGATGAAGAGAAGCTTCGAGGTGATAGCCATGGAGGAGAGAGTCTACGCCGGACCCAAAGCTGCAAGAAAGGAGTACGGAGAGCTACAAAGGATGACCTCAATTCCCAAGCACCTAAGCTCCAATGCTCAAAGAGTGGTAAGCTTCCATGACCTAACGAAGTTCAGAAATTCCTGCACTTCATCTTCTTCCTCATGATCTTCTTCTTTTCTTAGCCCCTCCCCAGTCCAAGATGCTATTCTAATCTGAAGTGGGTGGCTCCCATGGTGAAGGCACTCCCTTTAGAGGTTACATCGATTCTCAAACCATGGCACCTCCAACCTCTCTTGGTTTTAGGCAAGAATTTCCAGAAATTGACATTAGATTGGCCTAGTATTTCAGCCATCATAGAGTTGTGGCATCCACAAACACACAAATTCATCTTCCCTTCCTTCAAAGCAACAGTCCTATTGGAGGAGGTAGAAACCTACCTAGCCCTTCCTAAGACTAAGGTGGGGGATGAAGACCGAGTTTGCTACACGATTGAGCCTATCGACCCGTCCTTAATTTTGAGTGATTTCATCCATAATCCAAAGGACGTGAGGACCATGATCAGCCCACACCACATTCACTTGATACCCTTAGCACAGTGGATAGTCTCTCATTGTAAAAACAAGTGGGAGAGACACGAAGTAATAGCCAAGGCGGTGGCGGTTTGCTTTTGTGGAGTCTTCCTTTTCACTACAACCGACCACCTTTTAGATACCCAAAATCTCAGCATTATTAGTGGGTTGTAGCGGGGAATGTCTATCTCTCAAGCGATCCTCTCATACCTCTATGAAGGACTCAGCTCGGCTTGCTTAGGAGGACCTTTGTTCGGCTCCATGATACTCCTTGAGTGTTGGATGGGAGTAAGAATCAAATTCCAACCAAAGGAAGATATTAGTTCTGCTAGCCGGATCTTCGGGAGCCACCCTCTCTTCTTCATTGGAGGGGCATCTGGATTTTCTTCACAGGTTGAATGTAAGACGGCAGACAAGAAAACTCGAGATGAATGGCGCCTCTTCTTCAACATCCTTCCAATGGACAAATTCATCATGCGACCAAGGATCCTTCGGAGCATTCTTCTTAGAATACCGCGGCGTCAAGGCCTGGACCTCCAGCTAGTGGGAAATACTACCATGGCGATCTACAACCCACACCGGTGCCATCTTCAGATCGGGCTTCCTCGAACCAAAGTTTCTGCATTATCACACTACCCTCCCCTTCTACCTAGGAAGATGGGGACTGAGGAAGATGAAAGAGTAGTACGGAACGCGTTGATCATGTGGGAGATCAGCAAGGTGCGTCCGTGGCAAGAAGAAGTTGAAGAGAATGACGAAGCACGTCGTGACTACGTGAAAGAGCTAAGGAAGATCCGCCCCCTTGCGGATAAGAAACTGAATGTAATTTGATTTCTTTTTATGAATGATGTGACTTGACAATCAGAATATCAATCTCATGTTTTATTAAGTTCACTTGAATAAGATGGGATTGCCTCAGTTGAATGGACATGAATTTGTGGCTTGATTTGGTTAGAACGACCAGCAGAACCGAGCTTCTGGAGAATGTAACGGATATAAGCAGGGCCGTTACAAGAGATAACGGTGGGGAGATAGGCCGTTATAGTGTATGCTCTGAGAACTAAATCCTCTGGAGGAAGTAACGGTCCAACGATGGACCGTTAGGAGTAGTAACGGTCGTGCCCTAGGCCGTTAGAGAGAGAGCTGCTGAGAGAGTCAAAGTGAAGGCCTGAAGAGATGTAACGGGCTAGCATGGGCCGTTAAACGAATGTGACGGCCTGCACCTGGCGCGTCACAGCTTTGAACCTGCATAGTTGTGAGATTTCAGCTTTGTTCTTGGTCCTGCGTTCTGCACATACTTAAACATGGAGCAAGTTAGATCTGTTCTTTGACTGAACCCCTTGCCTCGAAGCGAGTTAGATAATGACCGTTTCTTGATATTTGGTCAAGGGGTGGAGCCTTATTAAATAGGCGAGAAAAAACATAATAGAAATAGTGCGATGCATGCGATGCATATGATGGTATTTTTGATTTTGGAAAATATATTCGAATTTTTTGTGTGTTTTGGAAATATTTGATGTTTTTGGATTTTCAAAATATGTGGTTTTTTTGGATTTTTGAAATATATATGATGTTTTTGAATTTTTGAAATATATGTTGTTTTTGGATTTTGAAATATATATGATGTTTTTAGATTTTGAAATATATGTTGTTTTTTGGATTTTGAAAACCAGCGCTTTCCCTTGGCAACGCGAGCCCTCCGCATCGTATTGAGAGTCCCGAGGTTGGTGTGCAATGAGGTGACAACCCCTGACCAAGGCCCAGATTTTAATGATGGTGCTTTTACCAGGGCCATACCCAGGGTACTAGTTTCAATCCTGAAAAAGGAAAATAGAACACGGGGGTAAGCTTAGGCCAGACTTAGAAGTTTTTAGGACTTGAGTTCCTCTCCAGACAACCCATTAGAAATTTGGTCTGTTGTGCCGGAGCTTTGTGTCCGTCATCGAACCTTAGTCCACTCTAGGCATGCGTGCGACCGGGCTCATTCGTCCCGCGGGGAACTGTACTGCCACTCTTGTCATGCCTAGATTTCTTTTTCTTTCTTGCTTTTGAATCATATTCAATAGACCTTCGAGATGATACTTTTGATTTTTGTCGTAGAGATTAATCCTTTGCTTTCTTTTTCTTGCTCTTTTGCTTGTGGCGTTAGGTCATAATGGACTGCCCCTATTTGAGACCTCCTCTCGTCAAGGTGCCTGGATTGGTTGCCGCGTCCTTATTTACTTCTTGCCCCTGGATTCAGCCGATGGAAGGGACGAACAGGGACTTCAACTTTCACCCAAAGCATGGCCAAGGAGAAACGGTGTCTTTTAAAGCGGGAAACCTGACCAGGGATGTCGTGTAGTGTGTGATTGCCTTTACTCGGGACCCTTTTTTTTTAGAGAAATAGGAGGAACATCTTGTTGCCCGGGGTGGCACTGATTAGACTCTAAGGAAAGAACCGCTTAAGGTACAACCCATTCCACGGGTGAGAGAGCTCCTCACCTTCCGCATTTACTAAACGATAAGCATTCCCTGGATAAGCTTCTTTTACGACAAACGGCCCTTCCCAGTTAGGTTGCAATTTAGACCTAGGACCTGCAGACCGAACGAATTTACGTTTCAAAACCATATCACCTGTTTGAAATTTACGTTCGATTACCTTCTTTTGAAAATAACGAGAAACTCTCTTTTGATAAACGGATACATGATCGGCCGCGTTCATCCTCTTCTCATCTAAGAGTTCCAACTGGACAAGCAACGCCTCTCAACGTTCATCGAGATTAAGTTCTTTATCGAGCTGCACTCTAAGGGAAGGGATCAAGATCTCATATGGGAGCACCGCCTCTATCCTATACGTAAGAGCATAGGGAGTTTGTCCCGTAGGAGTACGGACGGAGGTGCGGTAAGCTCACAGAGCTTCCACTAATTTTTCTGGCCAATCGGAAAACTTACGAGATTCGCATATTTTCTTGATGATTTTAAGAAGGGTTTTATTAGTGGCCTCGGCTTGATCGTTGCCTTGTGGATAATATGGAGATGAATGATGTAATGCAATGTTGAACTTCTTACATAGGTCCTTGAGCTCTTGAGATACAAACTGGGGTCCGTTGTCGGTGATGATGCTGCTTGGTACTCCGAACCACGAGATGATATTCTTCATGATAAAGCGGCACACCGTTGAAGCTTTGATCTCTGCGTATGCCTCGGCTTCGGCCCATTTGGTGAAGTACTCAGTGGCGGTAAGGATAAAGGATTTCTGCTTGATCTGAGAATTAGGATCACCTAGCGGGCCGACAACGTCGAAAGCCCACATAGAGAATGGTCAAGGAGCAGAGAGAGGGTGGAGAGATAAAGCTGGAGCATGGATTTTATCAACGTGGAGTTGGCACTTAAGACACCTCCGGACATAGAGGGAGCAATCTTCCTCTAGAGTGGGCCAGTAGTAGCCCTGCCTAAGGATTTTCTTCGCTAGAGCTTGGCCATTGACATGACCTCCACACTCACTAGAATGGGCCGCTTCAGCCACTTTCCAAGCCTCATTATCATCCAAGCATCTCATGAGCATTCCATTAGTAGCGCGCCTGTACAGTACTCCTGCAACAATGGTGTACCTTGCGGCGGCTCTTCTTATTGACTTGCGCTGCTCGACGTTTGCCCCTTCTGGGAATGATCCTTCTTTGCAAAACAACTCGATTTCGTGATACCAAGGCAATTCTTCTTCGTCCAGAATCTCTTCTAGCTCCATTAGAGATACTTCCTTGAGATCTTCCTTCTCAGCCCTCGCCTCTACAGCTTTCCTAAGGTTGATGAACTAAGGGTCCTGAAGAGAGGGCGCGTCCAATCTCTGAACGATGATAGTCTCAGTGTTCCGACTGAGAGGAAAAGATAGAGAGGAAGCAAGAGATGCTAGAGCGTCGGCTAGAATGTTCTGAGAACGAGGAGTATGGATATAGATCAGCTTACGGAATTTCCTAGCCAGGAGCGTGACCAAATCTTGATAAGGCTTGAGCTTGGGGTCACGAGTGCGGTAAGTAGACAGAACTTGCCGTAGGACGAGCTGAGAGTCTCCTATGATATTCAAGTACCGCGCGCCTAGGAGATAGGCGTGCTTCAATCCAGCCAGGAGAGCCTCGTACTCAGCGATATTGTTGGTAGCAGGAAATCGAAGTTGATAAGCAAAGGGAATAGTTACTCCTTCGGGAGTAAGCAGAACAGCGCCGATCCCTCAGCCTTGAGAATTGAGTGCACCATCGAAGTGCAGAGACCAGAAGGGATGGTGAGAGAGAACTGAGAGATGCTCATCAGGGAAATCGTCCTGAATAGAATCAGTGTGAGGAATAGGAAGATGGGCAAGATGCTCAGCGATGGCGTATCCTTTGACCGCCTTCTGAACGACAAATGTGATCTCGAATTGAGAGAGGAAGCTCTGCCAGCGAGCTAACCTACTAGAAAGGACGAGCTTTTCTAAGAGATAGCGAATCGGGTCCATTCTAGAGATCAACCTAAATGGGTGGGCAAGAAAATAGTGTTTAAGCTTCTGAGCTACCCACACTAAGGCGACACAAGTCTTCTCCATAGCAGTGTATCTGGACTCATCTGGGTTAAATAATCGAGAGAGGTAATAAGCAGCCCGCTCTTTCCCTTCATCGTCTACTTGTGCTAATACCGCCCCTAGGGAGTCTTCAATAACCGAGATGTATAGGATTAGGGGTTTCCCAGGGACAGGGGGTTGCAAAACCGGGGGATTGGATAGATATTCCTTTAAGTCCTCGTAGGCCTTTTGACAATCTTCATTCCATTCAAACTTAACCCCTGCCTTAAGCAATTCATAAAATGGACGGCACCTTTGAGAATGTTGGGATATGAATCTTCTAATGAATTGCAATCGACCGATCAATCCTCGAAGTTCCGTAATGTTTTTAGGCGGAGGCATGTCCATGACAGCCTGTGCTTTGTTAGGATCAATCTAGATCCCCCGTTTGCTCACTATGAAACCTAACAGCTTCCCTGAAGAGACTCCGAATACACACTTCTTCGGATTCATCTTAAGCTTGTACTCCCTGGCTCTTTACAGCACCTTAGCCAGAATAGAGGGGTGTTCTTCTTTGGTTCTTGACTTCACCAAAATGTCATCCACGTAAGCTTCCATATAGATATGCATCATGTCGTGGAAGATGGCCATCATTGCCCTTTGATAGGTGGCACCTGCATTCTTCAGACCGAATGGCATAACCACATAACAATATGTGCCCCAGGGCATGGTGAAGGAGGTTTTCTCTTGATCTTCTGGAGCGAGACGGATTTGATTGTATCCTGAGTAACCATCCATGAATGACAATGATTCGTACCCGGCGGTACTATCGACCAAGACATCAATGTGAGGCAGCGGGAAATCATCCTTGGGACATGCTTTATTAAGATCCCTGAAATCGATGCAAATACACACCTTTCCATCCTTCTTGATGACATGGACTATGTTTGCCACCCACTGAGGATATAGAACAACTCTAATGAATCTGGCCTTATATAACTTGTCAACTTCTTCTTTAATCCTTAAGGCCATGTAGGGGTAAAATCTCCTTGACCGTTGTTTCACAGGTGTTGCCCCTGGTTTAAGCACGAGTCGATGTTCCACTAAAGAGGGGTCAAGACCTGGCATGTCCTCATAAGACCAGGCGAAGGAATCGCTATACTCCCTTAGAACCTTGATCAAATCTTCTTCTACTTGTGGAGGGAGATTAGCAGCAATGAGGATGGGCATGGGGTCTTCTTCAGTTCCCAGATTGATTTCTTTCGTAGGTTCATCCACTGCTGACGACGGCTCGTCGAATTTCTTAAGTCCTTGCGCATACAGATCAGCAGTGTCATCTACGTCGCTGTCCTCATTAACCGGATCTTTTTCATCCAGGATTTCATAGACGCCGAGTCCGTCATCGCCCCACGCCCCTTCTATTTCTTCTTCATCTTCAATCATAATTGCCGTAGCAACAAATTCTGGACATTTCAAAAGGGCATGACAACGTTGAGCTAGGTCTTGCAAGAACCTATCAGGAACAGATTTGGGAGGACGCGCCAGTGGGTGTGGCTCAGAGGAGAAAGGGTTGGACGACCTAGAACAAGACCCTACTTCTTTAGATCTAACTAATTCTACTTCCCTAGACTCGATAGACCCTAATCCTAACCTAGGAGAAAGGATACCTAGTGGAAGGGAAGGAGCAGGGGACTCGTGCCCCTGGGATGAGGATGGAGACAGGGTAGCATAATCTTCCACTGAAATCTCCGTTTCGAATTTGACGTTTTTTTTTTGAGATCAGTAGAGACTACACAGCAAGATGAAGGAGGCGAGAGCTGCATAGGAAATAGCTCGGGGAAGATGCAGTCAAAGAAGGGATCGGAAGATGAGAACCACATCTCGTGGAGTTGGGCGTTAGGAGGAGGAGGAGTGAATAGAGTGGATAGATCAATGGGCGGGCAATGCCCGCAAGCACAAGGAATAAATAGAATTTCGGGCGGATCAACGAAGGATGGTTTTACCATGATAGGAGGAAAACGAGGTAAGAACTCCCATTGCTGGTGGAGAGATTGAAAGCGGGAGGGAGACCAAGAATAGATAATCGGCGAGCTCCCCTCCTCCCGTGGATCATCGACTGGCCGCTTCTTCGGCCTCCATTGCACGAGCCAAGCCTCTTGCTTCTTCTGGTAGTCTTCTTCATGAAACAATCCCTGAAGGGCTTGACCATAATCAAGCATATCATCTTCTGGCCTCTTCAATGCTAGCGGTGGACTGGCAATCGGACATACTATATTTCTCCCTGACGGAGCTAGCTGCAGAGCTAATGTGCCGGGCTGGAGAGGCCCTCGAACAAAGTGTTGACGGTAGTCCCAGGTGAGTGGCCCAGAATCACCCATCATAGATAATGTGGTTTCTTTGTAGCCAAGACCTCTCCTTCCCATCTTTCTCCCCTTGGGTATGGGCTTGGTCATTCCTTGTAATTGTGCACCGAGGCCTCTCCCCGGTTGGTAGCCCAATTTCAGTATAATGTTCCAGCCTTTTGAGTCTTGGATCTGGGGCTTCATCTTGATGTCAACTGGAGTAGTGATGGGCCTAGGAGGTGTATAAGCCCAAGGGAAGTTCAAATCCAGCACTGATATGACGGGCCAGCTGCTTGGCCAAAGTGTAGGAAGAATCTGTTCTGAAATGGCCTTAACCGATTGAACCATGGACAAACTCTTGACTTTGACGACCCTCCCTTGGAAAGGGAATTTGACGCACTGATGTGCGGTGGAGGGTACGGCACCGAGTGTATCAATCCATGGATGACCCAAGATCGCCTTAAACATGGGGTCAATGTCCAGCACATAGAACTCCACGGGCATAGTAAGGGGCCCGAGCTCCGCTTGAATAGTGACTACCCCGTGGCATGCTCTCCTAGAGTTGTCATATGCTGCTATAGTGGTGGGGGTAGGTCGTAACAATTCTTCTGATATATTGCAAGCTCGGAGAGTACTGAGTGGGCATACATTAATTGAAGCCCCTGTGTCAACCAGTGCTGCCTCAATGCTGACTTTATTCAGAATAATTGTAATGCAGAGCGGCATCTGCCGAGCTTCTGGAGGTGCTAGCTCGGTTTCTGAGAATGTAATTGCCGGCCCTTTAGAAATAGTTGCCAGTGCTGTTGGTAAGCTGTCAACTGCCATGTCCTCGCTAACCATCACCTTCTGTAGGAAATCCCTGAGAGTGTCCTGGTGCAGGGTGGACCTTTTGATAAGTTCCAGAACTGATATTTTGGCGGGCACTCGGTCCAGATGATGTAGTAAGTCATACTGAGTTCCTAGTAGAGGTTCGGCTTCTTCTTGTTCGGCCGTTGGTTGAGAGGACTGGGGATTGGAGGTGGTGGGGTAATTCGATGGAACAACTTCCCACTTCTTAGGGCGCAATTTGCCGCGGCGTCGGGAGATGATATTATTGGCCCGGTAGGGTGGATGAGTGGACTAGACTGCGTAGGAGAGGTGATTTGGTGGTAGGTAATGTTGGGGTTAACAAGAGATGGTGGCCGGATGAGTGGCGTGGGATGAGCGGAAGGTGGGGTGATGATGGGGGATGGTGCGGATGGTGGGGGGACGAGTGTAGGCAGGGTGACGGGCGGAGGATTGGATGAGGGGATGGTTATGACCGTAGCGGGGGTAACTAATGGTGGGTATGATGGCGCTGTGGGTGGTGGTGGATTTCCTGGTGCGGGTGTGAATGGAAGGACAAGCGGAGAGGGTGTTGGGTGTGTAGGGAGAATAAATGAAGGAGTGAGGGGGTTGCGGTGGTTATAGTGGAGGGCCATTACTTGTGGTGCAGTGCCATCATCATCAAAAGACCACTCGGCATTAGGATGCGGGGGTTGGACTACATTGACTTGTGCCGGCGCCGGCGGCTGAGGTTGTGGAGCGGGTGGATGGTTTGGCATCAGATTTTGATGGATCCCCCGATCCTGAACCTGCTGTGGTTGCTGCTGTTGTGGCGGCTGCTGCGGCTGCGGTGCTTGATGCTGCTGCACTTGCTGCCTCTGCGGCTGCCTTCTCTTTTCTTTAATCTCAACAATGGCCCTGTGCATTTTGGCCCAATCTATCCTCTGTCCTTCATGAAGATCATATACTAGGTCCCGAAATTGAAAACATCCTTCAATGGTATGTCCCGGTTGCCTTTGGAACATACAATACTTCATCTGATCAATGGCCGGATTCCAGTTGGGCCGTTCCGGAGGAAGCTGTATAGCATTAACCGACATAAGAGCCGAGAAAATATTCGTGAGGGTTTCTGGCAGTGGAGGATATTGTGCCCTCCTGGGAGCCGGGCGTTTGTTGTTTGGGTTGTTGTTATAGCCGTTGGGTGGAGGGACGTTGTGGTATTGTGGGGGTGGTGGTGGTTGCTGTGGTGCGGCAAAGGTGTTTTGTGGGATGGTGAAGGTGGGCGGAGGGTTTTGCAGAGTGATTTGGAAGTTCTGTGGAGCGGGATTTTGTGGAGTGCGGGGGTTTTGAGGGAAGCGGAAAGGTGCATTTTGGAATGGGAAAGCAACGACTTAAACTTGCTCATTCGTTTGGACCCCCTCGGTAACCGGCCCTTGTGGCTTTTTATGGTACTTGGGCTTTTGGTTTTCGAACAGAGAATGGATAAGGGAGTCCTTGAACTGAGTCTGAATAAAGTGCGCCTGGCTATATAGTTGGTGCATGTTGGCTATGTCGTTCATTGCCAGGATGTTTCGGAAGGTTGGAGTAGCATGTGAAATAAGTAGCTTGACCTTCTCTTCCTCCGGAATATGGCCGGGCACTCTAGCGGCCATCTGCCTCCACCTATCTGCATAAGTGGCGAACTCCTCATCTGTTTTCATCTTTTCGGCCACCAGATCTATAAAAGAATATTCCGGGCCGACCCGGTCTTGAAACCGCTGAATAAACTTGTCTTTTACTACCTTAAAGCTCTCAGCTTCTTCCAATGGCAGAGAATAAAACCATTCCAGTGCAACACCATCCAATGATCGGCGGAATAAATATGCCATAAGACTATCATCATATTGGAATTGGGCCGATTCATATAAGAAATCCCTCACGTGAATAAAGGGATTGCCGTTCCCGTCATATTTTCTATAATTGGGGAGCTCAGACTGGGGAGGGAACCGGATGTTCTGGAAACTAGGAACAGGAACATCGGCCAAGGATTGTGGGCCAACCCGCTTATGGAGGAAGTCGAGTTGTTGTTGCATGGAGGCCCATTTATCAAGTAATTCCTGCTCTCTGGATGGAGCAGGGGTAGCAAGAGATGATGCTTGAAGTTAAGGAGCAGAGGGGTGAATTGTAGTAGGAGGTGGGAGCCCATAAGAAGGAGCCGAAGGATAAGCGGCCGATGTAGGGGGTCCATAAGAAGGATATTGGGCCTGAGATTGACCCGGATTGGAGTGGGCTTGGACCAGCCCTAACTGAGGGTGCAGAAAATCGGAGGGACCCAGCAGGACTTGTGGAACCAGTGGGCTAGACAAGTGATGATCCATCTGCGTGAAAGAAGGGATAGGAGACTTCCCTTTGTCAAAAGATTGCTGGGCCGAAGCGGAAGATTGGCCCGTCTCCATGCCGGTGAATGTGATGGTCCGAGGTTGGACCGGAGTGAGATTAATTGGAGTGGGCTGAATGAGAGGATTGGATTGACCCTGCATAATCGTGGGAGGGGAGATATTGGATCCTTGCATGGCCTGATAGACAGTTTGGAGTTGGGCCGGATCCAATTGGGCCATCATCTGGAGAATGGAGCCCGCAGAGGGAGTAGAGAAGGAAGGGGTAGCCTGACCACCTTCCATGGAGGTAGAGGATGGAAGAGGGGCCGTCCCCTCTCCAGAAGAGAACTAGGTAACCCTAGCAGGGTTTTCAAGAAGCCCTTGAGGAAGAGAATCCTCTTGGGGACGGGGAGGATTGAAAGAAGCCATGGTGGATTCGAAGAGCGGATTTGAGTAGCACTTGGAGAATGAGTCGACCCTAGGAGGTGCTTCCAACTGACGAAAACAACTCCACATGCAATGAACAACCTTAGCAAGATGAAAACAACACAACACAAACACACAATGAGCAACCAAACTGAGATGATTTATCACAAAGATGTAAGTAGCAAGATATGAAGACACTCTAAGTCAACCAAGTTGTTTAATATGATGCTTCAAGATTCTTATGATTTCTCCTTTGGAACTTTAGTGGATGGATTAATATGAGCTCTCAACAATAGGTTCCTGACGGGAGATGGATGTAAAGCTTGGTTTGACACTAAGTGTGACCACTCCTTCACTTATGCAACCCTAGACACGGGGTGGAAAAGCTACAACCGGCCCGGTGTCCGTGTGGGAATCCACGGCTCGCGGGGACTTATGGAGGTCCCTGGTGTGATTTCCTAGTCGGCCCCAAGGAATATGGAGACGAGAGGTCCGCACACCAAGGTAGGAAAATGCAATATAATGTATGAATGTATGAATGAACCTATGTGCACCGGAGTGCATGCAAAATCTAGCTTAGAATCTAGCAAAAAACTATGCACACAATGATGTAAATATGTAGAACAATCAGGGAGGAAGTCAGATATCACCCAAGCAAGGAAATCACAGCAGAAACTGCAGAAAGTAATGCACCATGGGATGCGTACCTGTATGGAGTATAACGGTCTATAGACTATGCGTCAGAAGATAATAACGGTCGAGGACCAGACCGCCAGAAGTAATATAACGCAGAGCACCAAGACCGTCGGATGAGCCAGAGAGCCAAAAACAACCAGAAATAAAAGAGAAATCCGTGAAAAGCCCGCACACAGGATTAGGCGTATAACGGTCCAACGCCCCTGCGTCAGAGTGGAGTAACGCAGGGATAGAGGGCCATCAGAACACCCAGAAAACCAGAAATAAGATGAAGTAAGAGGGAGATCCGAGGGCAATCAAACAAGGGAATGATGGCAGGTTTAAACAGAGATCAAGACACGATTGGCACAAGTTGTCCCACCATGATCGCCAAAAAATTATCTGTTGATTTGTTTTGCTTCTCTTATTCTTTTTGTTTTATGTGCAATAAAGATGATAGGCAAAAATCAAAGATCTCAATCAACCCAAGGACATGTGAACCATGAACCTAGGCAACCAGAACAAGCTCTAGCATGGGCATGCTATCTCAATCATCAAACTAAACAAAGGGAATAAAGAAAAACACACGCCGGGGCGTGGAGCAAAAGCAAATAAAAACACACCGCAAGGGTGGAGCAAGCAAAGAGGATAAGAGATATGAGATGGAGAGAAAACGAATGCCCAATACCAAGAAAGAACGTGATGGCCACCAAAGTAGAAACAAGCCAAAGACTTGAAAATACCTTGGAAATAGGTGGATGAAGCACCCGCCCATGGGAGAGAGAAAATCAGGGAAATCTGCAGATCAACGGAATGTAACGGCCGAAAGCCCACGCGTCACTAGGAAGTGACGGTCGCTCGATGAACCGCTATATGAATCTGACGCGCCTGAACAAGACCATCAAATAACCTACAGTAATAGCTTGTGAATTCTTTTAACTCCAACTCTTCCAGCCGGCCAGATTACTTGGGCCTCGTGTGGTGAACCAGTAAACTTGCCAAAGAATGTGAAAACACAAGAAAACAGACCCAAATTAGCCCTTTAAACAATATAGCATCAATTCTTCAATAAACTCAATAGCATGCAAAAGGAAAGGAAAGTACCGGGGAGGTTTTGGTTTTTTAACCCCTCTGGGCGTTTTAAAAAGATAGGAGGATGTTTAGATGATGAAAAACTAGGGAGAACATGGAAAAAAGAAGAGGGACAATGCTTTTGATGAAAAGGAGATGAGGAAGAACACAATATGTAATGATGAACTTTGAAAACCAATGGAACGAATACTCCCTTCACCGTGAAGCAGATGAACGTGAAAGACAATTCTCCTTGGTCAGATGTGACTCCAGAATGCGGCAGCACTTCGACGCGAACTCCAGATCTTCCTCTCTCGGGCCATGAAGTTAAGGGTGCTATTTATAGACCCTCAAACTCTCCGGTCAAGCAGAGGATAATCCAGCAAGATAAGAGGATAACTCTTAGCAAATCCTTGAAGATAATATCACCAAGAGTCCATAGAAATAAACAGAAGGTTCTGAGGATCAGATTTGGAAGAGAAATCAACAATTCAAGCTCTTATCTCGACCACGGAGTAGCATAGAAAAGGCCTGAACTGCCAGGACTCTCTGTTGGATGTAACGGCTACTCGACAGACCGCCACATGAAAATAACGTGCCATGGAATGTCCGTTACATTCAACCTTATCTCAAAAGAGATAAGATCAATAGGAAGAAGATCAAATAAGTTGGACTCTCGAAGGAAAGTAACGGCCAAGGCTGGACGCGTTGGAATAAATAACGGCTGCACGACAGACCGTTATATTCAACGGATAAGCAAGAGGATAAGCTTTAGAACAAAGGCCTCAAACTTTAGGACTCTTCAATAAGTAACGGTCCAGGGATCATGCGTTATATGGAAGTAACGCCCCCAGGGAGGACCGTTATTAACAATGAGGAAAAAGGTGCAAAGCTTGCTAAGCTCGTCGAATAAAAGGCCACAATAAACCACACTCCAACCAAGGAGAAGACCCAAGAAACAGGCTTAAAACTGATCAAGGAGACTCGATGAAGAGTGAACAACTCGGAGCATCATATGGATAAACAAGGAGATGACCCAACTTATTGGTCATAAAACGGGTGTCAACAGTGTTCTAAACAACTTTTTAGCATGCAGGTCATCAGATCTCATCAAGTAGCAATTATTCATTGAATGACCTAATGTACCACAATAATAGCAAGATGCAGCAGATTTCAGATTTGATTTATGCACATTCTTATTAGCATGAATTCTATGTGCATATGCATGAAAATTTTTGTTAACAGAATTAAAATTCTGTTTACCAAAATGAGCCAGCCAACAGTCAGCAGCTCTATGGCCTGGCTTCTCACAGTTATAGCATGAAATTTTCACAAATAGTTTTGCAGGGAATTTGACAAAATGGGGGTTAACAGAATTCTTTTGAACATACTAACAGTCCTTGACTGTATGCCCATTTTTCCCACATTCTAAGCATATGATTTGCTTACTTTTAAAACCATTTTTACTCCAAGTGGATCTAAACCAGCACTCAGCAGCCCTGTGCCAAGGCTTATTGTAGTTGAAGCACACAATGTGCTGACTAGAATTATGTTTAGATCCATATGGACCATGAAAATGAATGTAAGACCTGGCATGCAGTTTATTGTCTTCTTTCAGGATAAAACATTCACTCATGAGATGACCATGCTTCCCACAATAATAACATGAAGCATCAGGCTTCCTAGCAGCATGGTTTCTATCAAAAAAATTTCTAGAATGTGATGTCTCACTACCATGCTCATCTTTTAGCATTAATCTGTAATCTTCCATTATGTGACCTACTTTCCCACAATAATAGCACGACCCCTTTTTAGTATGAGTGTTTGAGAGGTCATGTGAATTGTGTGCAGCAGTCTTTGTACCAACTGGAGTAGTTTTGTCCTTTTTCTGTAGGTTTTCATCCTTTTTTTAATTTTTGAGTTTGTCCAACAGTTTTGGGACCGACAGTGGGTTTTTGTGCAGTAAATTGAAAAACAGAAGAACCAGCAGTTGTGTTTTGATCAGAAGCTTTTACAAACACAGTTGAAGTTTTATTGCTATTGATCCTTTTGTTTGTTGAACTGTAACATAGCCCCTCTCTCTGAGAGTTATCACTCTTTCCCAGAAGCTTATTCAGATTGTCCTTTCCCTTGACAAATTTTGACAAGGAGTTTTTCAAATCTTGAATTTCAGAATTTAAGTCACAAATATTAGCTTCATATTTGGACAGATCTATTTCACAGGAAATGACTTGTTGATGCAAGGCATCATTTAGACTTTTGAGTTTTCCAACTTCCTGTTTTAATTTTATTTCATTGTCAGCTTTAGATAGGGACTTATAAAGATCATCAACTTCTTGTTGAAGGGATGTGATTGTTAACTCATATTTAGCTATCTTTTGTTCACAGCAAGTGACATTCCCACTCAACATTAGGTTGATGTTTTTCAGATTTGTAATTTCATGTTCAGCATTCAGTAACTCACTAGAGCTCACGAGGCTTACACTCTTCCCTTTTTCTAAAGTGATTAGCCTCTCAGACATTGCTGAGTTTAGGTGATTTAGCATATTAATTTCCTCTTTCAGTTTACTGTTCTGCTCTAGGAGTTCATCATCAAGCACCCATTCATCTGAAGAAAACTGGCATTCATAAAAATTTTCTTGTTATTTTTCAGATTGAGGTTTGTCAATATTTTTCTGAATCTCTGAATTTGTTACTCTATCAGCCTCTAATTTTTCAGAAATCAATCTATTTTCTTTTTCAAGATTTTTTGATTTGTGTTCAGATTCTTTGAGCTGGTTTTTGAGTATTTCAATATCAGATTTCATATTTTCCAATTCAGAGTTGACAAGCTCTATGTTTCTCACCAGTTCTTCATTTTGAACAACATCATTGTTATGAGCCTGATCCTCTTTTTTTTTAAATTCTAATTTTTTTAATAAACTACTAGACCACAAGAAGAGCCCCTGTGCATCTAGCTCTTTATATTATATGTTAAACTGTTTACATAAAACTTCGGGGCATACCCCTGTGAACCAAATACAGCAGCTGCCATAGGGCCAGCTAAGAGAAGCGAAAAGAAACCAATCCCATGCGATCACCAACAATGGAGCTGAAGCAGGTCCTAGGGAGCTGCCTAGATGAGAGAAAAACAGTATTGACACGGTTTAGACAAACGTGACACGATTTTGTTGATTTGTTTTTTAATTAGATTCCTATCCCGCCCCCTTTAAATACATACATGTATAAACATGTGAATCAAAGACAAGGGGGGTGAAAGGATGAGAAATACTAACCGTGATCGCCACCAAGGTTCCAACAACGCCAAAGGATGAAGAAAGGAGAGGAACGACGCCGTGTACCTTGGAACTTAAAGACTTGATCACGCTTGAAACGGGGTGCGGGGAACTTGTGGATTCAAACCTCCTCTCCTTCCAGCCGACTAGAGGAAGAGGGCCTCACGTTGTATTCATGCTCTCCTACAAAATAAAGATGAAACACAAAGGCAAAACCCCATTAGAACATGAAGTGTAGAAATCTGCCCAAAGTGATAAAATAGCATGAATAAAAGGGGGAGAACGCACCGGGGGGAGGTTTTTAGCCCTTGTGGAAGGGTGGAAAAGATAGGTGGGTGTGTTGTGCATGCATGAGATTTGAAATCACGAGATTTGATTAAGTGAATAGAGAGAAAACGATGATGCAAAATGGAGAGAAACGCATGTGTAGCAGAAAGTGCAGAAAACTGTGATGATTTATGATTTTGAGGAGACTAGAACTAAGAGTATAGACCATGAAATCAAGCTCAGAAGGATGGAATTGAAAGCTAATACTTCTCTCTTCAAGCCAGGGTCGAAGGATTGAGTTGGCGTTGCAACATGGCTTCGCCCCACGTCCGAAAAGAGCCCCCCTTTGCAACTGCGAACTGAGCAGTTTTTATAGAATTTTGTAAGAAAGTCTCATCTTCTTATCACGGTTCCCGGAGATAGAGTCCAATATAAATCAAGTTCTCTAGATCAAACTCGAGATAATACTAAGGACAAGAGATAGGAACAAACGGGGATCAATTCGGAGGAGGATTCTAGAAGATATAGCTCTTGGAAGGAAGACCCGGAGCCTTATCTGCAGAGTTTTAGTTGAACGAGGATACTTAAATCCTGATCTTGTAACCCATATCCTGAGAGATATGGCCAATAAAAATTTGATTCCTATGAACCAAATTCAAGATAATATAAAGGGCTAGAAGTAGGAAAAAACGGGGATCAATTTGGATAAGAGATGAAGAAGTTATGGACTCTTCAAGAGGGCCACGACGCATAGAAACGGAGCAGAGTCCAACACGAATTGGACTCTCATGTGTGTGTAACGGTCTATCGTAAGACCGTCAGAGTGATGTAACGGACTAGGGTAGGTCCATCACACTCTGGGGGTCGAACGGGACGATTTCGGGCAAGTTTCGGTGTAACGCACCCATATTAGGCCGTCACATGGACTCTGACGGTCTAGGGTAGGACCGCCACGCTCTAGGGGTCGAACAGGGTGTTTTCAGGCAAGTTTCAGTGTGACGGTCTATCGTAGGATCGTCACACTACTCTGGCGGTCTACACTGGGCCGTCACATTGATGCTCTAACGGACCTCCAGTAGACCTTCACACCAATGAAGGTAGATTCTGGGCAGACTGCGCGCGACTTTGGAAATTGAAGTGTATCTCTCAAACGGTTAGAACTAGCGAAAGTGGTAGAAGAAGAAATTGTAGATAACTGAGAGAGGAACAACTTTCATGAAGAAAGAAATTCGAGATGATGATTGGAAGAGGGAGAAAATGGGGCTGGAAGAGAGAGGAAAATTCTGGGATGTAGGTGAATAGCACAGCACGTCGGAAAAATGTGAGTAGCTCACAATCGGGGCAGAACTGGACAACGGCGTAGAAGAAGAAGTTGTATATCTTTGAAAGATGAACAACTTTGGTAAAGACAACTTTTTGAATAGACGATAGAAAGTGGGTGAAAAAGAACCACTTTCAGGACTGCACAGTGAGAGAGAGCCGATTGCTTGATGGAAGCCGGCCTAAATGGGCCGTTAGTCGACTTAGAAGCCAGAATTTGATAAGATAAGCTCAAGGGCTCTAGGAAATCATGATCTCCAAGACTCAAAGGATAGGGAATGGTAAAAATGCGCTCAAAAGTCTATCCATGGAAGCTCCAAAATAATGACTAATTCGGGGCATCAAAAATGATGAATAAGAGAAACGACACAACTTGTGAGCTAAAACGGGTGTCAACAGATGCCCCTCCTTGATGTCCGCTTTGCAAGGGAACGAGCGAAAGTGACGTGGAGGTGAAATGGAAAGGAGATGGAGCCAAAGTGATAGCGACGTGAAATGGAGATGAAGCGGAGAGAACTGATAAGTGGGCATCAAGGCAAAAAGACACTCGTCGCAACCAACAAGTGATAGGAATTCTTCCGAAAATGCCGAACTAACCACCTGAAATGGATGACAAGGATGAGACATGTCTGGAGAACTAAACTAAAGGAGGAAAAGGAAACACGACCAACCTCATCGGGGACACAATCCATGGACAATGAGGGGATTGGAAAGAACACAGCGTAAGAGCTGGAAAGGAGAATAAGATTGAGATAAAATTCAGACAGGAATCACGCTGGCCAACCAGACCAAGCGGCAAGATCAGAGAAATCGTTTGAATTTAGAGTGGAAGGAAGAATCTCTTATCCAAGAGAACTGAGGTGCAATTAACCATTTACTGAGGAGAAACCCTTGAACAGATCACGAGACATGAATGCTCAAAATGACATGATGCATGCTGGGCTAAAAATAAAGAAATCATTAAAACGAATGTAAAGAAAGATAAAATAGAAAGTACTCAAGGATAATATTGCTAGATCGTGCAAGACGGGGTTAAGAGTCTTCTTGCAATCACGGCGTGCGAGACAGAGTCTATCGTCCCCCACCCGACTCAACCGAGTGACCTATCCAACGATTAACCGTACGCTCCTAGATCATCATCATTTTTGTTAAAGGGGAACATCAGATCCCAGAACACACGGGCAACCAGCCGGTCCTTGAGAGGCTATAATAATGTAGATACCATATAGTAATGCAACAATGAGTAGGGAATAGAGAGCCATACCTGACTTACCTGTCAAGTGAAGCGACATCTTTTTTAGAATTTTTCAGATTTTTTTATTTTTATGGATTTTCAAATAAGACAACCAACAACATGACATGACATGATGTGAGCATGAATGAATATGAATGAGCATGACATGAACATAACATAATAAGAGAAATATGAACAAAATATGGCACAACATAACATAACGAAGATGGATGAAGCATAACAAACAAACAAATGGCAAGCATGCATGCGAGTAAAGGCACGGTGGGACAAGAAAACACGCACACGGTAGAACAGCACACACGGTGGTATGAGGACATGGTGGGACAAAGACATGTGGGATGACAATACCACGGAGGACAAAGACACGTGCGATGAATGATATGGCAGGATGGGGACATGCGTGATGAATGACACGGCGGGACAAAAGATACGACCAACATGAGAGGACATAGACACATATGACAAGGACACAGTGGGACAAAAGACATGGAGGACCATAGACATGATATAGACAACAAACACATTCTTAAATCAAAGCCCAAGATCAGATGAAGCGGAACCGCCAGGTTCAAAATCATGAGACAATGCCTCTCATGGAGACATGATTAAGTAGATAAGCGAAAGCTGAGAAGGCCACGAGCTTCAGAATAGATCCAGAGATAGGATTGAAGAGATGAGTACAGATCGAAGAATATGAGCAGGAGGCAGAGCGAAAGATAGAGCAAAGAAAGCTTGAACCTGTAGCCTGCACACTTAGCAAATAGATTACGTATCTGTCCTCAAAATAAAAGGAACAAAAGAGAAGTATTTTAGATTTTTGTATTTCTGATTTTTTTGCCATATTCAAATTTTTGGGATTTTTTGACATATTTGATTTTTTTTGAAATTTTGACATATTTGATTTTTTTGGAATTTTGACATATTTGATTTTTTTAGATTTTTGATAATATTTCATTTTTTTGAAAATTTAAAATATCAATCTACAGCACCCAAAGACAAGCTCGAACTACTGGCTAGGGATCGCCGTCCTTCCCCTCTTATTAAAGACTTCCCTTAAGTAGGGCGTGCACGTGAGGGAGGCTTACCACAACCAACCGCCTCTAAAGACTGGTGCCCCTACTAAGGCCATACCCGGGATACAACCTAGCCTAAGAGGGAGGAACAGAAGAAAAATTGGAGATAAGCTTTATGCAGGATGGGAGACATCAGGATTTGAATTCCTTCCAGGGCACTACCCCTCAAAGATATAGTCTGTTGCGTCGGGGCTTTGTGTCTTTGATTTTAAGACCCATATTTATCAGGCACGCATGCGACCGGGCTCATGAGGTCCCGCGGGGAACTATACTGCCACTCTTGCCATGCCTTTGATTCATAATATTATTTTTGATTCATCATTGATTTTGAAAGCCCTTATTGGCTAGATATTACATGAAAGCTCACTTTCGAGGCTCAAGACTGTCCCTATTTGAGACCTCTCTCGTATTAGGGAGTGCCTAGGTTGGTCATCTCATCCATCAATCTCTTGCCCCTTGCACTTGGCCGAGTAAAGAAAAGAAAAAGGCCTTTGTGCATACCCATGGTATGGCCAAAGCAGCAACGATGTGTCTCAGAGAGATCGGCTATGGCTTGCCGTGTAGTGTGTGAAAAAACCCATACTCAAAGGTCACCCTCAACGATCGGGGAAAGTACTAGACTCCCAGCACGGAGCTATCACCGGCCTAAGGATACTGCAGAAGCGAACTCATTTGACTTGGCTTAACTAAGAAAATCTCTCAAAGCCACTTAACCATGTTGAGGAATAGTATTATTAGTATGTGCACAAGTAATAAGAGTAATAGCAATGATAACATATTCTTGCACAAAATACCTTTGCAAATCCGTGGAGTGATCTTGACCATCGAGCTTTGAGGAGTGTGAGCTTTATTTTCCTTGCTTGACAGGACAAAAGGGAGAGGATAGCAAAGGGATTGAAAGATTCCTTGATATGGAGGAGCGATAGACACCAAACTAGACGAAGGAGGATAAAAAGGAAGAGAGACGAGGGCTAGAACTCCCTCATTAAGGCACAGAGACCCTGATAACAAGGAACTAGATACAGAAGAAACCAGATTAGCTCAGATTAAGGCGAACTAAATCCTCGAAAACAGCATGAAAAAGGGCAATGACCCTGAAAGGGTGAAGAGGAGAGAGTAGAAAGATGATAAGAAGAATCATCCGACGTGGTCGGAGAAGAGGGACGAGAGTCATCTGACAGTGCCAGAGAAGGAGAATGAGAGACACCCGACAAGGTCAGGGAAGGAGAACTAGAGATGGAACCCAAAGATACTAGAGAAGAATTGGGAGATGTCCCGAGATCGGGATGAAAAGACATAGGCCGAGGCCCAGAATTGTGAGAGGAGGGATAATCTGGAGACTCCGGATGAAGAAGAGAAGAGGAAGAATAGGGGCTTGTGGACCCAAGAAGAGAGGAGAAGATCATAGAAGCTGGATCTGAAGAGGGAAGATACACCACCCAAGGGTGGGAGCTGAGCAGAAAAAATGATGAATAGAAAGGAGGAGAAGAAGAAGTCGACCCCTGAATGCACAACCGACGGTCCTTGTATTTGCGTCGCTGCCTCTTCTTGGTAGAAATCCCTTGAAAATGGGCTCGCCAGGTGCGGGCTTGAATCCTTGGGCACCTTGCCTTGCAATATCTTCTTAAATAGCGAGCCCATCTAGCAGATGGCCTGGCCCGGCTATGAACATATAGCTTTGCTGGGGCAATTACCCCCGTGCTAACAACAGTAAGTGGGCATTCTTGGACAAGTAACCCTTCAGAGTGATGAATATCACAAACCCACAGGGTTTTGTCTCTCGGCACTAGAAGCATGAGATTCGGCAACGCCACTCGGAACTCAACCTTGAAGCACAACTCCCTTGATAAAAGAGACGGGTGAAGCTGAGGGAGAGTAATACATGGCGTTGACATGGCCGGTTTGCTAATAAACTGAGGAAGATTGCATAACAAGTGCAGAATATCCTTGGAAAGTGTAGAAGATACGGCCAATTGCCCCTTGAACATAGAATCCATAATCTGCTTGGCGGTCGTATGCGTTAGCACAACACGGGTAGAGAACCCTTCTTGGCCTATCATCTGAACAGTAATAGAGTGAGGATAAATAATAGCATCAACAGTGAACTCTCCGGCGAGCAAGGAGATTGCCACCGGCCTCGCTCGGGAAGAAACTGGCATCAACTCAAGGGAACTCTTCTTAGCAACTCTCATCTTTGAAAGTAGAGGTGCATCATCCCCAAAATAACCAGGGACGAGGACACGAACCGGCATCCGATAGATAAAATCCTGAATCTTGAAATGCACGGCCGACACTGCCTCGGGATTAGACCCGAGGGGCACTAAAGGAAGCGCACACCCGCTCCGTGGGGTGGAAGTGGTTGGAGAAGTAAAGGGAATATGCTTGGGTGGAACACGTGAAGGTTTGTAAGGCATAGAGGCTCCAACGGGAGTGGTGATGGAAAGTGAAGGCGCATGCGATGTGGTGATGATAGGCTCGGGTGGCGACAAAGGTGAAGGTGAAGGCGTGGATGAGGGTAAAGGTAAAGGCAAAGGTGTAGCTTGCTCAGGCTTGGGCAAAGGTGATGGCAGAGATGGAGGCGAGGGTGGAGATGGAGGTGGTGATGGAAGCACTGGTGGTGGAGAGGGAGATGATGGTGATGGCAATGGAGATGGTGAGGATAGTGATGAAGGCGATGGGGGTAGTGGACATGGAGGTGGAGAGGGTGAAGAGGGAGGTTGTGGTGTCCACCGTCGACATGTCAACACAACGCGTCAAGCGGTGTTAGGGATAGAAGTAGTGGTAGTGGCGGCGGGAGAGGAAGGGGAGTCACTAGCATGAGCAGAGGCTTGGTTTTGTGGCGGTGATGGAGCCGGGGTAAGAGATGGTGGAGGTAACAGAGTAGGTGGTGGAGCGAGTGCAGCACTAGATGAGGAATCACAGGGGTGCCCCTGGCCTTAAAGTAACGGAGACGGCTGCTCGGGTGGCACTTCTTGCTGCTGCTGTTGGCTGCGAAGATGTAAAATGACTTTGTGCATAGCGGCCCAATCAATCCTTTTCTTAGCTTCCAGATCATAAACATAATCCCAGAACTCGGGGCAATCCTTAACCAAGGGGTTAGAGTACTGCTCCATGAGGGCAAATGGAGACTTAATAGAAAGAGATCAAGGACAGTACAAATGGGGAAGCAAGGGCTTAATGGGCTTGAGAACAAGGGGGGCTGACCCACTAATGTTAAGACGAATGGACAATAGACCACGGGACAATGGACTGGATAATGAACCAACAAAATGGACTCACTTAAGTGGGCCTAACAACAACAAAACATGTGGATGCAGCACAAAACACCACTAATGGGCTTGGACAAGCCCAAACAACAATGTGAAAGTTTTCACCCAAGTCAAACAAGTTAATATGATGGGAAATCTTTTAGGGGTTTTAATAGACCTTTTAAGGATTTGAATTAGGAAAAATTCTCTCAATATAGGAATCCTATGGGAATAAGGTCCAAACTTTGTGTTGACTAAGGTTAACTCCCTCACACGTATGCAAATGCAAGTCTATGGGGTGGAAAGGTACAACCGGCCCCGTGTGGGAATTCACGGCTCACGGGGACTTATGGAGGTCCCAGATAAGATCACCTAGTCGACTCCAAGGAATATGGAGGCGAGAGGATCACTTAACAAGGTAGGAAATGGAACTATGATATGCAATGTATGGCCCTATGAGCACCGGAGTGCATGCAAATTCTAGCTTAAAACTAGAAAATCAAGACAAAATTAAACTATGCAAACATGATCCAACTAAGTCAAATAGTATATGGATGGAAAGACAATACAAAGGTCTGCACAACGGGCCCAAGAACAGATCAATCTGACCCCGGGAGGTCAATCAAATCACTGAGCAAAGTTGCCCCCGTGAACTTGTGTGCAGACTACATGCAGATTTTATGCACAAAATGCTAAAATGATGACACTTTTTAACTAAGCAAATGAGACCCAAATGATGCAAATAAGCTATGGATGTAAAGAAAATACAAAGGACTATCCAATGGAACAAAAATCAATGCAATCAGATGTCGGGAAGGTAGTCAAATCACTGAGTAAAGATGTACTTGTGAACCTGTCCCAGAGCCTGCCTGCAGAACTTATGCACAAAACTCAAAAAGTTGGACAATATTAGAATATGAAAATGTTAACCAAATGATGCAAATGATATATGGATGGAAAGATAATACAAAGGTTTATCCAACACAATAAGAATCAGCTCAATCGTACTACGGGATCAAAAGTTATGCCCCGACGAACACGGCCTTGTGAGCATGCGTGCAAGACTGCAAGAAGCTGCAACGGTCTACCAAATGACCGTTATATGACAGTGACGGTCTACCATAAGACCGTCACAGAACCAGAGCCCGTAAAACACCAAAAATAGTGGGAGGATGGAGGAAATATCACCTAAATATGAACATGCACCCACCCAACTAACAAAAGAGCATGAAAACAAGCGTGATGGGCATTGGTGTCCCACCGTGATCGCCAAAAAATTGTTGATTTATTTTTTAATTAGATTCATATCCTGCCCCCTTTAAATACATACATGTATAAAAATGTGAATCAAAGACAAGGGGGTGAAAGGATGAGAAATACTAACCGTGATCGCCACCAAGGTTCCAACAACGCCAAAGGATGAAGAAAGGAGAGGAACGACGTCGTGTAGCTTGGAACTTAAAGACTTGATCGCGCTTGAAACGGGGTGCAGGGAACTTGTGGATTCAAACCTCCTCTCCTTCCATCCGGCTAGAGGAAGAGGGCCTCACGTTGTATTCATGCTCTCCTACAAAAAAAAGATGAAACACAAAGGCAAAAACCTATTAGAACATGAAGTGTAGAAATCTGCCCAAAGTGATAAAATAGCATGAATAAAAGGGGGAGAACGCACCGAGGGAGGTTTTTAACCCCTGTGGAAGGGTGGAAAAGATAGGTGGGTGTGTTGTGCATGCATGAGATTTGAAATCACGAGATTTGATTGAGAGAATAGAGAGAAAACGATGATGCAAAACGGAGAGAAACGCATGTGTAGCAGAAAGTGCAGAAAACTGTGATGATTTGTGATTTTGAGGAGACTAGAACTAAGAGTATAGACCATGAAATCAAGCCCAGAAGGATGGAATTGAAAGCTAATACTTCCCTCTTCAAGCCAGGGTCGAAGGATTGAGTTGGCATTGCAGCATGGCTTCGCCCCACGTCCGAAAAGAGCCCCCCTTTGCAACTACGAACTGAGCAGTTTTTATAGAGTTTTGTAAGAAAGCCTCATCTTATTATCACGATTCCCAGAGATAAAGTCCAAGATAAATCAAGTTCTCTAGATCAAACTCGATATAATACTAAGGACAAGAGATAGGAACAAACAGGGATCAATTCGGAGGAGGATTCTAGAAGATATAGCTCTTGGAAGGTAGCCCCGGAGCCTTATCTGCAGAGTTTTAGTTGAACCAGGATACTTAAATCCTGATCTTGTGACCCAGATCTTGAGAGATATAGCCAATGAAAATTTGATTCCTATGAACCAAATTCAAGATAATATAAAGGGCTAGAAGTAGGAAACAACGGGGATCAATTTGGATTAGAATTGAAGAAGTTATGGACTCTTCAAGAGGGCCACGACGCACAGAAACGGAGTAGAGTCTAACATGAATTGGACTCTCAGGTGTGTGTAACGGTCTATCGTAAGACCGTCAGAGTGATGTAACGGATTAGGATAGGTCCGTCACACTCTGGAGGTCGAACGGGATGATTTCGGGCAAGTTTCGGTGTAACGCACCCATACTAGGCCGTCACATGGACTCTGACGGTCTAGGGTAGAACCGCCACGCTCTAGGGGTCGAACATGGTGTTTTCAGGCAAGTTTCGGTGTGACGGTCTATCGTAGGACCATCACACTACTCTGGCGGTCTACACTGGGCCGTCACATTGATGCTCTAATGCACCTCCAGTAGACCTTCACACCGATGATGGTAGATTCTGTGTAGACTACGTTCGACTTTGGAAATTGAAGTGTATCTCTCAAACGGTGTAGAACTAGGGAAAGTGGTAAAAGAGGAAATTATAGATAACTGATAGAAGAACAACTTTCATGAAGAAAGAAATTTGAGATGATGATTGTAAGAGGGAGAAAATGGGGCTGGAAGAGAGAGGAAAATTCTGGGATGTAGGTGAATAGCACAACACGCCGGAAAAATGTGAATAGCTCACAATCGGGGTAGAACTGGACAATGGCGTAGAAGAAGAAGTTGTATATCTTTGAAAGATGAACAACTTTGGTGAAAACAACTTTTTGAATAGAGGATAGAAAGTGGGTGAAAAAGAACCACTTTCAGGACTGCATAGTGAGAGAGAGTCGATTGCTTGATGGAAGCCGGCCTAAATGGGCCGTAAGTCGACTTAGAAGCCAGAATTTGATAAGATAAGCTCAAGGGCTCTAGGAAATCATGATCTCCAAGACTTAAAGGATAGGGAATGGTAAAAATGGGCTCAAAAGTCTATCCATGAAAGCTCCAAAATAATGGCTAATTCGAGGCATCAAAAATGATGAATAAGAGAAACGACACAACTTGTGGGCTAAAACGGGTGTCAACAGGTTTATGAGCCTGATCCTCATCAGTTGAGCTGAGTCTTTCCTTTAGTTCAGCAATTTCACAAACAAGCTCTTGATTCTCCTTTTTGTGTAATCCAATTTGTTTCATAAGAGTTTATTTTTCAGATTTCAAATGATCTAGATCTGAAGTAACAGAATCAAAATCTATTAACTGTCTTCTAAATATGTCATTTTCAATTTTCAGAATTTCAGGGTTTTCACCTCGAGATTTAACATCCTCATGATTCTATAGCTTCTTTATCAGTTTTTTATTCTTCTTCTTTAGTCTTTCATAGGATTCTAACAGATTGGCATAGGCATCTTCCCAATCGTCTAAAGTGTAACTAGAGAAAAAATTGATTACCTCTTCAGCATCTTCGGATTCATCTTGATCACTGCCATGGTTGCTCTTGTCAGCCCTCAGGCAGCTGTCCTCATTTCTCCTCTGAGCTAGCTTCAGCTTATCCAGAATGTCCTTAGCGGACCTGCAGTCATAAAAACAACAATGTAGAGCCTTGTCAGTAGCTTCTTTCATTAGATTCAAAACTCTCTGATTCTCTCCATTTCTTGACCTGTGACTGTTAGTCCATTTGGACTCTTTCTTTGGCAGTCTGTGAGGACCATGTGAGATTAACTTCAACAGATCTGGATCCATCAAATTCACATAGTTATGTAGACTGCTAACCCATGAGTTAAAATTAGAGCCATTGAAAACCGGTGGAGAACCCATTGATTAAATCGGCAAGCAGATTAATGCAGTAGAGAGTAAATTCAGAAATGCACCAAAGACAGCAGGATCCTTTGCAGATCATTGGATCTGATCAGTCAGAGAACCGCTCTGATACCAATTGATAGATATGTACGATAGATAAACACAGATCCAGAGGGGGGTGAATGGATCTTCTAAAGAGTTTTGACCAAATTAAAATTCGTATGAAATGATAAGCACAAGATCAGTGGATAATTACTCAAACATAAAAGATGCAAACCCAATTAAACTCTAGGACATGAATAATCAATCATATCACGGTCCTAGCATGCATCTAGCGTAAGCAAGCAATCAAACAAACCACTGCACAAGGGATTTTTTAGGTGGTTCGGTCCACAGACCTACGTCCACCCCTCACTCCCAACCGGAGTGAGGCTTCCACTAGCAATCAGCTAGAAAACAGACTCAGTCTGCAAACAAGTTGTTGCCACACAGCTTGACCAGGGGAACATCCTCCCCTCTTCCTCCAAACCGGAGGGAACCCACTAGTGACACACAGTCACTAGCAACCGGAGACCCAAGTCTCCCTTCCTCTGAAAGCCAGAGGGAACCACAAGTGACTCCCAGCCACTTGCGACCAGAGACTAGGTCTCTCTTCCTCTAGACCAGGAGAGAGCACACAGGTAGTAACCACTACCTGCAACCGGAGTCAAGGACTCCCTTCCTCTGAAACTAGAGGGAACTCACAAGCGACACTCAATCACTTGCAGATCGGAGACACAGTCTCCCTTCTCCTGAGTCCACAGGAGGAACCCGATCTCCAACCAGATAATCGGAAGAACAATGTTCAGTTTGAAAAGAAAAACAATTAAAGAAAATACAGCAACTAAAAGCTGGAAATATAAAATCAAAATGTGGCTCTCGCAGGAGCTGGCTGGCCTGGATTTGATCCACGGTCCAGTAGAAACTGATCTTCAGTTGAAGCTTCTTTTACTCTAGATCTCTCTTCTTCTCACTCTTCTTTTTCTTCTCTTTCGCAGGCTCTCTCTCTGTCTCTTCTTCTTTTCCTACTACTGCAGCTCTTTCCTTCTATCTCGATCACTCTCTTTCTCTATCTGCTTCTCTTTTTTCACGATCAGCCTTCTTCTGAGGAAGAAGCCTTCCTTTTATAGCAGCAGCAAGCAGCTAGGGCGTGTGCTCTCGATGATTCCCGCCCAGAAGGTTCAGTCCACGTGGCACGATCAAGGGCCATCTCCTATTCTTGGATCACGTGCATCATTAACCTCCTCGAATCAGCAGTCATGTTAGAACAAATTAACTATCAGTGCAAGTTAATTTATCTGACAGGAAAGAATATGAGAAAGTATATACATCGAGTCACTTTGATGAATGAGCTGAGCTTGTACAGACTTGATGCATCAATTGAAGTGTGCACATATGAGAAAGTATATACAGCGAGAATGAATGTACATACATTACATTCACGAGTGTACATACTTTAACTGCATGAGATGCAGGCAACCAGTGTGTAGACTTGAAGTGTATGTAATGCAGACACAAGAGTGTATAAACTTGAATGCTCAAAGGATTGTACAGACTTCTGAAGGAGATGCACAAATAGAATGAAAGTATGCACATTGAATGCATGAGATGCTTAGACAAGCTGTCACCGAATGTTTAGACTTTGTCTTACTGTTTATGCATGAGTCTGTCAATGAATGTACATACTTTCTATGCCGAATGCACAAGACGCTAAGAGACGCTGTATAGACTTGACAATGCATGGACTAGCACATAGACGCAGCAAGACTCTGTGAGCGCCAAGCCGGTGTACAGACTTGCGAGCGCCAGGACCATGTACAAACTTAGTGCAAGCGAGATGTGCAGACTTGCTGTGAAGCAACCAGAATGTACAGACTTTGAAATCAAAGAATGCACAGCAATGTATAGACTTTGAAACTTGATGCAATGTGTAGACTTTGATAAACGAATGTATAGACATGATAAAGCTTCAAAGCACAAGACACTTGGCCAATGTACAGACTTGGAAAGCTTGAAGGCCAATGTACAGACTTGGAAAGCTTGAAAGCCAATGTACAAACTTGGAAAGCCTGAACCAATGTACAGACTTGGAAAGCTTGAGGGCCAATGTACAGACTTGGAAAGCCTGAACCAATGTGCAGACTTGAAACAAGTGAACACGGTGATGTGTAGACTTGGCCAATGTACAGACTTGAAGCAAGGGGACGATGTGCAGACTTAGTGTGTGTTGTGAGCAATGTATAGACTTGGTGTCTCAACGTAGGTAAAGATAAGCAATGTATAGACTTGCAAGAGTGAGACGCTGAATGAGACGGTGGATGTACAAACTTGGGCTGTACAGACTTGCAGTGTGCAATGCATGCGATGTATAGACTTTGCCTTAGAGACTAATGTATAGACTTTAGTGAATGCATTCTAGGCAGACCCTATACAGACTTGAGAGGCGATGCATTTTAGCCAAACCCTGTACAGACTTGAGAGGCGATGCATGCATGATGTATAGACTTGTTAATGCACTGATGCATGCTGTACAGACTTAACATGAGACGCTGCATTCTAGCCAAAATGATGTACATACTTTACTTCGTGATGCAGCGTTGTACAGACTTTGCATATGTGAGACACTGGCTGTATAGACTTAGAGTGAAGCATGCAATGTATGGACTTTGAAGACTTGCTAGCATGCAGATGTATAGACTTTAAATGAGAAGCACACGATGCAATGTGTGGACTTGGTGTCTCATGCAGACAGACAAGTGAACAGTCTATGCCATGCTCACAGTTAATGCTCACAGTTAATGCATGTAACAAGTACTGTATGAAGTAAACACATATGACATCAAACATATGAGAGTCATAGTGTTTGTCAACATCAAAACACAGTATTGTCATCAACAAAACATAATATCCAACAATCATCAAAACACACTATCCAACAAACATCAAAACACAATATTGTCATCATCAAAACACAATATCCAACAAGGGTCAGTGCATACTTAGTTGTTCTGCATGTAACGTCAGTGCACATTATTGTGCTACATATATAGAGTCAATGCAAATAGCACTCTCTTGAATTAAAAGTTGATATTGTCATCTGTTTGCCAGGTCAGTTATATGGTCAAACACTTGATGGATATACTGAAAACCTGCGAACTTGACTCACGAGGAAGTTAAAGTACCAGGTTAATGGCAAGTGATCCAAGGCAAGGTTCGAAAGGAGATTCGGCCACGTGGAACTGTGAGCCTTCAGATCTTTACACGTGGACCTCCAGTGAAGCGCTCGTATCGAGATTCCCTGGGCGGGAAACATGGTTTCCACGCGCCCTCTCCTCGCAAAGGCTATAAAAGGGACATGATCCCTCAGATCTAAAGACATTGAAAATTGAAGAGAAGAAGATTGACAGAGCGAGTGAGCGAGAGCCGAAGATTGGCAGAGCAAGCACAGAGAGACGGAGAAGCTTACAAAGCTGAAGAGAGCCTAAAGCTGAGAGGAGAAATCTAAAGGAGAACAGTGTATCGTAAGTCAGAGTTTGAGAGAGCTTGAGAGTTTTGGTAAATTTTAATTGACTCGCGGATCAAATCCAGCGTCAATTTGCTTCTAGAGAGCTACATTGTTATCCTGTTTCCTTTCTTTCGTTTTAAGTTTTCTGAACTCTATCAAGCTGTGAGTCAGCGAGCGAGGGTGAGTCCTCGGACAGCGAAGTTGTAAAGCTCAGCCATAGCAAGCTGTAAGGCTCAGTGGTCTGGGATCTTTTCCCTGAAGCTGTGGATCAGCGGTGTGTAGGGATCTTTTCCCCGAAGCTGTGGATCAGCAGATTGAAGCTGTGAATCAGCAGTAAGCCACACATAGTCTAAGTGTGGGGTGGATGTAGGTGAAAAATGAACCACCTAAAATCCCTGGTGTTCTGTGTGATTGGATTGTGCTTCTGTGTTTCTATAGCTTCTGTCTGCTTGGTGTTCGGTTGAATGTTCAAGAGTGTTTAAGTGATACATGCCTTCACTCGCTATAATTGCAATCTGAGATTGTTGCTAAAGCTTCTCATCCTGTAGGTATATCGAAAGGTGTGGTTGAAAGGATAAGCAAAGCTAATCTGGAATTTCACATCTTGCATGAGGATCAGTCCCCGCCATCGTACTGTATCTAGATGTTTGGCTAACTTCTAAGTGATGTCATCTGATCTCTTCTAATATTGCTGAAATTTACTTCTCTGGATTGAGTTACAGTAGTTTGTTTTTATTCCGCATTGATTTTAACTGCTGTAGATTTCTAAGGGATAGATCTATTCACCCCCCCTCTAGATCTTAGTGTCCATCCGTTCCAACATACTAAAGGTAGGTGTCGCTCCCAATCCCCCTTCTAATCAAGTATGCAATGTTGAGTAGTGGATAGCGGATCTAGAGGGGAGGGGTGAATAGATCTACCCCTCTTTTCGTAATGCAACCCTCTTTAAAGCAAGATAATGATAAAAGCAGTGGAATATAACTAGCTTAACGAAGGACACGACGATTTGCAAGATGATTACGCAATATAGAGATTAAACCTAAGCATGCATCTAACACAAAGTAATCACACAAGCAAACCACAACACACGATATTTTTAGGTGGTTCAGACTGAATCCCCAGTCCTACGTCCACCCCTCACCAAATCCGGTGAGGCTCCACTAGTGCCACGCACTGAACCATAAATTGGAAAGACCTCTGATTGTCTTCCTACTAACCACCGGTAGGAACGATCCACAGTTCCAAATGTTTGAATGAAATGAAAAAAGAACAAGATATGAAAACACTCAAACAAGATATAGAATATGCTCAAAGAGAAAGGATCTTGTCTGAGATTGCTGGAGCTTGAATCTAATTGATGTGACACAACCCCTCGGACTTAAATTTGCAAGCAATCGATCCGAACGGCAGACCCACTCAAGCGGATTCACCCGCATCGCGCACACCCGGGTCGTAGGAGGACTGGCGATAGTGGCGAGGGTCCGAGGATGGACCTCGCATTTCTAGGGATTTGACTAGCTTGGGATGAACCCCTAAGGGCCTGGGATGCCCCAATTCTGTGGGCGGCCAGCACGCCAAGGGCGTGGGATGTAGTGGCTCTCTCACAACTAGCTCCGCGGTGGCACTCAAATTGATGATATTTTGAGATCGGGCACTCACTCACCGACCGACGGCACTAAGAAGCATTACTAAACAAGCAAAGCAATTCCAGTAGAGTAGGGCAACCCTAAGCTCACCTGATCGGTGTGAATACACCGATCCCGGCCGGAGACGAGGGCGAGTGGGGAAGCGTGGGCCACCTGCACGCTGCGTCGATGAAGCTTCAACCTGTTGAAATTAATTACATCCACTACGCCTCACACAGGAGGAAGAACTTGGGGTGGGGAGATTAAAGTTACAATCAAACACTACCTCCGCGCAGGGAGGGGCGGTAAGCCGGCCAGGCGGGAAGAGCCAAGGAACTATGAACGGGACCGGTTCGCCCTTCCGGAGTGCTGCTTGCGGGTTCTGCCCGCTGCTAGGTAATGGATGTCGACTCCGCTGCACTTGCTCCCGGACTCGAAATGAGACGGGATCAGCGTTGAAACGTCGGTGACTAGACCAGGATGGACCCTGAATTTTTTTGTTGCCAGAAGTTGCCGACGCTGGCCGGGGCAGATGGTGGACTGGTTCTATTCCGCTGTGCCTCGGATGGGGTGCATGTTGTAGCAGCAGGTTGGTGACTTCACTCCGATCGCTCCCGTGATCCAATTGAGGCGGGATCAGGACAGTTGTGAGCGTGGTCAAGTCCTCTTTGATCAGCAACTAAGATGGGCTCTAGGCGATGTCGGAGCAGGGAGGAGGAGTGCGAACAAGGAGAGGGAGTCTGATCAGTCCCTGGCAGGACAGATCTGCGCACCTGAGGGAAATAAATCGGAACGGGGAGCTCCCAACTCTGAACAAGGCCCCGCTTGCGGTGCTGGATGGAGGACAGGGGGATCTTCACCTCGGACAAGTGGCGCGCTCAGGAGATCAGAGGTGAGGGTGTGGCGGCTTCTGAACTACAGCTCTGGTTCAGGTTCTGGTCCTGGCTGCGCAGTTGGACGAGAACGGACACCACGATCTGTAGTGAAGTTGGAACGAGACGATTCCACCTCGCACGTGAAGAGGACTTGGAGAAGAAACAAGTCTAAGAATAGAGTTCAGGCTGATTCGCGATTTTGACGTCAGTGCAGCCTCTTCCAAACGGACCTCAGGTTCTGGCTCAAATCTGGCGCAGCCGCACGAGAATGGGCACCAGGGACAGTAGGGATGTCGGATGCCGGCGAGACCACCTCGGCTGCGAAGCTATCTGGACGATATTTCCGGTGATGTATGGTACGCCTTCAGGGGATTCGGTATGACTCCGGGGCAGGTTCTGCAAGTCGGCTCCCAATCTGCTACCTGCGAACTGGGCAGTGTTAAAAGAAGGGGGGGTTGTTGGTGGAGATGGGAAGGTAAGGGATGGAGGGGTAGCAAAGAGAGATGGAAGGTTGCTGGTTGTGAATGTGGGAGGGAGGTTTGGGGGTGTGAGAGGGGAGAGGGGAAGGTTGGCAGGGGGCGGACCTGGTGTGGGGAATGGGCTGGGAGGTGGTGGATGGTGGGGGCACAAATGGCCTACGGGAATGGGGGTGTCTCTTGGGTGTGGGTGGTGGATTAATGGAAGGATTAATGGGGGGCCTAGGGGATGGGAAGGGTTGCTTTGGGGAGAGGAAAGGGTGTCTAGGAGAAGGGATTCTCCCTTGGGAATGTGAAGGGTTGTATGGGGAAGGGGAAGGGTTGCTTGGGGAGTGGTGGGAGTAAAGGGGGTTTATGAGTCTTGGGAGGTGAAGGGCCGTATTCAATGGGGGGGGATGATATGGCAAGTGAGGGAGGAGAGAGAGGGGTGAAATTGGGAGAGAGAGGGGGAGGAGAGAGAGAGAGGGGTTCGCCCCTTTTAGTGAGAGAGAGAGAAGAAGAGAGAGAGATAGCTAGAGAGGGAGAGAGAGAGAGATGTACAAATGCTTTTGGCAAATTTTTATCAATACTTCATTAGCTTCCAAATGAGGGATTGGGGTCCTATTTATAGGAATCCCACATTTACATATAAGTCCCTGACTCTTGGACTACTAACACTAAACCAAGGGGAAGGGGGCGCCCCTGGGCCTAGCCCATATAATTGGGCCCAATAACACACATAAAGACTTAAGACTTAGGTAAATAGCTACCTAACCGAGGTATTGGACTCAAATAAAAGGAAAAGTACATGATAAGAAAATGAAAATTACATCATATGACTCGAAATAAAGTGGTGAACAAGATGTAGCATGGGTGGCGAGCATCGGGATCCTTGATCAAATGAAATTGCTGGTGATGTCCTCATCATACCCCCAGGGCGCGGAAAACTCGACTCCGTCGAGTATGCGCCCACCAGGGAAGTGGTCCTCTCAAGCAGCTCAGAGTGAGCCTCAACCTCCAAACTCAACCCTGCGTCCGCAACCAGGGGACGGTCCTTCATCCTCTCGAGGCGGCTCAGGCGCACCCTCTTGCTGGCGATGGAGCCCTGCTTGCCTAGTATTGCCTCCGTGTGCACACGTCGGACTCTCAGGCTGACTTTTGGTGGCTCTCCGAGGGTGTCCCTCTCAAAGGAAGATAAAGGCTCGAGACACTCACTAGGATCCACCGCGGTGCCCATATAGGGTGCCGGATCCGCCACGTGAAAAATGGGGTGAATCCCAAAACCCATTATTAAGTCCAACCCGATAGCCAGGTTGCCAAAGTCACTCGGAACTTGGGAAGGTCCAAGTCCTCGTGCCCTCGAATTGGAGGTGACCCTAGGGTAGAGCCACTCCAATGTCATTATCACCAGATTGCCTACTTGGAATTCCAAGTGGCGCTCGTGAGCTCTTGTCCGCTCTTTGTGAACCTCACCGCTCGTCAAGAATTGCTTGCGTGTATGCTCATGCCATGCATCATAATGCGGTGAGTGGGTGTGAAAGTGGATAGCATGCAAAGGTGGACCGGGACAACCGTACATAGACCTATCATGCATAGATGTGATGAAGACTTTTATGGACTCAGGGGGGCCGGGGAAACCATAGGTGGATCTATCGTGCATGGTTGTGATAATTACAGGGGGACCCGGACATCCATGTATGCCCCATTCATGCTTAAGAGCTATGACGAATGCGGGAGGACCAGCACATCTAAATGTGAGCCAGTCATGCATTGGGCCCGCAGTGTGTGTGACATGTATGAGATGACTGGGCTTACTAGCCGTACCAAATGATGCAAAATGTAGTGGCACATGCATTCCCATCCAAATAGTTTCTCTTATGTGTATGGCTCGGTGTGAGGGTTTCCACTCATAGGGGTCAAAGGGGTCTAGGAAAATGGGGTGGGCTTGGTCCAATAAGATTGGTTGGGGTAGGAAAAGGTTGGTGGTGAGTAAGGTGGGTGGGTATAGGAAGGGATCCAAGGGGTCATGGTAAGGGTCATCTAAGGAGAGGAACTCTAGGTCCTTTTGGTCCTCACAACATGGTGGTGGATCCTCCTCCTCTAGTAAAATGATTGGGCCAAAGTTTTTGGTGGGATGGTCGGCCATGAATGGAGGGCTGGATGTTCTACCCGAGACAAGCAACTCTAGTTTGTGGATAGCATCGGGCTCGTCGGGTGTAGGGAGGAGTAAAAGAAGGTCGCTAGTGTAGCAACCCACAGTGTAAATGGAGGAGATGGATCCGACACATAGGTGTAGGAGGTCAAGGCCCCTAGGTCGGTCGGCTACTGTAGTCAACATGCCAGTTAGCTCCATTTGCCAAACTATACCCTTAAGAAGATCCCCTAATGTTTTCACTTGATAGGATGATTGGATTGTGGTGTGATAGGTGTGATAGGTGGATAAGGGTACTATGGGGAGGTGTTGTTCCATGGAAGGGTAAGCATAGGGCAGGATAGGGTGAGCCCGGTTTTCCACAAGCCATTTAACCAAGGGCCCACTTATGATAAGTTCACTCCAAATTGGGGGTGGCATGAAAGGTGAAACATCTTCCTCATTTTGGCCATGACTTTTCTCCAAGATGGGGAGTGGTTCTGGGATGTTCCCTACTAGGGGGTCGGGTGTGGGTATCATGGTTTCCTCTACCAAGGAGGTGAGTAGGTCCTTTGTGGGTGGGGTGATGATGACTGGCCTGTGGTGCTCTTTGGGTGGTGGGTAATGGGGGACTTGGGATAGAATGGGGAGGGGTAGTAGTGGAGGCCTAGGTTGGGGATCTTGTAACTCATGAGGGAGGGTGCACCTAATTTGGCTCAATGGGTTCTCTTTGGGAAGGAACGGGTTCTCTTGACCCAATTGGGCTTCATATTCTTCTTCCCAATCTAGGGGAGCCTCATAGACTTCTGTCACCTCCTTAAGTTCCTTTTGGGAAGGGGTGGGAGGAGGATTTGTGGGTTGGGTGGTGGCCAATTTGGTTTCAATGGTGGTGGTGATCGGGGTTGTAATTATTTGGGGTGGTGGAGTTTGGGCCCTAAGGGAGGTCTTGGGTTGACTGGGAGGGAAAGGGGGAGTGAAGATCTTCTTAATCTCATTCCTCATCTCTTCCCATGGGTATCTGGGTCCTTTGGTTTCCCATTCAAATTCACCCCGGGGAGGCAAGACTCTAAGGCCATTGCTCCTAAGTGGGGGTTCATTGGCTCTAAATCCATCCCAAGGTGACCAAGCCCTAGGGCCGTGGTTCCCTTTTACTTCAAGACGATCAAGCCGGGAGGTGAGGGTATCTATAAAGTTATGACATTTGTTGATGAAAGCGTCAAATTGGTCCATAGATAGTTGGGGTGTCTCTCTAGGGTGGTCATGCAAGGGAGTGATGGAAAACATGATGCAAGGGAGACTCAAATGTCAATGCCCTAGGCCTAGACTCGTAGAGATAAGTCTAAAACTTGCTCTGATACCAAGTTGATGTGACACAACCCCTCGGACTTAAATTTGCAAGCAATCGATCTGAACGGCGGACCCACTCAAGCAGATTCACCCGCATCGCGCACACCCGGGTCCGTAGGTGGACTGGCGATAGTGGTGAGGGTCCGAGGATGGACCTCGCCTTTCTGGGGAGTTGACTAGCTTGGGCTGAACCCCTAAGGGCCTGGGATGCCCCAATTCCATGGGTGGCCAGCACGCCAAGGGTGTGGGATGTAGTGGCTCTCTCACAACTCGCTCCGCGGTGGCACTCAAATTGATGATATTTTGAGATCGGGCACTCACTCACCGACCGACGGCACTAAGAAGCATTACTAAACAAGCAAAGCAATTCCAGTAGAGTAGGTCAACCCGAAGCTCACCTGATCGGTGTGAATACATCGATCCCGGTCGGAGACGAGGGCGAGCGGGGAAGCGTGGGCCACCCGCACGCTGCATCGATGAAGCTTCAACCTGTTGAAATTAATTACATCCACTACGCCTCGCACAGGAGGGGGAACTTGGGGTGGGGAGATTATAGTTACAATCAAACACTACCTCCGCGCAGGGAGGGGCGGTAATCCGGCCAGGCGGGGAGAGCCAAGGAACTATGAACGGGACCGGTTCGCCCTTCCGGAGTGCTGCTTGCCGGTTCTGCCCACTGCTAGGTACTGGATGTCGACTCCGCTGCGCTCGTTCCCGGACTCGAAATGAGACGGGATAAGCGTTGAAACATTGGTGACTGGGCCAGGATGGACCCTGAATTTTTTTGTCTCCAGAAGTTTCCGACGCTGGCCGGGGCAGATGGTGCACTGGTGCTGTTCGCTGTGCCTCGGATGGGGTGCAGGTTGTAGCAGCATGTTGGTGACTTCACTCCGATCGCTCCCGTGATCCAATTGAGGCAGGACCAGGATGGTTGTGAGCGTGGTCGAGTCCTCTTGGATCAGCAACAGAGATGGGCTCTAGGCGACGTCGGAGCAGGGAGGATGAGCCAGAACAAGGAGAGGGAGTCTGATCAGTCCCTGGCAAGACAGATCTGCGCACCTGGCGGAAATAAATCGGAACGGGGAGCTCCCAACTCCGAACGAGGCCCCGCTTGCTGTGATGGATGGAGGACAGGGGGATCTTCGCCTCGCCAAATTGGTGCGCTCGGGAGATCAGAGGTGAGGGCGTGGCGGCTTCTGAACTGCAGCTCTGGTTCAGGTTCTGGTCCTGGCTGCGCAGTTGGACTAGAACGGGCACCACGATCTGTAGTGAAGTTGGAACGAGACGATTCCACCTCGCACGTGAAGAGGACTTGAGAAAAAACAACTCTCAGAAGAGAGTTCAGGCTGATTCGCGATTTTGACGTCAGTGCAGCCTCTGCCAAACGGACCTCAGGTTCTGGCTCAAATCTGGCGCAGCCGCACGAGAATGGGCACCATGGACAGTAGGGATGTCGGATGCCGGCGAGACCACCTCGGCTGCGAAGCTATCTGGATGATCTTTCCGGTGATGTATGGTATGCCTTCAGGGGATTCCGTATGACTCCAGGGTAGGTTCTGTAAGTCGGCTCCCAATCTGCTACCTGCGAACTGGGTAGTGTTAAAAGAAGGGGGGGTTGTTGGTGGAGATGGGAAGGTAAGGGATGGAGGGGTAGCAATGAGGGATGGAAGGTTGCTGGTTGTGAATGTGGGAGGGAGGTTTGGGGGTGTGAGAGGGGAGAGGGGGAGGTTGGCAGGGGGCGGACCTGGTGTGGGGAATGGGCTGGGAGGTGGTGGATGGTGGGGGCGCAAATGGCCTAGGGGAATGGGGGTGTCTCTTGGGTGTGGGTGGTGGATTAATGGAAGGATTAATGGGGGGCCTAGGGGATGGGAAGGGTTGCTTTGGGGAGGGGATAGGGTGTCTAGGGGAAGGGATTCTCCCTTGGGAATGTGAAGGGTTGTATGGGGATGGGGAAGGGTTGCTTGGGGAGTGGTGGGAGTAAAGGGGGTTTATGAGTCTTGGGAGGTGAAGGGTTGTATTCAATGGGGGGGATGATGTGGCAAGTGAGGGAGGAGAGAGAGGGGGTGAAATTGGGAGAGAGAGGGGGAGGAGAGAGAGAGAGGGGTTCGCCCCTTTTAGTGAGAGAGAGAAGAAGAGAGAGATATAGCTAGAGAGGGAGAGAGAGAGAGATGTACAAATGCTTTTGGCAAATTTTTATCAATACTTCATTAGCTTCCAAATGAGGGATTGGGGTCCTATTTATAGGAATCCCACATTTACATATAAGTCCCTGACTCTTGGACTACTAACACTAAACCAAGGGGAAGGGGGCGCCCCTGGGCCTAGCCCATATAATTGGGCCTAATAACACACATAAAGACTTAAGACTTAGGTAAATAGCTACCTAACCTATGTATTGGACTCAAATAAAAGGAAAAGTACATGATAAGAAAATGAAAAATACATTATATGACTCGAAATAAAGTGGTGAACAAGATGTAGCATGGGTGGCGAGCATCGGGATCCTTGATCAAATGAAATTGCTGGTGATGTCCTCATCACTAATTCTTCAATGATATCATCTTCCTTGTAAAATGATCTTCCTTGGATCACCTTGAGTTGATGAAGAAGATAAAGGATTCAGATTTGATCTCCCTTGAAAACCTTGTGAAATCAGCTTCCTTGGATCACCTTGATAGCCTTGCTTGCTTCCACACTTCGTTGGAGATTGCTTGCTTTGATATGAGCTTGAAACACCTTGGAATGGATGAAGAACTCTAGCTTGAAGCACTGTTCACGGAGGTGCTACAGTACCCGTGAATCACCTCCTCTAGCCTCCCTTGGTATCTCCTTGTTCCCCTTGAAGCATTAGGGTTTCTAACCCCTCCTGTGTTTGTTTTATACCATTTGAATGGTCCTTGGACATCCCCCAGACCAGATCCACAATTCATGGGGGATTGGGTGACTTTGGGGTTAAACAAATACAAGGAAAGGGGCTCTTCTCGAAGTGGAAAACAAAGTGAACATTTATTGGCTCGGGGCTGGCTATCGACCATAACCTTCTGGAGGTCGACCGCTACTGAGAAATGCTGTAGAAAATTAGTCCCTGGTATTTCTGGTCGATCACCCCTGGGCTGGCGGTCGACCGCCATTGAGAATCCTGCTGGCCTTTGGTTGCTGGCAGGAGTGGTCGACCACCCCTGGGCTGGCGGTCGACCGCCAGTTGGGCAGTTCCTGCGTTTCCCCGGTTCAGACCGTTAACCCTTTAGCTCAGTCGCTTGACTCCTTTAGCAGCCCGTTCTCATCTGTGACATCAACCTTGACAGTCTTGAAGGTGTCAACTGATTCTTTGACCTTGGGTTCTCTTGGCTATGCTTCATTGTGCATCAACATTGGCTATGTGAAATGCCGAATGTGAAGTGTCGACTTTTGCTTGTAGAATAGATTTGCATCCTTGCTTGGGCGCGATCAATGAGCTTTCATTCTTGCCATCGTCACTCAATTTCTTGTCCATTTATTGGCATATCTGTCATGAAAAAAACATCACGTATGTCAGTCATATGAGAGTGGAAAACATCAATGACTTATAGTGTTCAGCCATTATCAAAACCAAGAATATCAAATAACTCAAATGACCACAGAATGATGTCGAATGACTCAAATGACCACAGGGCAAAACATTCTCCCCCTTTTCGATGATGGCAACACACTGTGAGTCATTATGTGGTAGTAATTTCCAAGATGGCAAAGTTGATAACATATACGACATGTGCAGAACAAGATCCATGATAGTTAAAGCATGTGATCACAGATATGAACACAAAGCATATGAATGAATGCGGATATGTATGCATGAACGATCAAAGCATATGAATGCTATGCAATTATGCAACCCCCATCAACACTCAAACACAAAGCTCACAAAGGTTTCTCCCCTTGTGACAACCCTCGTAGATCGACAACGCACAACTCTTACAAAGGACAAGGACTTACACAAAGACACAAAGAATTCTCCCCCTTTGACAACAACAAAAAGGGAGGGATAGAGAATGCTACAAAAGTCTGAGAGATCAGAGCTGAATGGAAGTGAAGAGCAAGCCATTATATGCAAAACTGAACCAGACTGTGAGCAATATATATATGGTTCAAAGCTAATAAAATTCGAGATCAACAGTGGAGTTCGAAAAGTAGCTACATCCAAGGTTTAATAGAAATTAACCAAAAATGCATATCATGGCAGTGTTTAACCTTCCCTTGTCTTATATATCCATATTCAATAACTACAAAGAGAATAACACAAAAACTAATATGGAGGCTAAACAAGCATGAGTAAAGCATGGAATGTTATGAGTGCAGTAAATTTGATTTTCAATATCTTTTGAATTTGAAGGCACATGACTCATATTTTATGAGCAATCAAGTCTAGTACATGCCTCCTAGCCGTAAGAATACACGTTGTTTAGACGCCAGTATCCCTAGGTATTTGGCAAGGCTGACGATTATGCTTCAGAATGAACAGAGATAGCAAAGTCATGTCATGACATATCTAATCTCATTTCTTTGATGAGAAGATATATTTCTCAGTAATTATGCCAGTGCTCTGCCTAGACTCCAACAAAAATTAAGACAGAGATAACATGGGCACATCATGACATATCATTTGTCACTTGATTTGATGACATGACATGTTTCTCCGTGCAACAATATCATTACTCTGTCAAATGGATTTTCAAGAATTCTAGCTCATCAAGATGTTTAAGAACAATACTAAGCCTGAGTGTATCACCAAGATGGTCATGAATTTTGAATTTTTAGATTTCAGGAGAGTCATTCAATGCACCACATGCAATCTCTAGTTAAGATCTATTAAAACCACAGAACATAGATGATTTCGAAAGATATATCATAAGTTCAAGAAATCATTAAATCTGAACCATTTTCATTTGATGGACAATCATCAGTTCATATAATAGAAAGCTCTTACGCCGTAGTTCTGTCTGTCTCATGATCTCATTTTTCAACCTAGAGGCCAGTTATTGGGTTCTGTGCGCCCCCTCGTTGTCCTTGACAATGGTTTTGATGATTCCAATGTATTATGTGTTTTATGCTTAATGGCATTTTCATGATAAACGAGCTCACATGTTGATACTCTGCTTTACAGGTTAGGATGCGCTTGCGTTGACTGGCCTTAATAGTTCTCCGTGTATATACTTGCATTTGGATGGCCATCTTCACTGCTTTAACATATCATATGAACTTGTGTCTACTCATACTGGGTGTGGATAAGTTAAGTTCAAATTGGTTTTGATTGTGCTTGACTTAATAGCATAGATCTTGATTGTTTTGATCTGAGATGGAATTCTCTGTACAGCTTGGTTGAATCATATTATGTTAGCTTTAGTTTTGTTGTGTTAGCTTGCATTAGACTGTGCAAGTTCAGTTTTCCTTGGATTGCAACTGTGATCCATGTGTTAATTGAAAACAGCTTTCTCATGCCTTGGAAGACTCATTTGATCATTTGGTAAGTGTTATCGTTGTTTTAGTTAATCTTGCACGCATTTGAGTTAGTGCATCACATTGCATCACATTGGCATACTCTGCTGCATACAATGGTCCGTGCATCTATTTGTTTAATACTTGGGTCTGAAGCTGGCTGAATGTTAAAAATAGTCCTGCAAAGTTCTGTCTGCTTGTGTTTACATCAAGTCGTTGTAAGGATTGCATCGGTGCATTGGTCGTCACTGACCACATAAAGTCTGTACAGAGTTTTGCCTAGACTGCATAAGATGAAGTCTGTACATCATCTTCTGCATGCATTACTCAAAGTCTGTACAGCCTGTGTTCGCAAGATCAAGTCTGTACATCATCTTATGCATGCATCATTCAAAGTCTGTACAGCCCGTGGTCGCAAGACCAAGTCTGTACATCGTCAAGTCTGCACATCACTTCATGCTTCATATACTCAAGATAAAGTTGTACATTCCTTGTGCATTCATCGTTTCTCAAAGTCTGTACAGCCCGTGGTCGCAAGACCAAGTCTGTACATCGTCTTGTGCATGCAACGTTCCTCAAGTCTGTACATCGTCTTGTTGATGGCATGTGTGTGCATCTCGCTGCTAAGTCTGTACATTGGCCAAGTCTACACATCGCCGCTTGTGGTTCATTCGACTAAGTCTGTACAACCTTCATTGGTTCATACGACCAAGTCTGTACAGCCGTGTTCAGAAGCTTTATAAAGTCTATACATTGTCTGCCCGCTCACACAAGTCCATACATTAAGTCTATACATTCCCATCTTTACGTATGTTCACTGTTTTAGCACTTCCACGAAGTCTGTACATTGCGTGCACTTTACATCGTGTGTTCATAGCATACGCAAAGTCTACACTTCGCCGTGTTCGTCTCTCCTAGCGTCTCACTTAGCGTCTCATGTTAAGTCTGTACATCGCATCGCATGCACTTTAAATATGTCAAGTCTGAACATTGCATTCCGTCTCACTCAGCGTCTCATGTTGTGTCTCACATAGCGCTGTAGTTTAGCAAGTCTGTACATCGCCACCTCTTCATGCATATGCACAAGTCTATACATTCATGAGCATAGTCTTGCACTCATTTTCAATGTGCATACTTCACCTTGTGCACACTGCGATTCACACATGCAAGTATGTACATTCGATTGGCAGCATGTCAGTGCATCCATGTTCAATGTGTAGACTTCCCTATCTGCATTTGTGCAACCTCACATACAAAGTCTATACACTCGTTATCATGCATTCAAAGTCCATACATTCGCAACCATGCATTCAAGTCTACATAATCTCCTGCATACACTACACAATGCACACTCTTCTTGTTGCATCGAGAACATACTTCATCGGTGCATATTTTATTTTGCATTTGTGCATCCTTTGCATCGGTGCATCTTTTCTGCCTTATGATGCTCTGCCTTATGATGCACACCTTCATTCGATATGCACACTCGGTGCAGTCATTTAAATCAGTGTAGTTCTGGTTGTGCTAAGATTCCCCCAATCTTTGCACAGAATGTTGGTTCGATGGTCCAAGGCTATAAAGGATTTTTTGGAAAAGTAAAATTAGTTTTTCTGTTGGACCAATCACATGTAAGTAGAAACTTTTGTACTCTATTTCTTGGGGTGAAAGGCTCCTACGTGAACAGTACTGCATGGCTCTCATTGGCTGTCCAATAGGAGGGCCTCGTACCTCATTGGTTCGAGATCCGATATGCATAATGTTTTACACCTATACCCTTAGGGTTTCACCCTTGTCTTAGGTGTGGTTTAGAAAAGCTTTCTCATGGGGCTTTCTTGTCTTTTGTTCTATATTCTAGCCCTATTTATACCCTGCGATCTCCATCGAAGCAGAGAGGCATCCAACGCTAATATTGTTCTATCTGTTGCAGGGAGAAGAAAGGAGTGCCGCCACAAGGTGGAGAGGAGAGGGCTTTGATAGACTCATCAGTTCATGGTTGTTATAGGAGCGATTGGAGCTTGGATTTGAAGGAACACATCTTGGATCTTCAAGAAGAAGGATTGACTACTCCAACATCCTGCGAACTCAACTCCTCCAACCTGAACTTCAAGAAAGATCTTCTAATGGCCAGTGGAAAAATGAAGGGGAAACTTTCTACATCTGTTATCCATTTCCTGATGATAGTCTTCTCTATTTACACACTACTGTGAGCGTTATTGTATATCTTTGATTTTCTCAAACTCAGAATATCTGTGTGTGTACGGAGCTGTGTCTCCGTGTGGTTGTTGTGTCCGGGGTACGTTCCCCAAACGTGTGTGTGTGTGTGTGCTACAGTGGCAGCGTGTTGGGGCCAGGCCCCGTGTGTGTATTGCTGCGGAAGCAGCGTGTGTGGTGTGGGGTTCATCCCCGTGTTGCTACTTCGGTAGCGTGTAGTGAAGCCTCACCCGGGTTGGGTGAGGGGTGGACGTAGGGAGCCCGTCGTGGTCCTGAACCACCTTAAAATCCTTGTGTCATATGTGATTGCCTGTGTGATTGTCATTTCTTCTATCTCCCTTCACAGGTTCACTATATAGGTTTTTAATTCTCTACACTGTCACACATTGCTACCTCTGTTATCCGTGTTGAGCATAATTATCTTGATTGTTGCTTTAACTATTCGAGTGAGTTCGGAAAGCTTGAGAGAATATCTTTAATCTCACTTATGTATTAGTTAATCAACATAGTTAATTTCAATTCCATTGTGTTTAGTTTAGAAAGCTGTTAAAATCCGCCATCTCGGCAAGGGGACAATTCAACCCCCCTTCTTGTCTGCCATCTCTCTGGGCCAACAATTGGTATCAGAGCCTCATCTCTGATTTTTTAGTCGACCTTGCGGTCGTAGAGAAAAGATCATTTCATGATGGCTAGTGTAAATGTGCTTCCCGTCTTTGATGGTTTTGATTATTCTTTCTGGCTTGGAAAACTTTGTGTGTGGATTACTAATACTGATCCGAAGCTTATGAATCTAATCACTCATGGTCCTCACAGTCTGCCCAAAAATGAACTAAAATGGACCGACGAGCATAAATGAATGAATTCTGAAAATGTTTATGTTTTGAATGTTCTTAAGGTAGCAATAAATGTTAACAAATTTCCATTTGTTCCCAACTGTAGATCTGCCAAGGAAATTTGGGACGGGCTGATCGAAGCCCAAAAGGAAAGCTGCAACGACGGCGACTGCTTAGTTGCAAACAATGAAATTAAGTGTCAAAGTGAAGAGAGTTCGAAGGTAAACTCTAACTCCAATTCTGATGATGATAATGATTTGAGTTATGATGAATTGTTAAATGCCTATGATGAACTGTTTGATAGATATAAGACATTAAAATCTGAAAATAGAAATCTGAAAAAGAAACATGACTATTCTTCATATGGGAATTGCATTGAGCTTGGAAAACTAGTTGAATCTCACATGCTTGTTGAGGAAGAACACAAAGAAATGATTAAAAATCTAAAATCTGAAAACAAATCTTTAAAGGCTGAAATTTTGGAACTTCAACAAATAAAAGAAGACAATGAAAAGCTGAAAATATTGAATTCCGCTATATCTGAAAAATTGCTTCTTTTGGAAAAAGGAAAAGCTACTTTGAATGCTGACAAATCTAAAAAGTTGAAAGAACTGAGAAAGGAAATAGAAAGCTTAAAAAATTTGAATGACAAATTTGAAAAGAATGAAACCATTGGTAGAATGGTCGGTGAAAATACGAATTTTCAAATGAATGAACTTGAACATATCTCTATGAGTGAAAACTCATTTGAAAAACTTCAAAATGAAAAAAATGTTGAAGAGATTCAGAAATTGAAAGATCAAAACTGTCTTCTGGTTGACAAAATTCACATATTTGAAAAAGGAAAATATGTAGCTGTTGATAATCTTGAAAACTCTCAAGTTTTAGAAGAAGAATTTGCAAGCTATAAAGCTGTTAATTCTTTGTTGAATGAGAAGCTTGCATTGTGTGAGAAAGAAATTGTTGAATCTAACTTGCATATCTCATCATTGGAAGATGAGATCAAGAATTTGAATGAATCCATGTTGTTGTGTGATAAGAAAAATGAAAAACAGAAAAAGGATGCTGATTATTCTTCTATGCATGCAGAACCCTCATATGATAAACACAATCATGCTTCAAGAAAAAGAAGAAATGTTTCATGTTATTACTGTGGTAAATTCGGTCATGACATGTATGACTGCTTTTTGAAAAAATTTGATGACAATGAAGTATTGAAGTTACAAATGAAAATTGCTGATGAGTCTAAAAATCTTGAAAAACCCATAAAGAAAGACTTCAAAATTCATTGTTACTATTGTGGTTTGCATGGCCACATTATAGAAAATTGCTTTACAAAGAAAAATGATGATGCTTGGTTCATCAAGAAAAACCTTTCCTGTCATTACTGTGGTGGCTTTGGACACAAGATGAACGATTGCTCTTTAATGGAAAATGATGAAAAGCTGTCCATGAAAAGAAAATCATCTCATTGTTATTATTGTGGCCTGAATGGACACTCAATGGATAATTGTTCCATAATGAGGGCCGACGATGAGTGGTATGAGAGGAGAAATGAAAAGAAAACTTTTGTTCATGCTAAAGCTAACCCCTCGGGACCCAAGATGGCTTGGGTACCCAAATCTTCGAAATGAGAATCTGTTTTGTAGGGGCACCTTGAGGTCAAGAAACATCAACAAATAAAGGACTCTCAAGGTGAGAAACAAAATGGTTTGTTTTGAAGTTTGTTTCACCTAGGTTTTCCTTGATAAATCTGAAAAGGTAAATAATCTATTTTAAAAAAAGGGGGTTGTAATTAAAAAGTTACATTTATGTTTCACTGACTCTTGTCAACTTCTGAAATGATGAGATCCTTCAATTTTGATGAGCAGTTGACTTGAATGATTTTTGTTGAACATCTTGTGAAAAAATTGGTTTTGAATACTTCACTTTGGATATACATAGTTTTCATACACACCTTCACTTTTGCTTCGCAAACAAAAATTTAGTTTTGAATGCTTTTCACTGTGCATAGAGTCTTTCACTCGTTTGCCTGCTTACTTCTTGCTAATAACAGTTTAGCTTTGAAAGCTTTGGTCTGTGGATAGAATCGTTTGTTGACTTTTATAAATTCACTTTACATACTTAGTTGCATGATACAAACTGCACATATCATACACACATTTGCATACTTGTGAATAAGAATGATTTTCAATCATCTTTTCTAGTTACATGCATACACTTGCATAACATTGCACATATCCTTGCATATACTATCCATGTTTGTGTGATTAAATGCCATGATTATTCGGTATATAAAATGGTGTCAGTGGAAGGTTGGATTATGTTCAATCGGAAGCTTTCATTACGCGTGAGGTGGTCCTCGGACCTACGTTCTCTGCCAAGTGCCGATAATCAATCTGTTTGAAGTCATTAGAAAATCCTTGGTTGAATGCATGTATATATTTTATACAGCCACTTTTTGACTTCTTCTATGACTCATCCCTTGCTAAATGAAATTACATTGATTTAGACATGTTTGTTACATGGCATATATTAAGGGGGAAATTTTTTATAACCGTGCATACATTTAGGGGGGGACATTACTGTGTTGAGACTAATTCATCTTTTACATTCAACACAACCACCCACACAAATGCACCTTTTTGAGATGATGATTCAATCAAATAAGGATTACTATTTTCTACTCTACACTTTTGAGGACTATTGGTTCTCTACATGGAAATCACATGTCTCGTAAGGAAAGAGCTGTTCACCCCTTCAAAAAGTTGTATAAGTGGAAGTGGATCCGAGTAGCCGGGAATCCCCCCTGAAATAAAGGAGGAAACTCGCGTCGAAAGGAGAAACTAATCCATATGAAAATAAGTGTTATTTGCCACCGAGTAGTCGGGAAGTGTCCCTGAGACAAAGAATACAACTCGCATCGAAAAGTGTCTCATCCACATCATAAAAAGTGACGAAACTGAGTAACCGAGAATTGCTCCTGAAACAAAGGGCATGACTCGTGTCAAAAGGTTAGTCACACCAGTTTCAGTAATTAAAAATTGGGGTCATACGTATCTACCAATATTCGAGCATCGTGTATGAAAGTGTATGGATGAGAAGTTCTCTTTAGTGTTCTATAGAAAATCTGATTTTCCATATTGACTTGAACTTCATTACTCAATCTTCATTTATTCACATTGGGTTTGATTGTTTGAATGTCGTTTATGAATCAGTCGTCTTTCATGGTTAATGTAGTACTTTATTTATGTAAGCACGACCTTCTTAGTATTGTTCATTCACTTCATGTTCAACGATCAACTGCATTATCCTTACACCCGTCCCGAAGGGACTTGCATGAGTCTATACTTAACTATGCATGCTTGAGTGCCTGAATGCTTGATCTGTCTGTTCATAATATGCTTCATTTCATTTACATGCATCTATAGGTTATACATGTAGATAACAGCTTAAATAACCCATTGTCAGTTGGTTTTTGTTCGTGACAATTGGGGAGAATAATGTTCTCTTGATCACTATGCACTCTATGCATATTTAGTTTTCAGATTTTGCATATAGGATAGTTAGATCATACACTTGTGCATAGTTCATTGATACCCTTCACTTATAGTTCAAAATCTGCTCGTTTAGACATAATTTCATCATCTAGCAAAATGTACATAGAGTCTCATTTTCTTGCTTGGAATTTGGTTTGTACACCTTGCTCCAGTAAAAGGTTCATTGCTGGGTTCGTGCGTTCATGACTAATTCATTTTTGGAAGGTTCCGAGTTGCTTTTCAGTCCCCCATTTTTTGATAATGCCAAAGGGGGAGAGAACTTTGAATTGTCACAATATATTGTCATCATCAAAAAGGGGGAGATTGTTAGGTCTTGTGCACCCCCTCGTTGTCCTTGACAATGGTTTTGATGATTCCAATGTATTGTGTGTTTTATGCTTAATGGCATTTTCATGATAAACGAGCTCACATGTTGATACTCTGCTTCACAGGTTAGGATGCTCTTGGGTTGACTGGCCTTAACAGTTTTCCGTGTATATACTTGCATTTGGATGGCCATCTTCACTGCTTTAACATATCATATGAACTTGTGTCTACTCATACTGGGTGTGGATAAGTTAAGTTCAAATTGGTTTTGATTGTGCTTGACTTAATAGCACAGATCTTGATTGTTTTGATCTGAGATGGAATTCTCTGTGCAGCTTGGTTGAATCATATTATGTTAGCTTTAGTTTTGTTGTGTTAGCTTGCATTAGACTGTGCAAGTTCAGTTTTCCTTGGATTACAACTGTGATCCATGTGTTAATTGAAAATAGCTTTCTCATGCCTTGGAAGACTCATTTGATCATTTGGTAAGTGTTATCGTTGTTTTAGTTAATCTTGCACGCATTTGAGTCAGTGCATCACATTGCATCACATTGGCATACTCTACTGCATACAATGGTCTGTGCATATATCTGTTGAATACTTGGGTCTGAAGCTGGTTGAATGTTAAAAATAATCTTGCAAAGTTCTGTCTGCTTGTGTTTACATCAAGTCGTTGTAAGGATTGCATCGGTGCATTGGTCGTCACTGACCACATAAAGTCTGTATAGAGTTTTGCCTAGACTGCATAAGATCAAGTCTGTACATCATCTTCTGCATGCATTACTCAAAGTCTGTACATCATTTTGTGCATGCATCATTCAAAGTATGTACAGCCTGTGGTCACAAGACCAAGTCTGTACATCATCAAGTCTGTACATCACTTCATGCTTCATATACTGAAGACAAAGTTTGTACATTCCTTGTGCATGCATCGTTTCTCAAAGTCTGTACAGCCCGTGGTCGCAAGACCAAGTCTGTACATCGTCTTGTGCATGCAACGTTTCTCAAGTCTGTACATCGTCTTGTTGATGGCATGTGTGTGCATCTCGCTGCTAAGTCTGTACATTGGCCAAGTCTACACATCACCGCTTGTGGTTCATTCGACTAAGTCTATACAACCTTCATTGGTTCATACGACCAAGTCTGTATAGCCGTGTTCAGAAGCTTTATAAAGTCTATACATTGTATGCCCGCTCACACAAGTCCATACATTAAGTCTATACATTCCCATCTTTACCTACGTTCACTATTTTAGCACTTCCACGAAGTCTGTACATTGCGTGCACTTTACATCGTGTGTTCACAGCATACGCAAAGTCTGCACTTCGCTGTGTTCGTCTCTCCTAGCGTCTCACTTAGCGTCTCATGTTAAGTATGTACATCGCATCGCATGTACTTTAAATATGTCAAGTCTGAACATTGCATTCCGTCTCACTTAGCGTCTCATGTTGTGTCTCACATAGCGTTGTAGTTTAGCAAGTCTGTACATCGCCACCTCTTCATGCATATGCACAAGTCTATACATTTATGAGCATAGTCTTGCACTCATTTTCAATGTGCATACTTCACCTTATGCACCCTGCGATTCACACCTGCAAGTATGTACATTCGATTGGCAGCATGTCAGTGCATCCATGTTCAATGTGTAGACTTCCCTATCTGCATTTGTGCAACCTCACGTACAAAGTCTATACACTCGTTATCATGCATTCAAAGTCCATACATTCGCAACCATGCATTCAAGTCTACAAAATCTCGTGCATACACTACACAATGCACACTCTTCTTGTTGCATCGAGCACATACTTCATCGGTGCATATTTTGTTTTGCATTTGTGCATCCTTTGCATCGGTGCATCTTTTCTGCCTTATGATGCTCTGCCTTATGATGCACACCTTCATTCGATATGCACACTAGGTGCAGTCATTTAAATTAGTGTAGTTCTGGTTGTGCTAAGATTCCCCCAATCTTTGCACAGAATGTTGGTTCGATGGTCCAAGGCTATAAAGGATTTTTTGGAAAAGTAAAATTAGTTTTTCTGTTGGACCAATCACATGTAAGTAGAAACTTTTGTACTCTGTTTCTTGGGGTGAAAGGCTCCTATGTGAACAGTACTGCATGGCTCTCATTGGCTGTCCAATAGGAGGGCCTCGTACCTCATTGGTTTGAGATCCGATATGCATAATGTTTTACACCTATACCCTTAGGGTTTCACCCTTGTCTTAGGTGTGGTTTAGAAAAGCTTTCTCATGGGGCTTTCTTGTCTTTTGTTCTATATTCTAGCCCTATTTATACCCTGTGATCTCCATCGAAGCAGAGAGGCATCCAACGCTAATATTGTTCTATCTGTTGCAGGGAGAAGAAAGGAGTGCCGCCACAAGGTGGAGTGGAGAGGGCTTTGATAGACTCATCAGTTCATGGTGGTTGTAGGAGCGATTGGAGCTTGGATATGAAGGAACACATCTTGGATCTTCAAGAAGAAGGACTGACTGCTCCAACATCCTGCGAACTCAACTCCTCCAACCTGAACTTCAAGAAAGATCTTCTAATGGCCAGTGGAAAAATGAAGGGGAAACTTTCTACATATGTTATCCATTTCCTGATGATAGTCTTCTCTATTTACACACTGCTGTGAGCGTTATTGTATATCCTTTGATTTTCTCAACTTAGAATATATGTGTGTGTACGGAGCTGTGTCTCCGTGTGGTTGTTGTGTCCGGGGTACGTTCCCTGAACGTGTGTGTGTGTGCTACACTGGTAGCGTGTTGGGGCCAAACCCCGTGTGTGTATTACTGCGGAAGCAGCGTGTGTGGTGTGGGGTTCGTCCCCGTGTTTCTACTTCGGTAGCGTGTAGTGAAGCCTCACCCTGGTTGGGTGAGGGGTGGACGTACGAAGCCCGTCGTGGTCCCGAACCACCTTAAAATCCTTGTGTCGTATGTGATTGCCTGTGTGATTGTCATTTCTTCTATCTCCCTTCACAGGTTCACTATATAGGTTTTTAATTCTCTACACTGTGACACATTGCTACCTCCGTTATCCGTGTTGAGCATAATTATCTTGATAGTTGCTTTAACTATTCGAGTGAGTTCGGAAAGCTTGAGAGAATATCTTTAATCTCACTTATGTATTAGTTAATCAACACAGTTAATTTCAATTCCATTGTGTTTAGTTTAGAAAGCTGTTAAAATCTGCCATCTCGGCAAGGGGACAATTCAACCCCCCTTCTTGTCCGCCATCTCTCTTGGCCAACACCAGTGAAGTTCAGATTGCAAGAGATTAAGAAAGGCAACAAGTCTCCCCCTAAGGATATGCAATGAATGCACTCAAGGAGTTATATTTATAAGTGAAAAGATAATTATCAAGCAGAGGTTGACTTGAACCATGCAGGGGTTGACCTGGTCAAACATGAAGTTGGCAGAGATAAAATGCATGACCCAACACATGGTTGTACACTTATTAATGGCAACAGAATGAAGATGAAACATATGCATAGATGCTTCAAAAAGACAACTCACCCTTACTATATGGCCTATATGCTATAGTTGCACATGGTACTTGGCGGAGGTGAAATCTCACGCATATTAAGTGCTTCTAGACAAGCATAGCCTGCCTTTCCATACATTAACATTTAATATACCGTGGCCATGCAAGAATGATGCTATACAAACCATGCAATGCATCTTGAACATGAATTCAATTCATTATTATGCATCATGACTACATGCAATACCACACCATATGCATAATGACATATTTACCTATAAATAATGCATGGAACACCAATATGCAAAAACACACACTAAATTGAACAAGAGCATCATATCAAGTTTTATTGGCCTGAGTTCGGCAAAGACCAAGTTCCGTTCTGAGTGTTGAAGACCTGTCATTACATAAGGGCTTGGTCAAAATATCAGTAATTTGATTTAAAGTATCAACAAAATGCAGCTCAAAGTTTTTCTTAATGACCTCATCTCTAATGAAGTGATGTCTAATCTCAATATGCTTAGTCCTAGAGTGTTGAACTGGATTTTTTGCAAGGTTGATAGCACTAGTGTTATCACACAAAATCGGGACACAACCAAGATCCACTATGTAGTCTTGGAGTTGGTGTTTAATCCACAACACTTGAGTGCCACAGCTCCCAACAACAACATATTATGCTTCTGCTGTTGAGAGGGCAACCGAGTGTTATTTCTTGGAGGCCCAAGAAACTAAACACCCACCCAGAAACTGGCAATAGTCACTAGTACTCTTGCGATCCATCTTGCATCCAGCATAGTCCGCATCAGAATAAGATATAAGAGATAAATCACATGATGACGGATATCACAATCCTAAATCTTGAGTGCCGGCAAGATATCTAAGGATACGTTTGACGGCAGTCAAGTGGGATTCTCTAGGACTAGCTAGAAATCTAGCATAAAGGCATACACTAAACTGGATATCTAGTCGAGATATAGTTAAGTAAAGCAAAGAGCCGATCATACCTCTATAGATCTTTGCATCCACTAATTTACCATTTTCATCTGAATCCAGTGATGTTGTGGTGCTCATAGGAGTTGTAATTTTTTTGCTGTTTATCATGTCAAATCTTTTCAGCAGCTCCTTGATGTATTTGACTTGAATTATGAAGCACCCATCTTCTCCTTGGTTGACCTGCAAATCGAGAAAGAATTGGAGTTCTCCCATTAGGCTCATCTCAAATTCGCTAGTCATGAGGTTAGTAAATTTCTCACACATTTCAGATTTAGTAGAACCAAACACAATATCATCAACATAAATTTGAACAATCAAAATATTCTTACCTTGCTTCTTGGTGAAAAGTGTTTAATCTACCTTACCTCATGTGTACCCTTTCTCAATGAGGAATGAGCTTAGTCTCTCATACCAAGCTCTTGGTACTTGCTTCAGTCCATAAAGTTCCCTGTCTAGCTTGTATATAAAATCTGCATGGTTTGTGTTCTCAAAGCTAGGGGGCTGCTCAACATAGACTTCTTCTTTGATCAAGCCATTCAAGAAAGTACTTTTTACATCCATTTGATATAGCTTTATTCTAAGGAAGCATGCAAAGGCAAGTAAAATTCTGATGGCTTCGAGTCTAGCAACTGGGGCATAAGATTCATCAAAGTCTACCCCAAACTCTTGATTATACCCTTGAGCCACCAATCTAGCCTTGTTTCCTATTATCTTGCCATCCTCACTGAGTTTGTTCCTAAAGACCCATTTAGTGCCTATGACAGATTGTGATGATGGTCTAGGAACAAGATGGCAAACTTTATTTCTCTCAAACTTGTTTAACTCGTCTTGCATTGAATTTATCCAGTTTTCATCCTTTAATGCCTCATCAACATTCTTGGGTTCAATCTGGGAGACAAGAGCAAGCTGATCTAATTCTTCCACAATTCTAAAATGTGACCTTGTTCTAGGTGGGTCATTCAAGCTACCAATGACATTTTCTAAAGGATGATCCTTAAGAATTCTAATGTTTGTAGAATCATTACCTTCTCCTGGAGCTTGATCCCTTGCATTACTATATTCAGCTAGGTCACCATCTTCTCTTGTTTCTTGTAGCAACCCTGGTAAATTAAAGGACTAGAAAGTCCAAATAAAATTAAAATATATAACTATATAATAATTAAACGAGGCCTGGACCTTGTACATAACCCTCTTACATTCTGAAAGTCTTACGAAATGGACTCATAGACCTTACCATTATATTATAATACATTTAAGAATAACATGTTATTTTAAGTAGCCATTTGATGCACAAAATAATTTTAATTGAATTAAGAATCATTAAATCTTGAAGAAAATGTCAATTTATATTCTATTAATAATTTAAAAAACTTAATATTCCACATTTACTATATTATAACTTTATTAGAAGGGAGAAGGATATATATATATGATTTAAATACATTAAAGATATATAAAGGATAAAAGAATGGACATATATACAATTTCGATCTTTTCAAGGGCAATGAGAAATGACCAAAACTTAAATGATGCCTCTTTGTATAGGCGTATATAACGTGAAAATGACTTAATATAAGTCATTATTTCTAAATTAGTAAAAGTCAAATAAAGTATATAGTTAAGGATATTATAAAAGAATAGGGGTATATATACGATATCGGACTTTTGGAGGCTAACTAAAAATGTTAAAACTCAATTGACGCCAACGTCAATGGGCGTCAATTCTATAGAAAGTGACTTTGAACAAGTCATCATTTCAAACAAAATGAATAGTGCCGATTTTTTGACTAAAGAACTTTTGAAAAATAATTATATGGAAAAATAGAGAAAAATGGAAAATTAATACTCCTAAAATTTTCCATCTAGATCACATCCAGGAAAAAAGATAAAAATCTCGGAAGCATCCAATACGTAAGTTATACGTGTTTCGAATTGTTAATAAAGGAAATTCTAATACTATTAGGATAGGTACTAAAGAGTTAAGTCCCAATTGAACTCCAACCCTATAGGATCTCCAGAACCCTATAAATACCAACCCCTTTGCTAAATCCCTTCTAGCCTTTCTTCTCAGAAACCCGCTGCTGCTTCGTGCGTGAAGAACATAGCGAAGTTCTTCATCTTCTTCTTTCCTCCTGCTTCGTCGAGAGGAGCACGTGAAGGAGCCTTCTTCTTTTGCTGAAGGACTTCATCTTCTTCTTTTTCCTCTTGCAAGTCGTTTGCAACAAGAAGGGCAAGGAGCCTTCTTCTTTTGCTGAAGGAAGACCGCCTGGGTTTTCTACCGTGCGAGTACTACTACTGCTGCGGTTTGCCTTTGATTGAAGGAGAGGCTAACATCTCCTTCTTGATATCTAGTTGTGTTCTTCCTCTTCTTCCTTGCTGCACGGGCTTGAGGGTTGTTGCTTCGCTGCTATTGTGCTGCTGTTGTTGATATTATAAATCTGCAACGTCACTGCCTTTAGCATCTTCATCCTGTAGCTTCTTATACTGGTTACTCGTTACTCTGTTGAAACATAGTATCATTTTCTTCAGACTCTTCACGTTCTTTTCGACCAAATCAACACCCAGGTAGGTTTTCTCAAGTGTTAAGCCAAATTTAAATAATCGTAGGTTGTATACATGCATATAGGTCTGTAAGTGATTGCAGATGTCGATCTAGATTGAGTTTTTGTTGTTTACTGCATGAACTAAATTAGCGACCTAGTCTAGGGCGCTAATTGATTCAACGCCCGCACAAACAATCGTCAATTGCCTTGTTAATTGATAATCACATAATGTTTAAAATTTAATAACTGTGAACTCTTCCATGTAACCTAATGCATGATCTTGACAATAAAATTCTTGCTATTTTTCTGTATCTGATCATATCTCTAGATTCTGATTTAGACGTACTCCAAAACCCATGTGTCTATGATTGTACCTGCCCGTGGCAAATCATATGACAAATAAATAACGACCCCATTTAAGTCGTCAATTGAATGGACGCCCTCACCCACAGGCGTCAATTTTGTGAATACCCCATGGATTATCTACTTGACTATTGAAACGATGACATATACCATGCCGTCAGTTTTATATAAGACGCCTGTAACTAAGGCGTTATTCACTGAATTAAAGACTTAACCTAAGTCGTCATTTATATAATATCTGAAATTTTTGAATGTTTTAAAAATTATTATGGATATAACGACGGCGTGAATAGTCGTCATATTTGGAACTGACGACCTAGCCAAAGGCGTCAATTCCTGAAATGAAGACTTAATCAAAGGCGTCAATTTATTGATTTCACGGATTCCTATAACCAACTGTGTGTGAGTTAGTTATTAGGCACTATATTCCATTCCGTGAATATAGTCTCATGCTTCAAGTTAATTTATCGATTACCCACTATCTCTTGGTGATAGATGAACCCTCCGTGGGACATTCCGTTCCTTCGGACCAGTGACTTTATCATAGAGGCCCCCGTAAGACTCTGCTAGCTTTGGATTCCCTCAAAGCAGCCGAGCTGGTTGTACCCTTAAAACCCATGACACTTCTTAATTGCCATGTCACTCTAAAGGAACATGGTATACCGGCCCTCACGACATGTTCTTTGTATGTCATGAGAATATTCTTGAAATAATGGGATGGGTAATCCATACCATTCATATCCTTTAAGAATAGTGTGCCGTACTTGGGTACACTAATTCTATCTACCTTATAATGTACAAGAACGAGCGACCATGTTCATGTGGGCGCTTATTCCTATCGTCATGGCACCCGAGTTAGGGAGCCGATTCCACCTAGTTTATCGTTAATCGTGATTATACCGTTATTATCGTCATTATACCACATGTTCAAATCCTTGAAATGCTATTCCACAAGATCTACCTTACAAGTTCATACAAGTTTATTCCTTGAAATTCTATATTGGCTATAACTATAGTGGATGTCGAAAAATACACGATCAATGTCTGCGCATATAGGGCCCGATCTGGTCCTGGGAGGAGCACCCAAAAGTACTTGTGCCCATGGGAGTTGTAATGATCACGGTATGGCATTGTACCGAAATGCATGACTAGCTTGATTAGACATTCCACAATCTCATACTCGACTTGACATGACATGACTTGCGTGACCCGGAAAGGGTATTTATATACTTGCTTGAAACGTGATATTCAATTCCCGACATGACATGATGGATATACTTGCTTGAATATCTTGACATTTATTGATATAAGCCCTTGAAAGACATGCTAGTTCACTCAATTACCTCTTGTTATACTCTCTCTCTCTTGTCGTTTTACGCAAACATGCATAGCTTTATTGCATTCATGTAACATGTAATTTACTTAAAGCAAGCTAGCTCTTGAGATATAATTCCTACTGGGCGTTCGCTCATCTAGTGTTTTTCCCTATTTTTCAGGTAAGTCCGATGATGAGACTCAATCAGATGGGGAAGGTCAAGAGTGAAGAGATTAGAGCTCTTCGTCAATCCAAGCGTTTACTAATCTTATCTTTCTAATTTCTTGAGTCAATCATTGTACTTTTTCCTTTTATTGAGTCTTGACATTTTCATTTGTAATAGAAGTACTTTGAGGTTGTGATTGAATAAAGGACTGGGTTATCTTTACTTTTGCGCACTCTATCTTTGTGTTGACATGATCGATATAAACTTATCATGCACTCCGGGTTCCTTCCGCGCTTGGGACGTGACAGTTTTTGTGGTATCAGAGCCTAGGATATTCAATTCCTAGGAAACCCAAGTCCAAGGATAGGTGTAAACCTTTAAGTGGTGAGATTGGTTAGAACCAAGGTTTAAGTTAACTTAGAATCAAAACCTTTGAACATCATCACATATTAATATAGTTATTGTAATGTTGGATACGGACTGAATAGATCTAGAGGGGGGGTGAATAGATCTTTCCCCCTTTTTGATAATTTACTGACTATCGACCAGATGAGCTACTGGTAATTAATGAATCATAGAACTAATGCGGATAGTAAAGATGCAAGCATACGTATAGGAAATCAAACACACACAAGCACACCACAAGAAAGGATTTTTAAGGTGGTTCAGTCTCTTCCTGAGACTTACATCCACCCCTTGCTTAACTCAAGCAAGGCTTCACTATGAGAATCTCTGATCTCAACCAAAACACAGCTGACACACAGCTTGTACCTGCTGACACACAGCTTGATTCTGCTGCCTCACAGCTTGACAATAATTGTAATCAGAAATGAAAAGATGATAAGAACAGGTGATGAAAGACAGGACTGAATATTGGCGTGTGTAGAAGAATAGGTGTTCAGCCTGGGACTTGATCACGCTTATGAAGAAGCCTAGACTCCCTGTTGATCTTCCAGTCAGTTGCCTTCGATTGTTCTGCTGCTGGAGATCACACAGTCTTGAGCTAAGTCTTCCTTCTGCAGCAACGAGATTGCCTTTAACCTTTCTGCAGATTTTTGATTGGTGGAGAGCTCCTTCTTCCTCTTCTGTGTGTATCTTCCTTGGCTTCTATTCCGTGCTCTCTCACCGCTTCCTTCTTCGTGATTAGTTGCCTTATATTCTTCATATAGCTCTTTTTATTTTCAAGAATAAAGTTCTTCCCGCTCAATTTTCAGATCGAGCGCCAATCTGCTAGAAAACAGGGATCGGTTTAAATCCAATCGTTAGAACGAGTTTGACCACTTCTAAGCAAGATTGTTTCCTTGATTCCCGTGCGGAAGCTTATCTCCTGAGCAGCCCAACAACCTGCAACAACCATCTGCAGGTTTTAAGGAACCAAAACAGAATTCGGTTAGAGTTCGGTTTTGGACGATATATAAACCCGTGGTCGACCATGACCCTGTCGCTGGTCGACAATGGGCAGTCCCCAGACGGCCGGTTCTTCTGGCTGAAACTCACGTCGCCCGTTGGTCGACCACAGCCTGGTCGCTGGTCGACAGGGGGCAGTTTCCAGATGGCCAGCAGTTCTGTCTGTTGCTTCTGTCTTTTCTGTGGTCGACCAGAGGCGGGGCTTTGGTCGACAGCCAAGATGCTTCCAGAAGACAGATGATCTGATGCTTTTCTGGTTGAGTTCGTTGGTCGACCATAACCACTTCCCTGGTCGACAAGCGGCCTTTGACACTTCTTCTGATTTGTTGATTCCACTTGGATTTCAGTGGACCTGAAATTACTTAACTTATCAGAGGTAAATTGAATGAGTCCAATACTTTGAAGGAACAATCAAACCACTTGTATTTGTTATGAAACAAGATAGAACTTGATTAATCAAACATATCCTATTGTCATCATCAAAACCAAGGGATGCACAACATTCTCCCCCTTTTTGATGATGACAACCATGAGTCATTGTGACAAACAACAGATTATAAAATTCATTTGATATTGCATGCAAGGCTATCATAGCACAGATTTCATTCAGTCAATTCGTTTGATGTGTCTTTCAAAAACAATAGCACTAATTACATGAGAGACTCAAAAAAGGATAAAGACACTGAGGACACGTAGACAAAGTAAATTTGACAATCTAGACTCACATCTAGACACACAACTAGACACACAATGACACATAAAGTCCTATCTCACCCTTTGTCAACAGCAAAAAGAAGATCATTTGAACAATCCCTCTGAGGAGGATGAGGAGGTCTCTGGCTTCACGTTCTCTGCCATGAGGAGGATGAGGAGGTCTCTGGCTAGGGCTGCGGATGGGAAAATTTCAGGGACCCAGCCGAGACAATTTATAGGGTAGGGCATTAAGGCTGGCCCTTAATTGTTAGGGCAGTGAACCATCGCGATGCAAAGAACGAGCGGTCACGATTAATCAGCATAACTCATATTTTGGGAAATTATTGAAGTGTACCCCCTTTCTTTAATAAGACAATTAAGTAACCTTTCCTCCCTTTCTCAAAGACCACCTTGTGACAAATTCGAGTGGGTCTTGTGGTTCAAAGAATTTGAAAGTATTGCCCCAATAAATTGACTCCCCATATCCACTTTCTTACTCACGGCTCCTTAAACTTATAATATTGTTCATGAGATAATTTTACTAGCTGAACAAGCTGAACAGTGTTTTATGCCTCTATTTGCATATAGTGCATTAGGTCAACCATTTTTGTTGCCTTTTCGTTTTGAAATATTTAAGAGCTGTGGTCAGGTTTATCACATGCTTTTCCACACGAGGAGACACGCTTTTTACACGCCAGAAACCCCGGCTACTTAGCATGCCTAACCATTCCATTTTTAACTGGGACACACTTTTTATCCGTGAGGATATACGTTTATCAGACGCCAATATCCCCAGTTACTCAGGATGCCCAATTAATAATTTTGAGAGTGGCAGAGGTAGATTGAGTCTTCATGACATACATGTCTCCCACTTAATTTTTCAGCCAATTTTGCTTTGTGATAGAGAACAGTAGTTTCTCAGAACTCAGTCCATTGCTCTACCAAGAAGGCAGAATTATGGCGTATTCCATATACATTCATGCTATAGCAGCGTTTATTTTCACTGTCCAACACAGACACAGGTAGAGAAACAGTCTCATTACTAAAAACATAAGTTCTCAATAGTCTTGAGTCAGAGTCATAGTTATGGTTTGAATTTATTGCAGTAGTACAGGTCAAATTCTCATTACTACACTTAACCTTTACTCTCATTGATGACTTTGGTGATTTTCTTGTAAGATATGGTTAGGTTGTTCAATGATTTATTAAGGAATGAGTTTACACTTTTTACTCCCCCTCAATTTGTGAGTCCTTGCTGAAGATAGAAAACAATAAGTTGGCCACAAAGAGATATAGAGACACAAGGAATAGGAAGTGTGAACAAGGATGAGTGAGTAAAGCAAAACTGAGCTCAGAGTCCAAAAAGTTCAGAAGATTTCCCACCAAAGCCAGCAGCTTGATTAGATCCAATTTCCCTTTTTCAGGTCCTTTGTCGACCATGGAGTGGCCTGTGGTCGACCTTTGTGCTGACACAGAACCTGCCTGTTGAGAAGACTGCGTTCTGACAAACCTGTTGTCGACCATTGGATCGCCTGTGGTCGACAGCTGCGAATTCCCAGAGCTAACTATTTCCTGTCCTGATGCCTTGGTCGACCAGCGCCTTGTCTGTGGTCGACCACAAGAGATGAGCCGTAGAGAACCAGTATTCTGTAGAACTTGCTGAAGTAGCACCCGACACAAGACTTTCCAAACTCAAAAACTTGACCAGTACTAGAGACCTAGTTGACATAACTTAGACAGAAATGACAGAATCTATGCAGTGAACACATGAATATGATTATTTCAAGAATTTTCAGGAGAAATTCTACAAATTCCTAACTCCCTTCTTAGAGTTGAAAATCTGTCATTGTTAAGGGGTTTTGTGAAAATGTCTGCCAGTTGTTTTTCAGTTTCTACAAAATGAAGCATGAAATTTCCTTTGGAGACCTCATCTCTTAGAAAGTGATGACGGATCTCAATGTGTTTTGTCCTAGAGTGTTGAATGGGGTTTTTAGACAAATTAATAGCACTAGTGTTGTCACAGAAAATAGGTGCACATCCAAGATCTACATTGTAGTCTTGGAGTTGATGTTTTATCCACAAAACCTGTGTACCACAGCTCCCTACTGCGACATACTCAGCCTCAGCAGTGGAGAGTGCCACAGAATGCTGTTTTTTAGAAGCCCATGATATTAAACATCCACCTAATATTTGACAATAACCACTAGTACTCTTCCTATCAATTTTGCAACCAGCATAATCAGCATCTGAATATGAAATTAAATCTAGTTTGCAATAAGTAGGATACCATAAACCCAATTCTTGGGTACCGGCAAGGTAACGAAGGATACGCTTGACAGCCCCTAAATGTGAATCTCTAGGGCTAGATTGATATCTAGCACACATGCATACACTGAACTGAATGTCTGGCCTAGAGGCAGTTAAATATAGTAGGGATCCGATCATACCTCTGTATTTCTTGGCATCTACCATGTTACCTTTTACATCAGCCTCCAATGTTGCATTTGTCCCCATGGGTGACTCTATTGGTTTGCAGCTCTCCATGCCAAACTTTTTCAGCATCTCCTTTATGTACTTGGATTGATTTATGAAGTAGCCTTCTCTACATTGTAGAATCTGCAATCCAAGAAAGAACTGTAAATCACCCATTAAACTCATTTCAAACTCATTGGTCATTAGATTTGCAAATTCAGTACATAATGAAGCTTCAGTGGATCCAAACACAATATCATCCACATAGATTTGCACAATTAGTATATTCTTACCTTGGGTCTTGGAGAATAATGTTTGATCAATTTTACCTCTTGTGTAGCCCTTTTTGGTGAGGAATGAACTCAGTCTGTCGTACCATGCCCTAGGAGCCTGCTTTAAACCATACAAAGCCTTATGCAGTTTAAAGACATGATTAGGAAGATCATCATTTTCAAAACCAGGGGGTTGTTCCACAAAGACTTCTTCCTTTACAAAGCCATTTAGAAAGGCACTTTTTACATCCATTTGCTGCAATTTAATTCCATGGGACGCCGCAAATGCTAACAATATTCTAATGGCTTCTAACCTTGCAACTGGAGCATATGATTCTTCAAAATCAACTCCAAATTCTTGGTTATACCCCTTAGCCACCAACCGAGCCTTGTTCCTCATAACAACTCCTTCTTCATTAAGCTTATTTTTATAAACCCATTTGGTTCCAATAACAGGATGAGATGAGGGTCTGGGAACAAGTTTCCAAACCTGATTTCTTTCAAATTGATTTAATTCTTCATGCATGGCATTTATCCAAGATTCATCTCTTAAAGCTTCCTCTACATTTTTAGGCTCAACTTGAGATACAAGGGCTAGCTGATCTAATTCATCAACTGTTTTAAGCTGAGATCTAGTTTTCCTCGGTTCATTAATTCCTCCAATGATGTTATCTAGAGGATGATCTCTGAGAAATCTCAGATTTTCAGAATTGTTACCTGGGATGATCTCTCCTTCGGGTTGATCATTGGAATCACCTTGCTTTGGTTCTGCTTCAGTCTCCATTGGTTCCTCTTTGCCTTCCAGAAATTCCCCATCTTCATCTTTGCCTACCTGTCCAGTTTTGTCAAAGTCATTATTTTCATCAAATGTGATATGTGGGGATTCTTCAACTAGCTGATCTTTGGTGTTGTAGACTCTATAGGCTCTTGATCGGTCAGAGTATCCCAAGAAGATTCCTGGGTCACTCTTTGGTTCAAATTTGTCCAATGATCTCTTGTCATTGTTATGAATAAAACACCTTACACCGAAGATCCTAAAATGAGCTAGAGATGGCTTCTTACCTTTGAACACCTCATATGGAGTTTTCGCACTAGATGGTCTTACCATTGCCCTGTTTACAATATAACATGCTGTATTGACCGCCTCAGCCCAAAATCTTCTTGGAAGATTGGCTTCAACTAACAAGGTTCTGGCCATTTCAACAAGTGTGCGATTCCTTCTTTCCACCACTCCATTTTGCTCTGGCGTCCTTGGTGAGGAGAACCTGTGATTTATTCCTTTGTTCCTGCAGAATTCATCAAACTCTGAATTTTCAAATTCTCCCCCATGATCAGATATTATTGAACACACTTTGGACTTACCATCCTGCTTCATTCTTCTGTAAAAATCCTGAAATTCATGAAAGGCATCGTTTTTATGTGATAAAAACATTACCCATGTGAATCTAGAGAAATCATCAACTAGTACATAACCGTACCTCTTACCACTAAGACTAGCAGTTCTTGTTGGGCCAAAAAGGTCCATGTGCACAAGTTCTAGTGGTCTAGAAGATTGACTTTCAGTTCTACCTTTGAATGATTTTCTTGTTTGCTTACCTTGGGTACATGATTCACATACTTTGACATTTTGAGCAAACGAAATTTCAGGTAAACCAGAAACCATTTTATTCTTAACCAATTTGTGCAGCACCCTGTAGCTAACATGCCCTAGCCTTCGGTGCCACAACCAAGTCAGGTCCTCCTTCTTGGCGGTGAGGCACAAGTTGGAGTGGGCTGGATCATCCAAGTCTATCATGTAGACATTATTTACTCTCTTGCCCATAAACTTAACTTTAGCCGAATTTGGTTCAAGAATTTTACAGATCTTAGAATCAAAGACTACTTGATGGCCTTTGTCGCATAGCTGACTGATGCTTAGAAGATTATATTCCAGGCCATCCACTAGCAGTACATCTTCAATGCAATTTGTAGATGTCTTACCTACCTTACCTTTCCCAATGATCTTGCCTTTGTTATTTCCTCCAAATGTCACATGTCCTCCATCTTTTGAGTTTAGCTCGGAGAATTTTGCCTTGTCCCCTGTCATATGTCTTGAGCAGCCACTATCTAAGTACCACTTGTTGTGTATAGCTGCCAAACACACCTGCATCACAAGTTACACAGAAACTTTTGGACCCCAATGGTACCCGGGTCCAAGATAGCTTGTGAAATTATGAAATTGCTGCAGTAATCCTTTGGGAACCCAGATTCTGTTAGAGCAGTGTAAATTTTTATTTCTGAACTTGTTCAGGTTGGGTTGCTTTTGTTCTAAAGCTTCTTTAATCTGAGTCCACCTTTGTGTATTCAAGTTTTCATTTTGTTTTACCCGAGAAAACCTGTGATTTCTGTTTGCTTGTCTGGCCATGGTCGACTTTTGGTATGTCTGTGGTCGACCATCGCGTCTCCAGAACTCAGCGTCTGTTCTGGCAGCACCTCTGGTCGACATCTGGTGTACCTGTGGTCGACCACTGCTTCTCCAGTAACCAGCGCCTGTTCTGGCAGATCCTCTGGTCGACAGATGAAGGGTCTGTTGTCGACCAGCCTGTCTCCAGACATCTTGTTTTCCAGATTTATGTCTTTTAACTTGGTTTAGTCCTTGGTTTGTTTGGTGATTTCTGTGAATTTGGGTTTCTTGTTTATTATTTTGAATCTTATATTGATTGACTGTTTTCTCTTTAAAATTTCTCTCTTCCTTGGTGACATTGTTCCTTTTGGAGGAGCATTCAGCTACATCCTCTTGTTTATCTTGGTATAGATTAATCAGGGGCCTTTTTCCTTTTGAGTCAGCAATCCCAGTTACGGTTTTTATTTGGAATTCCTTTTTAGCCGTAGGATTGTATCCTAACCCTTCTTTTTGAAAGTTTACTTTTATTCCCAAGACAGCATTTAAGTTTTCTTGACCTTGAGTCATTTTTTCCAAGGTCTCCTGTTTGTTTTTCAGGTCACTCTTAATTCTTTCTATTTCTCTTAGGAGTTGGTTGTTTTCTTCCTTGAGTGAATTGTTTCTTTCTTGACTTAACTTAGTTTCCTGTTCATATTCTTGAGTCTTTAGTTTTAACTCATCAATGTCGTTTTTTAGCATTTCATTCTCTTCGGACATTCTCTTGTGGTTTTCTTCATCTAAGTCCATTTGATTCAGCTTGTTTTTCAGTGACTTGATTTCCATTTCTAGTTCAGTTTTGTTTTCCATTGAATTGCTGTCTTTATTCAGTTGACTGATCTTCTTCTTCAAATGTTTATTTTCCTTTCTTATTCTTTCATAAGTATCAAGCAATTCTGAATATACTTCTTCCCAATCCGAACTAGAGAAGTCTTGAAATGGGGAACTTACCTCAAGATCACTGTTGTCTCCCTTGGCCATCAGACAGAGCTTTCCTTCTTCTTCCTCGGAAGTTGTTTCCTCTTCACTGCTCTCTTCCTCCTCACTCCAAGTGCTAATCATCGCCTTGGGTTTCTTGCCTTTCCACTTGAAGCTTGATTTCTTAGGAGCTTCTGGACATTCAGCCTTCATATGTCCAGGCTGCCTGCAATTGTAGCAAATGAGTTTGTTAGAAGGAGCCTTATGTTTATCAGATTTAAACTGGGATGACTTCCTTACCATGCCCTTTGGATTTCTGAATCCTTTACCTTCCTTCCGCAGGAATTTTTTAAATTTTCTTGTAAGCATGGCTAGCTCACCAGATTCTTCACCTGAGCTAGATGAGTCATCATTGTCAGACACCTCAGAGGTGCTTGTCTTAGTCTTTAGGGCAAGTTGCTTCTTTTTCTTGCCCTCATCTTCCTTTCTCTTCAGATTGACCTCATAGGCCATCAGGGATCCTACTAACTCATCCACTGTCATTGTTGTGAGATCCTTTGAGTCCTCAATGACTGTGGCCTTGGTATGCCACATCGATGTGAGAGACCTTAAAATCTTCCTCACTAATTCCTGCTCTTTGTATGTCTTCCCTAAGCTCTTCAAGCCATTAGTCAATTGTACTAATCTGGCATACATCTCAGAAATACTTTCATCATTTTTCATCCTAAACATCTCATATTCTGAGACTAGCATATTTGCTTTTGTCTCTCTTACCTCGGAAGTACCTTCGTAGATTACCTTTAGACGATCCCACATTTCTTTGGCTGTTGCGCATTGGGAAACTCTTGAGAATTCTGTGGGGTGTAGTGAGCACTGCATCACGTTCATGGCTCCCCAGTTGACAGTTGATTTCCTGACCTGTTCTCTGGTCCAGGTTTCTTCATCTTCCGGTAGCTCAAAAGGTCCGCGGCTCACTACCCTCCACATCTCGTGGTCTTGCGCACGTAAGAACACCTGCATACGATTTTTCCAATAAGAATAATCAGTTCCATCAAAATATGGAGGTCTAGTTACAGAGTGCCCCTCAGCTATGAGGCTTTTAGAGTTCAGTCCGCCCGGTCTCTCCTGGTTGTTAGACCACATTTTTGGAGAACCTGCTCTGATACCACGTGTTGGATACGGACTGAATAGATCTAGAGGGGGGGTGAATAGATCTTTCCCCCTTTTTGATAATTTACTGACTATCGACCAGATGAGCTACTGGTAATTAATGAATCATAGAACTAATGCGGATAGTAAAGATGCAAGCATACGTATAGGAAATCAAACACACACAAGCACACCACAAGAAAGGATTTTTAAGGTGGTTCAGTCTCTTCCTGAGACTTACATCCACCCCTTGCTTAACTCAAGCAAGGCTTCACTATGAGAATCTCTGATCTCAACCAAAACACAGCTGACACACAGCTTGTACCTGCTGACACACAGCTTGATTCTGCTGCCTCACAGCTTGACAATAATTGTAATCAGAAATGAAAAGATGATAAGAACAGGTGATGAAAGACAGGACTGAATATTGGCGTGTGTAGAAGAATAGGTGTTCAGCCTGGGACTTGATCACGCTTATGAAGAAGCCTAGACTCCCTGTTGATCTTCCAGTCAGTTGCCTTCGATTGTTCTGCTGCTGGAGATCACACAGTCTTGAGCTAAGTCTTCCTTCTGCAGCAACGAGATTGCCTTTAACCTTTCTGCAGATTTTTGATTGGTGGAGAGCTCCTTCTTCCTCTTCTGTGTGTATCTTCCTTGGCTTCTATTCCGTGCTCTCTCACCGCTTCCTTCTTCGTGATTAGTTGCCTTATATTCTTCATATAGCTCTTTTTATTTTCAAGAATAAAGTTCTTCCCGCTCAATTTTCAGATCGAGCGCCAATCTGCTAGAAAACAGGGATCGGTTTAAATCCAATCGTTAGAACGAGTTTGACCACTTCTAAGCAAGATTGTTTCCTTGATTCCCGTGCGGAAGCTTATCTCCTGAGCAGCCCAACAACCTGCAACAACCATCTGCAGGTTTTAAGGAACCAAAACAGAATTCGGTTAGAGTTCGGTTTTGGACGATATATAAACCCGTGGTCGACCATGACCCTGTCGCTGGTCGACAATGGGCAGTCCCCAGACGGCCGGTTCTTCTGGCTGAAACTCACGTCGCCCGTTGGTCGACCACAGCCTGGTCGCTGGTCGACAGGGGGCAGTTTCCAGATGGCCAGCAGTTCTGTCTGTTGCTTCTGTCTTTTCTGTGGTCGACCAGAGGCGGGGCTTTGGTCGACAGCCAAGATGCTTCCAGAAGACAGATGATCTGATGCTTTTCTGGTTGAGTTCGTTGGTCGACCATAACCACTTCCCTGGTCGACAAGCGGCCTTTGACACTTCTTCTGATTTGTTGATTCCACTTGGATTTCAGTGGACCTGAAATTACTTAACTTATCAGAGGTAAATTGAATGAGTCCAATACTTTGAAGGAACAATCAAACCACTTGTATTTGTTATGAAACAAGATAGAACTTGATTAATCAAACATATCCTATTGTCATCATCAAAACCAAGGGATGCACAACATGTAATTGTAGGACAATGGCTGCCGAACGTGCCCAGTGGCGCAACATGCAACGCACTCTGCAAGGCATGACCCAGGCACTTCAACAAGTGGCACAAGGAGGTGCACATTGGAGCAGGAAATCTCCACCAAAGCTTCAAGAACATGAACCCTCCTAAGTTCATGGGATCCACTGATCCGGATGACGCCGAACACTGGATCCGGGAGACCGAACGTATCTTTTGGGTTATGCAATGCACGGACCAAGAGAAGGTCTTGTTAGCAACGTTTCAATTGGAAAGGGACGCCCGCTGCTGGTGGGAGAAGGACAAGTTACTTGGGGGGAGTTTGTTGAACATTTCAACAATAAATATTTTTTGGACCGAGTCCAGGAGAAGAAGGCCGCCGAGTTCGCCGCACTTAAGCAACGATCATTATCGGTGGCCGAGTATGAGGCACAATTCTCGAGGTTATCCCGGTACGCTAAGCATTTAGTCAATACCAAGAAAATGAAAGCTAGAAGGTTTCTAAATGGGCTCAGGCCCCAGTTTATCACATAACTGGCCCCGATGGACATATAATTCTATTCGGAGATGGTACGACGAGCCCAGCTACTGGAGGATGCCATGGAACTATCTGATAGGATCCGTGGGAGAGACAAGAAGGAGAATGTTACTAGCTCCGGCACTTTCAAACCCAATTTCAACAAGAAAAGGCCAAGTAATGGAGGAGAGTCTTCTCAAGAGAAGAAAGTTAAAAAGATTAACAAGCCGTTCTCCATCACCATCACACCTTCTAAAGTGGTGTGTAAACACTGTGACAAGGCCGGACATAAGGCCGAAGAATGTTGGAGGAAACTTGGAGCATGTCTTCGTTGTGGGAGCCGTGATCATCGGATTCTCGACTGTCCCCTACTCAATGATCAAGCCGGTGATGGGAAGCGCCCAGTGACAAAGAATGCACGTCTCCAAGCTATTAAGGAAACAGAACAAGATGAAGGCGGACTAGTGGAAGGTACATTGAAAGTTTGTTCCAAGTCTGTATATGTCTTATTTGATACTGGTGCCTCGCATTCTTTTATTTCTAAGAAGTTTGCTAATCCATTACCCATGGAACCGGAATGGATGAAATTAGTTCTTTCAACTCCTCTCGGAAGCAAAGTTGACCTTACTCACCATTATCAAAACTGTGAAGTCTTGGTAAAGGGAAGAAATCTTCCTATCGACCTCATATGTTTAGACCTAAAGGAATATGATGTCATATTGGGAGCAGATTGGTTATCTAAGTATCAGGCAACCGTGGATTGCCATAACAGCAATGTTACTTTCAAAGACTTTCCGGAACTGGTCTATACTAGACCTAAGAGTCGGAGCAAGTCACCTCTTATTTCGGCTCTCCGAGCTAGCAAGCTAATAAGGAAAGGATGTGTATCTTTCCTTGCGTTTGTCACCCTTAAGGAGACTAAGGAGACTAAGCTAAAAGACATCCCTGTTGTGCAAGAATTTTCGGACGTGTTTCCAGAAGATTTACCTGGATTACCTCCACAAAGAGAAGTGGCCTTCACCATCGACTTGGTCCCTGGTGCTAGTCCAGTTTCTAGGGCACCTTATAGGATGTCCCCTGCCGAACTTAAGGAACTAAAGGAGCAATTGATGGAACTTCTCAAGAAAGGATTTATCAGACCAAGCACTTCCCCGTGGGGAGCACCTGTGCTATTTGTAAAGAAGAAAGATGGATCCATGAGATTATGCATCGACTATCGACAGTTGAATCATCTCACTATCAAGAACAAGTATCCACTACCGAGAATCGATGAGTTATTTGATCAAATATCTAGATCCAAATATTTTTCGAAGATTGATCTCAGGTCAGGATATCACCAACTAAGGATCAAGGATGAGGACATTTATAAGACCGCATTCAGAAGCAGGTATGGGCACTATGAATTTGTTGTTATACCTTTTGGACTAACAAATGCCCCTGCTGCCTTTATGCAGTTGATGAATAGTATATTCATGCCTCATCTAGATCAATTCATAGTGGTTTTCATTGATGATATATAATCTACTCAAAGACCAAGGAAGAGCACGAGGAGCATTTGAGGATTACATTACAGATATTGAGCATGAATCAGTTATATGCAAAGCTCAGTAAATGTGAATTCTGGTAAGAAGAAGTATCTTTCTTGGGGCATGTTATATAAAAAGACGGTTTATCCGAAGATCCATCGAAGGTTGAAGCTGTAAAGGATTGGGAAAGACCGACCAATGCTAGCGAGATCTGTAGTTTCTTGGGTCTTGCGGGCTACTACCGGCGATTCATCAAGGATTTCTCCAAGATCGCCGTACCACTCACTAGACTAACGTGCAAGGAGATACGTTATGAATGGAGTGAGGAATGTGAAAGAAGCTTCCAAGCTCTCAAGGATCACCTAACTTCAGCCCCGGTCTTAGCTCTACCAGTTAAAGGAGAGAAGTTCGAGGTATACACTGATGCATCTGGCATTGGCCTCGGATGTGTTTTAATGCAACAAGGGAAAGTTATAGCATACTCTTCTCGCCAATTGAAGAAGCACGAGGAGAACTACCCAGTCCATGACTTAGGATTGGCTGCAGTAGTGTTTGCACTGAAGATATGGAGACATTATCTATATGGAGTGCAGTTTATTGTATACGCTGACCATAAAAGTCTTAAGTATCTCTTCTCTCAGAAGGAATTGAATATGAGGCAAAGACGTTGGCTAGAATATCTCAAGGACTTCAACTTCACTATACAATATCATCCTGGAAAGGGTAATCTTGTAGCCGATGCCCTCAGTTGAAAGCCGAGAGCACTATTAGCCAATTGTATGATTCAGAGTGGAAGTTGCTAGAACAATTCTCTAAACTTGAAATAAGCTTGGACAAGGAGAACAAGTGTGTTACACTATCCCATATAAGCATACTGCCAGATCTACTCTCAAAAATACAAGGACTACAAGATAAGGATCCATTATTAGTGGAAATCAAGGACAAAATTGAAGAACAATCGGAGTTCAAATTAGCATCAGATGGAAGATTGATGTTCAGGAATAGAACATGTATACCGGATTGTCCAGAGCTAAAGAAGACAATCTTAGATGAAGCTCACAGATCAAGGTACACGATTCATCTAGGGTCTACCAAAATGTACCAAGATTTGAAAAGGACCTTCTAGTGGTCTAATATGAAAAGAAAAGTAGCAGACTTTGTGTCTCGTTGTCTCACGTGTCAACAAGTCAAGGCAGAACACCAAAAGCCTACCGGTAAGCTACACTCTCTAGAAATTCCCAAATGGAAGTTGGAGGATATCGGAATGGACTTCATTATGGGTCTGTCTAAATCAAAAGGAGAACATGGTGGAATATGGGTTATCATCGACCGATTGACCAAATCGGCACACTTCTTGCCAATCAAGAGTCAATGGTCAGTTGATGTTCTTGCTGCATTATACATTAAGGAGATAGTCAGGTTACATGGAGTACCTGTCTCAATCGTGTCTGACAGAGACCCCCGTTTTACTTCTCACTTTTGGAAGGGTCTACAACATTCGCTAGGGACGAGACTTAACTTTAGTACAGCTTTTCATCCTCAAACGGATGGTCAGACCGAAATAACGAATCAGGTGGTAGAAGATATGCTCAGAGCTTGCATCATTGATTTTGGTGGGAGCTGACATGATCACTTGCCTTTGGTTGAGTTTGCATACAATAATAGTTACCAGGCAAGCATACAAATGGCACCTTTCGAAGCTTTATACGGAAGGAGTTGCCGATCACCCTTATGCTGGGACGAAGTTTGCGAAAAGTAACTATTAGGCCCAGACATGGTAAGGGATACCACCAAAAGGATTCAGTTGATTATGGAAAGACTTCTAGTAGCTCAATCTAGACAAAAGGCTTACGCGGATACAAGAAGAAGAGATCTCAAATTCCAAGTTGGAGATCATGTATTTCTCAAGATATCACCTGGTCATGAAATAAGAAGATTTGGTGTTAAGGGAAAGCTTACGCCGAGGTTTATCGGACCTTTTGAGATACTGGAAAGAGTTGGCGAGGTTACTTACCTTGTCTCCTTACCTCCTTAATTGTCCGAAGTTCATAATGTATTCCACGTATCCATATTGAAGAAGTATGTGCATGATCCGTCACATATCATCGATCATGGAGACCTGGTGATTCAAAGGGATCTCACCAATGAACAAAAGCCCATGAAGATCCTCGATCGCGAAGTACGAATATTAAGGAGCACAGTTATTCCCATGGTCAAAGTATAATGGAGTAAAAGCTCAGAACACGAAGCCACATGGGAGACCGAGGAGTCTATGAGGAAACGATTTCCAGAATTATTCTAAAAAGGTATGTACTCTACACTCTCCACGTCTATACGCGATTGAATTTGGGGACCAAATTCTCTTAAGTGGGGGAGGGTGTAGCAACCCTGGTAAATTAAAGGACTACAAAGTCCAAATAAAATTAAAATATATAAATATATAATAATTAAACAAGGCCTGGACCTTGTACATAACCCTCTTACATTCTGAAAAGTCTTACGAAATGGACTCATAGACCTTACCATTATATTATAATACATTTAAGAATAACATGTTATTTTAAGTAGCCATTTGATGCACAAAATAATTTTAATTGAATTAAGAATCATTAAATCTTGAATAAAATGTCAATTTATATTTTATTACTAATTTAGAAAATTTAATATTCCACATTTAGTATATTATAACTTTATTAGAAGGGAGAAGGATATATATATAAGATTTAAATACATTAAAGATATATAAAGGATAAAAGAATGGACATATATACAATTTCAATCTTTTCAAGGGCAATGAGAAATGACCAAACCGTAAATGACGCCTCTTTGTATAGGCGTATATAATGTGAAAAATGACTTAATATAAGTCGTTATTTCTAAATTAGTAAAAGTCAAATAAAGTATATAGTTAAGGATATTATAAAAGAATAGGGGTATATATATGATATCGGTCTTTTGGAGGCTAACTAAAAATGCTAAAACTCAATTGCCAATGTAAATGGGCGTCAATTCCATAGAAAGTGACTTTGAACAAGTCGTCATTTCAAACAAAATGAATAGTGTCGATTTTTCGACTAAAGACTTTTGAAAAAATAATTATACGGAAAAATAGAGAAAAATGGAAAATTAATACTCCTAAAATTTCCCATCTAGATCACATCCAGGAAAAAAGATAAAAATCCCAGAAGCATCCACTACTTAAGTTATACGTGTTTAGAACTGTTAATAAAGGAAATTCTAATACTATTAGGATAGGTACTAGAGAGTTAAGTCCCAATTGAACTCCAACCCTATAGGGTCTCCAGAACCCTATAAATACCAACCCCTTTGCTAAATCCCTTCTAGCTTTTCTTCTCAGAAACCCGCTGCTGCTTCGTGCGTGAAGAACAAAGCGAAATTCTTCATCTTCTTCTTTCCTCCTGCTTCGTCGAGAGGAGCACATGAAGGAGCCTTCTTCTTTTGCTGAAGGACTTCATCTTCTTTTTTTTCCTCTTGAAAGTCGTTTGCAACGAGAAGGGCAAGCAGCCTTCTTGTTTTGCTTAAGGAAGACCGCCTGGGTTTTCTACCGTGCGAGTACTACTGCTGCTGCGGTTTGCCTTTGATTGAAGGAGAGGCTAACATCTCCTTCTTGATATCTAGTTGTGTTCTTCCTCTTCTACCTTGTTGCACGGGTTTGAGGGTTGTTGCTTCGCTGCTACTGTGCTGCTGCTGTTGATATTATAAATCTGCAACGTCGCTGCCTTTAGCATCTTCATCCTGCAGCTTCTTATACTGGTTACTCGTTACTCTATTGAAACAAAGTATCATTTTCTTCAGACTCTTCACGTTATTTTCGACCAAATCAACACCCAGGTAGGTTTTCTCAAGTGTTAAGCCAAATTTAAATAATCGTAGGTTGTATACATGCATATAGGTCTGTAAGTGATTGCAGATGTCGATCTAGATTGAGTTTTTGTTGTTTACTGCATGAACTAAATTAGCGACCTAGTCTAGGGCGCTAATTGATTTAACACCCGCACAAACAATCGTCAATTGCCTTGTTAATTGATAATCACATAATGTTTAAAATTTAATAACTGTGAACTCTTCCATGTAACCTAATGCATGATCTTGACCATAAAATTCTTGCTATTTTTCTGTATCTGATCATATCTCTAGATTCTGATTTAGACTTACTCCAAAACCCATGTGTCTATGATTGTACTTGCCTGGGGCAAATCATATGACAAATAAATAACGACCTCATTTAGGTCGTCAATTTAATGGACGCCCTCACCCACAGGCGTCAATTTAGTGAATACCCCATGGATTATCTACTTGACTATTGAAATGACGACATATACCATGCCATCAGTTTTATATAAGACGCCTGTAACTAAGGCGTTATTCACTGAATTAAAGACTTAACCTAAGTCGTCATTTATATAATATCTGAAATTTTTGAATGTTTTAAAAATTATTATGGATATAACGACGGCGTGAATAGTCGTCATATTTGGAACTGACGACCTAGCCAAAGGCGTCAATTCCTGAAATGAAGACTTAATTAGAGGTGTCAATTTATTGATTTCACGGATTCCTATAACCCACTGTGAGTGAGTTAGTTATTAGGCACTATATTCCATTCCGTGAATATAGTCTCATGCTTCACGTTGTTTTATCGATTACCCACTATCTCTCGGTGATAGATGAACCCTCCGCGGGACATTCCGTTCCTTCGGACCGGTGACTTTATCATAGAGGCCTCCGTAAGACTCCGCTAGCTTTGGATTCCCTCAAAGCAGCCAAGCTGGTTGTACCCTTAAAACCCATGACACTTCTTAATTGCCATGTCACTCTAAAGGAACATGGTATACCGGCCCTCACGACATGCTGTTTGTATGTCATGAGAATATTCTTGAAATAATGGGATGGGTAATCCATACCATTCATATCTTTTAAGAATAGTGTGTTGTACTTGTGTACACTAATTCTATCTACCTTATCATGTACAAGAACGAGCGACCATGTTCATGTGGGCGCTTATTCCTATCGTCATGGCACCCGAGTTAGGGAGCCGATTCCACCTAGTTTATCGTTAATCGTGATTATACCGTTATTATCGTCATTATACCACATGTTCAAATCCTTGAAATGCTATTCCACAAGATCTACCTTACAAGTTCATATAAGTTTATTCCTTGAAATTTCATATTGGCTATAACTATAGTGGATGTTGAAAAATACACGATCAATGTCTGCGCATATAGGGCCCGATCTGGTCCTGGGAGGAGCACCCAAAAGTACTTGTGCCCATGGGAGTTGTAATGATCACGGTATGGCATTGTACCGAAGTGCATGACTAGCTTGATTAGACATTCCACAATCTCATACTCGACTTGACATGACATGACTTGCGTGACCCGAAAAGGGTATTTATATACTTGCTTGAAACGTGATATCCAATTCCCGACATGACATGATGGATGTACTTGCTTGAATATCTTGACATTTATTGATATAAGCCCTTGAAAGACATGCTAGTTCACTCAATTACCTCTTGTTATACTCTCTCTCTCTTATCATTTTACGCAAACATGCATAGTTTTATTGCATTCATGTAACATGTAATTTACTTAAAGCAAGCTAGCTCTTGAGATATAATTTCTACTGAGCGTTCGCTCATCTAGTGTTTTTCCCTATTTTTCAGGTAAGTCCGATGATGAGACTTAATCGGATGGGGAAGGTCAAGATTGAAGAGATTAGAGCTGTCCATCTATCCAAGCGTTTACTAATCTTATCTTTCTAATTTCTTGAGTCAATCATTGTACTTTTTCCTTTTATTGAGTCTTGGCATTTTCATTTGTAATAGAAGTACTTTGAGGTTGTGATTGAATAAAGGACTGGGTTATCTTTACTTTTGCGTACTCTGTCTTTGTGTTGAATACACTAACGCTCCGATTGACATGATCGATATAAACTTGTCATGCACTCCGGGTTCCTTCCGCGCTCGGGGCGTGACATTTCTTCTTGTGGAGGATCATTCTTTTATTTCATGCTTAGGAATTCCCCATCTTCATCATTTTTCTTGCAAAAGTTATCATTGTTAGAATCATCGTGATATTCATCAAAGAAAACATGGGGTGATTCTTCCACAGTTTGACTCTTGACATTATAAATTTTATAAGCCCTAGATCTATCAGAATATCCAAGGAATATACCTTCATTGCTCTTGGGCTTGAATTTATCTAAGTCTCTTTTATCATTATTGTGGATGAAGCATTTAGATCCAAATACTTTGATGTGTGTGAGAGAATGTTTTTTACCTTTCGGTAACTCATAAGGAGTCTTTTTGGTGTGTGGCCTTACCATAGAGCGGTTGATAATGTAACATGCCGAGTTTACCGCTTTAGCCCAAAGTTTCCTTGGGAGTTGCCGTTCGGAAAGCATTGCTCTTGTCATCTCTATGAGTGTTCGATTCCTTCTTTCAACTACACCATTTTGCTCCGGGGTTCTTGGTGAAGAAAACCGGTATGAAATGCCTTCAGTCCTGCAAAGATTATAGACGTCATCATTTTCAAATTCACCACCATGATCAGATTGAATGTTGGAAATCTTAAACTCACCGTCTTGCTTTATCTTCATATAGAGTGCCTGAAACTCATCAAAAGTATCATTTTTATGTGTGAAAAAGAAAACCCATGTGAACCTAGAGTAATCATCCACCAAGATATATCCATATTTTCTACTACTTAAACTAGCAGTTCTGGTTGGACCAAATAAATCTATATGAATCAGCTCAAGTGGTTTAGATGACATGTTTGCAGATCTAGCCTTGAAGGATTTTCTTATTTGTTTACCTAGGGCACATGCATCACACAATTTATTTTCTTGTTTAAAAGATAGTTCAGGCAACCCTTTCACCATTAAATGCTTTAACAGTTTATGTAAGACATTGTAGCTATCATGTCCTAGTCTACGATGCCATAACCATGCAAGTTCAGATTTTGGTGCAGTAAGATAAAGATTTATGTGAGCAAGATCATCTAAGTCAATCATGTAAACATTGTTGACTCTTTTTTCAGAAAATTTTACCTTGTCAGATTTTGGTTTAAGGATTCTACATTCATGAGAGTCAAACAACCCTTTATGACCTTTATCATACAATTGACTTATACTTAGCAAATTGTACTTTAAACCTTCAACTAACAACACATTTCCAATGGAGTTGGAGAGGTTCTTACCTACATTACCTATTCCAATGATTCTTCCTTTGTTGTTCCCTCCAAATGTGACGTGTCCTACTTCCTTTTCCTCCAAGAGATAGAATTTTGTTTTGTCTCCTGTCATGTGTCTTGAACAGCCGCTATCAAGGTACCACCTGTTATGCATGGCTGCAAGACACTCCTGCACAAACAATTAAGTAATTATGTTTGGAACCCAACAAAATTTGGGTCCCATCAAGCTCTTCATATTTTCAAAATATGAAACCTTTTCTTTTGGAATCCAAACATTCCTAGCATTCATGTTTTGTTTGCTTAGAGCATGGATTTGGTTTTTCTTTTCAGCTTTGACATTCACTTTTTATTTAGAAGCTCTTTGTTGGATTTTGTGGAAGTTTGAGGAAGTTTGCTTCTTAAACCATTGTGGCCACTGGTTGGTTTTGGGTTGAAAATGATTATTTTGCCACCTAGGGGATTGAGACTTATAGGGTTCATGAACACAAGAATCACAATTTCACCAAAAGTAGGGTGGTGTTGGCCTTTATGAATGTGCAACACAGTTATAGTGACATCTGGTAGGCTGAGTAGGTAATGGCCAATGAAGTGTTGACCTATGCTGCTGGGAAGGTTGACCTTTCTTAGGCTTTTGGACAATCTTTTTGGGAATTTCAGTGGCTTCCTCTTCAATTTTTTCTTTCCCTTTCTCCCTTTGTTTTTACTGATTTTGTGTGGGAGTTGTGTTTGAGGTGGAAGATTCGGAAGATGAAACAAATGTGACAGTTTTTAACCCAAATGGCTTTTTATTTGTTGGATCAAAACCCAACCCATCCTTGTTGTGGTTCATTCTAGTACCTAGCAATGCATCTAGGTTTTCTCTTCCATCTACAAACTTTTCCAATGATTGTTGTTTATCCTTCAACTCTTTTTATAGATTTTAAATATTTTACAGGAGTTGAATGTTGACTTGTTTGATAGATTCATACTTCTCATTGCTCAATTTGATATCCTTTTCATAGGTTTACATTTTGAGCTTCATACTATCAATCTCATTCTCAAGTCTTCATTTTCAGTTTCCAAGTCAGCTATTTCTTTTCTTCCCTCTTCCAAATCCTCAACTATTTTCTTAAGATCTTCAATTTCAGTTTCAAGTAAAGCAGTCTTATCATTCATATCATGATCATGCACGAACAAGTTAATTTTCTTTTTCAATGATTTATTCTCTTTTTTGTACATGTCATATTTTTCCATGAGCTGTATATATGCTTCCTCCCAATCATCAATTGTGTAATTTTCAAAAGGAGAGTTTACCTCAGTTTCTTTGTCACCTCTGGCCATGAGACAAAGATCTTCTTTTTCCTTGTCCGAGGAGCTAGTTCCACCATCACTTTCTTCCTCATCACTCTAGGTGGACACCATGGCCTTGTTCTTCTTCTTGCCCTTCCATTTGTCAGCCTTTTTGAATCTGTCAGGACAATCAGTCTTGAAATGCCCTGGTTTGTTGCAAGAATAACAAATGATTTTGTCAGATTTCTTAAAGTTTTCAGAATTAGATTTGAAACAATTTCTTACCTTTGACATTCCTCTCATGAAGCTCTTACCTTCCTTTCTCAGAAATTTTCTGAACTTACTTGTGAGCATGGCTACGTCATCCTCATCTCGCTCACTTACCGAATCCTCACCTTCATCAGAAGTGCCTTGACCGCTGGGTCCTGCTTTAAGAACTAGGGGCTTTTTCTTAGGCACCTCAGCCTCTTTGTTCTTAAGGTTGATCTCATAGGTTATCAATGACCCAATGAATTCATCTACCTTGGTAGTTGTGATATCTCTCGATTCTTCTACCACGGTAGCTTTTGTGTGCCATGCGGGAGTCAATGATCTGAGAATCTTTCTCACAATTTCATGTTCTGAGTATTTCTTTCCCAAATCAGTCAGACTATTAGTAAGCACAGTTAACCGAGCATACATATTTTGAATTGACTCATCAGTCTTCATGCAGAATATTTCATATTCAGAAACTAAAATGTTGGCTTTTGTTTCTCGTACCTGAGAGGTTCCTTCGTAAATTACCTCTAACTTGTCCCACATTTATTTTCCCATTGCACAGGTAGCCACTCTTTAGAATTATACTGGATGGAGTGAGCACTGCATGATGTGTTTGGCACTCCAGTTGACAGTGGATTATCTTATTTGTTCTTTGATCCATAAATCCTCATTATCCGTAACCTCATACGGACCTTTGCTGATCACTTGCCAAAGTTCGTAGTCTTGGACGTGAATGAACACCTGCATGCGATGTTTCTAATAAGGATAATTAGTCCAGTAAAGTAAGGAGGCCTATTCACAGAATGTCCTTCAGGTAAGAAACCTTTGGAAGCTAATCCACCATTTCCCTCAAGGTCGTTGGACCCGATAATGAGAGATTAGGCTATGATACCACTTCTTGAGTAGTGGATAGTGGATCTAGAGGGGAGGGGTGAATAGATTTGTCCCTCTTTTCATAATGCAACCCTCTTTAAAGCTAGATAATGATAATAGCAACAGAATATAACTAGCTTAACGATGGACACAATGATTTACTTAGCAAGATGATTACGCAATATAGAGATTAAACCTAAGCTTGCATCTAACATAAAGCAATCGCACAAGTAAATCACAACACACAATATTTTAAGGTGGTTCAGACTGAATCCCCAGTCCTACGTCCACCCCTCACCAAATCTGGTGAGGCTCCACTAGTGCCACGCACTGAACCGTAAATAAGAAAGACCTCTGATTACCTTCCTACTAACCACAGGTAGGGATGGGAACACCGTAGAACGGACAACTTCCGATTGCCTTCCTACTAACCACCGGTAGGGACGATCCTCAGTTCCAAATGTTTGAATGAGATGGAAAAAGAATAAGATATGAAAACACTCAAATAAGATATAGAATATGCTCAAAGAGAAAGGATCTTGTCTGAGATTGCTGGAGCTTGAATCTGATTCTTCAATGGTATCTTATTCCTTGTGAAATGATCTTCCTTGGATCACCTTGAGTTTATTAAGAAGATAAAGGATGCAGATTTGATCTCCCTTGAAAACCTTGTGAAATCAGCTTCCTTGGATCACCTTGATAGCCTTGCTTGCTTCTGCACTGTCATGGAGATTGTTTGCTTTGATACGAGCTTGAAACACCTTGGAATGGATGAAGAACTCTAGCCCGAAGCACTGTTCACGGAGGTGCTACAGTACCCGTGAATCACCTCCTCTAGCCTCCCTTGGTATCTCCTTGTTCCCCTTGAAGCATTAGGGTTTCTAACCCCTCATGTGTTTGTTTTATACCATTTGAATCGTCCTTAGACATCCCCCAGACCAGATCCACAATTCATGGGGGATTAGGTGACTTTGGGGTTAAATAAATACAAGGAAAGGGGCTCTTCTCGAAGTGGAAAATAAAGTGAACATTTGTTGGCTCGGGGCTGGCGGTCGACCAGAACCTTCTGGCAGTCGACCGCTTTCCGGTCGACCGCTACTGAGAAACGATGTAGAAATTTAGTCCCTGACATTTCCGGTCGACCGCCCCTGGGCTGGCGATCGACCGCCACTGAGAATCCTGCTGGCCTTTGGTGGCTCGGGGTTGGCGGTCGACCGGAACCTTCTGGCGGTCGACCGCTTTCCGGTCGACCGCTACTGAGAAACGATGTAGAAATTTAGTCCCTGGCATTTCCGATCGACCGCCCTTGGGCTGGCGGTCGACCGCCACTGAGAATCCTGCTGGCCTTTGGTTGCTGGCAGGAGCCGCCCTTGGGCTGGCGGTCGACCGCCAACTGGGTAGTTCCCGGGTTTCCCCATTTCAGACCGTTAACCCTTTAGCTCAGTCGCTTGACTCCTTTAGCAGCCCATTCTCATCTGTGACATCAACCTTGACAGTCTTGAAGGTGTCAACTGATTCTTTGACATTGGGTTCTCTCGGCTATGCTGCATTGTGCATCGACCTTGGCTATGTGAAATGTCGAATGTGAAGTGTCGACTTTTGCTTGTAGAAGAGATTTGCATCCTTGCTTGGGCGCGATCAATGAGCTTTCATTCTTGCCATCGTCACTCAATTTCTTGTCCATTCATTGGCATATCTGTCATGAACAAAACATCACGTATGTCAGTCATATGAGAGTGGAAAACACCAATGACTTATAGTGTTCAGCCATTATCAAAACCAAGAATATCAAATAACTCAAATGACCATAGAATGATGTCGAATGACTCAAATGACCACAGGGGCACAACATGCAAGTTCTCAACATATCTTCAAGTGTCAGAATCGTCCTCTCAGACTGGCCATCTGTCTGGGGATGATATGCCGAACTAAGGTTCAATTGAGACCGAAAGGTATTTTAAAATCCTTGCCAAAGCTTCGATGTGAAGGAAGGATCTCGATCTGAAATGATGGACTTTGGAACTCCATGCAATCTAACAATGTTTTCAACATATAAACGTGCCAGGATTTCCACGGATTACTTCTTCTTCATGGCCAAAAAATGTGCAATTTTTGAGAACCGATCTACAATCACCCAAATGGAATCATTGCCCTTGAAGTACCTGGGCAACCCTGTGATAAAATCCATGGTGATGTCCTCCCATTTCCATTGAGGTATCTCAATCCTTTGCATTAAACCAGATGGTCTTTGATTCGCTACCTTCACTTGTTGACAAATCAAACATTTGGCTACAATTTCAGCCACATCCTTCATCATACCCAGCCACCAAAAGGTTCACTTCAAGTCTTGATACATCTTGCTACTGCCAGGGTGGATGGAGAACTTTGACCTGTGGGCTCCTTCCAAAACTTCAATTTTCAATTCAACCACATCTGGCACACAGACCCTATGCTGAAATCTGATCACACCATCTTCATCATGGGCAATACCTGCCTTACCAACCTTTCCCTACAACCGAGGATCATCTCATTGAGCTTCCACTATGCGATCCATAACTATTGACCTGAGGGATAACTAAGCAACAAAATCTTGGCAAAGTTGTGGTTCGATCAGTGTTATGGAATGAACAACATCTTCAATCATCTTCCAATCTTGATGCATTAGTGATCTCTTCCAGTTGAGAGCATCGGCTACCACATTTGCCTTCCCGGGGTGATATAGTAGCTCAAAATCACAATCCTTTAAGAATTCTACCCACCTCTTCTCCTGCAAGTTCAACTCTTCTGAAAGAATAGATACTTGAGACTCTTGTGGTCTGTGAAGACTTCAAATTTGACTCCATAGAGATAGTGTCTCCAAATATTCAGTGCATGACCAACAATTGCCAGTTCTAGGTCATGTGTAGGGTAGTTCTTCTCATGCTCCTTCAATTGCCTGGAAGCATACTCCACAACCCTACCACCTTGCATTAAGACACAACCAACTCTGATCCTTGAAGCATTGGTGTAGACAGTGAACGTGTCGATGCTATTGGGCAGGACCAAAAGAGGGGCAGATGTCAAACAATTCTTTAACTCTTGGAAACTTCGTTGATAGTCCTCAGACCATACGAACTTCACTCCTTTCCATGTTAATCTTGTGAAAGATGCGACAGTCGAAGCAAAAATTTTAATGAATTTCTGATAATAACGAGCCAACCCTAGGAAACTCTGAATTTCAGTGGGAGTCTTCGGAGCCTCCCATTCAAACACAGCTTGGACTTTTGATGGGTCAACAGCTACACCATTACCAGATATTACGTGGCCAAGAAATTGAACCTCCTTGAGCCAGAAACCTTACTTGCTAAACTTTGCATATAGCTTGTGCGCCCGAAGAGTCTCCAAAATAATCTTCAAGTGTTCCCTATGAGACGCTTCATCTGGGGAATAAATCAGCACATCATCAATACATACAATTACGAAGCTATCCAAATAAGGCTTAAACACTCGATTCAGTAGGTCCATAAATGCTATCGGGGCATTCATTAGACCAAAGGGTAAAACCAAGAATTCATAGTGCGCATATCTGGTTTGGAAAGCTGTCTTCGAAGTATCCTCCTCCTTGATCCATAGCTGATGATATCCTGAGTGCAAGTCAATCTTCAAGAACACCGTAGCACCTTGCAATTGGTTGAATAGATCATCTATGCAAGGTAAAGGATAGCGATTCTTCACAGTCACCTGATTGAGTTTCCGATAATCAATACAGAGTCGAAGTGACCTGTGCTTCTTTTTCACAAACAGGACTGGGGCTCCCCATGGCGAGACACTTGGTCGAATAAAGCCTTCGTCTAATAGTTCTTGCAACTGCTTCCTCAACTCAGCCATCTCCGCTGGTGCTATCCAATAAGGTGCTATAGATATTGGTGCCATATCGGGTAAAAGATCAATAGAGAATTCGATCTCCCTGACTGGCGGTAATCTTGGCAAATCCTCTGGAAAAAAATCAAAGAAGTCTTGAACCTCATCAATCCTCTCGAGTGATGGTGCTTCCTTGACCTTAGCTGTGGTCACTACACAAGCTATGAATGCACTGCAACCCTTGTACAATGATCTGACTGCCTTCATGGTCGAGATCACAAACTTTCCTGACCCAATCTTAGGCAAAGGGTGGAAAAACTTCTTCTCACCAAGAATGCGAAAAACAACCCGCTTCTTTCGGCAATCAATGAGAGCATAATGCTTCTCTAGCCAATCAAGTCTGAGAATAGTGTCGTAGTCCTTCATCTTCAAAAGATAGAAGTGACCAGGTAATTCCCGCCCTTCAATACATACGGGTAAGGAAGGATAACTCTTTGTAGTGGACAATGCTTTGGCTGGGGTGTGCACTAGAAGGGGCATATCTAAGTCCCTTGCTAGCAAACCCAACTCATCATACAATATTTTTGAAAACTGGTTAGACACAAACGAATGAGTAGCACCAGTGTCAAACAAGACTCTAGCATAGAAGCCAGATATCAAAAGTGTACCTTCAGTCACATGGTCTGCTTGCTCCACATCCTCCTTAGCCAAAGCGAATACTTGTGCAGGCGCTCAGGATTTCTCGGCTGGTTTTGCTGCTACAGGCGCTGCGGTTGCTGCCATCGGGGCCTTACTGGGCATAGATAACTTTGCCTTCGGACAATCCTTGATCTTGTGATCAGGGCTTCCACATTTCAGACACGTGCCAGTCACCATCCAACACTCCATACCACCATGCCATCTTCCCCAATGCTTGCATTCGGTCTTGTCTCCTGACGATCCTCCCGATCCACCGACTTGTAGTGAAGCTGACTTTATCGGCGCATAATCTGACTGTCGAGAGAAAGACTTCTTCTTCTTGCGGTCTTGTCATTGAAAAGTCGATGATGACCTGTTCATCAATGCTTTCTTTTCTTCTTGATATTGGTCCATTTCACTTTCTTGTAGGCATGCTGCACTCATAGCTTCTTCCATCATCCGATGATTGAATGCCACCAATCTAGTCCTCAGGGATGGTCGAAGGGCCATCATGAACTTCTTCACCTTCCTTCATTCATCAGTCATAATATGAGGTGCCTATCTTGCCAGCTCGATGAAACATGCCTCATACTCAAGCACCGTCATGGACCCTTGAGTCAAAGTAAGGAACTCCTCCTCTATTTTGTCTTGGACATGTTCGGGAATATACTTCACCTTGAATAGACGAACTGATTCTTCCCATGTCGCTTCCACCAATCCGTCCTCAAATTGGTTCCGCAGAATAGAGGACCACCATACATCAGCATGTTCCTAAAATCACATGGTCCAATTTGAGTGAGCACAACGCTAACCAACCACATCGCACAAAAGATGAAAACAACTTCCTTACCTCCAACATAAATGTTGCCAACTTGACCTTCTCATTCTCATCACATCAAATGATGGGGACATCACCTCCCATGCCCACGTTCACAGCTCGTCTCCTCACCCCGGTTGCATCCGGCATGGTCTAGTCATTTAATTTTGAGTCCTATGTAATTTTTATTTGAGTCATTTGATGTATTTTCCCTTTTATTTGAGTCATGTTCCTAGGTCTTGTGTTCATTTCCCTAAGTTTGAGTGTCATTAGATTGTCTAGTTAGCTATTGGGCCCAATTCATTGGGCTTGGCCCAAGGGCTCTCCCCTACTCCCTCGGTTATTTGTCATTGAGTCAATTGTCAGGGACTTTTGTAGAAATGTGGGTTTCCTATATATAGGACCCCATTCCCCCCCATTTCAACTTAATGAATCAATCAATGAAAATGCCATTTGAGATTTCAAACTTAGTTTAGTGGAGTGAATCCAATTGGGTGAGAAACCCTAGGGTGAGAGATTCCCCACCCCCCCCTCTTCTCTCTCTTTCTCTCTCCTCCACTAAGGGGTTCACCCCTTTCTCTCTCTGCTCCTCCTCCCAACCAACTCCAACCCCCACCTATCTCCATTAATGCCACTCCACTTCCCATAGCCAGCATTACTCCCCCCCCTAGTTCCAAGGTAGAATCTTCCCCATTCCAACACTATCTCCCCTATTCTAATACAATCTTCCCCATTCCAACACAATCACCCCTCTTCCCCACACCATCCCACAACTTCCTAGGCCCATTTGAATTTTGAAACCCCTTCCCTCCAAAGCTTTGGCCGCCCCTCTCCCCTTCCCCTTGGCCAAGTTCGCCCCCCTCCTTCCCTCCACCCCTCACCCTCCACTTCACCCTCCACCCTCCTCTCATCCTCCCCTTTTGGCTGAACCAGCACAACATCTGCACCCTTCCCCTTCACCAGCCTCTCCACCACCCTTAGACACCCTCCACAACTCTCCCTCAATTCCCCTCCACCCTTCATCCACCTCCCCTTCACCATAGACCCCCTTCCCCTTCTTCTCTCTTGGTTATTGGAAGCTACTTCAAAGTTAAAGTTTGCTGTCCAAGAGTTACAGATGAACCTGCAGCTTACAGCGGCCACCACGACCACACCCCGACACGTTTGAAGGTTCAAGAGGAGTCTATAGAAGCGTCTGCCTGTCCTCTTCGCAACGGCAGTGATTTCGTCCCCATCGGAGGACCGAGCTGCACAGGAGGTCCATTCTCCCACGACTGCGTAGAGTTGGCTCTGCAGAGATCCTAAGCCGGAGAGAAAGCTTCACCACGACAAACCCCGAAGGAATCAGGCCACGAGCTCTTCTGCAAAGTTCTTCCTCTCCCTGTCTACTTTCAGAATCAAGAAGCAGAACTCCGTTCGGCATCCTGCAGCACATGTTATCAATTTTCTTCCTTAGGCGTTTGACTCTGCTTCCCACTATCTGCATCAACCACTTCTCACTTTTCTGAGTTCTATGATCTTCACTGACATCTTTTGGCATCCCTGTTTGTTCTTCTGTAAAGAGGACTCACCCACGGTTCCAACGGTTCCAACGGCGACTGATTCAGAGTTCAGGAACGGTCGGGGCAGCCTCGTCTTCCTACTGTTGGTAGTCTGTTGCAGACAATCCAAGATTCAGCAACCCAGTTCGTACTCTCGCCCAGGCCGGTAGCGACCCCTGAAGAAATTGGAAAAATTCAGAGGCACTCCTGTTCCAGAGACGAAGAGATCCCCACTGGTATCACCCTCAGCGAAATTCTAGAGAGAGTTCTGCGGCCTCCACACCCTCTGTCTGTCAGCTATTACAGAGAGAAGACTGATTCGGTGTCATCACTTCTTCATCACTCTAGCACTAGTTTCCCCTCCCCGCTTGGCCGGCTGAAGGCCTCTCCCTGTGTGGAGGTAGTGTTTGGATGTAACTATCATCTTCCCTTCCCCACGATCCCCCCCTTGCATGAGGTGTAGTGTTGTAACAGCTTAAACAGGTCAAGCTACCCCGGCGCGGCGTGTGGGGAACCCACGCTTCCCCGCTCGCCCTCGTCTCCGAGCGGGACCGGTTTCTTCAAACCGGTCAAGTGAGTGCTCCAAAACTTTACTCTAATTCATGCTTGTTCTTTCAATATTAGTTCATAAACTCCGCTGGCCGTGACGAGAGCCCGATCCTTAAGCTCATTTGCTATAAGTGATCATCGTGGGAAGAGAGTGGAACCCGTGCCCTTTGGCACTTCGTCGGACCCTTGATTTGGGCAGCCATACCTTGGGGAATCAAACCTTGACCTTGCTGGCCCTCTACCAGCAAGGGCCTAGCCCACACAACCTCCCCTTGGCATTGCCAAGTTACCCCGGGTCTTAGTGAGCATCGGGTGAGCGGTTGCTATTATCGGTCCGTTTTGAATGCTTAATTGTGCTTGCTTGTTGAGTCCTAGGTTGTGTCACATCATCGAATGGTTCGGAACACCTTCTCCATTGCACGCAACCAATGCTCCGCAACTAAGGGTTGACTCTCCCCCTTAAATGATGGTGGGTTCATCCGTCGGATATGTTCCACAACCGACGGCCCTTCCATAACCCTTGGAACTACTTCCAGAGGCGGTGGGGCCTAAACCATGAATACCATAGGTTACTCTCGAGGCTCGCTCAATTAAAACTACACACTTTAACCAATCCAAATCATGCCAAGGCTTGAGCCTAAACTTGAGCTTGCAACGCTGCATGCACGTCAGCCTGGGTTTGCATCACACGCATTAACCCTTGCATGAAAGCACCATAATCAACCAATGGCGGCGACGGCGGCACCATCAATACCTGTTGACCTTCTCCCACATCTCTCCTCAGCTCCTCCTCATGAAAAGGGCCAACGGCACGGTGACCACGAGATGCCATAACCTTATAAAATAATGGATTAATAAGCTTGAGCTCCTAATTATTACTGACTTATATTTCTTCATATGTATATTTTTGGCTCATATAACTTTTAAAACTATCTAGATCTTGGGATATGAAACTAGTTGATGGTTTACTTATGTAAATTCTCAACCTTGGACTCTGATACCACTCTCTGTAACACCCAACCTTAGGATACGGTTCAATTTCCAACTCTCTCCGGATTTAAGGGTGATGCCACAGAGGGAACAACCCAATAGAATAGAAACTGGTTGAGATATCAAATAAATAAATAGAACAGTTGATAGCAGAAGAAAATTTCTCATTTCCATCAAGTAGATCACATACCAAAACCACAATAGTCCAGAGTTGATAACACGAAAAAGTTCTATACAATAGCCCATTATTACAAGATTTAAACCTTCTAACAACAATCACCTCAACTGGAAAGAAAAAGATCTCTAAAGATTACACCAAATCCTCTCGATCGGAGTCTCTTCAGACTAATTCCTCGTCCTCACCTAGGCAATCACCTAAAAATATTTAGCAAGCATGAGTCTAGGAATAGACTTAACAAGTTACTAAATTCAAATTGTTTTCCTTTTGTCCACGCCCAACATACTTCGAGGATAATTAAACTGACAGAAATTAATGATACTTAGAATATCTGAAATCAGGTTGCTGAGAACAGCAATTTAAGCCTATAACAGAAAATAGGTATTTATATGACTATAACTTTATTTTTTAGAACTCACATGTCTGCTTAAATTTTCATATACAAAACTGAAATTTCCAGAATGCATATGACTGAACAGATTTCATAAAATAGAACTTCAGATTTTACACAATTTTAGAAGTCGTATGTCTTTACGGATTTCATATACAGAGATAGAATTTTAGATAACATATGGCCCAGACACAGTGCCCAAACCACCATTAGAAGGTTAGATAGATAGATACTCAATCACCTAGGCAATGGTGACGAGTCTTGGTTACTGTGCAGAATCGGGGGAAGTTCTCCCCACCTTAACTAGTGGAACTTGTCCACCTCTAGGATTTCACCTCATCCCCTCGAGGTCAGAACAGAGTGAGCCTCCCCATAGGGGCATTTCTATAGCTTGGCTCAGAACCTTCTATGGCAGTAGTGTCCATATAGCCCATATAATAGTTCTACATATATATATATATATATACCAAAACCATACATCACAGTGTACTCTTTTCACTAATCTGTACTTCAACTACACTTTTCAACACTTCTCAGTTATTGTCAAGATATCTTACTTACTGAAGTTTGCAGAAATAAACATTACAAGAGGATTTCAAGTTTCTATACAGAAAATAGGGTTGTTTCTAGGTTACACATGTGTAGAAAATAAGTCATAATTTTAAGTATAGAATTTCTGTGAGCCTGAAAATTATACAGTGAGTTACGAACTTAGTTCTTTGTCATTATACATTTTTTCAGATTTTTATGAATTAGACTGGCCTCTCAAAATTCTCTTTTTCCTGGTTTTTGGAATTTGGGACAGCACAATGTGTGTCGTTGTTTCTACATTACACATACATAGAAAACAATTCATAATTTTAAGTACAGAATTTCTGTGAGCTTAAAATTTCTACAGTAGGTTACCAACTTGGTTCTTTGACTTTTCTCAGTTTTTCAAATTTTTTTGAATCAAAATAGCCCTTCAAAAATCTCTTTGTCTGAGTTTCTGGAATTTGGGACAAAGTACAAGGCTACTCCGACCCAGTCAATGGTTGCATCGAGGCACCTCCAGTTTCCAAAGGGGCTACTCCGACCCAGTCAATGGCTGCATCGAGGCACCTCCAGTTTTCAAAGGGGCTACTCCGACCTAGTCAATGACTGCATCGAGGCACCTCTAGTTTTCAAAGGGCTGCTCTGACCCAGTTAAGGGCTGCATTGAGGCACCTCCAGTTTCCAAAGGGGCTGCTCCGACCGAGTCAATGGCTGCATCGAGGCACCTCCAATTTTCAAAGGGGCTACTCTGACCCAGTCGATGGCTGCATCGAGACACGCATAGCTTACAAACTGGCTGCTCTGACCCAGTCAAGGGACTGCATCAGAGCACCCATAGCTTACAAAGGGGCTGCTCTGACCCAATCATGGGACTGCCTCAGAGCACCTATAGCTTACAAAGGGGCTGCGTCGATGCAGTCAGGGGCTGTGTCGACACACCCTCAGTTTTTTTTTTGCTTAAAAATTGAACGAACCTGACTTAAACCATATAGCTTGAATGAAAACCAGCAGGAGAAAAGCGATGGTCTTATTCTTATGCTCTTTACAGATTTCTTTTAACCCAAACCATCAGAGCAGTCTAAACCATGTCAAAGGATGAATTGAGTTTAAGAAACATGCATGGATGTGTTGACATAGTGCATGGTATTCTAACTAAACAGGAATGGAACTTTTGAGCAAAACTAAAATAAATACCATGAGATGTTTTCAACTATGGATGTTTTCTTTTAATCTAAGACCTCTGAAAGCAGTTTAGACATTCCAAAAGGATGTTTTGAATCTTAGGAACTTGCCTTAATGAAGAAAAATGACAGATCAAAATAACACGCTTCTCGATGTAGTCTCCTCACTCCAAGAGTCCTTCCAAAAACACCGTTGCACAGCCTCTCCTTCTAACCTCTATTGCTATCAACCGAATAGCAAGAGCGCTCACACTCTTCACTCTCAGAACAGAGGAAAAATAAAAACACCAATGTCTCCTACGACTTGCAGAGAAAAGCACAGAACTCTCTCTACGATTTGCATGAAAAAAAGAGAAAAGGGCGTGCATTTCATGCCCAGCACAACCCTTTATAGGGTTTTAGATATCTTATAAGGGTTTTAATCCCAACCCTTAATTCAAATTAGCCTAATCTAATGACAAAGGTAGCTCTAAAATAGTCAAAATGCACTACGGAATCCTCTCGCACGTGAGGACTGCTACCGTTTGAATAGATTCACGCACAGTAACATTTTTTACTATTCATTAGCCACTTTAAAATTTTATATCTCACAATATAAAAAGAATTTGAAAAATCTAATTATTACTCATTAATCCCTTCGATTTACTCTATCATAGAAAAATATAAAATAAATAAAAACCCATGAAATGAAAATCCCCTCAAAATGAATAGTAACTTCATCAAAATGAACATAAGGACATTTAAAACCTACTGTTTCTCAACCGTTTCTTCGGTTCTACCTATATACATTTATGTGAGTTTCATTTAAAACCCACTACCTATATACATTTATGTGAGTTTCATTTAAAACCCACTATCTCTGATCTGTTTTTCCTGTTATACCTATATTCATTTATGTGAGCTTCATTTAAAACTCACCATCTCTCACCTGTTCTCCTATTATACATATGTATATATATGACCATTTCTTCTAAGGAAAAGTGTATAACCCATTTAACACTATCTACCAACAATAACTATTCATTGGCCACTTTAAAAATTGATATCTCACTATATAAAAAGAATTAAAAAATCTAATTATTACCCATTAATCACCTCGATTTACTCTATCATAGAAAAATATAAAATAAATAAAAACTCATGAAATGAAAATCGCCCCCAAAATGAATAGTAACCTCATCAAAATGAAGAGTGGGACATTTAAAACCCACTATTTCTCACCCGTTTCTCCGGTTGTACTTATATATATTTAGGTGAGCTTCATTTAAAACCCACTATCTACCAACAATAACTAACTTAATATATATATATATATATACACCCAAGTAATTTAAGTTACAAAATTTTAATTACTCAAAAATTGATTTATAATCAGGAGAAATTATCTACTCCTTTATTATTAAGTTTAATTCAACAAAATATTAGTCAAACACAAACAATAAATATTTCACGCATTAACCAAAATATCATATATTACTTATGAATTACGATAAAATTCCCGGGCACTACACCGGGTGTCGTCGTGTCTCGAGTTCTGGTACTCGAGGTGTCCGTGGGAGTTGGGGCTTCACGTGATGTGCGTCCGCGTGAATCTCGAGGTTCTATCAAGTCTGGATGGGTGGTGGGGGCCACCCAGGTGTGTGGCCTTGTAGTGTAGAGAGTCATTATTGTGTCGGGCTACTCGTGTCGACTATACCCGCGAAAGTTTCATGATCATGGAGGGTATTCCCGCGTGAGGACTGTGATCGTGGCTGGTTATCCTCGTAGGAGTTCTGGGCTGAGGTTCTTTTGTTCCCATCTTCCGCTTTGGATAGTTTTTCCGTGGACATGCTATGTGGTTTAGAGGTCCCCTGTGGTTCAGGTGCGTGTGTGCGTGCGTCCTCCGGTTTCCCGCGTGAGCGCGGAGGGTGGTTTCCCGCGAGAGCGCAGAGGTTGAGCCATGCTGTTTCTCTATCTAGAGGGCTTGTCGTGACTGGACTGGGCGAGACTGCCTATGTGTATGATGCTCCTGTGGAGGCGTGACCGCTTGAGCATGTGTGTACCATGGTTAGGACAAGACTACGTTACTGATGGTCGCAGTGGCATGTACCCCGTGTCAGGTAGCTAGACTAGGTGGCACTGTTGGGCGTAGAGGTGCATATCCTAGCCAGTCTAAGGGTGTGGTGTGTGTGTGTGTCTCTCCTCTGCTCCTCTTGAGACTGGGTGTGAGTAGTGTGTGCGCATATGAGGCCTTCGCATAGTGTAAAATGTCAGTGGATGCATATGGCCATATTGTGTTGTCTTGAGTGGCAGACCCTATGCCGTGAAGGTGGAGGTACCGGTAGGATTGTCGTGGCCGTTCCGACAGACAGGTTGGTGTCACCCTGTGAGTTTGGCCTAGTTCTTTCCCTTTGTCGTGAAGGTGGAGGTACTGACAGGATTGTCGTGGCCCTCCTGGCAGATGGGTTGGTGTTGCCCTGTGTGTTGGGCATGGTTCTTTCACTGGTTCTAGCCCGGGATCGAGAGGTTCTGTTGTTCAGAGGTTCTCCCCAGGGTGTTGGTTCAGCGTATGTCCATGCGACCTTGTTAGTGGTTCCGTCTGTGAGGACAGACTGTCTGACTGTGGGCGTCAGGGTGGTGTGGAGGGCTTGTGTGTGTTCCCTCTATTTATCATCTTCTGGTTCCAATCACCATTGTATTGTTGTACCGGTGTTATTATTCTATTGATGCCGCTGTTGTTCTTCACTTGTTGCTTCTGTGTTGTTCCTGTTTATTGCTTTCGTTGTAGTGGGGACCCGCGGGACCCCTATTGAGCCAATGAGATGAGGCTCACCCCCTGCTTTTCAAGTGCGACGTTCTCCTCGGAGTGGAACGTTCCAGTCGGAGGTTCGTCAGTTACCAGCTCTCCAGGTTGCCGTGGTATGCCCCGAAGCAGTGTACGTTTCCTTTCTTTGACTGTACTTGTGGACTGGACTCTGTAGAATTAAAATTGTTATAAAATGTAATTTTATTTCTGTCAGAATTATAGATTAATTCAGTAGATTTACTTTCTTGCTATTGTTTAGAATTTCAATGCATGACCACACCATCCCTTTTAGCCCTTTCGAGCCTTCCGGCTCGTGGGTGGCGGGCCAGGATTCGAATGGTATCGGGTTATTCCCGGTACTCGGATCTTGGGTTGTTACAGATGGTATCAGAGCGTGGTTGTGAAAATGCATGGGAATTTGAAACAATACAATGATTATGAGTCAAGGGAGTTCAGTACAGTCCGCAGCTGGCTTAGGGTGTTTTCTTTTATTCACCCCTCCTCTATTGTTTTCCGTGTTTGTGTTGAGGGATAGATGGCGCCGAGGAGGCGAGTTCGAGCTTTGTCAGGAGTGTCGGCTAGGGCTCAAGAGGAGTTGAGTAGGGAGGAGCCGAGCGGCGAGTCTTTTCCTCTAGAGGTAATGGCCCTTGGTGTGCCGAATCAGGCCGAGTTTTATGTCGGCATGTATCAATTCTTTGTGCGACAGAAGAGTCAGCGTCGTGGTCAGGAGGCTGGAGAGGGCAGTTCGTCGCATGGTGGCCGTGGATGTCTCTTGCAAGAGTTTCTGTAGTTTCACCCACCGACGTTTGAAGGCCAATCGGATCCTGATGCAGTGAGATCGTGGATTGATGCGATGGAACAGGTGTTCCGATCTATGGAGTGTGCTGAGGATGAAAAGGTTCTGCTGGCGAGTTATCAGTTGTAGAGTCCAGCCTTGTCATGGCGGACCACAGAGTGGGAATCAACTTTTCAGCCGCGTCCTCTACGTTAGATTCCATGTCAGGAGTTTCTTGCGGCAATCGAGCGAGTTTTCAGCCCGGAACATACCAGGACCAGGAGGATGTATCAGTTCATGGAGCTGTCATAGGGAGATATGTCAGTGATGCAGTATCGGTCTTGGTTTGTGGAGTTGGGTCGCTATACACCCCATATCATGGCGAATGAGAGATTGAAGACTCAACAGTTTGTCAGAGGTCTAAGGATAGAACTTAGGCATCAGTAATTGCGACCCGTGCTGTAGAGTTAGAGTCATCTTATCAGGCAGCGGCAGATTTAGAGGAGGATTGGCTGAGGACCCGAGAGCAGGCCGGGTCAAGGCAGCCTCAGTCAGGTCAGGGTCAACTGAGGGCCCTTCAGTAGCTGTATGTTTCCTAGCAGTTTCAGAAGCAGTCAGAATCGACATCTCTTCTATCTCCTGGTTTGAGTTCTTCCCCTTGGGGATCGAGGTTCAGTTAAATGATTGGGTTGTTCAGAAGGAGTAGGTCTGGAAGGAAGCGCCAGGAACAGGAGGAGCAGATGTCTACAGTGACTTTTCAGCATCTAGTGGTTCGACCACTACGGCATGGTATGAGTGGGCAGCTAGGACAGTGTTCGAGATGTGGCTGGTTTCACAAGGGCGGGCCGTGTGCCGTGGATGAAGTCGAGCTGGAGTGTTTCAGGTGTGGTCAGATCGGTCATGTTGCTCGCGAGTGCCCATGGTGACCGCCCTAGTTCCAGCCATCTTTGTATCATTCCACTAGCCTGGCGAGTTAGGGTTCCCAGCATGCGCGAGGCACTTGACCGGGTGGAGTTGTAGTGCTCACTCCGTAGAAGGTACACGTGAATTTGATGGTTATTTTATGTTGTGCTTGTGTTTAATTCCGCTGTTTCCTTGATGTAATTGTGCTCCCTTGTGCTTGTGTTTTCTGAGGTGTGTTCGGGGGTCCCCTAAAGCGTCTTGTCCTTTGGCAGTGGAACTGCCTGTGAGGGCTAGGTGGTTGTCCCTCGTCATGTCTTGGTGCGTAGGCGTTGTCAGGTCATGTTGAATGGGGCAAGTAAAGGCACCAACCGAGATTGTGTGATGTGTTATAGGGCTGGTGTGGTGTCTATCTAGCTGCCCTATTGTTAAGACCTACGTTTGTAGGTGGATTGTCTTGGCAGATGCCATGTTTTTCCCATTTCTACTATGTATTCGGCATATAGTTGCGCAGCGGAAGCGTGGTGGGTTGGTAACTCACAGGCTCCAGGATCGGATTAGTAGTGGAGTATATCATTTGTTTCATGGTAAGCATGTTCTGGAGGTCTCGGAGTTAGTTTTAGAGAGTTACTCTTGGGTGAAGAGCTGTGTTTGGCCGTGTGAATGGCCTTGGCTGCTGTGCGTAGGCGGTGGTATCGTGCTGAGTGGTGCTAGCAGCATCGAGAATCGGGAAGCTCGGCGACGAGAGTGGTTGGTTGAGGTTGTATGTTGCACTAGGTTTTCCCTCGAATTGTGTCGCGTGGCTGAGGGTAGAGCCACTTACTGATTTGTATTGAGGCAGGTTGTGGCCTTTTGGGCCGGTTGTTTGGAGCTGGTGTTCGGTGCTCAGGAATGAGCTTGGGAGTTGACCAACTTTGGTCGGTGTGGATGTTCCGGAGGTGGGTCCAAGGAGTGAGAGGTGTCGGTATTGGCAGAGAGATCCCGTGTGGATGCCGTGATGGGAGGTGGTTTATTGCGCCGATTGTTCGGCGAGCATGAGGTTCGAGATCGATTGAGGGATGTGGCTGTTATGGATGGAGTCCTTGTTCATGGCAAGACTCGAGAGAGTTTAGAGCATGGTGTATCTGGTGGTGCCGTGGTCCAGATTGTGGTGTTCCCTTGGCTCAGAGGGAGCTGTGCAAGGGATCGATGTGTATGTGAGCATTGAGAGTTGGTTGTTGTAGGTCAGTAGTAAGGTTTCAATTTGAGGTGTGAGGTGCTTCTCGTAGGGAGTGCTTGGAGTCCTGTAGCTGGAGAAGCTGTCGACCCGAGTAGGTGCTAATTGAGGTCTTTTTGTTGAGGATCATGTGTTTCTCTACGTGTGAAGTGTGTCAGTTGTGTTGTGCCCTTGAAAGTTTTGAGGGTGTTGAGGTGATGCCGGATGTGTTGGCCTCGTGTACCCTGATCGATGTGGGGTTTGGCATTAATGGTGTGGTAGAGAGCGAGGGCTCTTTCGATTGTGCGGGTCTGGCGGCTTCCCTCAGTGTTGGTTGTGCTGTGACCGTGAAGTCCTACCCGTTCGATGAGTTCTTTCCCTGAGTTCTATGCATTGTCCTAAATTTTGAGGATGAAATTTCTATAAGGAGGGGAGGTCTATAATGCCCTAGATTTTTGGATTTGGTTCCGCAAATCGCGGATCATGTCCGAGTGGATTTCAGAATTTTTATATCAGATATTTGGACCTTTTGTTGGTGTGTTTCCCGGTTATTCTAGATCCGTGGTGGTGCGTGGAGCAGTCCCGCCTTTTTCCCATTAATTTTTCTGGATCAGAATCTATTTTTTGGGGGGTTTTTTAGAGTTCTCGTGACTTTCTAAAAGAAATGGAAAGAAGAAAATAAATATAATAAAAATAAAATTAAAACCCCTTTTATCCCTTTCTCTCCCCCTCCGTTCTGTCGTCTCTCTTGACTCACTCTCCCTCACCCTCTTCCATCTCTTCCCCTTCCCCGTTTCCCACTTTCGACGGTCGACAACGGTGGTACGGAGCGGGATGAAGGGGCGGTGGTGGCGGCGGCGTGCGGCGAAGGCGAGGCCGAGGACGTGCGGAGGTGGAGGCGACGACGTTTATGAGAAGCCGGCAATGGGACGATCATCATTTTTTCAGGTTCGGTGAGGTTTAATGCTTCGATTCAGGTTGGGGGATGGATCCCTACTATTCCCACGTGCGTTCCCTCTGATTCCATGCCCAGTGAGGCCGAGAGTGGGTGTATCTCTTGATTTGGGGGTTTATGCAAGTCGGGGGGTTGAGCGATGATTTCCGGTCGATTGAGGCCTTACTTTATGGTTTGGTTATGGTCTTCCGTCGTATGAAGGTCCGGGGATAGATTCCCCATGTTATGCCCTTCGTCCCGTGATGAATGGGGATTCCGATCAAGTCCCATGTATAATCGGGTGTTTTTCCGTGAAATGGGTAAGAAACGGCCACGGGGGTGGCTATTGCATCCAGGATTGGGTGGACAAGGGTCTGGCCATCCAGGTGTACTGGGCGGCCAGGTGTTGGGCTGCCCAAGGGTGCAGAAGGCTAGTACTCTGGCCGTCCTGCCCATTCTTTTCGTTTCTGAGCCCGTGGTCTGGGCGGCCAAAGTGGTGGCTGCCCAGGTCCCTAGGCAACCAGAGGGGTGGCCGCCAAGGCCCCCTCCTTAGTGTGACTGATTTGGTTATCTGAACCTGATCAAAATCAGTTGGGTTGTGGTTCTTAGAGTAACCACTAGAAAAGATCTACTGAGTCGTGTACGTAAAGCTCAGCTGGGGAGTTGGCCCTAGAAAACAACTAGTGTAACCTTTGACGAAAGATTAGTGAATGCCCTAGACAAGTTGTAGGGGTACTAGATGTAGGAAAGCTAGGAAGGCTGACTGAATCAGTGTAAAATCTGTCTCATGTGATTTGTTTGTGATATCACATTCTCTATTTCACTACATACAGTATACCAAAGAGGACCTTTACCTACGATACTTACCTACGGTTTTGTAAGTCATAGGTATAAATAAGGCTATACCTACGGTTTTGTGTGTAACACCCCAGATTTTTTTTAGGATTTTTCTAAGTTAAATAAAATTAATTAGAGCTTAAATAGAATATTAAATGAATTTTGGGTTAAATAATAACCAATTAATTAGGCCAATATGACCCAAATTAAAGCCCAAAAAGATCTGGCCCATATTCTAAAAGCTTAAAATTGGTGTATTACGGAATTAATTGGATAAATATATTAAATAAGGATAAATATAAGATAATAATAATGAAGAGTTTGAAAGGATTTAAAATTCGGCACCAATCTTTAGAAGCGATCTATCGCGTGACCGTAAGGGGCTAGAAACGGTCTTCAATAGACTGCTACCATCCGTCCGATCGTGAACAATAGAGAAACGTGAAAAGTTTGAATCTTTGGCATCCAAATCATCTGGGATCGATGCTATCCATTAGCGGGAAGGGTCTAGGATGTGTTAGGGTCAATTACATGCCCTAATTAGGACTCTAAGGTCGTCCAAATCTATGAAACCTTAGCTAACCCTATAAATAGATCCCAAGTTTTACATGTGCGACCCTTACATTTGTCTCACGTGAAACTAAGGTAAGGAGACATTATTTCAAATAGGTTCTTTGGAGTAATTTGTTCATAATACTAAGGTCTAACTTCCCTTAAAATTTCGTTCTAGGAGATCAAGCCCACAAGGAGTTATAAGCATCCAAAGTCGCTGGTTCGGTATAAGCAACCCAGGAACTTGTGCGACTAGGCCAGATTGAGCAATAAATTAGAAGCCCTAAACAAGGTAATTAGATGTGGGTTCTTTAGAGTTATTTGTTCCTTTTAGTACCCTCTTCTTACCCTCTAAAATTCGTGGTCTTAGGTGAAGAGAATCAGAAGTTAGAAGGCCACGAAGTTGCTGGTTTGGTTCAGGATGAGTAGAACTAGGGTCAAGTTCCAGCCCAAAATTCGAAGTCTAAAGCCTAGATCAGAGGTAGGTTATCTCATAAAAAGCTGAAACATGATCTTAGGAGTAAAAGCCCTCAAGTTGCAGTCATTTTCATGCATTGTACTCAGAGTAATTTATGTTTTATTTTTATTGCGCATCTAGGGTTAACTTAGCATGCATAGTTCATACCTTTAATAATGAAAGTAATGAATCATGATTACCCATGCGTCTCCATGTCTTAATATGATGTTATCAAGCCTTATTTACCTGTTGACACATTTTACTATGCGTCCATCTATCTTAGATTAGCCATATCTCGGTTTCTATTGCTACTTACAGTAGACAGGAAGAAACGGTCTTCTTGAGCCCACCTGATAACCCTAGCGGCCCAACAATAGACCGCTAAGGCCCATAAAACGGTCCTCCTAAGATTGTTTCGTTTTGATTTTCTGAGTTTCTGTATTTATGTTAACCCGAAACATAATGCAAAATAACCTTATTTATCAAATGGTAAGCCTAGATAATTAGGTTTTATCCTTGTTTTAAGTATTATATCTATAAACTTGGATCAATTGATGGTTTATTTCCAGTAGATTTCATGTGTCACCAATACTTAGAATTTACTTTAACTTAAGATTAGTTGCATGCCAAACATTATACTCTTGTATTAAATCCATTTTTCAAATGATAGATGAACTTGTTTTACAGGTGAATTTGATCGCTGTTTTACATGACCCTTTCTCATCCATGAGTCAGTTTCTTAAGTACATGGCATATACTCCGGTACGTGACCATTAGTTACACTTTGCACTTATAGGCACACTCTCTTGGACTTATGAACCTCTCCGTCGGATATTCCTTCTATCGACTAGGGGATTATGTTTCAAGGCCTTCGTAAGACTCCACGAGCCTGAGATTCCCACTAGTACACCGAGCTGGTTGTACCATCAAAGCCCAATTATCTAGAAAGCACTTACCGATGTTTATGTGTTCTGGACCTTAGCGGCCCTATGGTTGACCGCCAGATTCTATTAGCGGCCACTCACCAGACCGCTAAAAGACACCAAGCGGCCCTGCCATGACCGCAAAGCTCCAGAATGTTTCTCTGTGTCGACACTTCTTTTTAATACGTCGACTCTATTCATGAAACGGTCTAGACTCTGACCGCTTTCTTTATTAAACGGTCCAGTAAACGACCGCTTATCCCTGATCCTGTCTAACCTGAGGTTTGACCTTTGGGTTGGGTTTTGCAAGTTCCTAGATGGTCTGATGATTGCTTGGAACTTAACACTTGTCAATTAAGATATTTATAACTTATGAAAAGAAAAAGAATATGTCGTTATGCTGTCGAATTTTTTTCATAGCATAACCTAGTTCTAACTCAAGTCTTTGGAATCCCATATTCTTGTTTGAAGCATTCTTACTTCGATATTTGCTATCAAGGAACTATCATTGAACTTGTTACATTGCTGGCCATACTTTATTTGTTATACTCGTGGAAGTAGCTTGATTTATACGTGAAGATGCAGTTCGGGCACTGATTGTGTCGAAGGACTCTATGCTAGTCCCCTCGGCTGATTGTCGGAAATATACTATAAACAATGGGGTATGATGCTACTGGCGTCACATTACGCTGGGAGTACTTTCTTTATAAATAAGTGAAATCCACGAGAATCCATGAGGCTATCTCTTGATTGAATTATAACATGCTTGATTACATGACATTCTAGTGCATAACCTTTATGGTTATGAAAATTCAAAAGTGAAAGTGCGTTCTCGTTACATGCAAGCATATTCTCGTTCGTGAAAAGGCCAAGCTACATTCTTGTCAAATTCTTACTTGATTCTACTCATATATCACCACACATCGTATATCTTGATCTTATCGTGCTATCGCTACTTTGGGATTTATCCGCGTGTTTTATCATATTTGCATGATTTATCTTTACTCTAGAGCTAAAATGTTAATTACTTAAACATTACCTTCATGTTGATATGAAGATACTTACTGGGCATGTGTGCTCATTCCTTACTTTTCCAATATTTTTCAAGAAATTCTAGCGGGTCGGATTCGGATTACTCAAGTGATGGATCCGAGAGTGATTGATGGTTCGAGAGAAGTCGTAGTTGGTCTAGTCAAGAGTCACTTATGTAATTTTCATTTTATTGAGTTCAATGAGTCAATGACTCACGATCATGTACTTGATTATTATTATCAATAAAAGTTAATTTTTTTGATCAATTATTGTGTCCATTCATCTTATGTGTGAATGATTTGCGCTCTGATTATTATTGTCACTTGAGGCTTCTCTTGCTAGCTGTTCACGTTCCCGATTGTCTTCCACTGTACTATAATCTCGTGGCGTGACATTGTGACTTTATATATTACCTACGGTCGATGTCATGGGCAATAGGGATACCTTACCTATGACTTGGTAGTGCCATTGGAATAAATAAATGGATTGAACTACCTATGAACATTGCTGTAAGTAAGTGATGTATTATACCTACGATTCTATGGAGCCATAGGAATAGATAACTATATTGAACTACCTACCGAGAATGTCGTAGGTATTTGATGTCACATACCTACTGTTTGACAGGGTCGTAGGAATAGATAACCATATTGAATCACCTATAGTCTGTGTCATAGGTATGTGTTGTAACATACCTATTGTTTAGTAATGTCGTAGGAATATGTCAAATTAGTGACAGAGTAATCACATGTAGAGTGATATTTATCCTTGATTTTTATTTTTATATATTACCTATGGACATGGTCATAGGTAAATTATACTTCATACCTAATTTCATAGTGTGGTAAGAATAAGTGTAAAGATTTTTGGTGCCAATGAGCAAAGACTCCCGCACGTTGAGTTTTTTTTGTTCCCCTCCCTGCACGGCATCTCGACGTCGCTCATCTCCGCACAGCATCTCGGCGGTGCTCGGCCCTACATGGCATCTTGGTGATGCTCCATCCTCCTGGCATCTCAGTAGAGCCTTCCTTCCTCCTCCGCTCAACCCTACAACTTGTGCTTCATTCTCTAGTAAGTCTCTCTCTTTGTATGCTATTTCCTTAGCTTCTCTATTTGTTGTTGATATCCATGGAGGGGGGAGAGGGAGAGGGAGAGACGCCAAAATGGAGAATGGAGGGTCAATCTCTTGTACTGTGTAATATCCGTGCGTTTCAGATCATGTTTTTAGTGGACATTTAGATCGTGAATGATGGACCTTCAGATCTCGAATGACAAATACCAAGTTTTTAGAATTTTTTATAGCTCATTTAAGATATTTTGGGTTAATTAGGATTTTATGTATCCCATCCTTAAAAAAATAAAAAGAAAAGAAATAAAAAATGAATGAAATATAAGAAAAAGGAAAAGAAAAGAAAAGAAAAGAAAAAAAACCCTCCCCGTCACTTAACAAATGGAAACCACACCTCCCTTTTTATCTCCTCTTATCCTTCCTCTTCCTCCTCCCGTTCGCACTCTTCCTCTGTCCCCCTCCATCGATGGCCGGCGGAGACATGAGAGGATGTGGCCCCGGTGACGACAGTGACGCTAGGGGGATGCGACACCGACGACGGATGCGGCACCCATGACGACGATGGTGGCGGACGGTGGGCACAGGGGAGAGCAAGGGCGGCGATGGTATGGTAGGGCACGGGGGCAAGGTGAATGGTGATCGCAGAGGCGCGCAGAGCGGCGACCTCACCAATAGGGGTGAGCAACTTCTTAGCTGGCGAGGGCGAGCAGAGACGATCGCGGGCTGGGGGACGATCCGACGAGCAGTGGCAGCGGCGGCCATGACGTGCTACTCGTGGTACATGGATGGTGATCGACTTCATAGGGTGGCGATTCGGCGGGGGGGATTCACCCGCAAAGGTAGGGGGAACGAACCCTAAGCTTCCCGTGATGCTTTTCCTTCAACTTAAGCTCAAATGGGGGGATTAATTCATGTATTAGGATTGATTCCATACTAGGGTTGTGAGATTTTAATCCAACTAGTAAGCATAAATTTGCGGTGTGACATAGTCCGAGTAGAAGAGTGGCAGTCCCTACTCTAATCTCTTACAGCCGAGCCAAGCGTCAGATCTCGGAGAGAGAGAGGTCCCCGGAGATCCCCCCCTCTCAGATCTGAAAGGGATCTCCATCCGCAAGTAGCTTCCTCTACAACCCTGAATATCTCCCCATTCCAAGGCTCCTCTCTACTCACTATAGATATTTAATGGGACCACTCGAAGTGATCAATAATCAAAGCAACAACCTTACGATGATATCACCTCAATGAAAGCACCATAAAAGGGAAAGACGGCAGAACTAGAACTAAGCACACGTCGTAGGCGTGGAATAAACAACGAATGACTAAAAATAAAGACACACACACGCCGTGAGTGTGGAGTAATTATAGAGAAAAAAATCAAGTAGTCAAGAGGTGATATGAACCAAAAGACATGATCGTGATCACCACCAAGGTAAATAACACTAAAGGGCTAGGTTACGTACCTTGGAAAAGGGAGATGAAGATGCACTCATGAGCGGGGAACACACACAGGCACGTGGATGACGCGGCTCAGAGGAAACCACGGCCGTCCAGTAGCGATTTGGAGACTTCCGCGACTGTTGCCCAGAAAACAGAAATGTGAGACTTCGTTCCTCCTTCCCTTTCAACCGGCCAAAAGGGAAGGGCCTCGTGTTAGATGTGCTGTAAACCTGCAAAGAAGAGTAGGGGACACAAAAACAAACCCGATTAGACTTAAGGAAGATGCAATATCTATGAAATAATGATGACTAAATGCATAAAAGGATTAGACGATACCTGGGGAGTTGGCGGTTTTTTAACTCCTATGGGGCGTGCAAACAATAGGTGGATGTGTGTGAATGTGATGCAAGTGTATAGAATGTGGGAGGAAAGAGAGGGGGACAATGCTATGATAATGCAAAAGAAGGGGAGAATATAATAGGAAAGGAGCACTTGAACTAGAAAGAACTAGACACTCCCTAGACTTGGGCGCCTTTGGACGAAGAGGATGAAGCTCCCTGGCTGAGAATCGACGTAGAGTGCGGCAGCACTTCATGGCAGTCGTCCAAAATCTCCCCCTCTTGAGAGAGAGGCCAAAGAGATTATTTATAGACTCCCCTCAAACCCTAGGTCGAGCTAAAGGGATAAAGGCCAAAATTAGGGTTCTTTTGGGAGATAAATCAATAGATATTCGAAAGATAATCCCTGGGAAGAGTCCTGCACCCTCCTGGTGCATTATCCCCGCAGAGATAGAGCCCCAAGGTGTCCACGGCCGAAGAAAATGGAGCCCATGCCCAGCAGATTCTGTAACAGAGACGCGGTTGGTTGATCAACCGCTTTCATGCAAAAGCAGTTTCAGGAAAACCATGGCCATATTTCAAAACTAACGCTATGTCGAGGTAGCAAGGCCATGGAGTCGACTCTGCTGGAACAAGACCGCGGTTCTGAACAAACCGCTATTATGCAAAAGTGGTTTTGTCTTAACCACGGACACGGTGGGCGCACAAAATAATGAGTAGATCAAGGCGAACCTCATCAAGGGAGTAATAGACTTAAGAAGGGAATAAATAGGCTTGAGATTCAATCAAGGGAGCCCTAAAAATAATGGGAAACTTGGGGATATCATGAATAAGAGAAATATCCAACTTGTGGGCATAAAACGGGTGTCAACAGATGCCCCTCCATGATGTCCGCTTCATAAGAGACCGAGAAAAAATGGCACGGAGGTGAAATGGAAAGGAGATGGAACAAAAGTGACAATGACATGAAATGGAGATGGAGTGGAGATAGAGCATAGAGAGCTGAGAAGAGGGGATCACGGCAAAAGACACCCGTTACAACCAACAAGCGATAGGACTTCTCCCTAAAATGCCGAACTAATTACAATGAATGGATGACACAGATGAGACATGTCTGGAGAACTAACTAATGAAGGAGAAAAAGGAAACACGACAAACCCCATTAATTAAGGGACATAAGCCAAAGCCAATTAGGGGATCGGAAGAGCAATAGCTGAAAAGTTGAAAGAAAATGAGATAAAAATCCAGACAGGAATCACATTGGCTAACCAGACCAAGCGCGTAGATCAGAGAAGATGATCAAATTCAGGGTGGAATGAAGATCTCTTATCCAAGAGAGCTGAAGAGTAATTAACCATTGCTGAGGAAAAACCTTGAAAAAATCAAGGTTGTGGATATTTTTATGTGAAGAGAAGTGGTGTGATGATGTGTGATTAATGTGATGATGATGATGTGCCTTCAAATGAAGTGTGAAATAAAGTAGATGATGCAGTGGAAAAAGTATGGTAATATCACCTCAAAAGTAGCAACTAAGCAGGGAGAAGACTAAACTAAACACACGCCGTGGGCGTGGAGCAAACAGTGCAAGTAAAGAAAAGGGAAAACACACACGTCGGGGCGTGGAGCAACTAAGAAAGGAATTAAGGAAATACCAATGGGACATATTCGTGATCGCCACCAAGGCTAGCAATGCAGGGGAGCCATACTACGTACCTTGGAAAGAGAGTAGATGAAGACACACTCGCAAGCAGGGAGAAACACAGGTGCATAGAATAAAATGGTCCTCGTTGGGCCGTAACTTGCAAAAGACGGTCAGAGGATGACTGCTAACAGCAAAGGACGGTCAGACGGAGACCGCAACCAGCACCCAGAGACAAATGTGGGAATTCAATCTCCTACCCTGATAAGTGTCCATTTTCTATGGTAATTCATCGCATGTACACCATTTTATGTACATATAATTAGACAATTATGCATATTTCATAGTTAACCTCAACTCCGCATTTAAATTGGAGCTTTCACACAAATTGATTAATTTGGTGATATTATTTAATAAATTAAAGTTGAGGGCCATGAGCATTAATTCTCCATTGCATAACCATGAGCATTTAAGATTTATGTGCACATTATGGTAATTTTTATGGACTAAATTATAATTATGTGTGTGCAGGACACTAAAGGTTATTGCAAGAAACACCGGGAGGAAAACTGTCATCACCACTTTGACCAAGTTAAACATAGAAGCACATATTTTGGTTGGAGGGAAATTAAAATTCAAAGTTTGTATTTTGGTTGGAGGGAAAAGAAAATTCAAAGTTTGAAATAAAGGAGAGAAATGATGAGTCTTGGGAAAGGGGATGCCCAAAGTCTAAGGAGGGGGTGCCCACCTCCTTTTCCTTTCTCCCATACATCATCTTCTATCTAAATCTCAACCATCCATCTCCTTTTGATACAATCTTCACCCTCCATTGACCCAATTTTCCCTATAAATAGCCCATGACAAGGAGGAGAAAGGGTGTGCTTCCTTTGGCAATTTTTTCTCTCCCTCTCCCTCTCACATATTAGGTCACCGATTTCTCTCCCTTCGGTTCATTTTATGCTCTTGCATTCTTCATGAAAGTTATTCAATTTTAAATTTTATTCAACTTTGTCTTCTTCGTCATTTTCTAATTCCCCTTAATTTTCACGCCATCATTTAGTTTTCAAAGTTCTATCTTCCTCATTTACTGTTCACCCGAACCTGCATCCCCCTATTCTTCACCCGTTTTTCCCCTTTGTGGTTTTTTTCTCTCTCTACTTTCTTCACAAAAGTTGTATATCTTTAAAAGTTCTTCAAATCTCTCTTCTTCCTCTTCTTCCAATTCCTCTTCGTTTGCAAGTTATCCACTATTGTTCAGAGTCAGGTTCTGGTTTTTTCACTATTCACTTGCGCCGGTAAGTCTTTGTTCATCCTCATTTTTCACTCTTTTCCCTTCATTTTCTCTCTCTTCACTCTTCATCAATCGTTTTCTTCTTTATCTGATCTCCAACTTTCTCTTCTTCCACTTCTCCTAAATCTTCTCCGTTTTTAAGTTATTTCTCCTCCAATATCTCTTTGTTTTTGCTCTTGACTCCATTTTCCTCTCCACGGAACCCCCTTCTCTTCCATTGTTCATCTCCTTTTCAAAACACACTCACACACGCATATTCTCACAATAGATTTTTTAAGTCTTCTTTCTCTTCCTTTTCACCTATCTATCCTCTCCCCTATATTCTTCCCATATCCCAAGGCGGATTTTCTTCCATTGATCCTCTCGGTGGCGTCCATCTCCACGGCGGGGCGATCCACTCTAAGGCTCGGCACGGCGATTAGGCGGCGATCTTCATCTTCATCTTGGCTTTATTCTTTCCCCTTTTCATTATTTTATGAGTTGTACTTTTTCATTTTCATAGAGTGTGCTTTTCTCTTCCATCTTAATAAAAGTTCATCTTTGCAAATTATGGTTGTCTTAGTTCCTTTTTCTATCTCTTCTAAGTTCTTTTCTTTACCCCTCTCATCTTCTTTAGTGAGTTTATTTTCATGCCACTTATTTTTCCTTAGATTAATCTCACTCAAAACTTGACTTTTCAAAGCATAAGGATATTTTTCTAACTTGTTCCAAAATGTTATTTCTTTCTCGTGGGATCGACTCCACTTACCACTATACTTTATTTTCCAATCTTTAAAAGTGAGTGAGTGCGAATATTTTGAAATTTTGACATGGCTTTTCAACGACGGATTTGTGGCTATCAATTTTTGGCTCCGTTGTCGGGGAGGAATGATGATTTTTGGTTTAAGAACTTTATTTTCCTTGTGTTTATAGTGTACTAATAAAGCTCTCTTTTCTTTTTTTTTGCAAAAAAAAGGAAAAAAAATTAAAAAAATCAGAGGTAAGTTTGCCTTTCTTTCTTTCATCTTTTGATTTTGTCATTCATTTCAAAAAAAAAAGAGAATGAGGGATTTCGTTTCAAGTAAGTATCATAAACTTCTCTCAGTTAGTGTCATTTCCTTAGTTTTCTTGCATATTGTGGTTAGATAGGGTCACAAAAAAAAACTCTTCACTTGTACTCAATAAAAGTCTTCATTCCAAGAGTAGAAATCACACTTTCATGTTCTAAGTCATGCATCATTTAGGATAGAAGTTCTTTTTCCTTGTGTTTAACTTTGGTCATTGTATTTTGGAGATTGCAAGGGGCAAGGTGAGTTCTTTTCTAATCTTTTTCTTAATCACATGCTCTTGCATATTTGCATAGAACCCCTTGTTTGAACTTGATTTGTTACATATCATTTCTAAAATATTCTAAAGGTAACACCCATAAACAAGATAAGGTGGGGATTTCATCACCCTTCCTTATCCCACAAACTATAATTTCCTTTATCTTTGCATCACCTAGACCCTAAATAAAATTCAGTAGACGTTGGCCCTAGGTTCACATTGTGGTTCTTATGTTATTTGGGCTTACCCTCTTGTGAAAATCGGTGCCTAAGGTAAAACGGTCGGATGACAAACATCTTAAGCGGGCTAGTGGTTTGTAATTAGGTCCCTACGAAAGTAGGGGGAGCCTCCCACTACCCCACCCCTTACCTGGTCGGTGAAAATATTCAGGGTGAACTCAAGTTGCACTTTAGCCATTTTATGAAACTCAATTTGTAGGTCTAGGTCACATCTAGGTCATTAGGTAATTTGTGTGACAACTTGTTTGTGTTTGCATATATATATATATATATAATAAAAATCTCCTCTTCTCTCTCTTCGTCCTAGTTTGAGTAAAAAAAATACAAAAAATAAAATAAAATCATCGTAAAAAAAGTCTCCCATCTCTCATCTTTAACTTTGGTTTATGCAAAGTAGAAGATCTCAACATCCAAACCTACTAGGACCAATTCAAGAAATTGAGAGAGTTTTGTATCCAAGAAATGATCTCCAACAAGATCCCATGGCCGAAAATCAAGGACCTCACCACCAAAATCTAATGACCGAAAATCTCGATCCTCTAAAGCAAATGAATGACTATTTCTTGCCCAATCAATACCAACAGTTCTTCTATGTCCAAACACCTCAGAACCAGGCGGTTCACTATGAAATCAAGTCTTGTACCATCCAAATGTTGCCATCTTTCTACGAAAATCCTAATGAAGACCCTTACAAACATCTTGATGAGTTCCTTCAGATCTGCTCCACTGTTAAAATTCAGAATTTCTCTGATGATGCTCTTAGGCTAACTCTCTTCCCATTCTCTCTCAAGGATAAAGCCAAATATTAGTTGGGAGCCTTGGGTAGGATCATTGATACATGGGCAAAAATGTAAAAAAAGTTTTTGAAGAAGTTCTATCCCATAGGGCGAACCAATACCATGAGAAGAGCAATTACTGGATTCACACAAAACCCGGGGGAACATATCCATGAAGCGTGGGATAGACTGAAAGATTTATTGAAAAAATGTCCCCACCATGGGTTATCAAGATGGTAAATTGTACAGGTATTCTATGAGGGTTTGATGGAGAATTATAGACAGATGGTGGATGCATCATGTGGGGGAGCATTCATGAGTAAGAGTGAGGATGAGGCTTACGGTTTATTTGAAATGCTTAGTGAAAATTCCATAAGTCATGCCTCGCTGTCATCATATCAAAGAATGATTGGGCCTTCTAAGAGGGGTGGGCTTTATGAAGTTAAGAGCCAAGGTGAGTGTGAGAACAAGATGGATATCAATGCCATAACCCAAAGGTTGAATAAAATGGATTTGTTGACGCAGAAGATGGAAAAGGTTGATTTTATTGCCCAAAAGCTAGACCAGTTGTTATCTATGAATAAGTAGGAATCTTCTATACCTTCTGCCTCCCAACTCCAATCATTTTTAGTTCCCACTAATGAAGAGATTTGCACTCTTTGTTCAAGCCCTAGCCATTCCGTGATTGAGTGTCCCACAGCAGCTCAACTTCCCCCATTCATCCAAGAACAAATCTTTGCTACTCAAGGTGTCTCCAAACTCACATATGATCCTTATTCAAACACTTACGATCCGGGATGGAGAAATCATCCAAATTTTTCTTGGAAGTCTAACCAAGGCCCATCCGCCCAATCTCATCTCTCACACCATCCAAATCCAAAACAATAATTTTCCATGCCAAGTCAGTTAAACCAAAACCTCTCTTATCAGTCTCCTTTCCATCAGCAACTTCAACAAGCATCTTTCCATCAAACTCAGGCACCATATCCTCAAGGTCAATTTTCTCAGGGCCAATTTCAGCTATTTCCTTCACATCGTTCCCATCAACCACACTATCAGCCACCTCCTACTCAGCCCACCTTTGATGACAAGTTTGAACAAGTCCAACAACTCATCCTTACCCAAGCACAATCCATTTCTAAGTTGGAGAACCAGATAGGGCAACTTGCTGCCAATAACATGAGAAGAGAGATAGGCCAGCTCCCTAGCCAACCTGTGGCCAACCCTCGCAATCAACAACCTCTTGGCTTCCCTCAAAGAGCTCCCATTCTTCCTCAACCCAATCAGCCTAATTAACCTCAGTCGCCCCCTCCTGTAGGTCCTCAATTCGAAAATGCCAAAGCCACCTCTACCCTTAGGAGCAGGAAAATTCTTAATGATCCTTATCAGGCTAGGGATGTGGGTAATAGTTCGGGCCAAGATGCCCATGAGGAGAGTGATAGTAAAGATGAGGAGCCGGTAATTATGCAAGAAAAGAAGTAGTAAGAGGGGGGAGAAAATAAGCTGGACAAAGGGAAAGCAAAGGTTGATGAAGGATCCCGAGAGTATGTTCCTAAGGTCTCATTCCCTGATGCATTGAAGCCGAGAGCTCAAAAGAGAAAGGCAGTCCAATATGAAGAACTAGTGGAATTGTTTAAACATGTAAACATCAATATTCTACTATTGGGTGCGATCAAACATGTGCCGGCGTATGCAAAATTTTTGAAAGAGCTATATACACCAAAAAGGGAACCAAAGGTGGTAACACAAAAGGTCCGCTTGTCCGAAGATGTCAGTGTAGTTGTTATGAATCATTTGCCTAAAAAGTTGAAGGACCCCGGAGCTCCACTGATTTCTTGTGATATAGGTGGAATTACATTTGATAAAACATTGCTGGACCTTGGAGCCAGTGTGAACTTGTTACCCACCTTTATATATGAGCAGTTTGATCTGGGGGAGTTGAAACTCACATCTATAATCCTTCAACTGGCTGATCGATCTGTGAAGACTCCGAGGGGACTATTAGAAGATGTGATTATGAAGGTGCATGAATGTTATTTCCAGTGGACTTTCTTATTCTGGATATGAACTCGTCCCAAGAATTAAAGAAGACACCTATCATTTTGGGACGTCCGTTTCTTGCTACGACCAAGGCCAATATAAATTACACCACGGGGATGATGGATATTTTATTCGAAGGAGAGAAGGTTTCTCTAAATGTGTTTAAAGCATCTCAATATCCGGACCATGGGGAGGAATGTAATGTCATTGATGTTTTTGAAGAACTAATTGAAGAAAGTCTGAAAGTTAATGAGGAATGTCTAGAAGAGGGTAGCATGCTCCAGGATTATCCACTTTCCAGTGCACCCTACTCTAGAGTAGAGTCACTCCCTCCGTTTCAAGCTGAACCTATTCTTCCATCTTTGGATCAATCACCCAGTCTAGAATTGAAGCCTCCACCGGATCCTTTGAAGTACGCTTATCTAGGTCCTAACCAAACTCTACCCGTAATTATTGCTTCCAACCTCACTGCTGCTCAAGAATCCTAACTCCTAGATGTCCTTCAGGAGCACAAGAGGGTGATAGGTTGGTCAGTGGTAGATTTGAAGGGTATTAGTCCGGATGTGTGTATGCATTACATTTACTTGGAGGACAATGCCAAGTCGAGTAGAGAGATGCAGCGTCGGCTGAATCCAAGTATGAAGGAGGTAGTGAAGAAAGAAGTTGTCAAATGGTTGGATGCCGGGATCATATATCACATTTCTGATAGCAAGTGGGTCAGCCCAACTCAAGTTGTTCCCAAGAAGTCAGGGCTGACAGTTGTAACAAATAAGAAAGGAGAAGAAGTTCCTACATGATTACCAACAGGGTGGAGAATCTGCATTGAGTATAGAAAATTAAATTCAGTTACAAAGAAAGATCATTTTCCACTACCGTTCATAGATCAGATTTTGGAGATGCTGTTAGGGCAGAAGTACTATTACTTTCTGGATGGCTATTCCAGGTATAACCAAGTTGCAATTTTCCCAGAAGATCAAGATAAAACAACTTTCACGTGCCCCTATGGCATGTTTGCTTTTAGACGAATGCCTTTTGGGCTCTGCAACGCCCCTGCCACATTCCAGCAGTGTATGATGTCCATTTTCTATGAAATGGTGGGGGAGCTTGGAAGTTTTTATGGATGACTTTTCAGTGTTTTGTGATTTGTTTGAAGATTATTTGGGAAATTTAACTCGGGCATTGAAAAGGTGCATTGAGTCGAATCTAGTGTTGAGCTGGGAGAAGAGCCACTTCATGGTAAGAGAAGGGATCGTTTTAGGCCATGTAGTTTCAGAGAGGGGAATAGAAGTTGACAAGGCCAAGGTAGATTTGATTTCTAATCTTCCTCCCCCTTCTTCGATCAAACAGATCCGTTCCTTTCTTGGCCATGCAGGATTCTACCACATATTCATTCAAAACTTCTCCACCATTGCTCGACCACTCACACAATTGCTTGTCAAGGACACTCCCTTTCATATTGATGAGTCCTGTCTAGAGGTGTTCAACTCTTTGAAAGCGGCCCTCACACAAGCTCATATTCTCTAATCTCCTGATTGGTTGCTCCCTTTTGAGATCATGTGTGACGCCTTAGACTATGCTGTAGGAGCTATCCTAGGTCAAATAGTTGAAAAGAAGCCCGTGGTGATCTACTATGCGAGCCGCACCCTCGCTGATGCCCAAATGAACTACACCACCACGGAGAAGGAATTATTAGCTATTGTGTTTGCCATCGAAAAGTTTCGATCATATCTGCTAGGGGAAAAAGTCATTGTTTATTCCGATCACTCAACATTAAAATTTTTGATGTCTAAGAAGGAAGCCAAATCCCATCTCATACGGTGGAGTTTGTTACTACAAGAGTTTGATTTGGAAATCAGAGACAAGAAAGGGTTGGAGAATGTTATAGCTGATCACTTATCTAGGATTGTGATTCCCGAAAGTGCTCCTATGTCTGATTCCTTCCCCAATGAGTAAATTCTTTCCATCTCTCACACCTCAACCCCCTGGTACGCTCACATATCAATTACCTGGCGGTAGGATAGATTCCGGGAGGGTGGTCTAGGCAAGAGAAGGATCGATTCTTTGCGAAGGTTAAGTACTACTTCTGGGAGGACCCAGAGCTGTTTCACATGGGTCTAGATCAAATAATAAAAAGATGTGTCCCCAAGGAGGAGCAACAATCTGTTTTGAACTTCTGTCTTAATCTCACTTGTGGGGGACACTTTTCAGGAAAGAAAACAGTGGCGAAAGTGTTGTAGAGCGGATTCTATTGGCCCACATTATTCAAAGATGCTTACAAATTTTCCAAAATTGTTTAAGGTGCCAAGCCATGGGCAACAATTCAAAAAGAGATATGATGCCGCTCAGTCCCATTCTGATAGTAGAGATTTTCGATGTTTGGGGAATAGACTTTATGGGACCATTTCCACCTTCATTTGACAATGAATATATTTTGGTGGCGGTGGACTATGTTTCGAAATGGATTAAAGCTGTTGCTACTAGGACAAATGATCACAAGGTCATGATGAAGTTTGTGAAGAAATACATCTTTTCTAGATTTGGTTGTCCTAGAGCTATCATTAGTGATGGGGGCTCTCATTTTATTCATTTTCAATTCCGAGCTCTGCTTCGCAAATATGACATCACTCACAAGTTCGCTATCCCCTACCATCCCCAAACCAGTGGCCAGGTAGAAGTGTCCAACAGGGAGATAAAAACCATTCTGCATAAGATAGTTCGGCCGGATAGAAAAGACTGGTCTGAGAGACTAGATGATGCACTCTGGGCCTACAGAACTACATTTAAGACTCCCATTGGCATGTCACCTTACCGCCTCATTTTTGAAAAAGCCTGCCACTTGCCCGTAGAGCTTGAACATAGAGCATATTGGGCCATCAAACAAGTCAACTTTGATCTCACTCAAGCCGAGGCGCAAAGAGCTCTACAACTCAATGAACTAGAGGAACTAAGAAATGAAGCCTATGAAAATTCAAAGATTTATAAAGCTAAAACCAAAGCATTCCATGACAAGCATATTCACAGGAAAACTTTTTTTTGAGAATCAAAAGGTTTGGCTTTTTAATTCTAGGCTATGCTTGTTCCCTGGTAAGCTCAAATCCAGATGGGTCGGACCATTTGTAGTTGTTAAGGCTTTTGACCACGGTGCCGCCAAAATTTTGAATCCTAAAAATTGTCACATTTTTACAATCAATGGTCAAAGATTGAAACCTTATTTGGAAAAGGATCAGTTGCAAAAAGAATCCATTGTTCTAAGTGGTCTGAAATAAAATCTTCGTGAGCTCTCATGCATCTGGCTGAAGATGAAAAACTTAGCGCTTCTAGGAGGTAACCCAAGGTTTTTGTTGTTTGACATTTTCGTTTGAGTGTGTTTTAGTAGTCAGGTCAAGGCCAAGGAGAGGAAGTCGTCACCGTCCATGACATGGATGGAGGTTTCGTCCCGCATATCCGGTTGTCTCTTTCCTACTCAGAAGTATTTATTGATACATTGTTCTATTGCTTTCAATTCTATATGTCATTGAGGACAATGTCATTCAAGTTAGGGGGGGAGAGAAAAATTTTCATGATGCATATAGCACAACCTGATAGGAGTTCTATCTTGCATGTCATCGTTGCATGATAGTAGAAAGATGTAAATCCCATTTTGAGTTTCATAATTCATGCTTAAATTAAAAGTAATTCTGGATTAAAAAAGACTAGGGAGAAGGATGATGGGAAATTTAGTCAATCTAGACATGGAAAACTGATATAAGAATCCCTTTAAAGTTCATGTGCACTTTTGAAAAAAGAAATTCACGTTGCACACTAATGAAACAAGCAAGACAAGTCCTCTGCTATTTTTGGTATGTTGTCTAATATTCTTCACTTCTTAAGAAAAGAGATCTCTTTACAAAGTTTCTTTCAAATAAGCGCAATGGCACTATGAAAAAAAAGAGAAAAAAAGTGAGAGAGAGAAAAAGAAAAAACAGCATAAAAAATTCCCCTAGTCTTAGTAACTGGGCCTACTTCACCTAAGACGTGTTGAGATTCACATAAAACGGAAAAGAGAACCTTGATCTGTAAAACCGGGCCTGCTTCACCTAAGACAAGAGTCGAGGTTCACGTTGAGCAGTGAAGGGTAGTGCAGCATCATGTGTGGTATAAAAGATCCCAAAGGGACAAAGTAATAACGTAGATAAAAAGCTAATGTACTTAATGCCCTTATCTAAGAGGTGCAGGGGTGAAAGGCATTTGCTTGGAATAGCGAATGGGGGATGCAGTTGTCTAAGCTGTGGATTTGATAGTTACACATGCACAAGTGCTATTGAGCTTTTATTTGAATTCTTGATCATGTACTATTAAGTTCCTACATAAGGCTAGTGTGCATTAATGATTCCAGATTCCTAATCTTTTGTTGATTCTATGAAGGGAGAGCTGGATATGAGAGTATGAATTTTACAAACTATTGTTAATCTTAAATTTTAATTTATTTGCATTGCTAAGAGACTAGCAATGAGTAAGTTGGGGGGTGTGATAAGTGTCCATTTTCTATGGCAATTCATCGCATGTACACAATTTTATGTGCATATAATTAGACAATTATGCATATTTCATAGTTAACCTCAACTCCGCGTTTAAATTGGAGCTTTCACATAAATTGATTAATTTGGTGACATTATTTAATAAATTAAAGTTGAGGGCCATGAGCATTAATTCTCCATTGCATAACCATGAGCATTTGAGATTTATGTGCACATTATGATAATTTTTATGGACTAAATTATAATTATGTGTGTGCAGGACACTAAAAGTTATTGCAAGAAACACCAGGGGGAAAACTGTCATCACCACTTTGACCAAGTCAAACATAGAAGCACATATTTTGGTTGGAGGGAAATTAAAATTCAAAGTTTGTATTTTGGTTGGAGGGAAAAGAAATTTCAAAAGTTTAAAATTGAGGAGAAGAAGTACATATTTTGGTTGGAGGGAAAAGAAAATTCAAAGTTTGAAATAAAGGAGAGAAATGATGAGTCTTGGGAAAGGGGATGCCCAAAGTCTAAGGAGGGGCTGCCCACCTCCTTTTCCTTTCTCCCATACATCATCTTCTACCTAAATCTCAACCATCCATCTCCTTTTGATACAATCTTCACCCTCCATTGACCCAATTTTCCCTATAAATAGCCCATGACAAGGAGGAGAAAGGGTGTGCTTCCTTTGGCAATTTTTTCTCTCCCTCTCCCTCTCACATATTAGGTCACCGATTTCTCCCCCTTCTGTTCATTTTCTGCTCTTGCATGCTTCATGAAAGTTCGTCAGTTTTAAATTTTCTCCAACTTTGTTATCTTTATCATTTTCTAATTCCCCTTAATTTTCATGCCATCATTCAATTGTCAAAGTTCTATCTTCTTCATTTACTGTTCACCCGAACCTGCATCCCCCTGTTCTTCGCCCGTTTTCTTCCCTTTGTGATTTCTCTCTCTCTCTCTACTTTCTTCACAAAAGTTGTATATCTTTAAATGTTCTTCAAATCTCACTTCTTCCTCTTCTTCCAATTCCTCTTCGTTTGCAAGTTATCCACTATTTTTCAGAGTTCAAATTCTAGTTTTTTCACTGTTCACCCGCGCCGGTAAGTCTCTGTTCATCCTCATTTTTCACCCTTTTCCCTTCATTTTCTCTCTCTTCACTCTTCATCAATCTTTTTCTTCTTTATCGGATCTCCAACTTTCTCTTCTTTTACTTCTCTTAAATCTTCTCCGTTTTTAAGTTATTTCTCCTCCAATATCTCTCTATTTTTGCTCTTGACTGCATTTTCCTCTCCACCGAACCCCTTCTCTTCCACTGTTCATCTCCTTTTCAAAACACACTCACACACACATGTTCTCACAATAGATTTTTTAAGTCTTCTTTCTCTTCCTTTTCACCTATCTATCCTCTCCCCTATATTCTTCCCATATCCCAAGACGGATTTTCTTCCATTGGTCCTCTCGGCGGCGTCCATCTCCACGGCGGGGCGATCCACTCCAAGGCTCGGCATGGCGATTAGGCGGCGATCTTCATCTTCATCTTGGCTATATTCTTTCCTTTTTTCTTTATTTTATGAGTTGTAATTTTTTATTTTCATAGAGTGTATTTTTCACTTCCATCTTAATAAAAGTTCATCTTTGCAAATTGTGGTTGTCTTAGTTCCTCTTTCTATCTCTTCTAAGTTCTTTTCTTTACCCCTCTCATCTTCTTTAGTGAGTTTATTTTCATGCAATTTATTTTTCCTTAGATTAATCTCACTCAAAACTCAGCTTTTCAAAGCATAAGGATATTTTTCAACTTGTTCCAAAATGTTATTTCCTCCTCGTGGGATCGACTCCACTTACCACTATACTTGATTTTCCAATCTTTAAAAGTGAGTGAGTGCGAATATTTAGAAATTGTGGCACGACTTTTCAACGACGGATTTGTGGCTATCACACCCCTTCCCGTCGGCCAGGAGGGATGGGCCTCGAGCTAGGAGCACTGTAGACTTGCAAAACAACGTGTAGAACAACATAAAACAACCCGAATTAGATCTGGGATGTGCAATATCTATAACTCAAAAGATGAACAATTATGCATAAAAGGAAGGGTGAATACTTGGGGGTGGTGGTTTTTTTTAGCCCTTGTGGGGCGTGAAAACAATAGGTGGGAGTATATAGACATAATAGAGATGTAGAAGAACGTGGAGAAAGGGGAGAAACAGATGCTATGATGGATGCAAAACGAAGTAAAATGATGAACAAAGAACACAAATCAAGAGATGAGAAACGACTACTCCCTGAACCAAACCACTGGAGGACGAAGAAAAACACTAATCCTTGGCTGAAACTCGCAGTAGAAACCGACAGCACTTCGTGGCGAGCTCCAAAAATCTCCTCCCCGCGAGCACAAGGCCAAGGGTTCTGTTTATAGATCCCGAAAACCCTAGCTTGAGTTGGAGGGATAAATCCATGAAATAATTTAGGAAACATGATAAATATGGAGGATAATACCACCAATTATCTCTAGGATGGATCGGAACCCTCTAGAGACTCTTATCCTTAGCGAAAACACCCAATTATGACTCTCCGTTGACCATGGATCGAAAGAGAGAAATCCAGTCTGGGCAGGACTCTCGGATCCAGATAGCGGTCTCGTGATAGACTGCTACGTTCAGGTAGCGGTCTCGCGATAGGTAGCTATCTGAGCGAGCGTCTGGAAAATATATAAAAAAAGATAAATGCTCATATTTATCCAAAAAATAAGCCTTATCCAGGCCCATTAAGCCTAAATAATGAAGTGTGTGAGAAATACGGCCCAACCAGGGAAATAAAGCCATAAAATATGGCCCAATATCGATCTAAAATGACCCAATAACCAGCAAATAACCTATGACATCATAAAAATCAGGATAAGAGAATAACACAAATCACCGGCATAAAACATGTGTCAACAGATGCCCCTCATTGACGCTTACTTTGCAGGGGAGCAAGCGGAGGTGAGCGAAAGCGAAATGGAGCATGGAGATGAAATGGAAACGCAGTGAGGCAGACTGAAAAGCAGGTGGCATGGTAAACGACATCCATTCCTAAATCAACTAGCGTGGGAATCTTCCAGAAGACTCCGAATTAATCACAAGGAATGGCTAAACCAGAGGACACCTAGCTGGGGGAACTAACTAAACTAAAGGAGAAAACACGACCAACTTCATCAGTGGAACGCACAGTTGATAGGCGATCGGAGTAAACCGAAAAGTAAAGAGATAAGTAGACTAAACTCCAGACAGGGACCTTCAACCAACCAAACCAAGCAAAGAGACTAGAGAAAACCTTCAAACTCTGAGTGGAATACTTCCTCCTACCAAAACCATGATCGCACGATTATTCACTACCAATGAGGCACTTGAGAGAGATCAGGGGACATGAATGCTCAAAGATGCACATGATGCATGTTGGGCTAAAATAAAAGAAATCATTAAAACGGATGCAAAGAAAGCATAAAATAGAAAATACTCAAGAATAGTATTGCTAGACCAGATTAATCAGGGTCAAGACACTATCTCCAACCACAACGTGTAAGATAGAACCATCGTCTCCCAATTCTTCCCGCCAAACAGCCTATTCGACGATTAAACATGTGCACCCAGATCATCATCATTTTTGTTAGAGGGGAACATCAGATCCCAGAACACATGAATGACCAGCTGGTTCTCGAGATAATATAACATAGATACCATATAGTAATGCATAAAGGGATAGGGATAGAAATACTTACCTGACTTACCTGCTTAGGAGAGAAGGCACAATGTGATGGGACATAAAATTTGCAATTACACAGATAAACCATCAACCAAATCAAGGAAAATGAACATGGTGCACGTAGATCGAGGTAAACAAGCAAATTTGACAAGATTAAATATAGCAATTAAAGCATAGTAGAACCTCTAGGAATAGTGATCATCAGAGGACTGCAAACTACAGGTGGCGGTCCATCGTGTGACCGCTACCTTCTGGGCGATTTCAAAAAACAATGATCCCCCTTCTAACTTTCATTTACACTCATTTACCCCCTGCAGCCACCCCATCGGCGACCGTCGAAACCCGCACTCCCACTAGCAGAGAACATGGCTTCCATGCCCATTCTGGCCTAGCTATGGGGATGAAGAAGACCGCGAGGAGGTTCATCTAATGGATCGCGGAGGAGGAAGCTCCCACGGCACCCGTGGATCGTCCGGCCGAGGAGATGGCACCGCCGGCCCAAATCGAGGAAGGAAGGCCTTCCACGGTCCCTACAGCACCTGAGGAGGAGGGCAGAAATGACGACGGCGACGAGGAGGAGGCAATGGCCGAGGAAGCTGCCGGAGGGACCCCGCCATCCGAGGTAGGCCGCGAAAGCTAGAAAACCTTATTTTTTGAATTTTGCATCATGGAATGAGCGTAGGATAGGACATGCATGGGTCAAGGGACCCTTAGGTGAGGATTGTAAGCCTTTGGGGCCACTTCCACAAGCGGGGAAAGAGGGGAAACATCGTACGTTATTGCAAGGAGAAGGCGGTCCTTTCAATGACCCCTAGATTAAGAGGCGGTCGCTCATGGGCCGCTACGATGATGAGACAGTCCATGGTGGGCTGCTAGTCGAATAAAACGGCCTCCAAGGGGCCGCCACATTCTGAGGGATATTTTTTTTTTGAATGCATGAATCATTAAATTATCTAAATCACTGTGATGTGAGACAACCTAGGGGTGCAATGGGATGACTGAATGATCCTCGGACTTAGACCCGCAAGCACATACGCAAGATAATAGATTCGATTTCAGCAGGTTCGCTCATATGGTGCGCACTCTTTCCCGAAGGCATCTCGGGATGGTGGTGGGGGTCAGGGGCGGGACCTTTCTGCTCTGAGGGCTTGGCTATGCCCGGGCTGACCCCCGGAGGCGGCTGGGATACCTACAATTCATGGGCGGCCAGCACGCTGAGGATGTGTGTTATGTGGTGGATCTCTCAACTTTCACCGCGATGGGTTCACAAATGGTGGAATATGCGGCGGGCGCTCACCTCACCATCCGATGGACATTAAAATGCGATACTAAACAAGCAAGAGTCAACCAGTAGAGGGGAGGGGACTAGATGCTCACCTAATCGGTGTGAAGACACCGCTTCCGGTCGGAGACGAAGGCTAGCGGGGAACGTGCGATGCTGGCACGTGCGTCGGTGCTACTTGACCTGTGATAAATGACTACAACACTACACCTCACGCAAGAGGGGTGATCTTGGGGTGGGGACATGCTTAGATACAACCAAATTGTACCTCCACACAGGGAGGGACTTTCAGTCGGCCAGGCAAGGGGCTGGAATTGAGCGAAGGCCGGTTCTATCCAGTCGGATCCTGCTCGACAGCAAGCCGGAGTCGGGGATGCCACAGACTCTTCGGAGCGCTGCAGAATGCGGCGTTGGTGCCGAATTGTTTGAGGACGAGGTAGGAGCTCACTGTAAGAGTTGCAGGTCATCCAGGGTCTGGTCGGGGCAGATACAGGTCAGAGATCACGAACTGGTCCTGCTTTGTCTTGTCTGGTCCAGGATGATAGCAGATCAATGCCGAGGGTGCCACGAACTCGTCCGAACTCCGCCAGAGGTAAGACCGGTGCAGAAACGTCCTTGGGTGGCTAACACGCCAGAGAAATTTGGCACCATCCAATGACCGGGTTGGACCGTTGGAGCTCTGGGATCAGTCTGATCCTGTGTGACCCATGTCTGGCCCAACAAGGTAACTGCCTGATGTAGAAGGCGCCACGGGCTGATCCAAGCTCCGATGGAGACGGGGTTGGCGTTGACGTGATCGTGGGCAAGTTGGCTTTGCACTGGAGCTGACAGGAACTCCAACCGAGATTGGAGATGAGCGTGGTGAATAGATGAGTGGAGAGTGGTCCAACCTGGATCTGGCGAGTGCAATCGGCACACGCTGAAGAAAATGGCCGAAACGGGGTGCTCCGATGTCCGAATGACCTCCTTCTTCTCGGAGTTGAAAGAGGACTACACTAGGATCTCCCCGGCTAAAGGTCTCACCAGGAAACTGAGAGGAGCAGTCATGGGAACTTCTGCAACTCGCCTCTGTCCCCAATCGGAGTCGATCTTGCGCAGCCTGACGAAACGGGCCTCCTGCCCAGCTCCGACCTCGGTTGGGGATGCACGACCACTCGTTGTAAAGCCACTTCAGAGGATAATCTTCAGGTGTTGGGTGAGGCACTAGAAGGTACTCAGGGAAGGTGGGGCATCGCTATAATTAGGGTGTCTATTCTGTTGCTTTGTCTGCCTGGATGGGAGCAAGAGAAGGAGGTGGGAAATGGGGAGGATGAGAGGGGGAAATGGGGTGGAAAGGGTTGAGGATGGTCCCTGGGTGAGAGGGGGTTAGGGAGGGGGCTTTCCAGGCTGTGACAAGAGAAAATGGGCTGTTAGGTGTTGTTCTGCTAGGGGGTTGAGGTGAGTTACGAATTTTGATGGTGGGGAAGTAAGTCCAAAAGGGGTGGTGGTGTAGTTTGAATTCATTGGTCCTAAAGGGAAGCTAGCTAAGGAATCTAGGAAATTTTTTGAAGGGATGTGATGGGGAGGGTGTGGAAGTCTAAGTTTGGTGGTGGAAGGTGATGGGAGGGGTGGAGAAGTCCAACATGGGGGCCAGTTCTCTACCTTGGGGCTAGAAGGTCTCCTTTAGAGGCTTGAATGGTGGGAGGGAGGGAAAGTGGCCTTTGATGATGTGGAAGAGAGAGAGAGGGGTGTAGACACGCCAAAAATGACGCTATGTTGATCAAATCTCATGTCACTATGATGACGCCCCAAAGTGAACTTCAATATATTCATAATATGAAGTTTTTCTATTTTTTTTTGTGTGGTTTTGATTCATTTTTGCATTTTTTATGATTCGCGGCCTGAAGAGGGGCGTTATTTAAATAGCGACCTTATCGAGGGCGTTTTCTCAAGAAAGGACGACTAAACTTAAGGGCGTCAATTCCTGGTATTATCCGGTTTTAAAGTAAATGTAAAATCAATTTTATTATTGGTTAACGTCCTTCCTCAGGGCGTGTTTTAAATTAACGCCTCTATCATAGGCGTGTTCTCAAATAAAGTAAGTTTTATTACCAAAATTAAATCCAAGAAGTGACGCCCTTGGTAGAGGTCGTGTTTTGAGTAACGTCTTGATGAAAGTCGTCAATTCTTGATTTGACGCCCTTCGTAAGGTCGTGTTTCACCTTTCGTGTCCTGCTTGAACTCCTCTTTCCTGTATAGAGTCCTGCCTCCAATGGTCTCCTTGCTCGAATTGGAAGTAGAGTCCTGCCTTCTTTGAACATTGCCTATCCTTATCTTACCAAATTCGAGCTTATCTCCCACTGAAATCCTATAAAAACATGATCTGGGCGATCGGAGCGGAGGTTGACGATTTCAGAAGGTTGAAGAGATTAGAACGTTGAGAGGATTTTTCGGCTTCCTCTGCTTACTATCGTGGGCTCGATTGAGAGGATTTCGGCTTCCTCTGCACCTTCTTCATCCGATTAACCACGTCTTATTGGTTCCCTTTACTGTCGACAGGGACAGCAGGGCTTTCTTGTTGATTCGTATTCATCCGCTATTTTCTTCTTCTTCGTCTGCATCAATTCCATCGTCAGTTTTCTTTTTCTTTTCACTTTGCACTAGTTTTATCACATATCTCCCCTCTCCCTAATTCCTCTTTAGGGGTTTTAAAACCAAAACAACAAGGTGCGCATGTTGATTTCCTTTCATCATCACATGTTTTCTTTGGTTTGATACTATTTGCATTGGCTGGATCCCTCTTTGCTTTGTTGTTTCATTGTCTTTTTTTGCAAGGTAATCAAAAGGAGAACCCTTCTCATCGGCCGGCCGATTGAAGAAGGAGGAAGGAACTTCACATCATCCCACGTTTCAATCTTCACCAGGTATTCGCGATCTCTCTTTTTTTGAGGTAACCCCTCTGGCGATCACATCTCCATATTTGCACCACGTGCAAGCTTTTCTTCCCCTTATTTATGCATTAATCATCATTATCTCCTCCATGTTTTATCACATCATTATTCTCTTGTGATTTTTTTTTTGTGTGGGATTTATGCCCATCCACAAATTGGTGATCACGGTGGGACCTCCACTATTTTCTTTTTGATTACCATCTCCATTGGCACCCTCGCGTGCCCTTTCCCCTTGGCACCCTCGTGTGCCCTTTCCCCTTTGGCACCCACGCGTGCCCTCTCCCCTTTGGTACCCTCGGTACCCTTTCCTTTGTGCCCCTCGGGCACCCTCCACTGTGCACTCTGCACACTCCGAGATCAGCCAGCCTGTGTTTGCATACTCCTCTAAATTAACGCCTTCCACGAGGGCGCTTTTTGGTTTAACGCCCTTCACAGGGGCGTGTTTTGGTTTATTAACGCCTCTTTCCAGGGCGTCTGTTAGCATATCTGCTGCTTTGTTTCCGTTCATTATACTGTCTGTGAATTCACGCCCACCTCCAGGGCATGTTATCTTTTTCTAATGCCTTCATTCAGGGCGTCTTATTTTTATGTTACGTCTGCCGTTACATCATTTTACTGCTCTAATCACTGCCTGTGAATTCACGCCCTACCCCAGGGCGTTCTTTTATTACATAGCGCCTCACCTCAAGGTGCTTCCTCAGATTTGACGCCCTCACACAGAGGCGTCCCTTCAAGATTTCGCACCTCTACCAGAGGCGTGTTTCTGTTTCTCGCTGCTGGCTCATAGCCTCTCGTAGTGATTCACGACAGTGACCCTGTCGTTGCTTTAGTTGATAGCGACCTGCCCCAGGTCGTCTCTTTCCTGCGTTTTACAGAACCTTGCTTCCTGCTGCTGTCTGTGATAGTTTGTGTGATTGTCATATTGCTTGCCTATATTGCTTTGACCTGATCATATTACCTTGCATATTGTGGCATTTGGTTGAGAGACCTCCTCTCTCTACACTAGGATTCTACACACCCTTCTTGGAATCGGGATGACCCTCCATTAAGCATTCCGTCTCTTTGGATCAGAGATCCCTTTTCCAAGACCTCCATAAGTCCCCGCACCCGTGGATTCCCTCACGGACGCCGGGCTGGTTGTACCCTCGAAGTACCCAGAGTTTAGAGATCCTATTCGTTGGTAAAGAGAGGGAAAAACCTAGTTGACCTGGAGACCACACTCGGATCAAACTAGGTTTCATTTGGCAAAAGGAGTGAACTATTCACAAATAATCCACTTAAATCTCAAACATCAAACATTAAAATCTTCCGTTCTTTCCAACATTGTTTGCATAAACTTGGTTGGGTTGACTTGATTGAAGTGTTTTGATTAAGTGCTTTTTGTGGAAATTCCTTCATTAAACATCCTCTCTCTTAAGTATGAAACTCTGTTCAGGTAAAATCCTCAACATGTCAGGCAATGGGTACTCCTATGATGATGAGGATGAGAACATATTTGGTCAATATGAGGGCCCTCTCCAGGATTCCGTCTATTATGAGGGAAACTACCTCCCTCCTCACCCTCACTATTCACAAGTTCATGTGGTTGATACCGCTATTCACGAGGCGGACCCCTCGTCTCAAGTTCCATCTTCCAATACTTCGGGGAACCCCTCCCCATCCATCAACGTTATAGATTTAATCCAAGCTCTTTCTCAATTGGATGACTCCCAGCGGCAAGCCATTCAGGCCGCTCTAAAGGGGAAGTCTGTTCCCTCTTCGTCTTCCAACCCCCCTCCGGCCGAGAGTGGCCATCACCCCGTTAACGACCAGGCGGTCTTGCATAAACCCCCCTCGCGTCCACCAACGCCTGTCACGGCCATATCGGCCCAGCAGGCGAGCTATTCTGCGGTTAGGCACCAATTCCCCCAACCTCCTCAGATTCTACGGTCGCCTATACCACATTCTTTTGTTCAGGCCCCAGTTGAGTCCGACTCTAATGCTTTGCTACTTAGAAGATGGCCCACATGGAAGAGCAGCTTAAGAAAGTCACTGCGGCCAAGAATGCACCAGAAATCTCGCTCCCCACTCTGCCAATTTTCCATCTTCCTCCGTCTGAGATGCCAAACTTTCGGCGGTACAATGGAACTGGCAATCCGGTTATTCATTTGAAGGATTTTATGTACGAGACCTCCTTCTGGCAAGGCAACAAGGCTTCTCTGGCCTATTTATTCAGAAGATCTCTAGAGGGGCCAGCCCTCGAATGGTTTTATTCCTTGGAACCATCAGATGCCAGTGACTTCGATGTTGTCCAAAGGAAATTCTTGCAAAAATATAGAGACCGTGTTGGACCCTCTCTTTCCGTTACAGATTTAGTTGCAGAGAAAATGAAGTCTGAGGAGGATTTCATCATATTTACTGATAGATGGCGGTCGATGGCCGAGAAGCTGAAAGACACATTGTCGGAACAGGAGCAAGTAAAGATGATTATTTCTAACGCAACTCCTCAATTCCGCCATATTTTGGCCATGAACCGGCTGACTACTATGGAAGAGCTCTATGAGAGGGCTCATTACATCCAGACACAGATGAAGGATTCGCCCATTATGGGCATGTTTGAGCCGAAGCCTCGACTGTTTAAGAAAACCACCAATGTTAACAGTGGGCCCACAACTGAGGGCACCGTCACAAATGAGCAAGTCGGCGCAGTTGGCAACCCCCACCATCAAGCTAACCCACGTCCACCACCGCCTCCACGACAGAACTCCCATTTTAACCCCACTCCACAACCCCAATTCGCACCTCAACACTCTTTCGTTCCACCGCAAAACCAAGCCCACCGCGTAGACCCTCCAGCTCCACCACAATACCATCAAATGCCCCCACCTGCCAACTACGGCCAACAATAACAGAGACCACCACTTGGCCCCAAAAGGGACCACTATCCTCCACTTCCCGAAAGTCTCCCCGATATTTTTAATGCCCTGATGGCCGCCAACTTGCTCGCCTTGCCAAGGGAAAGAACCGTGTGGCCCGCTAATGTTGACACATCCCGTTATTGTGCTTTTCATCGCAGCCCTGGTCACAATCTTGATCATTGTTTCCACTTTAGAGATTACATCTACGATCTAAATGACCAGGGTGACATCAATTGGGATGAGATGAGACAATTCATAGCCGCCATGAAAGAAAGAATGGCTCCTCAGCAACAGCAAAATCAACAACCTCAGCAATCTGCTCCACAACAAGTTCAGCCACAGCAAGCTCCAGCACACCAGCAGGATATGGGAATTGTCCGTAATCCATTGCCGGAGCACGCCCCTAATCAGCATGTGAACCCCGTCACGTCCCTCTACGAAGTGCAGAGAGGACAGGGATGGCACGAAGAAAACGCCTCTGTCGGGGCATTTCATCATAATCCGAATCAAAATCAACCTCCGCGCCTTTTGCGCACCCTTCCTTCTTCTTCTACTCTCCTATCGGGACGTCCTCTTCTACGTCCCGTCAACCCATCTACTTCCACTAGTTCTACGGCCTTACCGGCCCGCTCTCTTCTTACCCATTTGCCACCTCCACAACCTACCGCACGACAAACCCCACCTTCCACCACCAACCCTATACCTCCGTCGTCCAGGCCACTCCTACTTCGCTCACCGCTAGCACCCGCTACACCCTCTACCACTCCTACACCGGCAAGGGTTCCTCCGCCATCAGTTCCCCCACCTCTCATACCCAGATCTCTTCTTGTTAGACCACCCGCCAATGCTCCTCGCATTCGGGTATCCCTTTCTAATCCCACGCCCCCTGACGGGGCATCTTCGTCAAACCACTCTCCTATGCCTCCCACGGGGGCATCTTTGCTAAACATTACTCCCACGCCTCCTACGGGGGCACCCCTGTTGTTGAACACTGCCAACCGCATTCCCTCTTCTTCTTCTTCTAATTCTCCTCCCACACTTACCCCGACAGAGGCTCTACAAGGCGTGGCACCGCTCCGCAGTGGACGGATTTTCCACCGTATTTTTTCGCAAAGAGAGCTAGAGCCCGTGCAGGGGCCGCAAGAGCAAGAACAAGGGTCTGTACCGGGCACTGAATATGATTTGTTAAAGCATTTGGACCGGACTCCGGCAAGAATTTCGATCCTGGAATTGATCAAACAGTCCACCACTCATCAGCTGGCCCTAAAAGAATATCTGTAGAAGGTAATGGTTAATGAAGACATTCTAGTTGAGCAGATAGTCACAGTGTTAACACCTGCTAGCAGTCAGCCGGTGATTACTTTTCATTAGCACGAACTGGCACCAATCTCAGCAAGAAAATATGCCTTATGCATCACAGTCGACATCAATAAGGTGGCTGTTAAGCAATGTCCGGTGGATACTGGGGCATCCATCAATGTTTTGCCACCAAGCACCTTGAAGTTATCTGGCATACCAGAAAGCCAGATTCGGCCGTCCACCATAACGGTTGAAGAGGCGGAATCTCGCGTTGGGTCCTGAGCGGGCTGTGGATCACCAGAAGATGAATCTGCAAGAGAGGGAAACGTGTCAGAGGGCCCAGGGGATCTCCCTAGGGCAAACCCTCTGATGGCTAAGTCAGTAGAGCGATGGTGGAAGCGATAATGGGGGGAGGAGAGAGCTGATGCGCGAGAATCCTCTCCACCAAAGGGTGAAGCGAATCGTGCTCAGGAGCTTAGGGTATGTGAATGCCTAGTTCATCTTACCATCTTCCGGAGGGTATCCCTTGCTTAAATAGTGCGCCGCCTTCAGGAGTCCTGTAAGCTGAGGGGTTCCCGGCGGGAGTTACGTCTTTAACGGGGGCTTTCATGGCCTGATCATGGGAACGTTATCCCCTTGGAGTCCGGCAGCTCCCATGACTCTCCCGCTGGCGGAGGACTCTGAACGGTCGCACCTGCAGATAATCAACCGGTCTTACCGAGCCTCGGGGATGCTAGCTCACGTCCGAGCGATAGGCATGGCCCGGCGAGGGTGGGGTCGGATAGATCGGCTGGAGCCTATCTCTCTCGGATGGGGAGAGGGCTTTAGGCCGGACCTTCCTTGGGACCTGACCGTTGTCTCGGGCCCTCCGAGCCTAGAAGGCCGCCGGGGAGAGTTGGTTCCTCGAGTCTTATTTATTGGGCTTTTCTCCCGAAGTGGGCCCTATGGGCTATCACTTGGGTGGGCTCGCCTGGTTGGACCTTGTAGGTCTTGTTGGGCTGCCTTTGTGGTGGGCTGCGGAAATCCCCCTCTCCACTTGTCCCCCTCCTACTCCCGAGCCAAGGAGGCTCGGATGAGTAGTTTTTCGAGGCTTTGGACCGGCGTGGCTCAGGTGGGTGAAATTCCGTTGGCGTTGTGGAGCCGCTTATAGCGGTCGCCGAGGCCCGTAATGATGATCCTGACGGATTTGAAACGAAGGGGCCCCCCTTTTCTCGGAGCACGGAACGGCGCGCCGCCACCCTCAGGGGTTTATAGGGGGCGCTGTTCATCGTTCTAGGCTTCCAGGGTTTTAGGCTTTCCTTGCTTCTTGATGCGCCGTGAGAGCACAGCGGAGACGCGGAGCCTTGCGGCGGCGTTCGAAGAGTTGGCGAGGATAACCGCGGAGGCGATCCGGCAGCTTCCTTCTCCCCCGGAGTCTTCAAGCTCGTGCGAGGGATCTTCTCTCGACTCGATGGCGGACCGGAGCTCGGAGCCTGTGCCGGTGAGGCGGGAACCCGTCCCCAACTGTAGCGAGTTGGGGGAGACGGAGGTGAGGAGGTTAGAGCACCGTTTCCGTCTACCTCTCCGCTATAGCTTTGTTGCCGCCACTCCGTACGAGACGAGTTTGGATGATCGTGCTTGGTGTATTTGCACCTTCCTTCTGGCTTGGAAGAGCGGATTTCGGCTTCCTTTCGATCCTTACGTGCTGCAGCTTCCCAATTTTTTTCGATTGTCACCTATTCAGTTGGTGGCCAACTCCTATCTTCTTCTTTCGGCCTTCGGGATTCTGTGTCACCAGCGCGACATCTACCCTTCTCCGGACCTCTTCCACTTCTTCTTTGAGTTGAAAGTGCACCCGCAGGCGGGGAAAGGCTTCTACTTCATCCAGGCACGGAGGAACAGGAGCTGCATCTCGCTTGCGGCGAAGGACTCCTCGCACAAGGGGTGGAAGACCCAATTCTTCTGGGTGAAGGCGGTGGCGACGGACGAGATCTGGAGATGCCGGACCTCGCCCAACTTTCACCCGAATCTGCCCCCTCGCCAGGAGGAGTTCCCTCCCCACGTGGAGCAGCAGGCTGCCCGTCTGCTGGAGAATCGCCAATCGACCGAGGAGCTGGTGACGCCGGAGAACATCGAACGGTGTCTTCTCTCGCGGTTGACGTCGTCAGGTACGGCTCTTGAGGCTCTTTTTCTGGGGTGGTAGCTCTTTTTTCTCCTCCTGACCGGGGCTTCTTCTTGCTGCAGACGTGAGGCGGGAGCCTCTGGAGGAGGCGGCCGAGGTCATCGATCTGGGAGATGACTCGACAGCCGATGAGCCTGATGCCCCGGTGGGTCGCGTCAATGCCCGAGATAAGGGCAAGGGGGCGGCCTCCGAGGGGTCTTCTCGATCGACTGGTCTGAAGCGCAAGGATCCCCTGGTGGGGAAACTGCGGGAGGCCGCGAAGGCCAGGAAGAGGGCCAGGAAAGCCGGTCTTCCTACCGCCGTCGGGGGCGATTCTGGCTCGGCGGCACTCCCCTCTCGGGGGCAGGATGGGGCCGACCCTTCCGGGCTGGCTCTCCCATCTGCCGAGCGAGAGGGGGCCGAGGAGACCAGGGGCCCCGCAGAGGGAGGTGATGGGTCGGCTCTCCCCTCTGTAGGGACAGAAGGGGCCGATGCCGGCCATGGCCGGTGCTGGGACCGAGGGTTCGGTCGGCGCGGATGGGGGTGCGCCCGCGGGGGCGTCGCAACCCCAAGTATCGGCAGCTTCTGGTGCGGTGGATCCCGCGGCGCCGGTCGAGGGTGGGGGTTCGCCCGGGGAGGCGTTGCAACCCCAACCGACCGTGGCGCGCGGGGCGGTTGGTTTCGCCGCCACAACAGGGCCTTCTGGCGGGGTGCCCAGGGTGGAGCAGTCCCCTTTGCCGGAACCTCTGGTCAGGCTCGGTGTCTCGGGTGACCTGTACCGGCTCTGCCGGTCGATCGCCGATAGGACGAGGGGGGGAGAAAAGCGCAGCACTCCTGCCGGGGTCCTTGACATCCTGATGGAGGGCGGCCTGGTCATAGCTCGGACAGCGGCCGTGATGGCAGAGGCGCACGCCCGGACAGAGGCGGAGCGGTCGAAGCTCGCCTGGACCCTTGGTGGATGCGAGGGGAAACTGGCCTGGCTCGAGGGGGAGCACGAGGGGCTCCGGCGGGAGTTCCTCGCATTCAGGGAGTTGGCGCGGTCGAGCCGACGGGAAGCCGAGGTGCTGGCCGAGCAGCTGACAAGGGCCCAAGAATCGCTCGAGAGGAAGAGCAAACGTCTAGAAGACGAGCGTCATCGTCACATCGAGCTGGATAGCCTCTGGGAGCTTGAGCGCGGCGAGCTGCAGGATCGGGCGGAGGACGCGGAGCGCCTTCGCGCTGAGGCTGAGGCGGACCGAGCCCGGGCGGAGGGTCGGATGATCGAAGCCGGGCGGAGGATGACCGAGCTAGAGGAGCGTTTGGCGAGGGCAGAAGAGCGTGCGGCCGAGGCGGAGCGGGCTCGGGACGGGCAGGTCGAGGCGGAGGCGATCGAGCGCTATAAAGGCTCGGAAGCTTACTCAGCCGACCTGATTGCAGCTGCCCTACCCTACTACGAGGTAGCGCTCCGCCGGGGTGCTCGAAAGGGGTTCAGGCAGGGCTATCGCCGGGCGATGAACTATGCCAATGAGCACCTTGCCGGGGGTGATTTTCCTTATGGCCAGAGTTATGACTCGGACGAGTCAGATTCCAGCTCCTCATCTTCGGCCGGGGAAGAACCGGAGGAATCACCTCCAGCGGGGTCACCAGCTCCGGAGGTCTCGGGAGGGCTCACGACCGGGACAGTTCTCGCACAAGCGAGGTCAGTGTCCGGGCCGGCCGTCGCCGAGGGTACCGGGGGTGACGCGTCCCCTACTGCCGTTCCCGAGCTTCAAAGTGGGCCCGAGGCCTGATGTAACTTTATTTTGCCCCTTCCCCCTTTTGTCTGTCTTTCCTTTTGTAAGAGGTTTTTATGGGAGGCAATAAATGACTTACTTTATTTGATCGCTATCTTCGCTGTGATTTGGTTGGCGTATCGGGGCAGTTGGAAAGTGTCGATATTTTTTGCGCCGTTTTCGCACGTCGATTCGGGGGACTTCTTGCGGGCGTCCTTCCGTATTACCATGCTTTGAAAGTCGAGGTGCTTCGCGAATCCTGCTTGAGTGGGGATCGAGGAATTTGAGGTGATCTTTCAGGGGAGATCCTATACCGTGTTTTCGAGGGGGGAGTCATTTAAGGCGCGTGGCCTCCCTTGGCCTATAAAAAGGACCGAAGGGTGCTCCTTCCCTCTTAACACTTAGGACTCTCGCCGGTGGTATGCTCTTATTCCCTCGTCTTCGCTCTGCGTTGCGCCGCCGCGATCGGAGCATGGAGGACCCTTCAGAAGGTGACGCTGCAGACGACGGGGAGCGGCCGGTTCCAGCTGTCCTGGAATATCGGTCGGGTACCACGGTCGCCGCTCGTGCATGAGACGGGTCCGACGGTCGCTGCGCGGATCTGGAGAGGGCTTCGACGTGCGGGGGCACGCCGTTTGCCTCCTCTTGGCTCCGGCGAGGCTTCCGGGCGGACGCCGAGATGGAGGGCGGATGGGGGAGTTAGGGATGCCGGCCGCCATTCCCCTCCGTGGGAGGGGAGGAGGCGGCTCCAATCCCTTCCTCACCCCTGTCCGCAGCCTCTTTCTCTCTCTTTTGTTCTTCGTTTCTTTCACTCTTCGGGGGCTGCTTGCTTTCTGTTCGCCTCCAAAGAGTTGGTAGTTTGGCAGAGAGGGGACCTTCACGGCGCTCCTTTTTCCAGGTTGTTGCCAACTTGGAGGGTAGCCTTCCTCGCGTGAAAGGTGGCCTTCTCCTTGCTGTCCCTCTGTCACCTTTGTCACGGTCCACCCGAGCCAACTGGGTCGACCATCTCTTGTCCGAGCCAGTTTCTACGCGAGGCAGAGTCAGTGGCTGGATGCGAGAAGGTCAAGACCGGGTCGGTCGGGCGATGGCCGTTTGTCGCGGTGCTAGATGGATTTTTACTTTTCACTATGTAATGTATCGGCAGTTGCCTTTTTGATGTACCAACAGTTATCTTGAATGAATGCGAAAGATAAGGGGGTTTATTTTACCCGATTTGTTGATACAGTATTCAGAAATAAAATCTGCGTAGTGTGGTTGCATTCCATGTCCGGGGAATCGGTTCCCCTTCCATTGTGGCTAACCTGTACGCACCTTTCCCGAGCGTCTCGATCACTCGGTAGGGGCCTTCCCAGTTGGGGGATAGCTTGCCCGCCGCCTCCAGTGGTCGAGATGCTTCGGTCTTCCTGAGAACGAAGTCCCCTGGTCGGAATTGTTTGCCTCGGACCATGGCGTTGTAGTACCGAGTGAGGCGGCGCTGGTATTCCGTAGCTCGGACGTTCGTGATCTCTCGGAGTTTGTCTGCCAGGTCGAGGTTCTCGAGCAGCTTCTGCTCGTTTGCCTCGGGCAAAAAGCTGATCACTCGGAGAGACGGATTGGCGATTTCTAACGGAACGACGGCTTCGGTGCCATATACCAGTTGAAAAGGGGTCTCACCGGTTGCCGTTCTGGGGGTCGTTCGGTGCGACCATAGTACGCTGGGCAGTTCCTCGAGCCAGCTACCCTTAGCCTTGCCGAGTCTGGTTTTTATGCCCTTCAAGATGGTCTTGTTGGCATTTTCAGCCAGCCCGTTGGCCTGAGGGTGGGCGACCGAGGTGAAGTGGTTGCGGATATTTAGGTCGGCACATCTGTCTCGGAAGTATCGAGAGTCGAATTGCTGCCCGTTATCGCTCACTATCACTCGGGGGACGTCGAAGCGACAAATGATCGATTTCCATACGAAACCCCAGACGACTGTCTCGGTGATCCTCGCTGTTGCTTCAGCCTCGATCCACTTGGTGAAGTAGTCGATGGCGACGATGATGAACTTCTTCTGGGATTGAGCCGTTGGGAATGGCCCAAGGATGTCGATCCCCCACCGAGCGAAAGGGTAGGGCTCGGTAAGGGTGACAAGTTCCGTGGCCGGCTGGTGGACCAAATGGTCGAACCGCTGGCAACGGTCGCAATGTTGTACGTAAGCCGTGCAGTCGCGTTGTAGGGTCGGCCACCAGTATCCTTGCCTTAGCAGGATTCTGGCCAGCGACCGACCTCCTGAATGTGCTCCGCACAGGCCTCGATGATGTAGACACGCCAAAATTGACATTATTTTGAGTATATTTCATATCGCTCTGCAATGCCCCATTTGACCCTCAAAACAGCTTATTTGAGTGGTTTTCCCACTTTTCTTGGATTTCTCCTGATTTCCTCTATTTTTTCCCCATTTATCTCCCTTTTCCTATTTTTTTGGATTTTCTGGGCATTTATCTCTATTTTCTGAATTAACGCCCAGGATAGGGGCGTGTTTTTATAACACGGCCTGTTCTAGGGCGTGCCCTTCCCATTTTATCTGTTTCTCCCCATTTTATCTATTTTATGAATTTTCTGAATTTACGACCTGGGTAAGGGCGTGTTTTTCATAAAACATGACTTAACCAAGGGCGTTTCTTAAAGAAAGGACGACCTCAAATAAGGGCGTTAATTCTTTTGGTTTGACCGACTTCCCCCATTTGAGCTCTTCAAATTAACGCCCTTCTCAGGGGCGTGTTTTTAAACATGGCTTTGATTAAGGCGTGTTTTACATTTTTTCAAATATGGGGAGTTTTTTATTTCCAAAATTTGGCTTTGAGGAACGCCCTTGTGCAGGGTGTGTTTTTGAGAAACGCCCTCTGGATAGGTCGTCAATTCATCAATTGATGCCCTGACCTAAGGCGTGTTTCACCTTCTGGCTTCGCAGCCCTTTCCCCAGAGAGTCCTTGCTTCGATAGATGCTTACTTGGTTTGGGCTCTTGCCCATTCTTATCATTTCCCTCTTAGGACTCTTGCCCATGTTTATCTCTTCCTCAACCTATTTAATAGAGCCAATGGCTCTGTTAACAGGTTGGATTCCTATTCTTCGGTTCCACTCCTCCCTGTTCCCGGTTCTCTGTCTCCCGTATTCTTCTTCTGTCTCCTTCTATTTTCTTCTTCTTCTTGTGTGTTTCTTTCTTCTTCTGTTTCTCTTCTTCTGCCGTCTTCTTCTTGTTCTGCATATGCTTCTTTTTCTTCTATCTTTTTTTTCTTCTTATTCTGTCTGTCCCTCTTCTTCTTCTTCTTCTTCTTTTCTTTGTACAGGAACCGAAGGAAGGCTGTGGCAAAGGAGGATTTTCTTCCGACGACCAACATCTTTCAAGCTTCCTCCCCATTGAGCATTCAAGCCAAGGAACCAATAAAAAGATTTTTTTATCTTATCTCCTCTTTATCTTATTTCTTATCTTCATAATTCATGCATCATGCATCATATATTTCATCATTATTATGTTGATTTTCCTCTCAACCATCATATTGAGATCTCCCCATAGTGCAACTCTTGCACACTTCCCTTATCTTTTATTTATTTGCATGCATCATACATCTCCCCACACCCTTTTTGCATAGGGGTTTAAGGGCAACCACCCTTAAGGTGTGTTCTTCACCATGATTTCATGCTCATATTTTTATTTAGGATTTGATGCTACACTCACCACATATCTAATGCAATTTCTTCATTGGTGTTTGTCCTTTTTGCAAGGGTAATTAAAAGAAGAACTCTCTTCGTCGGCCGGCCGATTTGAAGAGAAAGGAAGCACTCACATCCCCGCATATTTGAGGTATTTTGCGATCATCTCCCCATATTATTTTCCACTTGAGACCCTCGTGTCTCTGGCGATCACACACACTCCGCATTAGCACCTCATGCTATTTTATTGCTCTCCACTTATCTATTGCATTTTTATATTAAAGTGGATTTTAAATAGATCTACAGATGAATCTCTTCAATAGCTTGGCTTGCTTCGTCGGGGCCGAGACACTTCAGAAGTGGCCCGGAGAACTATCTTCGGTAGAGAGCGTTGTCGAGGATGACGAAGCGCCGAGCTTGGTACTTCATCCGGCGGGCTTCTCGAGGGTCGGAGGGTTCCTGGGAGTCTCGTAGCCAGGATAGGTAGGGGGAGCGCCAGTCGTCGGGAGTGGCCGAGTCAATGGCGAGGAGCTCCGAGTCTATGCTCGGGCGCTCTAGCTCTTCTAGGAGGACCGTTCGTGTACTGGCTGCAGCACGTCCACTGGCTGGTAACCGCTCCCCAATAGTGAAACTTGCAGGTTTGTGACCTGAGGTACTTCCACCGCGCTGGAAGTTGATCATTTTATTTTATCTCCTTCGTGCACCGCGTGCACATCTCCCCTTTTATCCAAACATTGTTGATTTCGTTGGATTTCCAGAGATTTACTTCATCTCGTACTTTTGATTTGATTCTCATGAAGTGATGTTGATTGTGTGTCTCATCACACCTTGGCATCTACTTTTCAGTTTGCTACGCTCCCTTGCAAAGCAGACGCCAAGGCGGGGCAGCTGTAGACACGCCAAAATTGACATTATTTTGAGTATATTTCATATCGCTCTGCGATGCCCCATTTGACCCTCAAAACAGCTTATTTGAGTGGTTTTCCAACTTTTCTTGGATTTCCCCTGATTTCCTCTATTTTTTCCCCATTTATCTCCCTTATCCTATTTTTCTGGATTTTCTGGGCATTTATCTCTATTTTCTGAATTAACGCCCTGGATAGGGGCGTGTTTTTATAACACGGCCTGTTCTAGGGCGTGCCCTTCCCATTTTATCTGTTTCTCCCCATTTTATCTATTTTATGAATTTTCTGAATTTAAGACCTGGGTAAGGGCGTGTTTTTCATAAAACATGACTTAACCAAGGGCGTTTCTTAAAGAAAGGACGACCTCAAATAAGGGCGTTAATTCTTTTGGTTTGACCGACTTCCCCCATTTGAGCTCTTCAAATTAACGCCCTTCTCAGGGGCGTGTTTTTAAACATGGCTTTGATTAAGGCATGTTTTACATTTTTTCAAATATGGGGAGTTTTTTATTTCCAAAATTTGGCTTTGAGGAACGCCCTTGTGCAGGGCGTGTTTTTGAGAAACGCCCTCTGGATAGGTCGTCAATTCATCAATTGACACCCTGACCTAAGGCGTGTTTCACCTTCTGGCTTCGCAGCCCTTTCCCCAGAGAGTCCTTGCTTCGATAAATGCTTACTTGGTTTGGGCTCTTGCCCATTCTTATCATTTCCCTCTTAGGACTCTTGCCCATGTTTATCTCTTCCTCAACCTATTTAATAGAGCCAATGGCTCTGTTAACAGGTTGGATTCCTATTCTTCGGTTCCACTCCTCCCTTTTCCCGGTTCTCTGTCTCCCGTATTCTTCTTCTGTCTCCTTCTATTTTCTTCTTCTTCTTGTGTGTTTCTTTCTTCTTCTGTTTCTCTTCTTCTGCCGTCTTCTTCTTGTTCTGCTTATGCTTCTTTTTCTTCTATCTTTTTTTTCTTCTTCTTCTGTCTATCCCTCTTCTTCTTCTTCTTCTTCTTTTCTTTGTACAGGAACCGAAGGAAGGCTGTGGCAAAGGAGGATTTTCTTCCGACGACCAACATCTTTCAAGCTTCCTCCCCATTGAGCATTCAAGCCAAGGAACCAATAAAAAGATTTTTTTATCTTATCTTCTCTTTATCTTATTTCTTATCTTCATAATTCATGCATCATGCATCATATATTTCATCATTATTATGTTGATTTTCCTCTCAACCATCATATTGAGATCTTCCCATAGTGCAACTCTTGCACACTTCCCTTATCTTTTATTTATTTGCATGCATCATACATCTCCCCACACCCTTTTTGCATAGGGGTTTAAGGGCAACCACCCTTAAGGTGTGTTCTTCACCATGATTTCATGCTCATATTTTTATTTAGGATTTGATGCTACACTCACCACATATCTAATGCAATTTCTTCATTGGTGTTTGTCCTTTTTGCAAGGGTAATTAAAAGAAGAACTCTCTTCGTCGGCCGGCCGATTTGAAGAGAAAGGAAGCACTCACATCCCCGCATATTTGAGGTATTTTGCGATCATCTCCCCATATTATTTTCACTTGAGACCCTCGTGTCTCTGGCGATCACACACACTCCGCATTAGCACCTCATGCTATTTTATTGCTCTCCACTTATCTATTGCATTTTTATATTAAAGTGGATTTTAAATAGATCTACAAATTGGCGATCACGGTGGGACACTTTGTGTTCTTCTTTCATTACCCCTTTCCCCTTGGCACCCACGTGTGCCCTTTCCTATTGGTACCCACGTGTACCCCTCCTTTTGTGCCCCTCGGGCACCCTCCCTTGTGCATTGCACTCTCCCCCAAAGTGATCTGTCAATTAGATAGATTTGTTTTAAAACTTTCACTTATTTAAAATCTTGATGAGCATGCTTCTGTGTTAATTATACTATTGATTGCCCTGCTGTGACTGTGAGTGCTTGTTACTGTCGGCCGTGAAGTCCTCCTGGAGAAAGTTAATTCACGCCTCTGGAAGAGGCATTTTTCTTGATTTAACGCCCTAACCCAGGGCGTCTTCTGCATATTTTACGCCCTCTGACAGGGCGTTTTCCAGTATACTTCCGGGCTTTCTTGCTTTATATTACTGCCTGTTAATTAACGCCTTGCCCCAAGGCGTTCTTTTATTTATTAGCACCCCTCATCAGGGCGTTTCTCTTGAGTTGACGCCCTCTGGACAGGGCGTCCGTTTATTGATAGCGCCTCCCCCTAAGGCGCGTTTTCCCCAGCCCCTATGCCTCTCACGTTGATTCACGACAGTCACACCGTCGTGTCCTTGTTTAGTAGCGCCCCCTTCCAGGGCGTGTTTTTACTGTGGGTTTCCACAACCCCCCGGTTGTGGTTTTTCATGATATTTCCTGCTTATCTTTATTGATTATATTATTATTGTTGGCCTGTTTTCCCTGTTGCATTCATTTTGCATTGGTTTGAGAGGCCTTATTTCTTTATACTAGGAGCCACACACCCCCTTGGTGAAGGAAAGACCCTCCATTGAGCATTCCGTCTCTTTGGATTGAAAATTCCTAAACCAAGCCTCCATAAGTCCCCGCACCCGTGGATTCCCTCACGGACGCCGGGCAGGTTGTACCCTTTTGGAGTACCGATATAGTTGGCCTAATGCGTGGTGAGTGAGAGTTCCTAGTTGGCATTGAAGTGAATCATATTGAAACTAGGACTCTCCTTGTGTGAATCTTTCCAAACTTTATTAAAATTCATTAATTCACCAAGGTTCAAACAAATCAAAATCACGGTAATCATTCCAACTTGTGTGCTTATTTACATAATTGTTGAGAATTTTGATTATATAATGGCTTACCATGATAGAAACATGTTCAATTCAATTCATGAGGATGCACAACCTAGCACTTCATATCCTCAATTTCAACATGTTAATCAGCATTCTCACCATTCTTTCAAGGGACCACGCCCTTATTCTCATGGTCATGCCCGACCCATGGGCAATGTCCATCTTCATGGTCCCCCTCCTCAATTTCGAGCCACTATTCCTACGGGACCGTCTCGTCCTAATGACGGGAAAGTCTCTCAAATCTTGCATGCATTAGATCATCTTACCCCTCAACAGATCCAAGCCCTTAAGGCCGCCGTTGAGGGTACATGACATGCATCTCCCTCCAATTCTACACGGGTGGCCCATCACCCACTTCCATCTTCCGTTCATATTCCTAATCGGGTGGCCCATCACCCACCTCCCTCCAATTCTACACGGGTAGCCCATCACCCACTTCCCTCTTCCGTTCATATTCCTAATCGGGTGGCCCATCACCCACCTCCTTCCAATTCTATTCGGGTGGCCCATCACCCCCCTCCTCCTTCCAATCCTGATCGGGTAGCCCATTACCCATCTCCTCCTGTTCATTCTACTCGGGTGATCCGACACCCGCCTCCTTCTATTCCTCCTACATCACGGCCCCGAGGCCCTTATATTCCTTGCAATCCAGCCCGTCCAGTTTCTTTTACGGGTCATCCCGTCAACTCCCCTCCACGGCCTTTTTATACGACCCCTCCTCCTTCAAGGCCCTGCCAACCTCCTGTTGTTCATGTTACACCCCTCCAGCAAACTCTGCTCGATAAGATTACTTTGATGGAGGAACAAATAAAGAGGGTCACGGCTCCTCCTACTCCAGTCAATCCTCTCCATGCCGCTTTGGACGAAATTACAAAGATGGAGAATGAATGGAAAGACAGGATGGATGATTATGACTTCGGCATTCCAAGCGAGGAAGAGCCGTCAATTGAAGAATACGAGCCGGTATATGATGATGAAGCTCCGCAGGCACCCCTTCCGAGCTTCCTTAATTTCCCACTCCCCCCACTATCATTTGATGAACCTCCTGCTCAGGACGAAGCCACCGTTCCCGATCCAACCCCCATTTATGAGACTAACTGGTGTTACGATGATGGGTCGATACTTCAATCACCCACATCGGCACATTTTGAGTCTCCCCCTTCCATTAAACCTCCATCAATTATACCTCCTCCAGTTACACCATTAACCTTCACACCAACCTCCCCTAAACCTTCCATTAAACCTCCACCAATTACACCTCCACTCCTTAAACCATTAACCTCCACACCATCGGCCTCCATTGAGCCTACCGTTAAACCTTCCCCAATTAGCCTCCCATTACCACCGCCTCAACCCACATTGCCTATTCCTCCACCACTTAACCCTCCACCTTTACCTATGGCTAATCTTGAGCAGGATCCACTACTTTTTGCACCCGAGCTAATCCCGACTGCTTCCGAGCAAAGGGAGAAACTCGACGTGTTTGAACCTCCGCCCCCATTCACCCATTTGCCAACACCTTCCATTATAACTCCACCATTCACGGAGCCTCCCGCCTCCGCCTCACCTCCCTTTGTTACTCGGAAGGGGCGTGCTTCTGCAGCTACTTGCGCCAAGGATAAGCAACAGTCGGGCAAGAAGACTTTGGCCACGACTGTGCCATTCAAGATGCAAGAATTCATTTACCGGATGCCAATCCGGGTTATTGTGCCAAGCATGGTCGAAGAAGCCAAGTCATCGCCGTTGCTCAATAGATGCCAAGCGTTGACGCCGTTTGAGGGCCGGGCAGGGCACCCCTTGTTCAAACTTTCCAATCCAGAATTCATTATTCCATACAAGGGGCAATTGCCTTTTTTGCTTAACACTCCATATACACCACATTCAATGGGCAACACGATGCTTCCCGTTCCAACTCCCCAACTCTCCCACATTATTGATCTTTCCTTTCCAAAGGAGTTGTCTTTTACTATTGAAGCTTCTTTTATTGGGCCAATTGGCCGTACATGTTCACTGCCGTGGAGGGGTAGTTACCTTGATGCTAAGGGACCGTCCCTTATTTGCTCCACCTTCTATTCATCTATTTCTATCACCTTTTCTGCATGGGCCACTCTAAGGGTAAAAAGGAAGATCTCATCCTCTCACCCTTCATATTCTCCATATTCTTTGCATCTCATTGCATTCGCGCATTCATTGCATTCATCGCATCCGTCCCATTGCATGCATTTGCACCTCCTACATCCCGGGTTTCCAAACCTGTATCTTCCCCGCCTTCCGGCACCTCCAGATATTCCGCATTTCCCATCTTATTCATATTCATCTTTTGGTCCACTCCCTTTGGGGCATCGCGTCCTCTTTCCTGCTATCTCCCTGGAACCTCCAGGAATTTTATCCCTCCTCTTTGGGCATCTCGCCCTTTCTGATTCTATCCCTCCGAAACCTCCGGACTTTCCCCTCGGGCATCGCGCCCCTTTCCACCTTCTCCTTCCTGATTTCACTCCTCCGGAACCTCCGGATTCTCTCCATCTTTTCCTCGGGCATCGCGCCCCTTTCCATTTGCTTCCTCCGGAACCTCCGGACCTTCCATATTTCTTTCGATTCATCTTATTGCTCCTCCAGGACTTCATATCTTTTATTCTCTTCTTCCTTTTCCGTCACCTCTTCCATCATCTTTTTCCCTATCTTTCCCCAGGGCATCGCGTCCCTTCTTTCAATGTCTCACCAGATTCCCCGGATGATTCCTCTTATCACGATTCTCCTCCGCCTCCGGACCCTCCGGATCCGCCTCTTTCCATCTACCAATTTCTTCTTCTAATTCCCCCTGATTCTGGGTCTGACCCAACTTCTTCCACATCCACTGCCTTGGGCATCTGCCCCTTCTCCCACTACTTTCGAGGCTTTAGTCCTCACCCCTCTTCTTGATTTTCCACTTCTTCTGTAGACTGTTCCATGTGATCAGGGTCTCCGCGCCTTAGTGAGGGAGTTCTAGCCCTTGCCTCTTTTCCTTTTCTCCTTATTCGTCTGAGTCTGGTTTGAGCACCATTCATTCTTGTTAAGCCACTCCCAAAATCCTTTGCTTCCAATCCTTTTGACTGCCAAAGAGGACAAATCCCACGATGATCAACCTCGCCTCTGACAGCTACTTCTACAAAGGTTGCAAGGTAACATATTGGCGTAAGTATGCATTTTAATGATATCATTTTCTCATTACTTCACGCATGATTTTCAAAATCAAGTGCTTCTTAACGAGATTAAGAGTGGTGTTTTAAACCTTTATCTTAAGCTTTTATTTAATTGAAATCATTCTCAAAAGAGTCCTTTAGGCTTATTTTTTGCAGCACCTCTGGTTAATAAAAATCCGCGTTGGGAATTCAATATTCTCTCCCCGCTTGTTAAGAGCAACCCTTAGCTGGGCACCGCACACACTTCACGGCGTCCTTAGCCGGCTCTTTGGTTAGACACCGTTGCTACTTTGGCCATGCCATGAGTATTCCTGAAAGTCTTTTCTCTTCTTTACTCGGCCACGTGTAGGCTCAAGAGGTTGATGGATAAGATGACCAACCTTGGTAATCCCCGATACGAGAGGAGTCTCAAATAGGGGCAGTCTTGACCCAAAATTAATTTGAATTTTCATATGGAGTTTCATGATATACATCTCGCCAAAAGGGCTATTATAAAAATCAAATCAACATTTTGATGCAAAATTATGAATTATGGCATGACAAGAGTGGCAAAGTCCCCGCAGGGAAAACCCTGGTCGTATGCATGTCGAGGGTCTGAAAATCAAAGGCACAAAGCCCCAGCGCAACAGACCACCTCTTTGAAGGGAACACCTTGGAAGGAATTCAAGTCCCGACATCTCCCATCCTGCATAAAGCTTATCTCCAATTATTCTTCTCTTCTCCCTCCAAGATCGAATGTTTCTCGGGTATGGCCTTGGTAGGTGCATCGTTAATCAATGGCGGTTGGTCATAGGATGCCACTTTCAATGCACGTCCAGCTTTGGGCAGTTTTAGCGAAAAGGGAAGGAACAAGGACCCCCAATTAGTGGTTCAAAAACAACCCTTTGATGCTGCATTAACAATGTCTAAACCAAAATCTCCACAAAATTTTGAATATTTCCAAAATCTCCACAAAAATTTGAATATTTCCAAAATCTCCACAAAAAATTTGAATATTTCCAAAATATCCACAAAAATTTGAATATTTCTAAAATCTCCATAAAAATTTGAATATTTCCAAAATCTCCATAAAAATTTGAATATTTTCAAAATCTCCACAAAAATTCAAATATTTTCAATTTCAAAACTCATAAAAATTTGCATATTCCAAAACTCCATAAAAATTACACTGTATTTTCTGATGGTGTTTTGCAGGAACAACTTTGCAAGGACCAAGAGCACGGGATGAGTCCTATCTCCACTTATTGCTATCAATCTATTGATTCTCCCCGATATTTTCATAACATGCCACCCTGGGCATTTTGATTGTCATCTCCCTATCATATCTCCTGATTATCATTTATCTCCAAATCAACTCCTGCTAATTTTATCTAATCACTCCGCCAATGGGCCTTATCAGATCTTGATCATTCATCTCCAAATCTTGATTAGCCGGATTGTCTCCTCATGATAAAACAACAAACAATGATGCTTTGCAATACCATGAGGGTTGCTATGCTATTCATACCATATACATGTTATTGATGCTTTGATTCATGCTATGCTTGCTATGCTTAAGTGCCTTCTTCATTGCTTGTTATCTTTTATATCTTGGCTAATGAATTTTTGAGCGCAGGAAGAGGCTCTTGGTCCCGCCGATTGGGCATCATCATCATTCAAGCCCCGCGGTGCTTGCAGCTCATTTCTCAGTTCCCCTATGCTTATTGTTACCACCATCTCCCAGTATGCATTCTACTATATGTTACATATGCTACTAGATTATATCAAGGACCTTGTGACTTTGGTAAATCTGGAATTTGAGTTCCCCTTCATCAAAAACAATGATGATTCCAGAGACATCTTAGTCATACGGATAGGCCGTTGAGCCGTCCAAGACTGGGGACGATGGTTCCCTTTTTACGAGTTGGTGCGTGGATAAATGGGCTTCGGCTTAGTATCAGCTCGCAGAATTAGTTTCTTGACCCAGTCTGGGCAGTTTAACAATATTATCCTTGATTATATTATATCTTCATTTGTTTTATTTTTCCCTTTAGCCCAGCATGTATTCATGTAGGACTTTGAAATAACGTTGGAAAATCATTCTGATAAGCTTCTGTTGAGAGTTGAATTGATCTTAACCTTTCCCCGATATGAGATTTTCATTGCCGAATTGAATCCTCAGTGCGTTTTGTCGCTGTTTTGGGTCTTTGCTCGAGAGCTCCTTATTTGGATTTTTATCATCTTATTTTTTTCTCCCTTCCTTTGATCCACCTTGGCTGCAGCACGTCCACTGGCTGGTAACCGCTCCCCAATGGTGAAACTTGCAGGTTTGTGACCTGAGGTACTTCCACCGCGCTGGAAGTTGATCATTTTATTTTATCTCCTTCGTGCACCGCGTGCACATCTCCCCTTTTATCCAAACATTGTTGATTTCATTGGATTTCTCGAGATTTACTTCATCTCGTGCTTTTGATTTGATTCTCATCAAGTGATGTTGATTGTGTGTCTCATCACACCTTGGCATCTACTTTTCAGTTTGCTACGCTCCCTTGCAAAGCAGACGCCAAGGCGGGGCAGCTGTAGACACGCCAAAATTGACATTATTTTGAGTATATTTCATATCGCTCTGCGATGCCCCATTTGACCCTCAAAACAGCTTATTTGAGTGGTTTTCAACTTTTCTTGGATTTCCCCTGATTTCCTCTATTTTTTCCCCATTTATCTCCCTTTTCCTATTTTTCTGGATTTTCTGGGCATTTATCTCTATTTTCTGAATTAACGCCCTGGATAGGGGCGTGTTTTTATAACACGGCCTGTTCTAGGGCGTGCCCTTCCCATTTTATCTGTTTCTCCCCATTTTATCTATTTTATGAATTTTCTGAATTTACGACCTGGGTAAGGGCGTGTTTTTCATAAAACATGACTTAACCAAGGGCGTTTCTTAAAGAAAGGACGACCTCAAATAAGGGCGTTAATTCTTTTGGTTTGACCGACTTCCCCCATTTGAGCTCTTCAAATTAACGCCCTTCTCAGGGGCGTGTTTTTAAACATGGCTTTGATTAAGGCGTGTTTTACATTTTTTCAAATATGGGGAGTTTTTTATTTCCAAAATTTGGCTTTGAGGAACGCCCTTGTGCAGGGTGTGTTTTTGAGAAACGCCCTCTGGATAGGTCGTCAATTCATCAATTGACGCCCTGACCTAAGGCGTGTTTCACCTTCTGGCTTCACAGCCCTTTCCCCAGAGAGTCCTTGCTTCGATAGATGCTTACTTGGTTTGGGCTCTTGCCCATTCTTATCATTTCCCTCTTAGGACTCTTGCCCATGTTTATCTCTTCCTCAACCTATTTAATAGAGCCAATGGCTCTGTTAACAGGTTGGATTCCTATTCTTCGGTTCCACTCCTCCCTGTTCCCGGTTCTCTGTCTCCCGTATTCTTCTTCTGTCTCCTTCTATTTTCTTCTTCTTCTTGTGTGTTTCTTTCTTCTTCTGTTTCTCTTCTTCTGCCGTCTTCTTCTTGTTCTGCTTATGCTTCTTTTTCTTCTATCTTTTTTTTCTTCTTCTTCTGTCTGTCCCTCTTCTTCTTCTTCTTCTTCTTTTCTTTGTACAGGAACCGAAGGAAGGCTGTGGCAAAGGAGGATTTTCTTCCGACGACCAACATCTTTCAAGCTTCCTCCCCATTGAGCATTCAAGCCAAGGAACCAATAAAAAGATTTTTTTATCTTATCTCCTCTTTATCTTATTTCTTATCTTCATAATTCATGCATCATGCATCATATATTTCATCATTATTATGTTGATTTTTCTCTCAACCATCATATTGAGATCTTCCCATAGTGCAACTCTTGCACACTTCCCTTATCTTTTATTTATTTGCATGCATCATACATCTCCCCACACCCTTTTTGCATAGGGGTTTAAGGGCAACCACCCTTAAGGTGTGTTCTTCACCATGATTTCATGCTCATATTTTTATTTAGGATTTGATGCTACACTCACCACATATCTAATGCAATTTCTTCATTGGTGTTTGTCCTTTTTGCAAGGGTAATTAAAAGAAGAACTCTCTTCGTCGGCCGGCCGATTTGAAGAGAAAGGAAGCACTCACATCCCCGCATATTTGAGGTATTTTGCGATCATCTCCCCATATTATTTTCCACTTGAGACCCTCGTGTCTCTGGCAATCACACACACTCCGCATTAGCACCTCATGCTATTTTATTGCTCTCCACTTATCTATTGCATTTTTATATTAAAGTGGATTTTAAATAGATCTACAGATGAATCTCTTCAATAGCTTGGCTTGCTTCGTCGGGGCCGAGACACTTCAGAAGTGGCTCGGAGAACGATCTTCGGTAGAGAGCGTTGTCGAGGATGACGAAGCGCCGAGCTTGGTACTTCATCCGGCGGGCTTCTCGAGGGTCGGAGGGTTCCTGGGAGTCTCGTAGCCAGGATAGGTAGGGGGAGCGCCAGTCGTCGGGAGTGGCCGAGTCAATGGCGAGGAGCTCCGAGTCTATGCTCGGGCGCTCTAGCTCTTCTAGGAGGACCGTTCGTGTACCTTCTGGGTCTAGGGAGGAGGCCAGTCGGGAGAGGGCGTCCGCCCGAGAATTTTGCTCCCGAGCTATTCGGACTACCTCGAACTCCTCGAACTGCTGGGCCAGGCTCCGGACCAACTGGAGGTATTTGATCATAGGTGCCTCCCGAGCTTCGTACTCGCCACTGACCTGGCTTGCAACTAGCTGGGAGTCGGTGTGGATCCTGACTCGCTCAGCCCCCAACCGTCGGGCCATGCGGGCCCCCGAGATAAGGGCCTCGTACTCGGAAGCATTGTTGGATGCCAAGAAGTTGAACTTTAGGGCGTATTACAACTCTATTCCTTCGGGGGACCTTAGGAGGATCCCTGCGCCGCTGCCGACCGAGTTGGACGATCCATCGACGAACAGCTCCCAGGTTGGCCCGGTTGCTGTCGGAGGCCTGTCCTCGACCGGAATGGTGCTCTCGGCGATGAAGTCGGCGAGCGCTTGCCCTTTGATAGCTGATCGTGGCCGACACGAGATGTCGTATGCCCCGAACATGATGGCCCATTTGACTAGTCGCCCCGAGACTTCGGGGTGGGCCAGAATCTTCTTCAGTGGCTCGCCGGTTAGCACTGTGATGGGATGCCCCTGGAAGTAGGGTCGGAGGCGCCTTGCGGAGGTAACCAACGCTAGCACGAGTTTCTCGGTTGCGGGGTACCTCCGCTCGGCCTCGCTGAGCACCTTGCTGGTGTAGTAGACCGGCCTCTCGACTCCCGAGTCATTTCTGACTAGGACCGAGCTGACCGTTGACGGCGTCGCCGAGAGATAGAGCAACAAGACCTCGCCCGGGACAGGCTTGGAAAGCACCGGGGGCGAAGCCAGGAACTCTTTGAGCTCGGCGAATGCTGTCTGGCATTCTCCATCCCATGCGAACGTGGCAGATGCTACCTTGGGCCCCCTCATCAGCTTGAAGAAGGGCAAGCATCGTTCGGCCGCACGGGACCGGAAACGACTGAGAGCAGCGACACGCCCCGTTAGACGCTGGACGTCTTTAATACACGCGGGCGGGCGCATGTCCAGGATGGCCTGGACCTTATCGGGGTTGGCTTCGATCCTTCGCTGAGTGACCAGGAAACCCAGGAACTTCCCGGATCTTACTCCAAAGGCGCACTTGGCGGGGTTGAGCTTCATGCAGTACTTCAAGAGGGTGCCGAAAGTCTCGGCGAGGTCGGTGAAGTGGTCTTGGGCCCTCGGGGTCTTGACGAGCATGTCGTCGATGTAGGCCTCGATGTTCCGACCTAACTGTCCCTCGAACATATGGTTGACCAGTCGCTGGTATGTGGCTCCAGCATTCTTCAATCCGAAGGGCATCCGGGTGTAGCAGTACACGCCGTAGTCGGTGATGAAGGCGGTCTTCTCGACATCTTCAGGGTTCATTCGGATCTGATGATAACCCGAATAGGCATCCAGGAAACTGAGTATCTCGTTGCCCAAGGTTGAGTCAACCAGTTGGTCGATGCTCGGTAGCGGATAGCAGTCCTTGGGAGTGGCCTTGTTCAGATCGGTGAAGTCTACGCACATTCGCCACTTGCCGGTGGTCTTCGGCACCAGGACGACGTTGGCTAGCCACGTTGGGTACAGGACCGGTCTAAAAAGACCAGTCTCTTGTCCCTTGGTGACCTGCGCCTTGATGATCGCCTGTTTCTCGGGTGCATGCTTCCTCCTCCGCTGCTGTACGGGTCTCACGGTGGCGTCGAGGTTAAGCTTGTGCATCACAGTTTCCTCTGGTATACTAGGGAGTTGATCATCGGACCAAGCGAAGACCTGGATGTACCCAGAAAGAAACTCCTTGTATTGTTGCTGTTCCTTCGGTGGTAGGTCGGCACCGATCCTTACTCCAAGGGCCGGGTCGTCGTTCAGGAATACCGTTAATAATTCGCCACCGGGCTCGGTGGTCACGGCTTTTCCTTCGACTCCCCTGGGGCCCTTATCCTTCCCATCCGGCCTTGAGGCTTCCACCGAGATATTGTAGCACCTTCTAGCCGTGGCCTGGTTACCTCGGACTTCCCCCAACCCGTTTTTGGTGGGAAACTTCATTTTTTGGTGATAGGTAGATGGTACGGCCTTTATTCGGCTGAGAAATTTTTGGCCGAAAATGGCGTTGTACGCTATCATACCCTTAATCACTATGAAGTCCACTATGACCGTAACGGTTTTGGGTGGGGTGCCGATAGTGACCGGCAGGCTTAGGGCTCCCTCGGGGTAGGTGGCCAGGCCATTAAACCCGCTAAGGGGTGTTCGGATCGGGCGAGCTTGGATGGGTCTACCCCCATTTTGAGAAAACAGTCATAAGATAATACATCGGGGGCGCTCCCATTATCAACCAAAATCCTATCTACATTACAGTGATTTATCGTGGCCGAGATAACGAGGGCATCGTCATGCGGGGTGCTCAGCCCTTCCAGGTCTTGGTCGGAGAAGACTATGACCTGGGGCTCCATCGGCGGACCTCTGGGAGGCTCTAAGGCTTGGCTAGCCCGCTCGGCATGACGTTTCCTTCCTCGGCTGGTGTCGCCGCCCGATGCCGCCCCTCCGGAGATGACGTTGATGTGGACCCCTCGGGGAGCATTATCGATCTCCTCTGCGGCGTCTCGGTCTTCTTTGTGCCCGGTCGTGAACCGGGCTAGATGCCCCAGACGGATGAGGCGCTCGATCTCGTCCTGGAGCTGATGGCAATCTCCGGTGTGGTGCCCGTGGTCGCCGTGGAACAGGCAATGCCTGTCCCGCTTGTGGTTCTTCGACCTCATTGGTTCGGGCTGGCGGAGAAGTCCCGAGTCTTTGATGTCTTCATAGATCTCGTAGACTGGTGCGGTCAAGGGGGTACACCGCTCGTACTTTCTCTTGCGCTCTCCTTCTCGATCGTGCTTCTTACTCGAGCCGGGGTTTGGCTCGGAGGTCCGCTTCTTGTCCCCCTCCCGACCCGAGCCGGTTGCGTCTCGGCAGGCGCTGAGTACTTCTTCGCACTCGGCGTGACGCAGTGCCATAGTCACTAGCTCGGCAAGGGTCGAGGGAGGGTGGAGGACAAGCTCGCGGCGGAGATTCTCGTCCCGGGTGCCCCCGGTCAGTGCGGTTGTGGCTGAGGCCACATCCAGGCGGGGGATCCTAAGGGCTTCCGATTTAAATCGGTGGGCGTAAGTCCGGAGCCTCTCCCCTTGCGCCTGTTTGAGAGCCAGGAGCCCCGCTACTGACCTTGGGGGGGCGCTACCGGCGAAGCTCTCCTTGAAAATTCGCCCGAATTGCCTGAAGTCTCGAATGGACCCCGGGGCGAGGGCCCGGAACCATGCCTGAGCGCCTTGGACCAGGGTGGCCGTGAAGGCTCGGCATTTGATGGGATCCGGCGTTCCATGCAGGGTCATCAGGGCGTCGAAGCTATCGTAGTGGTCGGCTGGGTCGCCCTGGCCGTCGTAGAGCTTGAAGGTTGGGATGGAGGCTCTAGGAGAGACCTCTGCCTTCAAGATGTACTCGGAGAAAGGGGATTTCTCCTCGTCCTCCGGGAAAGAGGTCTTCTGCAGGGCGCAGAGGGCGCGCTCTTGCTCTGCGAACCGTCTTTCAAAATCTCGTAGCCGGAGAGACAGTTCCGGCTGTGGCCGCGCCGTGGGGCTGGGGGGGGCGTCGCAGCGATCTCCCGGAGCACTGGTGCCCGGGCACGGCGGTCTCGCTCCCTGCTTCCCTCTCCTCGGCGTGGAGGAAGCCTCTTGCTCCGCAGGCGGAGCTTGCGAGGGTCCTCCGATGTCGTTGCGGAGGAGCTGTCGGCCGCGGAGGGTGAAGCGGCCTCCGGCGGTGTGCTGCGTTGCACTCCTTCGAGGGGGACTTCCTGACGGGGCGCGGGACCTCGCGTCCCGGGCCGCCTGGGCCCTCATGAGCTCCACGAGGACGTCCATCTTTTCGTTGAGGGCCTGGAAGGCGTTTGCGCCACCGTCGAGGGGTGCCCCTGTCTCCGCCGGGGGGGGTGGTGGCCCGTTGGTGGGGACGCTGGCGTTGGAGGGGGGGCTCTGTGAGACCCTAGAGGGGGCGCCTCCCGCTGCCGCCACAGCCTTACCTACCCCGCCGGCGGATCTCCTCCCTGAGCTTTTTCTTACCATCTTGACTCTTCGTGCGTTTCCCACAGACGGTGCCGGATGAAGAGGCGGAATCTCGCGCTGGGTCCTGAGCGGGCTGTGGATCACCAGAAGATTAATCTGCAAGAGAGGGAAACGTGTCAGAGGGCCCAGGGGATCTCCCTGGGGCAAACCCTCCGATGGCTAAGTCAGTAGAGCGATGGTGGAAGCGATAATGGGGGGAGGAGAGAGCTGATGCGCGAGAATCCTCTGCACCAAAGGGTGAAGCGAATCGTGCTCAGGAGCTTAGGGTATGTGAATGCCTAGTTCATCTTACCATCTTCCGGAGGGTATCCCTTGCTTAAATAGTGCGCCGCCTTCAGGAGTCCTGTAAGCTGAGGGGTTCCCGGCGAGAGTAACGTCTTTAACGGGGGCTTTCATGGCCTGATCGTGGGAACGTTATCCCCTTGGAGTCCGGCAGCTCCCATGACTCTCCCGCTGGCGGAGGACTCTGAACGGTCGCACCTGCAGATAATCAACCGGTCTTACCGAGCCTCGGGGATGCTAGCTCACGTCCGAGCGATAGGCATGGCCCGGCGAGGGTGGGGTCGGATAGATCGGTTGGAGCCTATCTCTCTCGGATGGGGAGAGGGCTTTAGGCCGGACCTTCCTTGGGACCTGACCGTTGTCTCGGGCCCTCCGAGCCTAGAAGGCCGCCGGGGAGAGTTGGTTCCTCGAGTCTTATTTATTGGGCTTTTCTCCCGAAGTGGGCCCTGTGGGCTATCACTTGGGTGGGCTCGCCTGGTTGGACCTTGTAGGTCTTGTTGGGCTGCCTTTGTGGTGGGCTGCGAAAATCCCCCTCTCCAACGGTCACTGCATATGACAACACAAAGAAGCCTCCTCTAGGCATGATCACATTAAAAGTTAGCTTGGGCCCTGCCACCATCACAGCAGATTTTCACATCCTGGACATGGATCCAACATTTAATGGCATTCTTGGCCGCCCGTACATCCAGCAGCTTGATGCGGTGCCCTCTACAAATCACCAGTGTCTCAAATTCCCACATAAGGGTCGTATTATCAAGGTGACCAGCATGCCGATTCTGCCAGAGGAAGATATTCATGCGGCTTCATCAGTCCCTTCTATTTGGCCTGCCAATAAGCCACTGTTATCTGTGCTGGACGTTCCCCGTCCACGGCCAATGCCATCTGAAACCGTTACCACGGTTGCTATGACACCCCTACCTTCTAAGGGGAAGAAGAAAAAGAACATGATTAACACCCCTGGCTGGAACATTCTGTTAAAAATGGGGTATCAAGATGGCAAAGGCCTGGGTGCCAACTGTCAGGGCAGGATTAGGCCCATTAAGCCGCAAAAATTGCTGGTACGAGGTGGTTTAGGCTATAAAGGGCCGAGCAAAAATAAAGAAGAGCCATGGGCATTTATGACTTCTACTTTGAAGACTGATCGCCAGCCACTCTCCTGGACACTGAAGACACATTTTGTTACTAGTGGCGCTCAGAATAACGAGCAGACTACCATAATTACTTCATTGCTTGACTATCAAGATGTTCACGCCAGACAGTTTGCCCATCACATCGCCCCACTGGTTACCTACAAAGCCCTGGAGTCTTTAAGGCCGGACAAAAGAAGGAAAATGGGCAATCCAGAATGTGACTGGTACAGGTGGTTCGACATGAATGACATTACTATTTCTTTAAGCCACCTTTTCATGCCGACAGATCTGGAATGGCCTCCATTAATACAGGAATTAATTGAAATGCCAGCAGTGATCACAGACAAGAGGCAGCTGCTGAGTGACTACACAGATATTGGGGAGCCAGATGTCCCCTTTGAAGAAGGTTTCACTGTGGACAGGCTGTGGGCCGGCCTCTTTTCTCTCACTTCGCTACATCCATCTGTGCTTGCTTCTCTACATTCTCGTTGGTTTGGTCGTGTGCCAAGACCGCCTCCGATTACAATCAGTTTTACTCCAAATTCGATCCGAGTTTCTCTCCCGATTCCTCCTTCGCTCCTCGAGCGATTTTCTGAACTCTCCATCACGCCCCCAAGTGGGCCATCACTGATCCAATCTTTTTCCAATCTTGCAATTTCCCCTCCTCCTACTATTCTCCCATCACACTGCTTTCTCCTTGAAAAAGAAAATAAAAATGAAGAAAAAGATAATGAAAAAAAAAGAAAAAAATGCCAATTTTCCAACTTTCCAATCCTCCATCTCTGTTGAGGAGACCTCCTATTTCTTTCCCGAGTGTGTCCCAACCCAGGGGCCGCTCTTTCAAGATTCCTTGATAGATCTTTTTTCCCCCTCTAGCGAGGGGTCTTCTTCTGTATCACCTTTTGTATCCACTTCTTAACCCCCTTCTTTTCTTTCTGATCAAGCTAGTTGCTCCTCCTCTTCTTCCTCTTCTGCTAATAAAATTCATGGGGTAGATTCACATAAGAAATCCAAGGGTAAGGAGATTCCTCGTAGATTTTTGTTGGAGTTAGCCATCAGATGCCAAGCTTGTTTAGCAATCCCTGAGTTTGTGGGAGATCCAATTATCCTGCCAGAGTTAGAATATGAAGATGCTATTGCTTCTTATGAGGGTTTGGGCGTTTACGAAATTATGAATGATGAAGACCCTATTGAAGAGGGGGATGAAAGTTACGAAGAATATGAGGACGAGGCTGATGCTTTTGCTAGTGGTATGAGAAGATTCGACGAACCATCAGCCTCCGTAGAAGAACCTACCAAAGAAATTAATCTGGGTACCGAGGAAGACCCTAGGATTGTCCTCATTAGCCAGAATTTGCCGCCCTCCGAGGAGGAGGCGCTCATTTTAGTTCTTCAAGAATACAAGGACACGTTTGCTTGGAGTTATGAGGATATGCCAGGATTAGACCCTGCGCTCGTTGAACACCATCTTACACTTAAGCCAGGGGCTGTCCCGGTCAAACAACGGTTGAGGCGTTTCCACCCTAGCATGGCTTTGAAAATGAAAGAAGAGGTCCACAAACTCCACAAGGCTAGATTTGTTAGAGTTGTCCTCTATCCCAATTGGGTGGCTAACATTGTCCCGGTTATGAAGAAAGATGGGAAAGTTCGGATTTGTATAGACTTCCGGGACCTCAACCGGGCGTGTCCTAAAGATGACTTCCCCCTCCCTCATATTGATGTTCTAATTGATAACACGGCAGGATTTGAGACTCTCTCATTTATGGATGGCTTTTCAGGTTACAATCAAATTCGTCTGTCTGAAGTGGATCAAGAGAAAACATCATTCACTACGCCATGGGGTACATACTGCTATGCGGTCATGCCTTTTGGACTTAAGAATGCTGGAGCCACCTACCAGAGGGCTAGGATGGCAATTTTTCATGACATGATTCATATTTATATTGAGGTGTATGTGGATGACCTAGTTGTAAAATCAAGGACAAGGATTGAGCATCCTAGGGTTCTGGCTATGGTTTTACAGAGATCACGAGAATATCAATTGAAAATGAACCCCAAGAAGTGCGTATTTGGCGTTTCTTCAGGGAAATTGCTTGGTTTCATTGTTAGCAAGAGGGGAATTGAAGTTGATCCCAACAAGGCAAAGGCCATTAGAGATATGCCTCCTCCCAAGAATTTGAAGGAAGTTCGAGGATTAATTGGGAGGTTGCAATTTATTCGCCGCTTCGTCTCTCAGCATTCACAAAGATGTAGGCCGTTCTACGAGCTTACTAAGCCGGGAGTCAAGTTTAATTGGGATGACAAGTGTCAGGCAGCCTTTGACGGATTGAAGGATTATTTGGCCAATCCTCCTGTCCTGAGGCCGCCAATTCCAGGCAAATCACTTATTCTCTATGTTTCAGTCCTGGATGACTCTGTAGGTGTTGTCTTAGCTCAAGTGGATGAAGAAAGTAAGGAGAGGGCAGCATACTACTTGTCTAAGCTTCTTAACCCTGTGAACAGAGGTACTCAACCATGGAGAAGACTTGTGCAGCTTTGGTTTGGGTAGTTCAGAAGTTAAAATATTATTTTCTAGCTCATGAGGTTCACCTCATTGCTCGCATGAATCTGATTAAATTCCTCCTTGAAAAATCTATCCTCACTGATCGATTAGCACGCTGGAAAAGCTTCCTTTCTCAATTTGACATCACTTACATTCAGCAGAAATCTATAAAGGTTATGCCATTGCCGAACATCTTGCTCACCACCCTCTCCCCCGTTTTGATCCTATCAATTCGGAGTTCCCAGATGAAGGATTAATGTCCATTAATCAACCCCACGATCCCATGTGGACATTACATTTTGATGGAGCTCTAAATTCTCAAGGAAGAGGGATCGGCATGGTTCTTTTAACACCAGAAGGGGTCACCATTCCATTTGCTGCTCGGCTCACTTTCCCCGTCACCAGCAATATAGCTGAGTATGAAGCTCTTTTGGCCGGTCTTCAAACCGCTCATCGGTATGGTGTCACCCATTTGAGGATTGTGGGTGATAGTCAGCTCATTTTGCGCCAGGTGCTTGTCAAGTGCCGCACCATCAATCCTAAGCTTAAGCCCTACCAGGAACTCGCTTCAGCTTATGCCAAACTCTTCACTAAATTGATCTTCATCCATGTCCCGCGTAGTCAGAACATCTTGACTGACGCTCTCGCCTCTTTGGCTTCCGCTTTAGTTTTCCCTCCTGAGCGTGATTTTCATGTTCCCCTGATTCATCAGCGTGACACCCCAGCTATTAAGGATCGCGCATTCCTTGATATTAGGGATCAAGTGCTCGAGAAGGTTAAACAGAAGGAATCTCTTAAAGGAAAGGAAGTCATGCTTTTGGATTGGCAAGAAGATCTGGCTGACGAAGAGAAGCCTTGGTATTATGAGATTGCCAGATATTGTAATGATCAGTCCTATCCCGAGGAGGCCACTGCTGAAGAGAAAAAAGCAATTAGAAGAGTGGCTCAACGTTATGTTCTGGTTGGAGGTGTGCTCTACAGAAGAGGGCTTACCGGTGTTTTATTAAGATGCCTCGATGATGATGAATCTTGGAAAGTTGTGGAAGAGGCACATTCTGGAGTGTGTGGTGGTCATGTGAATAGCCAGATGCTAGCTAAGAAGATTCTTAGGCTAGGATTCTATTGGCCCACTCTAGAAGAGGATTGTTCCATCTATGTTCGAAGGTGTGTTAAGTGCCAACTGCACGCCGACAAAATTCATTCTCCTGCTTCTTCACTCCATCCTACGTCCTCCCCATGGCCTTTTTCCATGTGGGCTTTTGATATCATTGGACCTCTTGGTGACTCGAATCTCCTGACCAAACAAAAGTCGTTCATCCTCACGGCAACGGAATACTTCACCAAGTGGGCGGAAGCAGAAGCTTACGTGGAGATTAAAGCGTCAACAGTCTGCAAATTCATAATGAAGAACATCATCACGAGGTTCGGCATCCCGAGCACCATCGTCACCGACAATGGACCTCAATTTATCTCTCAGGAAATCAAGGATCTCTGCAACAGGTATAACATTGCATTGCATCATTCTTCTCCCTATTATCCACAGGGCAATGGCCAGGCAGAGGCCACTAACAAAACTTTGATAAAAATTGTTAAGAAGACGTGTGAGGCTAATAAATTTTCGGATTGGCCAGACAAGCTAATAGAAGCTCTCTAGGCCTATCGCACTTCCATTCGCACACCCACTAGGCAAACTCCTTTTGCCCTCACTTATGGAATGAGGCACTAGTCCCTTATGAGATTCTTATTCCCTCTCTGCGAGTACAGTTGGATAAGGAGCTCTCTATTAATGAACCTCGTGATTCACTCCTGGCCCAATTGGAACTCCTCGATGAGAAGCGTCTGGTCGCCGCTGAGCATGCGCGCGTTTATCAAAATAGGCTCTCACGTTTTTATCAAAAGAAAATAATTGAGAGAAAATTTAAAATCGGTGAAATGGTAATCAAAAGAATTTTTGTAAAGCCGGGTGGCCCCCGCTCAAAACTCTAACCCAATTGGGAAGGACCGTTCATTATAAAAGATGTTTATCCTGGAAATGCTTATAAACTGATTAATGTTGAAGGGGAAGAGTTAACTCATCCTTGGAATGGTTTATATCTTAAGAAAAACTACCCTTGATTCAACAAACAATCAAAAATTCAAAAAAAAAACAAACAAAAACAAAAAATGTTGAAAATTGATTCAAGAAGAGATTCTCCAAAATTGGTGCCATGGCACACGAAGGATCAAGGTCCGAAAGGTCAAAATTCAGAATTCATTCATCAGTCTTGTTAATTAAAAAGGGGGTTGATTCACGCACACACTACACGCTTTATTCTTGAACTCAAGCAGTGCAAAATCTGACGGAAAGTCAAAAAACCTGACTAAAAGTGAAAGACAATACCCGTTCTTTTCTTCTTCGGCCCATAATGGAGGAAGGGAGACCTCGAGGTAGACACACCAAGCCTATCCGCCGCCCTAGTAGGTGGAAGTCAGGGCCCAAAAGGGAGTAAATGCCACAAAAGCCCAAGTACAATTAGGTTCTTTTTTCATCAATGCAAATCAATTCCAAAGTGAAAGTCAAGTTATGAAAAGAAAAGCATGTCAAGAGGGCAAAGTCTCCGCAAGGAAACCTTGGGCGTATGCGTGCAATATAAATGGGCAAAAAGGCAACAAATTTCCCTACGCCAAAGACCGAATCCCAACAGGCATAGGGTAGGGGAGGTAACTTTGCCTTGAGCATCTTAGAATCCCTTATGGGCTTCCCTTAAATTTTCTTCCATCCTTTCTATGTGGTAAGTCACGAACTGGCAGGATGGTCAAGACGGACTAAAGAAATTGCACTGTGCGAAATCTCGAATACAAGTCAATTATGATCACGTCGACCCCCTTTTAACTACTCAAGAAAGGTTAATGAATTTTAGATGGCGACTATGTAAGACTCATGGTCTTGATAGCCTTGAAGCCCTTTTTGCAGAATAATTTGATTAACGCCTTCGGCTAAGGCGCTTTTTATAGAATTAACGTCCTAGATTAGGTCGTCTCTTTCAGAATAACGTCTTTGAGCAGGTCGTTTCTTTTTCAAAAATCAAATTCTTTTTCGAATTCACGCCGTTCTCTAGGGCGTCTTTATAAGAATCACGACCCATTCTAAGGCGCATTTTTTAAAAATAACAAAAAAAATATATAAATGATAGAAAAAGAAAAAAAATGCATTTCTTCACGATGTATGCTTGCATTCTTTTGCATGGGCATCTTTTATTTATGGTTTGCATATGCGTGCTTTGCATGATGCATCTCCCCGCTATCAGTTATTTTATTTACCTTATTTGATTAAAGGCTTGGCCCCTTGACCCGTCATTAAGGTCAAAACATTGCCACCCCTTGCTTATTGGGCAAGGGGCCAAGTCGAACAGATGAATTAACCTGTTTTATTCAAGTGAAAACCACAGCTGCAGGTACAGGGCAAAGAAAAGCAAACACGAAGAACGTGGAAAGAGGAGAGTACACAAACACAAAGTCACAACCACACGAGGTGCTCAGGTAACAAAGAAATCTCAAATCTCATATATATATATATATATATATATATAATGAATGTCAAGTACATGTGTGAGGGTGGAGGAGTACAAGTAAGTCTCTCAGCTCTCGCCTCCACCCTCCTCTCTCCTACTCTCAACCTCCTCCTCGCCGTCCCGAGCTGGTGCTGGTGGAGGAGGCATGGGCCCCCGTGAAGAAGCCGAAACCCGAACGTGTCCCCCTGCCTCGCTCCTCTCTCGGAGGGAAGAGCCCGCCACGAAGGTGGAGCTGGTGAAAGAGTACCCCGCAGCCCGCGCTCGCTCGCGTCCTCGCTGGAGATGCTCCTCGGACACTCGCAGCCGCTCCTGGGAAAGGATCAACTGGGTCCTCGAATCCGCCAGCTCGCGCTCACGTGCCACCAGCTGCTCCTGGAACCGGGCACGCTCCGCCTGGTGCTCCTCGTGCTCACGAGCATGCTCCTCGCACTCCCGGGCACGCTCCCATCTCTCCAGCTCAAGCGCCACGCGTAGCTCGGCCACGTCCTGAGGAAGCTCCTCCCGACGCCTCAGGGACCTCTCAAGCTCTGAGATCCGCCGATCGCGGATCGCCAACTCGGTACGTACTGCCTGAAGCTGTGTCACCTGCAAACAGGTAAACAAGTCATCAATTCCACAATTAAATTCAATAATCTAGCAATTCAAGCAATATATAATTGAACCACTTGCCTGTGCGCTCGTCGCGCGGTAGCCCTCGTCAACGCAGGTAAGAGCGGCTCGAAGCTCCTCAGTCTGTAAAATGAATTTCATCAGTGCACAATTATATAATGAATATTTGAATGGATTGGTGTTTTGGAATTTACCCGTGAAGCGAGGTCGCGCTCCGCTGCCTCGGCTCGTGCCACTGCTCCCGCTAGCCGCTCTGCCAGTGCAGTCACCTCTGCACTGGGCCCTCTCGAGCTGGAGGCCTCCCCTGGGTCTCTCCTCACTGCTCCCTGCTGAGCGCGCTGCATTCATTGAGATCGTCAATGGCTAATCATCAATAATTCAACAAAAACAAAATACATTTGCATATAGAAATAATTTAAACACTCACCAGGGTCTCTAGGTCTGCCCGTGTGGCAGCTAGCTGGTCCTCCAGGCTGTGTAGGTGGGCCTGGGCATCTATCGCTGCTATGTCCCGCGCATCCTGCATCCATCACATGTTAGTCGCATGATAGTCACATAAGCATTTGCATTTAATTTAGAAATAAGTGCATTCATACATACCCCTAAGACCCTCATCTGGGGTCGGCCGGCGTATACCTCCCAGTAGCGCCGGAGGTACTCGGAGCTGTCAGTCGCGCGAGAGGTGACTCTGGTCCCGCCACGCTGCCAGTCGGCGTACTGCTCCTCGAATCGTACCCGCCAGTCGGTCGCCTTTGTACGACCGCGCGTCTTCTTCCCGACGCCCCTCGGCTCGCCTACCTCAATCCACTCCTGGTGGAGGCCCAGCGTCCTCATCACCAACCTAAGCCGTAACGGCTCAATCTCGCTCAAGCAGTGAACCCAAAGCTCACGCTCAAAGCGAGGTCGGCCCGCTACGACCCAAGGCTGGCCCTCGTCTGTCATCCCCTCGTAGGGTCTCCATTGCACCTGCATTCATAAACATACATATCATCATTTCATCGTCATCATCATAAATTCAAATTAAAAAGCAAAAAAAATGCATATCATGCATCCATACATACCAGCGAGGGAGGGAAGTCGCGGAACTCTCTCCGTAGAACCCACAACTCGTAGCCGAGTGGGGCGCCGAAGACGATCGGCACCCAGCGCCGTGCTAGAGGGAAAGCTCCCTCATTCCCAGGCCGTGGGTCAACGCGCCCCATCGGCATGTAGAGGTGACTCCAAACCTGCATCCATGCATTGCATTAGTTAGGCATTCACACGCATATAAAAATATACATAAAAGAAAGAAAAAAAATGAAATGAAAAATGCATACCTGAAGAAAAGGTGAGAAGCCACTGACGGTCGTCTCTCGACCTGTCCCCGTGGACAGGTCGGCCATCATGTGCGCCAGCAGTGCCGCTCCCCAGGCGTAGCTGCCAACTGCCTCCAGATCCTCGAGTATACCCAGGAATCGGTAGTTGATGACGTCACCCTTTGTCCTGAGCAACAGCCTCCCCAGTAGCAGTAGCAAGAACCTCCTCAAGTCTAGGTCAGCTCTCTCCCTGTCGGTCGGGTCCTGGCAGTACACTGCCCTAGCCCCGTCTATCAACCTCTGCGAAAACTGCTCTAGGGTCTCCCCTGACCTGTGCCTAGCATTCCCTAAACCCATCACTATGGCGAGGTCGGTGCGGAAGATCGTCCTGCACTCGCTAGGGGTCTCGTAAACCATCTCCAGCCCTAGCAATCTCTGGGCATGCTCGGTGTAGTCTGGGTAGGTAATCCCGCTCACGGCCTTTCCATCTACCCTCAACCCTGTAATCCTGGCCACGTCCTCCAGGGTAGGAATCATGTGTCCCCAAGGCATCAGGAATGCCCGGCTGGTCCTATCCCATCTCTCCCGTAGAACCTGAATGAGTGGTAGGTCTGGCCTAACTGGCTCTATGCTGAGGAAGGCCCCGAACCCCATCGCATCTACCCTCTCTATCTGGAACTCAGGGAGGCCGTAGTAAGCTGCCCGGACCATGACCCATGAAATGCGCGTCCTCATCAGCCCTTGCATGCATAAAATAAGAATTGTTGGTTTAATTGTTGTGATTATTCATGCTTATTTCATTTTGATTGCCCCAGGTTGAATGTCGATGTTATTGAAGTAACGACCTTCCTCAGGTCATTTTTTTGTTGAAGTAGCGCCCTTAAGGAGGGCGTGGTTCTGTTTGAGCTTATAGATAACGACCTACCCTAGGTCATTTTTTATCTATGAAACGCCTCTGTGTTGGGCGTGTGTTTTTGCTTAATTTCTAAAAATCCTAAAGGTTTTTCAATTCACGCCCTTGAGTAGGGCGTTTTCTATTTGGGTTCGTTAATTAATCAAATAATTAATGAATGGGCGACCGCTGGTTTGGTCGTCTGTTTTTGAATTAACACCCTGGTGTGGGGCGTGGTTTTCAGGTTTTTCAGAAAATGAAATAAAATAACAGCATGCGAAAATTAACAGCATAATATGTAAATTTAAATGGGCGACATGCTTTAGGGCATGTTCTCATGAGGTTAATTGTTTTTTATGAAAATAATGTGATTAAACGCCCTTGGGTTGGGCGTGTATTTTGAAATCGCGACGCCCCTAAGGGCGCCTTCTTTCTGGGTTGCAGGGTTTATGCCTCGAGGGCTATGGAAAATCAGGAAAAATGAAATTAAAAGAAATAAAAATGGGAAAAGGGTTTGAGGCTTACCTTCTTGTGCTTGGGTTCCTGAGGCTGAGGTCGTGGCTGCCGTGGCCGCCGGAGTTGGCCGGCACGGGGAGGGGGCGCCGCCGCGGGCGGTGGTTCATCACCACCGTCTCCTTCTCTTTCTCTTTCTTCTTCTCCTTCTTCTTCTGCTTCTCCCTCTTCATTTTCTTCATCTTCACCTTCCTCATCTCCTTCTCCCACGGCCTCGTCGCCGTGTTCATCCTCGCCGCCGGCCGCCGCCGCGGGAACTTCTTCAACCGCCACGATGGCCCCTTCCTCCATGGCATGGGCGTCGTCGCCCAGATCAACCACCTCCGGAGCGGCCACCCTTTGCCGTTTGACTGAGCCACCTCCGGCCATGGTTAGGGCTAAGGATAGAGGGGGAGAGAGAGATAGAGAAGAGAGGAGGGGGGAGTTTCGGTTAGGGTTGCAGAAGAGAAGAGAGAATGGAACGGAGGAAGAAGAAGAAAAGGGGGAAAAGCCCTTTAACATTCGAAAAGAAGAGACGCCCTGAGAAGAGGCATTTTTTGTGGAAGTCACGACTATGATATGGGCGTGTTTATAAATTAGACGATGTTTCTCGAGGCGTCAATTTTATTTGCATGGGGAATGATAACCGTCGTCAGCGCATTCAATGGGCGTTGATTGATGTGATCGAAGTAATTATTATGATTTTTACTCACGCCTGAGATAGAGGCGTTACCTGATTGAAACGTGACTTTCCTGAGGGCGTTACTTTTGGAATTTCAACGAATATATTTTGGGAATTTGAATCGATTAACGCCCTGTTCCAGGTCGTTATTTAAGTAACGCCTATTGGTGAAGGCATCAAATGTGTGAATAGGAATATTGGAAGCGACCTATCATGAAGGCGTCCTTTTATGAATTCACGCCTTTTCTTGAGGCGTTATTCGCAACAGAACGACAGGTTATTTGAGGATTTGATCTGAAGCACAGTAGTAAGGCTCAATCAGAAAACAATCATTTTTATTATTTTGAAAAGAGAGATTACAATGCTTAATGAGCTGTCTTGGGTCTTAGCTTTCTCAAAGCTGTTACATAATTTTTCCACTGATCTTTGTCTTCCTCCAAACTCTCTACAGGTTGATGAGGTTTGCTAATCTTCCATAGGGCTTGGATTGTGATAGCCTCTTCTCCATCTTCATTGCTGCCTAGGTCTCTTGATTTGATTGGAGGGAGATGAGTGACGTCTTCTAGGTGTTGCCTTGGAAGTCCGATTTGAGGAAGGCATCTGTGAGAGTTGTACAAGACGAAGTCCGAAGCGTCGATGAGACGAAGGTCCGTGCCGGTGGAGAATCGTGCACGAAGTTCCTGCATCCTGAGTACACCAGGGGCACATGTAAAGAGATTCTTTGGCATTACCTTTAGGTGCTCTCTCCAATCACCTCTCTTCTTTACTTGAGGAATCCGGTTCATCACCCTATTGCTTATTCCTAACGAACCGGTCATGTAAGAGAGTGGGCTTTTTGAAAAGATTCTTGAAGATTGTTGGGCCTCGCCACATGGATCGAATTTGAAATGGAGATCAACCCAACTAGAGAGTGCTAGCATGCACCCGTAGATGGGCCTTCCCATCGCCGCCGAGGTAAGCCCGCTATAGAGATAGGCTAGGATAGCCGGTCCGGCTCTTTCCTCTTCCCATAAGCTCACCACCGCGCTCAATTGGGCCTCCTCTAGAAAGTCCTCCGTGGATGGAAACAAGAGTGCGCCTTCTAAGCACACCACGAAGGCCTTTGCTATCTTTTCTATCTCCTCCTCTTCCTTAGCTTGATCCGCTCTCTTGTACACCCATGAGGCGAGCTTCAAGAGATTGATTCCTTTAGTGACTTTGATTTGGTTCACTATGTTTGGGCTAGATATCAATGAGGTTAGCAATTCATGAGAGGAGATTGGCTTCGGCATGTTGGCCATCTTTTCTTCTTCTCCTTGTTTCATTCTTTTCAAGCCTAAGATCAACTCTAGTTCTTCCAAGAGGATGGTGGCTTCAAATGTCGAGAAGAGAAAGGTATGAGTGGAAGGGTGCCAAAGTTCAATCAATGCTCCTATGGCAGCCCAATCTAAGTGAATTTGGTCATAGTGCTTGGCATGGGTTACTAGGCCCAAAAGATGCCATCTTGCTAGGTATACTCTCATGTCAGAGGAGAACTTGGAGAGAATAAGGGGCAACCACTTCACTTTGTAAATCTCCTAGCACCAGGGACATTTGGGTAGTCCTGTGGAAAGAACACATAAACAGTGCCAATAGTGCCAGACGTGAGCATATGTGAGAAGCAGTTTGACAGAAGGATTCAATAAAAAGAAAAGAAAGAAGATATAAGCAGAGGGAAAAATAGAGGAATTCACTAACCTGATGTTGAGCAACTCGACTGCAGATGTGCCCTTGGATTTCAGTCAACCTAGGGGTGGAAGACCTAGGTCTCTTAATCATCCTCCCCATTGTTTTTTTGGCTTTGCAGAAGAAGCTCGGACGAGTGCCTGCGGGAGAAGAACAAACAGAGAACAGAGAATTGAGCCGACTACGGAGGTTCAGAGAAGAGGTTGTGTTAGGTTGAGGAAAGCAGCCTTTCTTTTATAAAGATTTGAAGAGGGCTTAAGGTTGTTCGGAGTTAGCAGGTTGATGGCTATTAGGATTTGGTTTTGCTTTCGATCTGGAAACGGAAGCGCTGGATTGAATAACGCCTTTGGTTGGGGCGTCAATTTCTGAATTGACGACCTTTCTGAGGTCGTGTTTTGTGTAACGCCCTTTAAATAGGTCGTTTACTCTTTGGCCTCTCGATGGGTTTCACGCCTTGCTGAAGGGCGTGTTTCATGTTTTAACGACTACATTTTAAGGCGCGTTTTTATGATTTGACGTCGTTCAGTGCAGGCGTGTTTTTATGAGCTTATGAAGTTAGATATTCATGTGTGTTAATGAACTTAAGTGCTATTATTTCGTTGAATTGTTTTTTTAATTGAGCACTTATGATCATATCATGATTTGAATGGAAAATTGTGTTTGATTATCTTGAATTTTGAAACTGATGAATTTTCAAAGTGCAGAAGTTTGCAGGATTAGAGGCGTTTGGGTTGCTCATGGAAAAAACATTGCACTTGTCATTTTGTATTTGTTCGGTGTAAGCATTGCTATTATATGGTATTTTACACTATTATAGCATATCAAGGACCTTGTGGTTCTGATGAATCTGGAATTTGAGTTCCCCTTCATCAAAAATAGTGATAGTTCCAGGAGAGTCTTGATCGCACGGATAGGCCGTTGAGTCATTAAAAGTCTGGGACGATGGTTCCACTTTCTGAGTTGATACGCGGACAAACGGGCTTCGGCTTAGTGTCGGCTCAGAGATCTGGATTCTTGACCAAATCTAGATGGCTTAGCAATATTATCCTTGATTATTTTCTATTTTTAGTTTGTTTTATCTTTTTCTTTTTAGCCCAGCATGCATCATATAGGACTTTGAGTTTCATGCTGAAAATTTTCATATTATGGCGATAATGAAGGTCACTCGCTCTTTGATTGAGCTAACATGAGATATTCCACTCCAAATCAAGTACTTGGTTCTATCTGAAGCCGCTCAGGCTGATTCCTTGAAAATGTCCCTTTGTTGGATCTCCATCTCAATTTTCTTTATTGTCTTGCAAATTTACCTTGGTTGTAGCACGCCCACGTTGGCTGGTAACCGCTCTCCAATGGTCTTTCCCTATCGTGCCCGCGCGCACACCTTTTGCCTTACATTTTACTTGTTTAGTTTAATCTCCTTTATCCAGCAAATCGATGCTTCCTTGGAATCACTCGGAGTTGTTTCATTCAGAATCTTGGAAAGATTTCCATTGTTTAGTGTTTGAGACGTGTCACATCACACCTTGGCATCTACTTATCAGTTCACTCCACTTCATTCCATTTTGTTGCACTTTCACTCCATTTTCGTCTCACTCCCTTCCAAAGCAGACGCCAAGGCGGGGCAGCTGTAGACACGCCAAAAATGACGCTATGTTGATCAAATCTCATGTCACTATGATGACGCCCCAAAGTGAACTTCAATATATTCATAATATGAAGTTTTTCTTCTTTTTTTGTGTGTGTGGTTTTGATTCATTTTTGTATTTTTTGTGATTCGCGGCCTGAAGAGGGGCGTTATTTAAATAGCGACCTTATCGAGGGCATTTTCTCAAGAAAGGACGACTAAACTTAAGGGCGTCAATACCTGGTATTATCCGATTTTAAAGTAAATGCAAAATCAATTTTATTATTGGTTAACGTCCTTCCTCAGGGCGTGTTTTAAATTAACGCCTCTATCATAGGCGTGTTCTCAAATAAAGTAAGTTTTATTACCAAAATTAAATCCAAGAAGTGACGCCCTTGGTAGAGGTCGTGTTTTGAGTAACGTCTTGATGAAAGTCGTCAATTCTTGATTTGACGCCCTTCGCAAGGTCGTGTTTCACCTTTCGTGTCATGCTTGAACTCATCTTTCCTGTATAGAGTCCTGCCTCCAATGGTCTCCTTGCTCGAATTGGAAGTAGAGTCCTGCCTTCTTTGAACATTGCCTATCCTTATCTTACCAAATTCGAGCTTATCTCCCACTGAAATCCTATAAAAACATGATCTGGGCGATCGGAGCGGAGGTTGACGATTTCAGAAGGTTGAAGAGATTAGAACGTTGAGAGGATTTTTCGGCTTCCTCTACTTACTATCGTGGGCTCGATTGAGAGGATTTCGGCTTCCTCTGCACCTTCTTCATCCGATTAACCACGTTTTATTGGTTCCCTTTATTGTCGACAGGGACAGTAGGGCTTTCTTGTTGATTCGTATTCATCCGCTATTTTCTTCTTCTTCGTCTGCATCAATTCCATCGTCAGTTTTCTTTTTCTTTTCACTTTGCACTAGTTTTATCACATATCTCCCCTCTCCCTAATTCCTCTTTAGGGGTTTTAAAACCAAAACAACAAGGCGCGCATGTTGATTTCCTTTCATCATCACATGTTTTCTTTGGTTTGATACTATTTGCATTGGCTGGATCCCTCTTTGCTTTGTTGTTTCATTGTCTTTTTTTACAAGGTAATCAAAAGGAGAACCCTTCTCATCGGCCGGCCGATTGAAGAAGGAGGAAGGAACTTCACATCATCCCGCGTTTCAATCTTCACCAGGTATTCGCGATCTCTCTTTTTTTGAGGTAACCCCTCTAGCGATCATATCTCCATATTTGCACCACGTGCAAGCTTTTCTTCCCCTTATTTATGCATTAATCATCATTATCTCCTCCATGTTTTATCACATCATTATTCTCTTGTGATTTTTTTTTGTGTGGGATTTATGCCCATCCACAAGGGGGGCAGCCTCTCCCTTGTGGACACGCCATTTTGACATTTTCGCGAGTATATCTCATGTTACACAATAATGCCCGCAAGGCGGCTTACGTGGTGGATTGTTTGAGTGATTTTTTTATGATGATCTCGATTGTTTTTTTAAAAACAAATTGAGAAAAAATCCATTAAAACAACAAAAAAATGTGTAAAAACTTTAAATGACAAAACAATAATAAAACAAAACTAAAAAACCAAAAGGAATATATATATACATATATAAACTTTGAAATAATAATACTTACCTTAATGTCATATAACATCTTATTAGTTTCATACGAAAAAAAGGAAAAGAAAAAAATAAAATAATATCAAACCAAAAAAAAGATAAATAATAATCATGAAGATAAAATAAAATAAAGTAATATGTATATATATAATTACTAGCTAACCTATCTAAATTATTGCAACCTCGTCTCCGCTATCACTACGATCCCTATCACACTCCGCGGTACTAAATCGAGGCAAACTCTGAATACTAGATATGACCCCCTCACGCTTGGTGCCAATGAGTTTTTTATTTGAAAAAAAGAAGAAGGAACAAATAGTCAATTTTGAAAGAACTTCTTGTCAGCCTTTTTCAACACCCTGCTCCCACACCCACTTTAATCATAATCCATTTTTTCCCTCTCCCCACCATAAGAAAAAACACAAAAACTTTAATAATATCGTATCTTCTTGTCCCCCATTATCACCATAATAATACGCCCTTAAAAAAACATCCCAACCACGTCCACACATTTTTTCTCTCCAGAACCCACCCATTCCTCTTACGTCTCTTTCTCTCTCTCCCTCCCCCACGCAGATTTCTTTCTCTCTCTCTTTCTCTCTCCCTCCCCCACGCAGATTTCTTTCTCTCTTTCTCTCTCACCTGCAGACATCACCAACCACCCCACCCTCTCCCTTCACTACATCCTCCTCTCAACACCCGATCGCTAACCCCTTCACACAGATACCCTCACGCAACACACACCTACATGTGACTGCACCCCTCACAACCCCACCTCTCTCCAGACTCTCATCTTCTCTCCATCTCATCACTGCCTTTCCCCACCTCATCATAAAAACGCATTGAACCTCACCACTCACTCAGATTTTTTTTCTCTCGACACCACTCTCCTTCCCTTAATTCCCAAACCCAACTCTCACCACACCACTGCTCGTCACACACACTCCACCGTGACCACCTCTTTACAGACCTCTTGTTGACACCTAAAATATACAAAGATAAAAGACAAAGTCAAAGCAAGCTCAGGGCTTTGAAGAGCAATCAAGGGTGTGGCTCCTATGCCATCCCTGGAAGTTATGAGAATCAGAATAGAAGAAGATCCATTACAGCTGACACTCTGTCCGGCTGAAGCCATTTCTGGCCAAGCTACTGCCCAGCGTGGCTATCATTCATATAGTCAGGCTAATGAAGACTACGTCAACCCCCAGGCAATCATCTGCCTGCTAAAGAGGATCCTCAGAATATTATGATGCTCATAAAATGGGATTCACATAGTCTCGCACATATTTGTGATGCAAGATGTTGAGCAAGCTACGAGAAGAATAAATGATAGTTTTAAGAAGCCCATATGGCCAACAAAGAAGGCCCATTCATTTAGAATTCTTTTATCGACGCCAATGCATTGAATAGATGGGCCCAAGCCCAACAAAACAGGGGCGCGCCGAGAAGCCTACTACCGAGCGCGCCGATGCCATATCACCCCGGGAGGCACCCATGGCGATAGAAGAGGGATAGCCCTCTATATAATCCCATTCCTTCGGCATGTGTGAGGCATCCGAGGAGAATCCGGCGAAGAAGAAATCAAGAGAAAAAAAAAGGGTGTCCAGAGCCAGAAAGGAAGAAGAATCTGAGAGCCTACTGAAAGAGACCTGAAGAGAGAAAGAGAGAGCTGCAGAAGCCCGGGGAAGGAGATTCAAGGTGGGGTTCGTCTATCAAATGCCCTAAGGGGCTATATTCTCCGCTTCCAAATCTTTTGTTTCGATCTGTTTTCTTTCTGTTGGTCCGCTTCTGAGCGTTGTTCTTCCGTTGATATCAAATGCCGGTATAGTCCGATAGATTGTCAAGGGGCATCATCTATATGTAAATTCTTGCAGTCTGATTCCCCTTCCATGCTAAATGTATGCATTCTTTTGTATGAATGAAATATGAAGATCTGGAGTTGGCTCTTTCTCTGCCTCTCTGAAATTGATTATATTCGATAGCCGTCGTGAATGAATGGGATTCTACTGTATGCACACCCCTCAGATCTCTTGAGCGTGTTTCCATTGCATCGTCTTTGTCTTTCCAATCGCACAATCACGGTGAGAGCCTGAGATAGTCCATCTCATGGCTTCTCATTCATGAAACGGTGAGAGATATATTCGAATTGAAGTTCATACGATTCAATAAATGACCTAGCTCCCAGTGGTGCTCTCAGTGATGCTCCAGAGTGAAGGCCCTCTCCTCCCCGGGGTGATTCACCCCAAAACCATTTTTAGTATTCTCCGAGCCTCTCAAAACCTCAGATAAAACCCCTCAGAACCCCAGATAAAGCCTCTTAAAACCCATAAAACCCTTAACCTCATAAAAGCCTCAAAAAACCCTCCTATCGGCACCATAACTGCCTCCCAGCGTCGCTCTCTCTCGGCGCGAGTTTCACGCTGAGTGACGAGCGCGCCGATCGGCCACCCCTCCTCCAGCGCGTCGAGACCCTCCTAGATGCCACCCGTTGTGCCGATAGCCTTCCTTCAACCCCCCCAGGCCGATGTCCCCTTTGTGCTCTCCGTCGCGCCGAAAACTAGCCGCGCCGAGACACCTTCGTGCCGACACCCTCATGAACCTCGAGCCTTATGATCCTCAGTATAGGACCACTACTACCCCAGGGAGGAGTAATAGGTTTTCACTCAAGCCCATGGGAGCTAAATTAATGGGGTTAATCCCCCCTACATTCTGCCACCCCACTGGCCTATGGAGTTCTGCCACTGCATATTCTCCTATGGCCCCTTCAGAGAGATATTAATGAATGCCACGATGAGTGGACACTGTCCCGTCAGATTATGATCCTCCCGGATCTCGGGCTCCGCCCATCTTTCTTTTGGCTTCCATCTCGGCACTCCATAGATGGATGTCCTATACTCCCCTTTTGGCACAGTCCAAAATAAGGGGAGATGTTGCCGAAATGAACTCTGATCTTTGGTATGCTACATCAGCCTCAAACCCCTTGGGATCCGAAGGGCCCTGCCTCTGCATGGTCTCTAGTGACTCCCTCTAGAGAATAAAAATAACAAACACCTCCACGGATGAATATCGTCTCGAATTAATCAGTCTTGGTTTAGTACTACTTCGTGTTATTCGGGCACTGGCATGTCCAGATCTTTTATGGATTCCATCTCGCCTCTGCGTGGATGGTATCATATTCCCACTTGGTATGATTCATTCCATGATCCATTAAGAGATGGGCATATAATACCGTAATATTCTAATAAATCTTGTTATTCTGTTTATGCTTGCCTAGTTTCATAATGAATAAACATGTCTATCTCATGCGGCATTCTCCACATGATCAAACAAATCTAAAGTCACCCCCTCCTGCTCTCTCGGTATATCAAATAATGCTTCGTTGAAGGTCGGTTTATGCCCGATTGGAAGCCATCATTAGGCGTGAGAGTGGTCTTCAAACCTAAGTTCTCCGCCCCCGTACCGGGAACCTGGCAGGTAAGCCATAATAAAACTGTCAAATCACATGAGCATGTGCGTGCATCTCATATCCTACAAAAAAATCAGCACAACAGTCTTATCTTGTCTTGTCCCCGGGGCTCCTCTTACTTTGGCGATTAATCAGGGGTTCTTCTTTGGAAGGGCGTAAGTAACACCTCCACGGATGAATATCGTCTCGAATTAATCAGTCTTGGTTTAGTACTACTTCGTGTTATTCGGGCACTGGCATGTCCAGATCTTTTATGGATTCCATCTCGCCTCTGCATGGATGGTATCATATTCCCACTTGGTATGATTCATTCCATGATCCATTAAGAGATGGGCATATAATACCGTAATATTCTAATAAATCTTGTTATTCTGTTTATGCTTGCCTAGTTTCATAATGAATAAACATGTCTATCTCATGCGGCATTCTCCACATGATCAAACAAATCTAAAGTCACCCCCTCCTGCTCTCTCGGTATATCAAATAATGCTTCGTTGAAGGTCGGTTTATGCCCGATTGGAAGCCATCATTAGGCGTGAGAGTGGTCTTCAAACCTAAGTTCTCCGCCCCCGTACCGGGAACCTGGCAGGTAAGCCATAATAAAACTGTCAAATCACATGAGCATGTGCGTGCATCTCATATCCTACAAAAAAATCAGCACAACAGTCTTATCTTGTCTTGTCCCCGGGGCTCCTCTTACTTTGGCGATTAATCAGGGGTTCTTCTTTGGAAGGGCGTAAGTAACGTCATAGCATTTATGGTATGACGGGCTTCCGATCGCGACTCGGACTTCACAATCGATTGACCAAGTCAGATCGAGCGCATAATAAATTGTCACTCCAGTGACTGGCATGCCTAATAAACTAATCAACAAACTAACTAATAGACAAAAATAAACAAACTAATAAATAAATAAATAACCAAAACAAAATAAATAAATAAATCAACAAAGATCGAGTCAACAAAGCTGGCACGTCCGGTGGGACAAAGTTTCCCTTCATCTTTTCGCCAAAGTAAGAGGCCTGGTGGCCTCCCCAAAAGTTCTAACTGTGCGCTGATCTTACTTGCAGGAATTCGGATGGAGACTGGACTGATTTCTCTCAGCTTCGACCAGCAAGTCATCGACAACCACGTTCATGATGGGTACCTGGCGGTGCCGACGATATTTGGATCCATGCCCCCGGTGGTAGGATTCCCAAACTGCTTAGGACTTGCATTCATCGACCTACTCCAAGTCGATGGTGAAGCCCAGAAGACTGTTGCGGTGAAAGTCGGGAATATGTCAGAGAAGAAGAAAACCCGAAAGACGGTTGTCTCATGCACCGTTCTTCCATGCTATGTCCACCATGTGGATAGAAGGACCACTGTCCTTGCTTCTGCTGGCAGGAAGAAGAACTACCAGAGGAACCAGACTACTTCAACCCAAGGACGTTTGTTAATCTCGGGGAAGTCCATGCTGATAGGTGGAATGTGGGTGTACCTCAACGGTTGTCTGGCTGAAGTACTACCCGACCACATCATTCTAGAAGTCCCTACCAACAACAAGTTCCAAGTGCTGGCCACGAGGAGGGCCAACATGGAGAAAGAAGAAAAGAAGCCGTTGGCACCTAAGCCGGCAAGATTCAAGCAGATCTGGGTACCCAAGAAGGTCCGAGGCCTAGCGCTAGCCCCTATAAGGGCAGAAGTTGCTTTTATGCGCCCCAGGAGAGGGGGCAGGAAAGTTCCAATAATAAAAGAAGAAGAAGAAGAAGAAGTTATTCCTATGGCTGTTTCCCACATGCCGAGGGCCTACGCCAGGCAGGCAAATGTATTCCGAAATCCCCGGAAGATGTATCAGACAGCCCAGATGACAAGGCTGGCTTATCAGCCGAAAACACGAGAGCGACTGATGCCGCAAGCTGATCCCCATTGGCATAGTCAAGAAGAAATGGGCAGAGAGTCCAAGACTATTTCCATTGCTTGGGGAACTCATCCCTAGGGCAGCAAAGATTGCTCCGCGCCATGGGTGCCGAAGAAGAGGAAAGAGATAACAAAGAAGAAGTAATGCCAGGAGTCTCGTGTTCAGACTCCAATGAATTCGAACATGGCCAAAGGGCCGGATGTTTGAAGGATGCCCCGCAGTAGGGGGAAGAAAGAGAAATAATATCTATGTTCGATCGATTGACCTTCCTTGGTCATGTCCGAAGAAGAGTCTGGAAGCAAAAAGGAAAATTGCAAGTCTTTGCCTGTAACATGGCAGGAATTACTAGGGGCTATGGTGCTTTACCTGACAAGCCTGAAGAGATCATCAAGTTGGCCCAAAGGCCTGGACCTGTAACAAGGTGAGGCCAAGCGGCAAGAGAGAAGCTTGCAGCATATGATGATTCACCTAAGATCACTACTTTAACTATAAATGTGGTGACTTCGGAAGAAGAAGACGTGTCACTCATGAACCCAGTTGAGGGGACATCTGGTCAGGTGATAGAGGATATGCCTATGGCTGCATCTCTGGACCCAACCATCCTAATGATGTTCAGGAGATATCATCAAGAGATTGAGTCTCTTAAGACGCAATTAAGTGAGAAGAATGAACAAACTCTTGTTTCCAAGCATGCGGAACCAGCAAAAGAGGTCTCCAATTCTGCGGAGGTGGTAATACCCACCGTCCCCCACCAAGCAAATCACGGGAAAGCTCCATGCTAGCCTTTCCCACCACAGCCAATAGTGCAACCCTCCCCTTCAGGAGTGCAGCCGGGTTTGCATGCCACTGTCATGACAACTCCCTTTAAACAACAACCAACATACTTCTACCCAGAGCCTGTCGATCCTACTATGGTGAACAAGCTGATGGTTGAAAGGATGATAGAGATGAAGTTGTCCAAGAGGGATGATGGTGATTATGGGACTTTTGATGTCTACCGGGTACCGTATCCTCCACAATATGCTACAAAAAGACTACCCCCAAGCATTAACAAGCTACCAAAGTTTGAGAAATTCAATGGGCAAGGCTCCCCAAGGGAACATATTGCTTACTACACAATAGTCATGGGAGATTTGGCTGCTGATGAAGCTTATCTACTAAAGTTCTTCGGCTCGTCCCTCACGGGCTTGGCCTTTGAGTGGTACTCCAGCCTGCCAGCTGGGTCTGTAGCTGATTGGCCCGATATGCAGCGAAAGTTTCGAGAAAGGTTCCATGTCACAGAAAGGGAGATTATAGTGGAAGAATTATACTCTACCAGGCAGAGGCAGGATGAAACATCCCTGCATTATATTAAAAGATGGATGAACCTAGCCATGAGATGCAAGCGGCCTCCATACCAAGAAGTTGATGTTCAGATATGCAAGCAAAACCTCAGGAGGGAAGTGCTTGAAAAGATGATTGAAATAGATGTCAGGATATTTGATCGTTTGAATAGTGTGGTGGCAGAGGTCGAGACCTTCCTGTCCAGACGTCCTGCAAATAACATTCCTACTGCTCAGAAAGGAAAAGCTGTGGAACGGCGATCGACGCCGACTGAAGCAAATACTGTTGATTTCAATACCTTTGACCAGCAAATAGCAAAGGCCAAAGCAGCAGCTGCCCCTCCACTAGTAGGGGCAATAGAAAAGAAAGAAGGTTTCTCCTTGAGGAACAAAATGAGGAACCTGTACTCATTTCCAAAAGAAAAGACACGGGCATTATTTAACTGGGCATATAAATACAACAAGATAACATTGCCTGAGCCAAAGAGACCCGATGATGTAGCCAAGATGGATGATCCCCTTTTCTGTCCGTATCATCGGGCACTGGGACATGCCATTGAAAATTGTTATGTCTTCAAGGACGTCATGAAAAGCATGATCAAGAAGGGTGAGCTCGAAATGGTAGAGCACCAGGTGGATCCCCCGCGCCCTCATGAGCCCCCAGTAATGAGGCCGGCTGTCAATATGATTTCCCTATACCAACAATTATCGGAAGAGGCTGCTGAAACCTACTCACAACATACATATGAAGCATGATTTCTTACTGATGCGGGACGGATGACCGACTCAGGCTAAGACGTACGATCGACTCGTGTGCGGCCAGCTCTAGCACACTGAGGCAAGCCGGGCGGCTGACCACCGTGGCATTCTCCAGGTGGAGACGTCTCTCAACAGTGACTCTCTTGAGCCCGACGATCGTCCCTTGCGAGGGAACCGTGGGGATCACGGTGATTAAGAAACCACCGTCGCCTAGGGTGCTAATCCGCGCTCGGTGCTCGATTGGAGCTACGGAACGGGCACTCACAACTCACAATCGCGGTGAAATTTGGAACTAGCTAACGGCCCTAATCTCACAAACGCAGCAATATAAAAAGCATACTAAACAGCAAATGTAAGGATCGGAATGAGCACGTAACTCCACGCCTAGGCGTGGGGAAGACTCCCGACCGATTTCTGAACAACCCCGATATACAAATGCAATAAGATTACACTTTCAAAAATATTTGCCCACTCCACGCAAGGAGGTATAGGGCTACAAATGCCAATTTTGGGGTTGCTAGAACCCGGGTTGACGGGCCACACTCGCAGGAGGCGAGGAACGCATGCCGGAGCCCCTTGGGTACGCCGACGGAAAACTGATCCGGTTCTGCCCGCGCTGGTCACCCTGCGCAGCGAGCTTGCGGAGGTTGGTACGACCAGATCCGATGCCCGATCGGAGCACTGTTTGTTGGATAATGTCGGTGACTGGATGTAGTATCTTCACTCCGAAGGGCGTGATCAGATACTTTCAGATCTGGGCGCAGCGATGACACTTCTCAGGTTCTGGTTTTGTGCTCACAGAACTGCACAGCGACACAGTAAAAATATGAAATAATGGTTGCCGATGTCGGATTAGGACGCTCTTCATGGGAGAACGTCGGCGACGCCCTGAGGAAGAAATACTCTGAAGACCTCTCACACGGATCTTGGTCGGATGAAGGTGGGGCAGGCTCTGAAAGTTGACTCAGATCTCAGCCAGACCTGCTCATACCAGCCCGTGTGATCCCACGAGATCTGTCGTCACGATCAGCACCGGTCACGGATAGAGGCGAAATCAGCGACAACGCGAAGAGGACTTGAAATACTACGATTCCTCTTTAGAAAACAACCTCTGATGGCATCAGGGTTGGGCTCCAGAAATTAAAATACAGACATCTTCAATTCTGGGCAGTATTCAGGAACCGATCTACGTGCCTCCACGAGAAAAATCGCCACCATTGCTCACAAACTCGGATCGACACGAAACCAAAGCTGAATCCTTGCTAACTCATAGTAGTATCAAGGATAAATCAGGTGAAGCCAGACGATTAGAGGAAGAGGGGGGTAGATGGTCGAGTCTCACGACCTGAATACTGTCCAGTCACAGGACAGGGTTGGGAGTCACACCCAAGGAAGAAGAAGTGAATCACTCACTTAATGCAATTTCTCACAAAATCTTTTCATTCTATTCATCATAAACACTATACATGCCCTTATATAGAGTTTAGCAAGGGGGAGGGGCTGAATGGTTCGAAGGAACCAAGGGGAGGGAGAGAGGGGTGCGCCCCCTTGACATTGATGGGAGAGAGGGGGGGAACAAGGTGACATAAACTCACCTAACTTTGAAATTCTAGTAAAAGGGGGGTAGGTGGCAGCCATTTCTCTTGACCAGCAGTCATTCTAATGTCCCATGTGGTAAATGGAGAATGGAAGAAAAGAAAACAAAATTTCTAGCCTAATACAACAAAATAGGGGGCGCCCCCCTTCTTGGGCCTTGAATGGGCCAAGTTTGGCCTTGGTCTTCCTTAAGCCTATTAAGCCAATATGGAACCAATATGGCTTAAGGCCATTCTGATCTAGATAGCCCAAGAATGAAGGAAGCCCAATTGGGCCTTTCATGGCTAATGGATCCATCATAATGGTCCAAGGCCATTCCTTTTTAAGACATTCTAAGGGGCTTTAACCAAAATGGCCATTTAAGGGCCTTACAAGCAGCCCAATATGAAAACACAACTATAAAGACCATTACAAGACCATTACAAGCCCAATTTTCATGCCAAATGTATCCAAATTGAAGCCAAATTATCCCCATTTGAACTGAAAGCCGATGTAGTCCACTTGGCGCTCCGCGTATGGCACCGTCGGTTCGCCGACGTGTCACGTGGTCGCCCTGGTGTCCGCACCAATTCTCCCCGGGTGGGAGGAACTCGACCCCGTCGAGTAAGGGTCCCGAAGCTTGCGCTCTCCGCATGTGATCAAGGTGTTGGTCATCGTGGGGCATCCTCGCCAACGCACTAGGACGTTTGGGTATGCACCGTTCCTTGTGGTGATCACCTGCTCATCCAGTATACAATCTATATGCATGCATTGAGGCTGGAAGTGGTGGACTCTCGGGTGAGGGTCACTCCAAATAGAAAGATAAAGCTCGAAACTCACTAGGGATCACCGCGGGTTCCAATATGCTACCATAGGAAACATGGAACGTCGAATTGACACCATTGTCGTTCGGTAGTTCAATATCGTACGCTTTCGGACCCACTTGTTTCTTAACCCGGAAAGGGTGGGGATCGTGGACTTAGAGTGGCTTTCGGTCTCCAGGTGGAAACCTGTCAGGTATGACCCTGATCTAGATGTACTCTCCCTTTGAATCCACGGATATGTAGCATGCATCGGCTAACTCCTTATACGTGCAAGGCTGGCCTTTCATGGACACGAAGTAATGCAAACCAAATGGATGAAAGAAAACAACTTGAGAGACAAACACACACACACATGACTTTAGACAAACCTATGGCTAGTCCGACCTACGCATGGATGATGGCGGACCAGGACACCCAAATGTGTGCCATGCATACACTAGATGCAACCAAAGGTTGGTAGGATTATGTACTCCCAGACACCAAAAAAGACACCATGCATGCAAGGACTTCCTATCAGATGTGGGTGTGGATCGGCTAAGAGGTTCATCACCACTACATGTAGGTAAGGCATGCCATGCTTCCCAATAATCGGACCTATTGCTATGTGGAGTTTGATTGGCCCAAGGGGGAAGAGAGTGGTAGGGGACTTCCTTGACAAAGTAGAGGGGAAGTGGTGGAGCACAAGGCCCACTAGAGAAGGGGTCGAATGGGTCAAAGAATGTGTGACCCCCCGGTTCCTCCATTACATAGTCTTATGTTTGAAATTCATGAAGGTGATGGTCACCTCCATCCATCGTGGTAGATGGGACAGTGTATAGAAGATAGGGCTCCTCCCTCGGGATAAAAGGAGTGAAGTCGGGCTCGACCGGTAGCGGGAGGAGTAGAAGAACCTCCGTGGTAACATGACCCACGGTGTACACGGAGGTGATGGACCCTAAAGCGGGATGAGTGAAACTACGACCTGTGGGTCGGTCGAAGCATGGAGCCAACAAGTGCGTAAAAGTCAATTGCCGGTCTAACCCTTTAAGAAGGTCATCCAATGTATCCACATGGTGACTAGACCGGAAAGTGGTATGGAATGAGTTGATTGGCACCAGAGGTAGGATAGGGTCCATAGATGGGAAGGGAAGTGGGACCAAGCCATCTTTGAGCCAGCTAAGGAGTGGCTTGGCGATGAAAAGTATTCCCGTAAGAAACACGGGTGGCTCGGGCGGAGGTGGCTCCAAACAAGACGGCTCCGAATGAAGTTCGGAAGGAGAGGATGGCAATGGAGCACTCACGGGTGATGAAGGAGGGATCTCCATAATGAGGAGAGGGCTTGGGGACCCCGTTAATGGGGCCGGTTTAAGACTACCGGCGATGACCTCCTTAGGCTCGGGTAGGAGTACATCACTAGGAGTACGTGTCCTATCCACCCCATCCAACCGGTCCAAAATCATTTGCATAAGTTCGGCAACGGAGTCGGTTGGAATAGGGATATCATGATGGACTCGCCCGTAGTCAACCGTCCTAGGATTGGGTCTTGGCTCATCTATGTGTGGGACTCTTTGCCTCCGACTAGAACCCACTTGGTTGGAAGTGATTGGGTGGGGCCGGTTGGAGGTGACCAGTTGGGGCACGTAGACCTTCCTAAGCTCTCTTCTCATGTCCCACCATGACGCGATGGGCCATTGCCCCCTAACCTCTCTCATTCTTTCGATGTAATCCCGCTTTTCGGTAGCCTCATGAAGAAGCCGCTCTTTGGCGAAAGAGAATTGAATTGCCTCGGACATAGTATAACAATCAAAGTAGGTGTTCATGGTGGCCTCCCACTTGAGGTAGATGCTCGGGTCATTGGAGCCAAAAAAATCTGAGGCTTCAGGCCTACAGAAGCGGAGAGGATGGTTGCCAAGCCCATGGGTGGGCCAACGGTTATATCGCCTGGGCGACCGGGAATCCATGGGAAGTTGGAGAACTACATGTTAGACATGCCGACACTTGGACAAGACACTAGACACGACCCCAAAATACTAATGCAAAGTTGACATGAGACTCGACTACACACTTAGACATGACGATGTTGGAATGCACTAACTAGGAACCTAGACTTAACCCACTATTCGGTACGTGGCGGAGCTAATCGATTCGAAGACCACTCGCGCAAGTGTACGGCCTTCCCGATAGGCATAACCTAACGATCGTGTCACACCTTTTGATATACCGAGTAGAGGAATGCAAATGCAACCTTGAACTTGAATGACCCTAGACTTGAAAGACGCTCTGATACCAATTTGATGCGGGACGGATGACCGACTCAGGCTAAGACGTACGACCGACTCGTGTGCGGCCAGCACTAGCACACTAAGGCAAGCCGGGCGGCTGACCACCGTGGCATTCTCCAGGTGGAGACGTCTCTCAACAGCGACTCTCTTGAGCCCGACGATCATCCCTTGCGAGGGAAACGTGGGGATCGTGGCGATTAAGAAACAACCGTCGCTTAGGGTGCTAATCCGCGCTCGGTGCTCGATTGGAGCTACAGAACGGGCACTCACAACTCACAATCGCGGTGAAATTTGGAACTAGCTAATGGCCCTAATCTCACAAACGCAGCAATATAGAAAGCATACTAAACAGAAAATGTAAGGATCGGAACGAGCACGTAACTCCACGCCTAGGCGTGGGGAAGACTCCCGGCCGATTTTCGAACAACCCCGATATACAAATGCAATAAGATTACACTTTCAGAAATATTTACCCACTCCACGCAGGGAGGTATAGGGCTACAAATGCCAATTTTGGGGTTGCTGGAACCCGGGTTGATGGGCCACACTCGCAGGAGGCGAGGAACGCGTGCCGGAGCCGGTCGGGTACGTCGACGGAAAACTGATCCGGTTCTGCCCGCGCTGGTCACCCTGCGCAGCGAGCTTGCGGAGGTTGGTACGACCAGATCCGATGACCGATCGGAGCGCCGTTTGTTGGAGAATGTCGGCGATTGGATGTAGTATCTTCACTCCGAAGGGCGTGATCAGATGCTTTCAGATCTGGGCGCAGCGATGACACTTCTCAGGTTCTGGTTTTGTGCTCATAGAACTGCACAGTGACACAGTAAAAATATGAAATAATGGTTTCCGATGTTGGATCGGGGCGCTCTTTGTGGAAGAACGTCGGAGACGTTCTGAGGAAGAAATACTCTGAAGACCTCTCACACAGATCTTGGCCAGATGAAGGTGGGGCAGGCTCTGAAAGTCGACTCAGATCGCAGCCGGACCTGCTCAGACCAGCCCGTGTGATCCCATGAGATCTGTCGTCACGATCAGCACCGGTCACGGATCGAGGCGAAACCAGCGGCAACGTGAAGAGGACTTGAAATACTACGATTTATTTTTAGAAATCAACTTCTGATGGCATCGGGGTTGGGCTCTAGGAATTAAAACACAGACATCTTTAATTCTGGGCAGCATTCAGGAACCGATCTGCGTGCCTCCACGATAAAAATCGCCACCATTGCTCACGAACTCGGATCAACAAGAAACCAAAGCTGAATCCTTGCTAACTCGTAGTAGTATCAAGGATAAATCAGGTGAAGCCAGAAGATAAGAGGAAGAGGGGGGTAGATGGTCGAGTCTCATGACCTGAATACTGTCCAGTCACAGGACAGGGTTGGGAGTCACACCCAAGGAAGAAGAAGTGAATCACTCACTTAATGCAATTTCTCACAAAATCTTTTCATTCTATTCAGCATAAACACTATACATGCCCTTATATAGAGTTTAGCAAGGGGGAGGGGCTGAATGGTTCGAAGGAACCAAGGGGAGGGGGAGAGGGGTGCGCCCCCTTGACATTGATGGGAGAGAGGGGGGGAACAAGGTGACATAAACTCACCTAACTTTGAAATTCTAGTAAAAGGGGGGTAGGTGGCAGCCATTTCCCCTTGACCAGTAGCCATTCTAATGTTCCATGTGGTAAATGGAGAATGGAAGAAAAGAAAACAAAATTTCTAGCCTAATACAACAAAATAGGGGGCGCCCCCCTTCTTGGGCCTTGAATGGGCCAAGTTTGGCCTTGGTCTTCCTTAAGCCTATTAAGCCAATATGGAACCAATATGGCTTAAGGCCATTCTAATCTAGATAGCCCAAGAATGAAGGAAGCTTAATTGGGCCTTTCATGGCTAATGGATCCATCATAATGGTCCAAGGCCATTCCTTCTTAAGACATTCTAAGGGGCTTTAACCAAAATGGCCATTTAAGGGCCTTACAAGCAGCCCAATATGAAAACACAACTATAAAGACCATTACAAGACCATTACAAGCCCAATTTTCATGCCAAATGTATCCAAATTGAAGCCAAATTATCCCCATTTGAACTGGAAGCCGATGTAGTCCACTTGGCGCTCCGTGTATGGCACCGTCGGTTCGCCGACGTGTCACGTGGTGACCCTGGTGTCCGCACCACTTACCCCCATCAAGGATCAGGTGGGATGGCAGACAGTACCAGCCAAGACCAAGAGGCGGCCATTAGTCTTTGAAGTGTCGGGGGTCTCCATTCGGGGTGTCACTCCAAAGCAACCCCCGCCAGCAATGAACCATGTGTGGCACACTATGGAGTCACCGCCAGTTATCTGAATATTCACTCACAATCGGAGGAAGCAGACTCCGCTGCCAACCCATGAGAAGATAAGCTCGGAAGTAAGACACTTGCAGCAGTACATCAACCAGCTTGATGAATATGAACAACCTGAGCTGAAGCCAATATTGGTGAAAGACCATGTCTTCTGGGAACAGCTAGAGGGATTGGCCATCAAAGAACAATCAGAAAAAGAGCAAGAGGAAGCTAAAGCCGACCTCTTCTAGGAACACAAGCCAGCCGAGTCCAGGTGCCGAAGGAAGAATAAACCAAGAAACAAGAAGAAATTAGTCACATTCAAGTGTAATACTCTATCAACACTGTTCACCCTACCAGGGGAAGAAGATGAAGGAGATTCTTCCACTCCATCACTAGAAGCAAATCAAGCTGAGGCCTCAACCTCAATGCATGCTACCTGCTCTGGGAGAAGGTGGGGGCGTTTCCCTCCATCCAACCACAATATTATCTTCAAGGGTGAACAACCCTATCAGATACCAGAGCCAGAAGTCTGGGGCATTGAAATCCCTCCCCCGTCAGGCCTCTATGCAAAAGCAAAAGGGGGTAATGAGACCCCGTCATTCCTTGAATTCCTGTCCGTTCTGGAAGGCAAACAGTCGGCCCCGAATGCTACTGCTGAAGATGAAAGTCCCCGGCAGCCATCTGCCACAATGATCAAGGAAAGAGATGAAGCAAACATCAACCTCCCCTTAACAGCGGAGATAACTACCCCAACGGAGGCTCCCCAGTAGTCCCCGTAGGAGAAGGAAACAAGAGAAGGGCAAGCCATGCTGTAAGCACCACATGAGCCTCCAAGACCCCGCTGGGTGGAGGAGATGTGACTATCCAACGTCCGTGTGGACAGCCGAATTATGAAGATGCTGAGGAAGCTCCCCACAAGATTTTTTTTATGGGAAATCCTCTCCTTGAGCGAAGAAGCTCGCCAAGCTATCATTGACACCCTACAGGCACCAGCTCAGTGTGAAGCACTCTTGGCAGAGGTCAACTCCGGGCCAACTGTTACATTCACGGAGGATGACATGTTAATTTCTGACCCCAATCATAACAGGCCTCTTTATATGAGGGGGCATCTCAACGGTCAGCCATTAAGCCGAATTCGGATAGATCTAGGAGCTGCTGTAAACATCTTGCCTTACCGCATCTACCAAAAGTACTACTTTGATTTGCACCTCACCAAGGTGAAAGACATGAGGATCACTGGCTTCAATCAGAAGTGCGAAACTCCGCTCGGAGTGGCAGAGTTCAACCTCACATTGGGTGATTTCACCACCTCGGTGTAATTCTATGTCATAAACTCCAATACCACATATAAAGCCCTACTAGGATGGCCCTGGCTGCATAGATACCAGATAGTGCCCTCTACTTTACACCAATGTATCAAGTACTGTCATAATGGCAAGAAAGAGAGGGTGTTTGCAGATTTGCATCCCTTTGAAGTATATGAGTGTCACATGCTTGATGCACCGTTTTACATGGAAGTCGCCCAAGGGGTGAAGAAAAGAGAAGCACCTGCAAGCCAGAAGAAAGCAATGTCAAAAGCAGATGAATGTTCCCCTCCACCACCCCCGGGTTACGTGGAACAGCAGGAGGTCGCCCACGTCTCTCAAACTGGGGACTTTGCTAGAATTGAACCACCAACTGCTTACCCTGTCGAAGCAGATGATGACATGAAGGAGAAGCTCAAGCTCGTTGAGATTCCACTGGGACTGTTCAAACCCATTCCGAGCTTGGAATGTCAAACAATGCAACCACTGAAGACTATGGAGGTTCCCCGTTTCGGCGAACCCCCTATGATATTCTACCCTGGAGAACCTTTCGATGAGGATGATGAAGACTGTGTAATCCCGGAAGAGTCAGCCAACAGGATGGTGCCAATATCGGGTCTGGATTACACTACCCAGCGGGTCTCCTAGATGTTTACCAAAATGCAAATGCCCTTGCTGCAGCCTGTCGGCCAGAAGAAGTCATTCCAAAAGCTCTGGGATCCACCCAACAACAACAAAGAATTACTGAAGATCACTCGGCATCCGGGGCTGGGCTACACTCTGCAGGAGTATTATGAGACAGAGGTAGATGTTATCTCTACCTACTTCGCCTACGAAAACCCTTTCGAGGCAGATTATGATGATTACCCACCGTATGGCGAAGAAGCAACACAACGCCCCGAAGGTGGTACTGAAACCTATGATAATTATAAGAGCTCAAGCGGACAAGATGAAGTCACTCTATGCCAGTACTGGAAGGAGCCCCTCCCCACGGAGGATCTATTTCAAACTAAAACCAGATTTGATAGGGGAACACCTGATGAAGACCAAGCCTCCGAGAGAGAAAAGGAGCACCTAGAATATGAGCATATACTGGAAGAGATCCGGGCCATGCAGGACCTGGCAGATCATGCGGAAGTATTTTTACCTATGGACACTCAGGGGGTAGAAGGTCCTATGTCAGAAACACAAGATGAGACATCAAGACAGAAAAGCAAAGCTGACCAAAACCCAGCGGAGAGCCTGATAATTCAACAATGGAGCAAAGAAACTGAGGGACAAGTTCCTCTAACCTTAGAGAGTCGGTCTGAGGAAAACCAACAATCACTAGCCGGCTTCAAAAACCCGAGGTTGACTTATACATCGCTCGGGGAGCTGGAGGCCCTAGAAGTTGAAGAAGATTACATCAAAGGAGGCTTTATAAACCTGGAAGAAGCCCCACCATAAGTCGAGGATGGCGGTCAAGCTACCATTGATGAGCTGATAGAAGTGAACCTGGGGAGTGAGGGGGATCCAAGACCCACCTTTCTCAGTGCACTATTGTTAGCAGAAGAACAAGAGCAATATATACAATTTCTGAAGGAATTCTAGGATTGTTTTGCTTGGACCTACAATGAGATGACAGGGTTGAACCCTGATGTAGCACAGCATCTGCTATCTATTGATCCAAGAGCAGAGCCCATAAAACAGCCTCTCAGGCGGATGCGGCCTGAGCTGATTAACCAAATTAATGAAGAAGTCGACAAGCTCATCGATGTGGGGTTCGTCGAAGAAAATCAATACACAACATGGTTAGCAAATATAGTGCCCTTGAAGAAGAAAAATGGGCAGATCAGAATATGTGTTGACTTTCGGGACCTCAACAAAGCATGCCCGAAAGATGACTTTCCTGTGCCGATCACCGAGGTGATGATAGACGCCACCACAGGCCATGAAGCCCTCTCATTTATGGACGGATCATCCGGATATAACAAGATTTGGATTGCTGAGCAAGACATGATTCATACTGCATTCCGCACCCCAAAGGGAATATTCCATTATAAAAGGATGCCATTCGGCCTTAAGAATACCGGCGCTACATATCAAAGAGCCATGATGAAGATATTCGATGACTTGATCTACAAGAAGGTGGAGTGCTATATTGATGACTTGGTGGTGAAGACCAAAAGAAAGGAAGACCATCTGCAAGATTTGAGGGTGGTGTTTCAAAGGCTACGCCAATATGAGCTAAAAATGAACCCCATGAAATGCGCCTTCGGCGTATCCAGTGGAAAATTCCTTGGATTCATTGTCCGGCATAGAGGCATTGAAATTGATCCATCCGAGATTAAAGCTATTCAAGAATTCCCTCCTCCGAAGAGTTTGTCAGAGCTGCGGTCCTTGCAAGGCTGACTGGCGTACATTCGCCGATTTATTTCAAATCTGTCGGGTCGATGTCACCGTTTTCACAGGCTAATGATGAAGGATATGCCGTTCTTCTGGGATGAAGAATGCCTAATAGCTTTTGAGAAGTTGAAAGAATATCTGAAGACCCCTCCGGTGTTGGGAGCACCGATTAATGGAAGGCCCTGATTCTTTACATAGCAGCTACTCACTGCTCCCTAGGGGTAATGCTAGCTCAAGTAAATGAACAAGGTAAAGAGTAGGCCCTCTACTACCTTAGTAGAAGGTTAGTAAGGACTGAAGAAAAATACAATTTTATAGAGCAGACTTGTTTGGCCCTGGTCTTCGCTGTCAAAAAGCTCCGGCATTACATGCTGTCCCATGAAATCAGATTAATATCAGGAGCGAACCCGCTCAAGTACATATTATCTCAGCCAGCACTCAAGGGTCGACTCAGCAAATGGGCCGTGATCCTGATGGAGTTTGAAATTTCATATGTGCCTCAAAGAGCCGTAAAAGGTCAAGCCGTAGCTGACTTCTTTGCAGCACACCCTGTACGAGAGGATGTTCCACTAGAAACTGAACTCCCTGATGATGAGACACTGGAGACATGTCAAGCCCAATCGGTGATGTGGCACCTCTATTTTGATGGGGTATCAAGAACAGAAACTGCCTCAGCTGGACAGGTCAGAATCCGAGCAGGAGTCGGCATTGTCCTTAAGTCACTTGAGGAGGAAGTGGTATACACTTCGTGGTAAATAAACAAGCCATGCACCAATAATGAAGCTGAGTACGAAGCTTTGATAATCGGCCTACAAATTGCACTCAGCATGGGAATCCATATGCTCTAAGTGTTCGGTGACTCAATGCTGATAATAAAATAGATGCAAGGGGAGTTTGAGGTGCAGAAGCCAGAATTGAACCCTTACTACCAAAAATCATTATGCCTTGTGGTGAGCTTTCACCATATCAAGCTCAATCATGTGGGCCGAGGGCATAACGCTCAGGCTGATGCTTTGGCAAAATTAGCGAGTTCGCTAGCAGTCCCACTGGATGAAACACTCAACATTGTTGTGATAAATCGACGGCAGGTTCCCAGTGTGCTAGAATCATGCCCAGAAGAATATGAAGCCAATGTACCCGAAGAAGCACGAGAGCCCGACTAGAGACATCATCTGCTACAGTGGTTCCTTCACCAACAGCTACCCAAAAATAAAGAAGAAAGAATGAAACTCCTCCAGACTAAAGATTCCTATGAGCTCCGAAACGGGACACTATTCTGAATCATGATAGACGCCCGTAAGAAGATTCTGCTCCGCTGCATATCCACCAACGAGGCTTGGCAAGTAATGAAAGAAATACATGCCGGGACAGCCTGAGCACACTAAGCTGGACCAAAGATAAAGATAAAATCAAGAAACTGGGCTATTACTGGCCTACTATGTTTGAAGACTATTGTCAGTTTGCAAAAATATGCCAAAAATGTCAGGAGCATGCTACTGTGCCAAGAAGGCCACATGTACCCCTACACCCGACAGTTCCCAGCTGGCCTTTTGCTCAATGGGGAACCGATGTGGTTGGACCTCTTCCAACGTCTTCAGCTGGACACAAGTACATCTTGGCTATAACGAATTACTTCTCCAGATGGGTCGAAGTTACAGCACTCAGAGAAGTGACGGGTGAGCTGGTCGCCAGATTCATCAAGCAGAACATTATTTTTTGGTTTGGTGTCCCCAACCGAATAGTTTCTGATAACGGAAGTCACTTCAAGAATCAGAAAATATATCGACTCACCGAGAAGTACAAAATTGATTGGAGGACCTCCACCCCTTACAATCCGCAAGCAAACGGACTGGCTGAAGCATTTAATAAAACCCTATGCACGCTCCTTGCTAAGACTGTCAGTTCCAACAAAAAGGACTAGGGGGAAAAGATGTACGAAGCGTTATGGGCATATTATACTGTCTACAAGACCCCTACAGGATGTTCACCCTTCTCCTTAGTATACGGCTCCGAGATAGTAGTCCCCATAGAGCTGGAAGTCCCATCACTCAGGGTTGCAATTCAATATGGATTAGCCCATGATGAGCAAGCAAATGCTGAAAGAAGATTTGAAGAATTGGTTGAGCTGGAAGGAAAACGCCTTCAGGCACAGAAGAATATCCAGGCATACCAAGCCCGCATGGCAAATTCCTTCAATAAGCTCGTCAAAGGGCGAGAGTGCAAGAAAGGTGACCTAGTCATGGTCAAGAAGAAAGAAGTCATGGCTTCCAACCCAAACGGCAAGCTGGCCACAAATTGGTTGGGTCCATATGTGGTCCAAAGGGTCTACGAAGGTGGAGCCTACGTGGTTGTCAACCATCGGGAGGAAGTTCAGTTCCCGCCGCTCAATGGGAAGCATCTGAAGCTTTATCATGCTGTACCACTGCCCTTTGAGAGAGTGGCGAATGATTGAATAAACAGCCTCAACATAAAAATGATGGTGATGAGGGCTCTGAAGAATGATGATGACGACGAGGATGGTTGCTCCTTCATGTATGATGACATCAATCCGGACCTTCCATCTGGATGGATAATGAAACCTTATCTCCTTTACGTTGATGTAAACCCCACATCAACGATGAAACATATGTGCATTCTCGGCGAACGGCTTCGGGCCTAAGCCTCCTTCATATGAGCATCAATCCGGACCTTCCGTCTGGATGGATAATAAAACCTTATCTCCTTTGCGTTGATGTAAACCCCACATCAACGATGAAACATATGTGCATTCTAGGCAAACGGCTTCGAGCCTAAGCCTCCTTCATGAGGACATCAATCCGGACCTTCCGTCTGGATGGATAATAAAACCTTATCTCCTTTACGTTGATGTAAACCCCACATCAACGATGAAACATATATGCATTCTCGACGAACGGCTTTGGGCCTAAGCCACCGGTATACCAACATCGATTCGGACCTTTCGTCTGGATAGATGATGAAACCATATTTGCCTTTGCATTGATGTTAAACCGCACATCAACGATGAACTCTTTTTACATGACCAAAGAGCCACATCAAATGTTACAAAAAAAGAGGAAATAAAAAATATATAAATAAAAAATGGGGCTTAAAATAGAGGTGCCCCGCCGGACTTGTTCAGACATCCTAGACAAGGGCAAAAAGGGCTATAACCCAGCTATGGTGAAAACTCGAAAGGGCACTACAGGCAAAATCGGGTACCCCAACACGTGAAAACCCGAAAGGGCGTGTGGGCAAAAGCAAGAGGGGGTTGGCTCATGTGAAAACATGAAAGGGCGCTTGGATCAGTAATGTGGTTACTATAACATGAAAATACATGCTATACCTTTCGGCGACACTTCCACCAGTTGTCCCACCGATGATAAAACCTTCTGTCAGTCACAAGGCATCATCGCTTAGATCGATAATGAAACATGTCCAGGATAGACCTTCTGTTGACTCTGATGAAACTTATCAATTTCTTTGCGTCGGCATAAACCCAATGCCAATGTTGAAACTTACTGTCAGTCACAAGGCATCATCGCCCAGATCGACAATGAGACCCATACAGAATAGACCTTCAGTCTACTCTGATGAAACTTATCAATTTCCATGCATCGGCATAAACCCAATGTCGATGATGAAACCTACTGTCGGTCACAAGGTATCATCACCCAGATCGACAATGAGACTTATCCAGAATAGACCTTTCGTCTACTCTAATGAAACTTATCAATTTTCTTGCATTGACATAAACCCAATGTCGATGATGAAACCTACTGTCGGTCACAAGGAATCATCACCCAGATCGACAATGAGACCTATCCAGGATAGACCATCCGTGTACTCTGATGAAACTTATCAATTTCCTTGCGTTGGTATAAACCCAATGCCGATGATGAAACCTGCTGTCGGTCACAAGGCATCATCGCCCAGATCGATAATGAAACATGTCCAGGATAGACCTTCCGTCTACTCTGATGAAACTTATCAATTTTCTTACGTCGGCATAAACCCAATGCCGATGATGAAACCTGCTATCGGTCACAAGGCATCATCGCCCAGATCGATAATGAGACCTATCCAGAATAGACCTTCCATCTACTCTGATGAAACTTATCAATTTCCTTATGTCGGCATAAACCCAATGCTGATGATGAAACCTACTGTCGGTCACAAGGCATCATCACCCAAATCGACAATAAGACCTATCCAGAATAGACCTTCCGTCTACTCTGATGAAGCTTATCAATTTCCTTGCGTCGGCATAAACCCAATGCCGATGATGAAACCTGCTCTCGGTCACAAGGCATCATCGCCCAGAACAACAATGAGACCTATCCAGAATAGACCTTCCGTCTACTCTGATGAAACTTATCAATTTCCTTGCGTCGGCATAATCCCAATGTCGATGATGAAACCTGCTGTCGGTCACAAGGCATCATCGCCCAGATTGATAATGAGACCTATCCAGGATAGACCTTCCATCTACTCTGATGAAACTTATCAATTTCCTTGCGTCGGCATAAACCCAATGTCGATGATGAAACCCTCTATCGATCACAAGGCATCATCGCCCAGATCGACAATGAGACCTATCCAAATTAGACCTTCCGTCTACTATGATGAAACTTATCAATTTTCTTTGCGTTAGCATAAACCCAATGTCGATGATGAAACCTTCTATCGGCCACAAGACATCATCGCCCAGATCGATAATCAGACCTATCCAGGATAGACCTTCCATCTACTCTGATGAAACTTATCAATTTCCTTGCATCGGCATAAACCCAATGCCGATGATGAAACCTGTTGTCAGTCACAGGGCATCATTGCCCGGACCGATAATGAAACCTATCCAGAGTAGACCTTCCATCTATTCTGATGAAACTCACCCATTTTCTGCCATCCTAAGTCCCACCGATGATAAAACCCTCTATCGGTCACGAGGCATCATCGCCCGGATTGATAATGAAACCTACCTAGAGTAGACCTTTCATCTATTCTGATGAAGCACATCCATTTCCTTGCATCGGCATAAACCCAATGCCGATGATGAAGCTTTTGATGATCATACGACACTTCTCCTTGATCAATGTTAAAACCCATTCGAGATGGACCTTCTGTCGATTTCAATGAGACGTATGAACCCTTCATCCACATATCAGCAAGCATTCATACATCCTGCACTTCTGGCCGATGAGACTTACACTTGTGCCGATTTGGCAACTCCTGGCATCTCGACACGCGGTGGAGCGATGCCCCCATCCTTTCCTTGAAAGGGTTGGCGCTCTCCTGCGATATAGACACGGGTATACTTCCATACAAGTTGCCAGAATTGCTACAAGATATGACAGAGTAAATGTGTGGAGATGGGCACCGAAGACATTGAAAGAAAGAATATATTCCATTACAAAAAGGGAAGATAAAGACAATTGGGGCCCTTCAAGGGGGGTGGATTACAAAAAAAGGACCAGCTAAGATCGCTTAAAGATATCTTCAAAGTCAAGAAGCCCGACATGTGGAGCCGCTCCCAGTTCACGGAGTTGAACTTATTCCTCTTGAACACGAGTCATCTCGGTCTGTAAAGATGCAACCCGACCTTCCAACAATGTGGTCTCCTCAATACCATGGGCTTCTGCCACCTCCAGCAGTGGTATCTCAGCTTCAACAGCATTCAATTCCACTCGAAGCTCCTCCCGTCGGCTACGCAAGAATTGTGCGCGGGCGGCTGAAGCTTCAACCTGGGCCCTGTTCCAATGAAGATCGGAGTTCAGTGACTCCAGCTCTATCTGACAATCGACCTTCTGCAATTTAAGGGCCGTCAGCCGGTCGTTCATTGTCCGCTCGAGAAAGTCTCGGCGATTCACAAATTTCAGCAAAAATAGCACCCGCTGGGTCTATATATCTAAAGGACAGCCTAGTGCTTGCAGACCGACCGTCAGTCGTTAAGCCACTTCCTTCAGTTGGAGATAAGACAATGTTGGCTGAGATTCTACTACCCGGCGCAACATCTCCAAGTGCTTCCAGACAAAATCCTCTGATGAAGTAAAGCCAAGGTAGGCTACTGGCACCACATCAAAAGTAACTTCATTGTCTATGGATGCCCATAAGCCAGTATCTGGCTCAGAAGAAGAAGATGGAATGGCCACCAAAGCTGGAGGAGTATGCACCTCAGCAGTCTGCTCATGCTCTGCTGGACTCTTTAGAGAGCTCTCTTCTACAAGTGCTGGAGGCGGCAAAGGCTCCGACTCTATTACTTGCATAGATGGAGCTGCAAGGTCAGGTGTAATGGTCATTACAGCCGCTGGAATGAAGGCATAACCTCTTGATGGGTCCGCTTCAGCCCTCAACTCTATGGCGGGCACCAGGGCAGAACTGTCTCCCAGTGAGCTAAACTCGAGTGATGACACTTCAGCTGTTGGTTGTATCCTCACTGGCACAGGGCGGAGTACAGTAACCGCCTCTGAAGAAGATATGGTGACATGAGGCAGCATATCTAAAGCTCTGATGAAATGATGATGACATCTGAAGAAGGTACCAAAAGGTGATCGGCTGCGCCAGACTCCTGGAACAAGGTTTCGATAAGCACCAAGATAACAAAGAAAAATGAAGAAGCTATGCAGGTCAACAAAGGGCAGGCAGAATTTACCATGGTCACAGAGTCCATCTCTTCAAACGCTTGTATAGAGGAGACCAATTCTGCAGATGAAGCAACAAAAAGAGGGGTTATCTCCACCTCCATGTCTATTCCGGCAAATTCCTCTGGCAATATTCCCTCAGATGATGATGCTAGCAATCTTGGGGGACTAAATATTGAAGGACCACTCAACAGTATGGAGGGCATAACTGTCCCTTCGCTGGCTGCCTCAAGTGCTTGCTCATCACCTTCTGAAGAACCGTAATCAACTTCTTCATCAGAAGGGGTGGTAGAGCTGCTGGAAGAAATATCTATGCTAGGGTTCGGGGTTGGCTCGCCTCCTCTGTTGCCTTGCGAGCTGCTGAGCGGGTGATTACATGCCGCAATGGGATGGCACCTTTCTTTAACATAGTTTTGTGTCCTTCTTGCTGCGAGGGGGTGTCCACAGCAGGCGTCTTAGACACAGTACTGATTACTCTGGCCACTACAAGCACAATGGCATGCATAGGGTAGGGTCAAAAGATCACTAAGAAAAGAAAATTCAGAAGGATCACAGTCACTTGGCTCACCCTCGGCTTCGCTGGCTGGCGTGGGAGAAGGAAGTCTGACGTCCTCTTAGGTAGTGGGGATACTCTCCCCTATGGCTTCAGCCGCCTCAGTTGCCTCCGCCGTGGCTACGGTAGGAGGTTCCACATCCTCTGTCGCCTTGGCAATCTCGTCAGTACTCATAGTAGCAGCAGCTGCTTCTTGAGCTAATACCCAACAAAGAAGATGTCAGAGAATGAAGATGCCATGGAAGGGATAATCTTACAGGCTACAAAGGAAAGTAATGTCACCTTCAGCTGCTTGCTGAGTAGCCTCCCGCTGAGCGGCAAACTGTTCATATGATGGCACGATAGGCAAAGGAGCCTCAGTTACAGCAGCCGATGACTGCTTCAATGAAGCTGTCCGAGCTTTCTTTGCCCGTACCAAGGCAACCTTCAGCAAAGAAGCTGCTCTCTTTCTGCCAGGAGGAAGCGGAGTAGTGGTCGGCGCTGGTACATGAGTGTCGAAATATTCAGGCTTTTGGGGTTGGAAAATGATCTTCCTATAAAGTCCCTGCTGCTTTATGTCTGGTCGATCTACCAAAGGAGACGCATGACGTTATAAAGAGAATTAAAGGACAAGCTAAGCGACATGTCGGCTGGAGAAAATTTTACCAGTCAGGCCATTATAAAAAGATGAGAGGGGCCTGTATTGATAAGACACCTCCTTGCTTCGGGATGCAGCCTCCCGAACAAGCCAGCAAACATCACCAATTTTCTTGCACTTTTCGGCCAGATCAGCTAAGTGCACATGGCCATGGGAAGCAAGACAATGATACAAGCTGAGGTGGTCAAGGCCCCAACCATCAACATAATAAAAAGATACAAACAAAGGCTTGTCCAGAATACTGGCTACAGGATTGTCAAGGTCCAGCCCATGGACATTCATTAGAACAAACAACCAAGACGTATGTTGATAATACGTCGGGGTTCTATCTTCCCTCCTAATAAACGCCCGGTATGAACAGAATCGGTCGACCTCACATTTCCATGAAACTGCTTTGGGGAGCGGCTCCTCGATTGGAAAAGGATATTGTTGAAGCTCCAGGCGGGCATCACCAATTTGGCATAGATGTTCTAGATTCTTCATGAAAACATCATCTATGTCAGCAAGCATAGGCACCAACTATTTAGTTGCATCCTCTTTCACGGCTTTCTTGCGTACTATGTATGCATCTGCCTCCTTCGGGTGCTGAGAAAATAGTCTCTTCAGATGGGCTTCATCAATGTCAAAAATTGGCCCATGCTGCTGACTTAGAAAGGTACGCTCGGCTACATCCCAGCATGTCGTCCTAGCATTGCGATAGAAGCTGGTTCGAGCATTCCACCATTTTATATATTCTGGAGTGGCCCGGGGAACACGGTTTGGCACTGGTACTCTGAAAGTATTGGCCTCCCGGTGGTGAAAGTAGTCCTACCAGGTGCAACCTTCACTTGCAACAACTGAGCTATGCTTTGACCTACTGTCTAGTGGAAACTGAGCAGCTGAAGGTGGAATGTGCTGATCATAGCCGAAATTTCAGCCAAATCTGAATGGGTAATAGGGTTCTAGATGAACCACGCCCCCCTTTCTGAACACTAAAACACTGGGGCAGATTGACAAAGCCCAATCAATGAGCTCAAGCTCCAAGACTGGTCGGGTCACTATGGCACCCGAAATGAAGTGTGTAAAAGTCTCCACTGCCTCAATTTTGCACTCACGCGGACGATTCACCAGCGGAGCAGAATGTGCTGCTAAATTCCAGAAATGAATGGTGCCTGCTAAATCCACTGGGACCCTTGTTAACCGGCCTCTGATAGAGTAAAGATGTTGTGACACTGGGCCAGGCTCCGCACTTGCAAATTCCAGCATCCTCGGGTACAATGTAGTTGTCTGCAAAGTCTTAGGAGCAAGTTCTGGGAACAGATTGCATACCTAGGCAATGAAGAAATGAAACAGACCCACTGTTCTGAAGGACCGAGGGATCCGATGCTTATATATATCTCCCAGAGATTTGTAAACCAGGCAAAGCGTAGCCGGACATAAAGCAAGCCGCATGCCCCAAGCCATCTGACATGCCGGGTATATTGCCTCTGGCCTGATAATTGTTTCATCCCCCTGCGGGAGAGCAAAAGTGCACAACCAAAATGTAAGGTAAGCAGCAAAATGAATGAGGGGATCTGCTCCAGCAGGATTCGGCCCTCCCTGGCTGACTCGCCGAATGGAAGCATGTAGCTCTGACTTGAACTTAGGAGGCTTGCTTGGCTTACCCGCAACGGGAGCCACAAGAGGGAACTCATTATATTTCAGGGGACCGCCAAAGAAATATTGGATCCAATGTCCTACTCAGACTTTCAGCCTACTACTCTTCTCCAGGGTATGATACCCCTTTGATGAGCCCCTATGATGTGCCAGGCAAAGGGAGCGATATGCTTTCATCAAGTACTGGTATGAAAAGCCGAAGAAATACTGGCCCTCTTCGTCAGTTTCATCTTTGATGAAGTCATGAAGGCAGACCTCTTCATAAGGTTCTCCGTCAATCGACAAACCTGAAAGCTGTGACAAACTCCAGAGGTCCAAAGAAGTTTCACCCTCTGCTGTGTAGAAAGTATTAAACTGTGGGCATAAGACTTCAAACATGCCGCAGCACAAGCCCTTGGAAATGGGGTACCTAAAGCGGGATGCATATACACTATGATACACCTCGGCCCTGGTCAATAAAAGGAGCATATTCCTTCAGCACATACTCTGTAAATTCTATCGCTCCCACGCGGAAAAGATGAGCATCGGTCACTTTGGTGTCCACAAATCAGCCGACAGCCAACTGAAACTTGAACTGGACAGCCAAGCAGTTCAGAACAAATAGCTCATCTCTGTAACCCCACTTGATGGGTGCCAAGAACATACCATAGCCGGGCTTCTCTCTATTAACCCGACCTGCAGCAGTATCCCACCTGCTAGAGTAAATTCAGGAGCTCGCGTCAGCATATTCTACTCCGTCTCCAACTCAGTCACTCCCAAAACAACATTCCATTTGTGCCGCTCTCTAGGAAGATAAATGGCTTCTCCGTGATATACGGAACCTTTCAGGCTGTCTCTATCCATCAGCATGGCCCGTTCCACCATCTGAGCGAGCATAACATCTATCTTCCCAGCTACGTTAAAGGTGCAGATGAACGACACTAGATGATGATCCTTCAGAAAATCCAGACGATAGCCGTTATCGCGATTGAAGTTTAACCCGTCCTCAACAGGCAGGACGTGGGATGCAGACACTGTGTTCATCACTGAGTCAGAGGACTCATCAACTATGGCGATCTTCCCAAGACCTCGGTCTAGCTGATTGACATTCATCCAAGTCACAGTAGGGCCAAGTACCCTACCCTGAGAAGAGGCACCAGCATTTCCAGAAATAGCACGGCTCGAAGTGGTGGCCATTCCAGCAACTGTAGATAAAATCAAAGAAGATGAGACAATATTAAGACATCAATAGAGGAGAGAATCCTAAGAAAATTTTGACAGCACCTCCCCTTATCCGGGGTATGCCCAAGAGTCAAATAGGATGAACATCCACCAAGAGGGGATGACTGCTTAGTAAAGGGGGACGCAGTCCCGTATGAGAAGCAAAGAAGAGAACCTCACGATGAAAAGATGAGGAAGAAGGAGAAAAATCTCCTCTGAAGAAGCTCACACCGATCGCCGCCGCGGTGAAGGATGAAGATAGAGAAAGCTTAGAGTAAAATGAGCTTCCGTCATCCTCTCGGCGCTAAATAGGGTAAAACCCTAATGCACACCGAGATGCCACCCGCGCCGAGAGCACCACATGTGAAAAGGCGTGTCGGTTGCATGCCGCACCAAGAATCCCCCAGCTAAAGCTGCGCCAAGAGTAGAATCGCCAAATGGCGCGCCTAGAGCGCCTTCACGCTGGGGCTGATGTCCAGATCGAGCGCGCCGAGGCCGGTGCCGCGCCGAGATGAGCGTGCCGAGACTGTAGTCCATGCCGATTTGCCCACATCGGGATGCTGCAACCAGAAGATTGAATCCAAATTGCAAGTCATTTAAGACCCAAAAATCTGGCATTAGTCCAAAAATGCTTACAAAGTGCTGGGATTATACAAACAAAATGAAGATTCCAAGCTGTGAATAGACACAATGAACAAGAGCACGCCTAAAGAAAAGCACAAAGTACATCATAATACGCACCCACGGGTCCCATGCCGCTCATTCTTTGCTTACGCCACCTGCAGGTGGGGGGCATTTGTTGACACCTAAAATATACAAAGATAAAACAAGAAGTCAAAGCAAGCTCAGGGCTTCAAAGAGCAATCAAGGGTGTGGCTCCTATGCCATCCATGGAAGTTATGATAATCGGAATAGAAGAAGATCCATTACACCTGACACTCTATCCGGCTGAAGCCATTTCTGGCCAAGCTGCTGCCCAGCGTGGCTATCATTCATATAGTCAGGCTGATGAAGACTACGTCAACCCCCGGGCAATCATCTGCCTACTGAAGAGGATCCTCAGAATATTCTGATGCTCGTAAAAAGGGATTCACATAGCCTCGCACATATTTGTGATGCAAGATGTTGAGCAAGCTACGAGAAGAACAAATGATAGTTTTAAGAAGCCCATATGGCCAACAAAGAAGGCCCATTCATTCAGAATCCTTCTATCGACACCAATGCATTGAATAGATGGGCCCAAGCACAATACAACAGGGGCGCGCTGAGAAGCCTGCTACCGAGCGCGTCGATGCCATATCACCCCGGGAGGCACCCATGCCGATAGAAGAGGGATAGCCCTCTATATAATCCCATTCCTTCGGCATGTGTGAGGCATCCGAGGAGAATCCGGCGAAGAAGAAATCAAGAGAAAAAAAAAGGGTGTCCAGAGCCAGAAAGGAAGAAGAATCTGAGAGCCTACTGAAAGAGACCTGAAGAGAGAAAGAGAGAGCTGCAGAAGACCGGGGAAGGAGATTCAAGGTGGGGTTCGTCTATCAAATGCCCTAAGGGGCTATATTCTCCCCTTCCAAATCTTTTGTTTCGATCTGTTTTCTTTCTGTTGGTCCGCTTCTGAGCGTTGTTCTTCCATTGATATCAAATGCCGGTATAGTCCGATAGATTGTCAAGGGGCATCATCTATATGTAAATTCTTGCAGTCTGATTCCCCTTCCGTGCTAAATGTATGCATTCTTTTGTATGAATGAAATATGAAGATCTGGAGTTGGCTCTTTCTCTGCCTCTCTGAAATTGATTATATTCGATAGCCGTCGTGAATGAATGGGATTCTACTGTATGCACACCCCTCAGATCTCTTGAGCGTGTTTCCATTGCATCATCTTTGTCTTTCCAATCGCACAATCATGGTGAGAGCCTGAGATAGTCCATCTCATGGCTTCTCATTCGTGAAACGGTGAGAGATATATTCGAATTAAAGTTCATACGATTCAATAAATGACCTAGCTCCCAGTGGTGCTCTCAGTGATGCTCCAGAGTGAAGGCCCTCACCTCCCCGGGGTGATTCACCCCAAAACCATTTTCAGTATTCTCCGAGCCTCTCAAAACCTCAGATAAAACCCCTTAGAACCCCAGATAAAGCCTCTTAAAACCCCTAAAACCCTTAACCTCATAAAAGCCTCAAAAAACTCTCCTATCGGCACCATACCTGCCTCCCGGCACGGCTCTCTCTCGGGGGGAGTTCCGCGCCGATTGACGAGTGCGCCGATCTGCCACCCCTCCTCCAACGCGTCGAGACCCTCCTAGATGCCACCCATCGCGCCGATAGCCTTCCTTCAACCCCCCCAGGCCGATGTCCCCTTTGTGCTCTCTGTCGCACCCAAAACTAGCCGTGCCGAGACACCTACGTGCCGACATCCTCATGAACCCCGAGCCTTATTATCCTTAGTATAGGACCACTACTACCCTATGGAGGAGTAATAGTCCGTCACTCAAGCCCATGGGAGCTAAATTAATGGGGTTAATCCCCCCTACATTCTGCCACCCCACTGGCCTATGGAGTTCTGCCACTGTATGTTCTCCTATGGCCCCTTCAGGGGGATATTAATGAATGCCACGATGAGTGGACACTGTCCCGTCAGATTATGATCTTCCTGATCTTGGGCTCCAGCCATCTTTCTTTTGGCTTCCATCTCGGCACTCCGTAGATGGATGTCCTATACTCTCCTTTTGGCATAGTCCAAAATAAGGGGAGATGCTACCGAAATGAACTCTGATCTTCGGTATGCTACATCATCCTCAAACCCCTTGGGATCCGAAGGGCCCTGCTTCTGCATGGTCTCTAGTGACTCCCTCTAGGGAATAAAAACAACAAACACCTCCACGGATGAATATCATCTAGAATTAATCCATCTCGGTTTAGTCCTACTTCATGTTATTCGGGCACTGGCATGTCCCGATCATTTATGGATTCCATCTCGACTCTACATGGACGGTATCCTATTCCCACATGGTATGATCCAAGATAAAGGGGACGTGCTGTCGGATTCATTCCGTGATCCATTAAGAGATGGGCATGTAATGCCATAATATTCTAATAAATCTTGTTATTCTGTTTATGCTTGCCTAGTTTCATAATGAATAAACATGTCTATCTCATGTGGCATTCTCCACATGATCAAACAAATCTAAAGTCATCCCCTCCCGCGCTCTAGGTATATCAAATAATGCTTGGTTGAAGTTCGGTTTATGCCCGATTGGAAGCCATCATTATGCGTGAGAGTGATCTTCAAACCTAAGTTCTCCGCCCCCGTACCGGGAACTTGGCAGATAAGCCGTAATAAAATTGTCAAATTGCATGAGCATGTGCATGCATCTCATATCCTGCAAATAAATTAGCACAGTAATCTTATCTTGTTTTGCCCCCGGGGCTCCTCTTACTTTGGCGATTAATCAAGGGTTGTCCTTCTTTAGAAGGGCGTAATTAACGTCATAGCCTTTATGGTATGACGAACTTCCGGTCCTGACTCAGACTTCATAATCGACTGACCAAGTCAGATCAAGCGCATAATAAATTGTCACTCCGGTCACTGGCACGCCTAATAAACTAATCAACAAACTAACTAATAGATAAAAATAAATAAACTAATAAATAAATAAAAAACCAAAAATAAATAAATAAATAAATCAATAAATATCGAGTCCACACCTCTCCACTGCGGCATCCTCGCCACGTCCTCAGCGCAGCCAACACAGTTCTGCCTCTCCCCATGTTTTTCTCTCTACACCCACTCTCCCCAACCGCAGACCGTCTCTCCTCATCTAACTCCCTTTTGCTCTCTCTCTTCTCATCACACAACCTCCCTCTCTCCCCTTCTCTTTCCACTGGTTGCCCTCGGCAGACCCTCCGACACCCTCTTCGACCATCACCAACCCACCGCCAAGCGCTCCACCCTCACCAACCCACCGTCGAGCTCCCCTCTATACCCTCACCGCTGCACCTCTTCCTTATCCCACCGCAACCCATCTCTTCATCTCCCTCTCTCTCTAGCCCACACCCCATCTAACCAACGCAACACAGACCCTCACTCCACCTCTCCTCCCTTTAAAACGCCTCCTACCTGCAACCTCCATCTCCCCGCCTGCATACCCACGCCTCCCACCGCCGGCAACTTCGCCTGCATCCCAAGCCGCCGCCGCCGGCAACTTCGCCTTCACCCCAAGTCATTGCCACCGGCCACCTCTAGTACCATCCCGCCGGCCAGCTTTCCACCGTCGCCTTCCTCTCCGCAACTGTCGGCCACACCTCAACCTCCCCTCTCTTCCTGCTAACCACTTACAGCCCCTCATCTCCTCTCTCCTCACGGGAGACAACCTCTCCTACGGCCACTATCCTCACCTCCTCTCCCCTTCGGCCAACTCTCCCTTTCTCTCACCGCGACCCACACACCAACGTTCTTATCGCGGCAGCAACCCCTCCTCACCATCGTCGACAGCAGCTCATTACCATCATCCACCCAGCCTCCCACCGTCCTCCACAGCCGCTCCCCCACCCCCTCTATCTTTCTCTCTTTAACCCTTCCCCTTACTCCCTCTCTCTTCATCCCACTGCACCCCCACGGGTACCCCCTCTCTCCCACGGCCACCACCCTCTCACCACTACCATCGCCCACGTCAACCCACCAGGTGCACCATCTTCCTCACTGCCAACCACCTCCGGCCTCCCCTTTCCCTGCGCTAGAGCCCCACTCCCCGCCGCAACCATCTACCACTCCTTCTCTTCTCCCTCACTCCACCTCCCCTCTCCTCTAACCCACATGCATGTCGGCCTCTGCCTGCAACCGTCACACCCCCCCTCTCTCTAACCTTACTTGTACCCTCCTCCGGCGAACCCTCCCCCCTCACTACCTTCTGCCTCTCTCTAACGCCACTGCCTCCCCACCACGTCCCCTTCGCCGCTCACCACCGCGAAACCCCGCCGCGGAAGCCATCTCCGGCCAGCACTGCGAGCCTCGACCTCTAGCCACCGTTGTCCGCCTGCCGTCGCCCTCCCGTCGGTCACCAATGCCACCGGTCGTCCACCACCGTCGCTACCACCGCCGCCCGGCCACCATCTCTAAGCTCCCCGGCCATCTGCCACCTCCCGTCGCGGACGCCACCCTCGCTGCCCCTCTCCTTCTTTTTCCTCTTTCTCTTTCTCTCTCTCTCTCTTTCTCTCTCTACCCCCCTCTCTCTACCTCTCCCCAACACATATTTTTATCTATTTACTTATATTTTTATATATATCTTCTCTCCACCTTTTATGTATATATATCTATCTATATATAAATATATATATGTTTACATAAAGATATTGATATATATAGATATATGGCTATCTAAACATATATATACATACATATATATACATATATATGTTTGTGTGTTTTTCCGACCTAACCTGGTTGAAGTCTGTGAAATAAAGGAAGTTGAAATTTTGGGTATTCGCGTACGCAAACAAGGCCGGCCTGTCCCAATGTCCACTCATGCCGTTCTTGCGTTACTGGAGCGTCCTTCGAAGCTTACCATCAACATCACAATAAGCCTTTCTTTTCCCCTTTTATTCTACCTCATTTGCATTCTATTAGCTGCATGCATCACTCGTCATTTTCACTCATACCACGCTTCTCTCCTTGAGAGGGCACGGTTCATGTATTTCTTTATAATTATCATTAATCATCTCATCCTCATCCTTTGCATCCAAAAGGGGTTGTAAACAGCACCAACCAGGTGCGTATCAATTAATGTTTTCATTATCTTTTCTAATGGATTGACACTACACCGCCGTTGTTCTGATTCAGTGGTTGTTTTCTCTGTTTGTTCTTTTGCAAGGGTAACCAATCGGAAGGCCCTCTTCTTCGGCTTGTCGAAAGAAGAGGAAGAAGGAGTCCACATCATCTCCCTTGTTTGAGGCGAATGTGATCCTTTCAAGTTGGGGCCTTCAGCTCCTGGCGATCACACCACCCCTGTGTCTGAGCCTTTTGGCTTCATATATTCTTATCCTCACCCGCGCGGAGGATTGTTCCATGCGGCGGTTTTTAATTCCAATATTGTAATCTTGTTCTCACCTGTGTCATTCCCCGTGGCGGTTCCCTTCCCCTAATTTAATTTCAGCACTTTCCCCTCCCTTCGAGGTCACAGTGAGTCATTTCCCGCTATGGCCGTTTAGTTTCAGTAATTTAATTTCTGTACACTAACACTAACACTAACCCTAACATTATATATATATATATATATATTATGTCATTTCATTTTTATTAAGATCTCGCGGAGAATAATATCTCACGGTGGTTTACTTTAAGTATCTATATTTCTGTTGTTTATATTTCTGCCAAAATCCCGCAGAGACTAATGTCTCACGGTGGTTTATTTATGTTCATATTTCTATTAATATACCACGGTGAGTAACATCTCGCTACGATTTTCGTATCACTAGTCCGTGTAAGTCCCAGTTCCACATCGGTTGGTCTCGAGTCTCAACTCATCCTGAATCAGTTCGGTATCAATGGTCTAGTCAGGCATAATATTGTCTTAGGTGCACGATATTGGATAAGTCTAGCTTCGCCATGTTCCATTAAGGAGTCTCCTTCAGATTGCCTATAGCGTAACCTTTCCTGCATCTCACCCCATAATGCGTGTCAGTCACCGCTACTTCCACCATGGGACGTCGTTCACATCTTGGCGATCACGGTGGGACTCCTTTTTGCTATCCTTGGTTACCCTTAAGTCTTTAGCACCCACGTGTGTCCCTCCGCTTAGCACCCACGTGTGCCCCTCCTTTTGGCACCCACGTGTGCCCCTCCATTTGGCACCGACGTGTGCCCCTCCACTCGGCACCGACGTGTGCCCCTCCCTATTGTGCCCACGTGTGCTTCAGTTGTGCTCACTGTAGCACTTTTACTTTCATCCTTCCTGCACCACGTGCACTCCTGCACAGTCCCTAGTTATTCCTCGAGAGCCTTACATTGTTTCAGAAAGGAGCGTGCAAACATCCTATTCTGTCTATTTGGTGTTGTTATATCTCTATTCTATTTGTGTGTTTTATATATATATTTGTTCAGTACTGCATTTCATGCATCTCCCCTTTCTTTTATTTTTCTAAGGATCACCCTTTCTCGGTGAAGGAAGGACTCTCCGTCGGGAATTCCTCTCGATGGACTAGGATCTCCTCCATCGGGACCTCCGTAAGTCCCCGACAGTGAAGGATTCCCTCTTCGTTCACTGGGCAGGTTGTACCATTGAAGTACCCCAGAGCTAGTTTACCCATTCGTTGTGAGACGAGTGTCCCTAGTTGACACGGCGGTGAAACAAAGTGTAACTAGGGCCCTTTATATCTAGTGTGAATTTCAGATTTGTTAAAAAACAAAAAAAAATCAATCAAAACAAAAAAACAAAAAAAAAAGACGCGCAAGAGCATCCACTTGTTTGATAATCTCTCATAATACCAGCATGGGTTTCTCAACCCGCGCTAGGTTTTCAATTATGATCTGCTCTACGAGCCACCCAATCCCTTAGCAATAATCCCTTTCTCTCCTACAATTGTTTTTAATTGTCGTGTTATCAAAAATGAAAATGAAAAAAAATGCCAATTTCCCAACTCCTCAACAACGCATTGTCTTTGATGAAACCTCTTACATCTTCCACGAGTGCGCCCCGACTTACGGGCCACTCATCCAAGGTCCTCTGAGCGACCTTATTTACACCTCCTCTGAGGGGTCCTTCTCTGTACATTCTTCACCATCTTCTTCAGCTTCTTCTTCTTCTATAGCGAATGTAAATCTAGTTAAGAATAATGGGTCAAGGGTAGTACCCAAAAGAAAATACAAAGGTAGGTAGATCCGTCATCGATTTCTTCTTGATCTAGCCAGTAGGTGTCAAGCATGCCTAGCCATTCCTCAATTGCTAGAGAATCCCATCCAACTGTGGGAGATAGAATGTGAGGAGAATTGCACGATTAATGAAGGGTATGGGGTTTATGAAATCACCGATGAGGAATACCCCATTGAAGAAGAGGATGGAGAATATGAGGACGCAGCTGGCGCATATGCTAGTGGAATTTGGAGATTCGACGAGCCGTCAGCCGATGTAGAAGAGTCCACCAAAGAAATAAACTTGGGAACTGAGGAAGACCCTAGGATCGTCCTCATAAGTGATAACTTACCATCACTTGAAGAAGAGGCATTAATTAAGGTTCTCAAGGAATACAAGGACACGTTCGCATGGAGCTATGAGGATATGCCGGGTCTGGATTCCACCTTTGTCGAACACCGTCTCACTCTAAAACCAAGGTCTGTCTCGGTAAAGCAAAGGTTAAGGCATTTTCACCCTCAAATGGCTTTGAAAATGAAGGAAGAGGTTGACAAGCTCCACAAAGTCTGGTTTATTAGAGTTGTCCTTTATCCTCAGTGGGTGGCGAACATCGTCTCGGTCACGAAGAAGAACGAAAAAGTGAGAATTTGTATTGACTTCCAGGACCTTAACCGTGCATGTCCGAAGGATGATTTCCCCTTACCTCACATTGATGTATTGATTGATAACACGGCAAGATATGAAACCCTTTCGTTCATGGATGGATTTTCTGGATATAATCAGATTCGCTTGGCAGAACGGGATCAGGAGAAAACATCATTCACCACTCCCTGGGGAACTTATTGTTATGTGGTCATGCCGTTCGGGTTGAAGAACGCTGGGGCCACTTACCAGAGGGCCATGATGGTAATATTTCATGACATGATGCACATATATTTGGAAGTATATGTGGATGATTTATTGGTGAAATTCAAAACTAGGGCGGAACATCCCGAAGTTCTGGCAAAGGTGTTGCAAGGATCGAGGGAGTTCCAATTAAAAATGAATCCAAAGAAGTGCGTGTTTGGTGTAGCATCAGGCAAATTATTAGGCTTCATTGTAAGCAAAAGGGGCATCGAGATAGATCCCAACAAGGCTAAGGCAATCAGGGATATGCCACCTCCGAAGAATCTGAGAGAAGTTCGAGGGTTAATTGGGAGGTTGCAATTCATTTGTCGGTTCATGTCCCAGCATTCACAAAGGTGCATACCTTTCTATGAGTTGACCAAATCAGGAATCGAATTCTGTTAGGATTCTAAGTGCTAGAAAGTTTTTGAAGGATTGAAGGAGTATCTATCCAACCTGCCTGTTCTCATTCCACCTACACCAGATAAACCTTTGATTCTATATATCTCAGTCTTGGATGACTCTGTGGGAGTCATCCTTGCACAAGTCAATGAAGAAGGCAAGGAACAGGCAACCTATTACTTGTCCAAACTCCTGAATCCCTATGTGTAAAAGTACACGGCTATGGTGAAGACCTGCGTCGCCCTCGTTTGGGTGGTGCAGAAATTGAAACACTACTTTCTGGATCACGAAGTCCACTTGATTGCTTGGATGAACCCTATTAAGTTCCTTTTAGAAAAATATATCCTTACTGATAGGCTAGCACGCTGGCAAAGCTTCCTTTCTCAGTTCAACATCACCTACATTCAGCAAAAGGCGATTAAAGGTTATGCCATAGCTGGGCATCTTGCTCATCACCCTCTCCCCAAATTCGATCATGCCCGATCAAGGTTTCCAGATGAGGAACTAATGTCCATTAGTCAATCAGATGATCCTATGTGGATATTATATTTTGATGGAGCTCTAAATTCCCAAGGGAAAGGAATCGACATTACCCTCCTGTCGCTTGAAGGTCTTACCTTCCCACTGGCATATCCGCTTAAATTCCCAGTTACCAACAATATAGCTGCATATGAGGCTCTTCTAGCTGGTTTGGAACTTGCTCATTCCTTACGTATCACCGAGTTACGAGTTGTAGGTGACAGTCAAGTCATTCTTCGCCAAGTGCTCACTAAATATCGCACCCTCGATCCCAAGCTCAAGCCTTACCAAGAACTCATTGTTGCCTTTGCCAAACTGTTCACCAAACTGATCTTTGTCCATGTCCCTCTTCATCAGAATATTTTGGCTGATGCCCTCGCCTCGTTGGCATCATCTTTAAGGTTCCCTCTAGGTAGATCGTTTAATTCCATTCACGTCTACAAGCGCCTGCTGTCGATGATGCTTCTTACATAGATATCAAGGACAAGATAGTAAGGAAGGCCCTACAGGAAGAAATCTTTGAGAAGAGGGAAATCATGTTGGCAGAATTAGAAGAAGAACTGGGCGACAAGAGAAACCATGGTTCTATGAAATCGTCAAATATTGCAAAGACCAGTCTTACCCTAAAGAAGCCACAACAGAAGATAGGAAGGCCATAAGGAGAGTGGCCAAGAGATACACACCAGTTAGAGGATTGCTGTACAAGAGAAGCCTCACTGGTGTTCTTCTAAGATGTCTTGATGACGATGAGGCCTGAAAGTGTGTAGAGGAAGTACACTCGAGTGTGTGTGGTGTCCATGTGAATAGGTACATGCTCGCTAAGAAGATCATTCGGCAATGTTTTTGTTGGCCCACCATGGAGGAAGATTGTGTGGTCTATGTCCATAGATGTTTCAAGTGTCAACTTCATGCTGATAAGATTCATTCCCCATCTTCCTCTCTCCATCTAATATCCTCCCCATGGCCTTTCTCCATGCGGGCATTTGACATCATTGGCACCCACGTGTGCCCCTCTGCTTGGCACCCACGTGTGCCCCTCCCTATTGTGCCCACATGTGCTATAGTTGTGCTCACAGCAGCACTTTTACTTTCATCCCTCCTGCACCACGTGCACTCCTGCACAGTCCCTAGTGATTCCTCGAGAGCCTTACGTTGTTTCGGAAAGGAGAGTGCAAACATCTTGTTCTGTCTATTGGGTGTTGTTATATCTCTGTTATATTATATATATATATATATATATATATATATATACATATATATATATATATGTGTATGTATGTATATATATGTTCAGTACTGTATTTCATGCATCTCCCCTTTCTTTTATTTTTCTAAGGATCACCTTTTCTCAGTGAAGATTGTGTGGTCTATGTCCATAGATGTTTCAAGTGTCAACTTCATACTAATAAGATTCATTCCCCATCTTCCTCTCTCCATCTAATATCCTCCCCATGGCCTTTCTCCATGTGGGCATTTGACATCATTGGCACCCACGTGTGCCACTCTGCTTGGCACCCACGTGTGCCCCTCCACTCGGCACCCACGTGTGCCCCTCCCTATTGTGCCCACATGTGCTATAGTTGTGCTCACAGTAGCACTTTTACTTTCATCCCTCCTGCACCACGTGAACTCCTGCACAGTCCCTAGTGATTCCTCGAGAGCCTTACGTTGTTTCGGAAAGGAGAGTGCAAACATCTTGTTCTGTCTATTTGGTGTTGTTATATCTCTGTTATATTATATATATATATATATATATATATATATATATATATGTTCAGTACTGTATTTCATGCATCTCCCCTTTCTTTTATTTTTCTAAGGATCACCCTTTCTCAGTAAAGGAAGGACTCTCCGTCGGGAATTCCTCTCGATGGACCAGGATCTCCTCCATCGGGACCTCCGTAAGTCCCCAACAGCGAAGGATTCTCTCTTCGTTCACTGGGTAGGTTGTACCATTGAAGTACCCCGGAGCTAGTTTAGCCATTCGTTGTAAGACGAGTGTCCCTAGTTGACACGGCGGTGAAACAAAGTGTAACTAGGGCCCTTCCTATTTAGTGTGAATTTTAGATTTGTTAAAAAACAAAAAAATCAATCAAAACAAAAAAACAAAAAAAAGACGGAAAAGAGCATCCACTTGTTTGATAATCTCTCATAATACCTGCGTGGGTTTCTCAACCCGGGCCAGGTTTTCAATCATGATCTACTCTACGAGCCACCCAATCCCTTAGGAATAATCCCTTTCTCTCCTATAATTGTTTTTAATTGTTGTGTTATCAAAAATGAAAATGCAACAAAAATGCCAATTTCCCAATTCCTCAACAGCGCATTGTCTTTGAGGAAACCTCTTACATCTTCCACGTGATAGGATGCGGTATACGATCTAGAGGGGGGTGAATAGATCTGTCACCCAATTAAAACCAACAACAATAGCTCCAAGTGCGGAATTACAACAAGCTGCTGTAAGATGACAGACAAATGAACAATACTATCGATGAACGCCGATCCAACAGATCTAACTCAAGACGCTCCTAAACATTCATCTACTACTGATAGATGAAATGACCTGGATGCACACAGTCTGCAAAGCAATCTCACAGAAGTCGAAGATTTTTAAGGTGGTTCGATCTCAAACCCGAGATCTACGTCCACCCCACACTCCAAACCGGAATGTGGCTTCCACTGCTGATATACAGCTTCGCTGATCGAAAGCTTTGGGGTCAAAACCCTACAGACAGCTGGGCATTACAGCTTATGCCGTCTAGAGGAATCCTCCTCTGCAAACCGCTGGGGACTTATAGTTTTACCCGACTAGAGGAATCCACCTCTGCATACAGCTGAGCTTCACAGCTTGCTCTGCTGACACACAGCTTGGAAACGAGTTTCTAAAACGAAGATGAAAAAACAAAGTGAAGAAATGAAAGAACCCACAAGGGAATGTAGCTCAACACTGAGCAATTTCAGCTCTGGTTCTGAACCAGGAGACTGAAGAACAAACACTTTCAGTATTCTTTCAAACACTTCTCTCTTGACTCTTTCCTTCTCTTCTCTTTTCTCTGGATCGTGCAAGCTCTCTCTGCTTCTGCTCTTTCGAAGTATGTTCGCAATTACGATCACCCTGCTCCTGAGGAAGAAACTTCTTATTTATAGAGTAGTAAAAGGATAGGGCGTGTGGTCATCATGATTCCCGCCCAAATATCTAGGTCACGTGTCAGCATCACAGCATCATTACTTTCCACGTGTCACGATCCTGGCACATTCTTCAATCTTGGATCTCGTGCCCTTCTTAGTCTTTACAAAAAGGTACCTATCAGGGCATCAGATATGGATCATATTCAGACAATTATATGATATAAAGAGAGGAGATTGCACAGAGGAAAGGTTTGATGCACGGACTCAATTGTGGTGGTCACATACACATGCTCAGACTCAATCATCTCTTCAAAGGTAGATGCACCAACTAACGTGTGAGAAGAGCAGTGCACTGACCTAATGCAAAGAAAGCACAGTGAAGATATGCACAGATGCATGACTTAATCAGCGTGCAGTACCAAGGGTTGCACTGATGCACCTAACACACAAGGGCGTTTGCACCGACCTAACACACTTCAAGGCTACGTGCATGGAAAGTGAAGTGCACAGACTCACGTATGCATATGCAAGTATTGCACCGACTCATTTCAATACTGGGATCAAAGATTGCACCGACCGTGCTGAAACACGACATTGCACCGACTATCAATTGCAAGGCATCGTGCAGAAACAAGACCCTCAGACCACTATCCACATAAACAATACCATGCACTAAGTTTGTTGAACAGCCGGACTGAGATATGCACGAACCTTAGCCTTAGACAATTGACCTTGCACTGACTTTGAGATGCACAATGACTAGGAATGCACCGACTATACAGATGATGCATGAACCTGAACAGACTAGCATCAACTTAGGTAGCGTGCAGGGTTTAAACTGCACAGACTTACGAGTACATGTAGCATGACATTCATTCGGACATCATTCAATCAAATCATTCATCAGGCATTGAATTGAATATGATGACTTAACATGATGACTCATAATGTTTGCTATCATCGAAACTACACAACATCATCAAGGCACAAGGGGCACAACAATCTCCCCCTTTTTGATGATGGCAAGCCAATGAATAAATACCATGAGATGATATAATCAAATGTTATGCATACCATGAGATGATGTAATCAAATGTCATGCATGCAACTACACAGGTTATGTATGCACAGACTTATGCACTGATTGAGACTCCTACCCCTTGAGCATAGACTCTCCCCCTGCGGAATCTTAATGCAAACACACATTCTCCCCCTTTGCCATCAACAAATAAGGAGGAAAGAGAGGAACAACGGTCTATGTAACAGTTCAGAATGTGAGCAAATTATGGCGCAACCCTTAAATTATATGAATCGAGCAATGGGCTTGCTTGATTTCAGTCAGGTTTAACAGTTATAGAAGGTAAAGAGAATTCACTGACTTTCTGAAATAGGGTTATATACTCCATTTATAGCAATAAACCTGAGTCACATAAACATAAAAGTCTAGGTCGAGACAATACCCTAGTTATTTCAGAGAAAGTGAAGAGTGAGGAAAGTCACCTGAATTTGTATTGAGGTTAAACAATTGACACTCAATGACATTTGTTTTCTAAGGGTTATTGAAATTTTCATTCACTAGCTTCTGAAAATTGAACTTATTGAACAAACAAGTATCATTTATGCCGTTGACATTAGGTGTATACCTTGATTAGAGGCTAATACCCCCAGTTACTAAGCATAAACTACTATATCTATTTCTGATCAAAAGCTATAGGGATAGTTTGCACCTTTGACGTTAAGGGTATACCTTGATCAGAGGCCAGTACCCCTAGTTACTCAGTGAAACCTCCCTTGTAGATTCGACCAAATGAACAGAATTAACCTGAGTCACTTCATGACTTAAGGTACTCTCCATTTCTTTGATGGAGACATCAGTTTCTCAGTGTAACTCATTCATTGCTCTGCCACTTTGTTCATTTATTTTTTCTTTGATGAACTTAATTTTTGCTACCCTTATAATTTTTGGAGTGACTTGTTTAAGAACAATACAAAATTTTTAGTTTTCAAACCTTAACCATCACTAAATCTGTCATGTTCAGATACTGTGAAGACATGTTCTATTATAATCATGAGATAGAGGTTAAGAGCTATAAGTATTTTCTATCACCTTATTTTCGGAAGACCGTCTTTTGAACTTTACAGCCTATTAAAGTTAAACCTTTGGTTCATTCAATGAGCACATGTGATTCTTATAGCGGAAGAGTTGTAATAATTGCAGCTCACGACAATGAACCAATTACTAGACTGTTATCCATTCTGAAAAAAGGAGTGGACATTAAGGAGCAGAGAGAGAGAGAAGGGGTTGAACTAGTTCTGATGTTGCTATCCTCCCCCTGACATCAATATGCATTATCTAAGATATGCAATAGGCAAATTATGCACCGACCTTATCCTTCATGAGAAATGCAATGTGCATCGATCTTATCATGCAGTTTGGATAATAGATGCACCGACTTACATGTGGCTGGAATGCAATATGCACCGACCTACATGTTGCTACGTGTGACTTATGCTTCATGCGTAATATGCAATGACCAGAGAGATCATACATGGCATAGACTAGGTGCAGTACTTGTATCAAGACTCTGTGCAATTTATACACAACCATCAAACAATCTATGCAAGACATCAAATAATCGATTACACAAGGATCTTCGTTATTCAACTGCTTAAGGAATAGGCTAACACAATTACCTTATACAGCTCAAGAGTGAATTTATTCATCAATCTCGTGCTGAAATTTACACAGCCCTAATTCTCATCTTAAATATTTAAATCTTTCATTTCCAAGGGGTTTTGTAAAGATATCAGTGATTTGTTTTTCAGTTTCAACAAATATCAATTCAATTTCATTCTTGCTCACTACATCTCTAAGAAAATGGTGTTTAATTTCAATATGCTTAGTCCTAGAGTGGTGAACAGGATTTTTAGTGAGACAGATTGCACTGGTGTTGTCACATATAAGTGAAATGCATCTCAGATTTATCTGATAATCTGAGAGCTGGTGTTTAATCCATAGTATCTGGGCAGCACAGTTCCCTACAGCAACATATTCTGCTTCAGTAGTGGAAAGTGCCACAGTGTGTTACTTTTTAGAAGCCCAAGATACTAGACAACCACCTAGGAATTGACAGTAACCACTGGTGCTCTTCCTATCTACCTGACACCCAGCATAGTCTGCATCAGTGTAGGCTAGAAGCTCTAGCTTACATCTAGCAGGATACCATAAGCCTAGTTCTTGGGTGCCTGTTAGATACCTAAAGATCCTTTTCACTGCACTAAGGTGTGATTCCTTAGGACTAGCCTGAAATCTAGCACATAAACACACTGTAAATTGAATGCCAGGCCTAGATGCAGTGAGATACAAGAGAGATCCGATCATACCTCTGTACAGCTTTTGATCCACAGACTTACCTTTGGTATCTTCATCAAGGCTTGTTGAAGTACTCATTAGAGCTGCAATGTCCTTGAGGTTGTCGAATTTGTATTTCGTCAGGATGTTCCTTATATATTTGGACTGAGTGATAAAGGTTCCTTCTTTAGTTTGAGTCACCTGCAGTCCAAGAAATAATTTCAGTTCACCTATTGAGCTCATCTCAAATTCTTGTCTCATAAGTTTAGAAAGTTCCTTACATAATTTAGGGTTGATTGAACCAAACACAATGTCATCCATATAAATTTGGACAATGATGATATCAGGATGACGTACCTTGGTAAACAACGTTTGATCAACTTCACCTCTTGTGAACTTCTTTTCAATAAGGAATCTCCTTAGTCTGTCATACCAAGCTCTAGGAGCTTGCTTCAAACCATAGAGAGCTTCATTCAACTTATATACGTAAGAAGGGAAATCTGAGCATTCAAAGCCAGGAGGTTGATGGAAATAGACATCCTCCTTAATTTCTCCATTGAGAAAAGCAGATTTTACATCCATCTGCTGGAGAGTTATTCCAAAGGAGCATGCATAAGCTAACAAAATTCTAATAGCTTCTAACCTGGCTACAGGGGCAAATGATTCTTCAAAGTCAATTCCGAATTCTTGGTTGTACCCTAAGCAACAAGTCTGGCCTTATTTTTGACAACATTACCTAGCTCATCAGTTTTATTTCTAAAGACCCATTTTGTCCCAATGACATTTCCATGAACATAAGGTGGAACTAGGTGCCATACCTTGTTCCTGTCAAACTGATTAAGCTCTTCGTGCATGGCATTGATCCAATGCGCATCTTTGAGAGCACTGTCAATGGTTTTGGGTTCAACATTAGAAACCAATGCATATGCATTTAATTCATTTTGAGCTCTAAGGAAGCCTCTAGTCCTAGGAGGTTCATGCAAGTCACCAATGATGTTTTCAATAGGATGGTCTCTTAAGAATCTGACATTGATAACTTGGTTACCTTGACCTTCATTTACCTCCCCCTGAATAGCAGGCTCCTCCGCATTGACTTCTTCAGCTTCTTCTTCTTGCTCTAATTGGTCTTCAAGTTTTTCTTTCTTAAGAATTTCTCCGTCATCTTCTTTTCTGCATTGACCAACTTCAAAGTTACTTAGGGACTCATCAAAGACAACATGTGGAGATTCCTCAATAGTTTTAGAATTAAGGTTGTACACTCTATATGCTCTAGTGTATTCAGAATACCCAAGAAAGATTCCTATATAACTTTTAGGTTCAAATTTATCAAGATCTCTTTTATCATTAACATGAATGAAACATTTACAGCCAAAGACCTTGAAATAAGCAATTGAAGGCTTCTTACCTTTCAGAATCTCATAAGGAGTTTTTTGAGTGAAAGACCTTACCATGGCTCTGTTGATTACATGGCATGCAGTATTAACTGCCTCTGCCCAAAATTTTCTTGGTAAGCCACCTTCAACAAGCAGTGTACGGGCCATCTCCACAAGTGTCTGGTTCCTCCTCTCTACTATTCCATTTTGCTCAGGTGTTCTTGGGGAGGAGAACCGATGGGTAATTCCATTTTCCCTGTAGAAGTTTTCAAATTGTGAGTTTTCAAACTCACCTCCATGATCAGACAGAATATTTTTGATCAAGTGTTCATTTTTCTATTTGATATTTAAATAGAACTCCTGAAATTCAGTAAAAGCATCATTCTTGTGAGTGATGAAGAAGACCCAAATATACCTAGAGAAGTCATCAATTAGGACATATCCATATCTCCTCCCTGACAAGCTGACTGATCGTGTGGGTCCAAATAAATCCATATGTACCAGCTCATAAGGTTTAAGGGACATGTTTTCAGTTCTTGATTTAAATGACTTTCTAGTCTGCTTGGACTGTGTACAAGCACCACACACCTTATTATCCTTCTTGAAAGAAATTTCAGGGAGTCCTCTAACCATGTTGTGTTTATTCAATTTGTGCATAACAGTGTAACTAGCATGGCCTAACCTACGATGCCACAGAAAGGCTAAGTCTTCTTTATTAGTAGTGAGACATAGGTTAGAGTGTGCAATATCTTCTAGATTTACCATGTAAATATTATTCATTCTTTTTCCAGAGAATTTAACCACATCAGAGTCAGGTTCAAAAATTTTACAGCTAAGTGCATCAAATACTACCTTGTGCCTTTTATCACATAGCTGGCTGATACTTAGAAGATTATATGCTAATCCATCCACCAGCAAGACTTCATCAATGCAACAGGTAGTGCACTTACCTACTTTACCTGATCCGATGATTTTACCCTTAGTGTTTCCTCGAAGGTGACAAGGCCTCCATTCTTCTCTGTCAGCAAGCAAAAGTTATCCTTGTCCCCCGTCATATGCCTGGAGCAGCCACTATCCAGATACCACATGTTGTGCTTGGCTGCCAGGCATACTTGCAATCATAGTCACGGAGAAAATTTTGGAACCCAAAACTGTTTGGGCTCCGAAGCAGAAATAGAACAATTCATACATGACAGTAAAATTTTTGGGATCCATGCTTGTTTGAGAGCTGGTTGATTGGTGGGTTTTTTGACATTTCTTCTATTGTTTCTCTTCTTCTCAGCATTAGCAAGCTGAATTTTTCTTGACTTGTTATTTGTCCTGCCACCATTTTTCCTTGCATTCTGATTGTTTTTGTGCCAGTGCGTAGGCCAATGAGCATTCAGGAAATAGTGGCCAACGTTGGTCCTTGGCTGACTGTAAACGGTTTGTTTCCTAGAAGCCCATATTCTAGACGGCCCAACCCAGTTTTTAGCCTGAGGTCTGTATGTCTGTGTGGTACATGACTGATATCTAGACCTCCCTTGAGCTCTACTCCATTCAAACCTAAAGAATTGTTTAGGCTCCACATGATGGTGTGTCTGGACTCTGGGCTGGTAGAAGTGGCTCGATTGACTTCTGGCATAAGTGTTTCTACCTTGCACCCTAGACTCGCTTGACTTCTTCATGGGTGTGGGTTGAGTCTTCCTCTGAACTGTTGGTGGTGACTTGTTAACCCTAGCCTGGGGTTTTGGTGTGCGCGAAGGTTGACCCTTCATCTGAACTCTACCCTAGGAGGAAAGGCAATGTGTACTATCATGGCTAGACTCACCCATTTTCTGCTTGCCCTTGTCCTTAGCACTGGGCAATTTGGACTCAACAACTTTAACAGTAGATTTCACATTGCTCATTTTGATGAGGGACCCCTTTTCCTTCTCAGCAACGAATGAAATTGTTTTCAAAGCAAAGCTCCCTTTAGCTGCGGAGTTATACCCGAGGCCTTCTCTTCTGAAATTTACTTTTGACCCTAAGAGTGCATTCAAATTATCAAATCCTTGGGTCATGTTTTCGATAATTTTCTTTTTATCTTCATTCTCTTTTTCTAGGTGATCAATTGAATTTTTTAGTTCATGGTTAACACCTAGAACAGCTTCATATTTCTCATTCACAACTTTCATTTCATTTTCATAATTCTGCAATTTCAATTTTAATTTGTCAATCACATTTTTCAGATTATCATTTTCTCTTCTAGAATCTATTAATGCATGCTTAACATTATCAACTTCAGCACATGAATTTTTTAACATGTCATTTTCAGATTGCAAGCATGTAAGTTTATCAGACATAGTTTTGTCATTTATAAGAGAATTTACTTTCTTCTTCAATTGTCTGTTCTCTTTTCTGATATCATCTGCCTTATCTAGCAATTCTTCGTAAGCACCTTCCCAATCTGAAATAGTATAATGCTCAAAAGGAGATGATACCTCGTCCGATTCTTCCACTTCTTTTTCATCATTTCTAGCCATCAGACAGATGGGCTTTTCTTCGTCTTCACTTTCTGATGTACTGCTCAAAGTGCCCTCGTCCTCGTCACTCCATGTGCTCACCCTTGCTTTTCCTTTGGGAGCCCTTTTCTTGGCCTTTTCTTTCGGCTTCTGGAGCTCTGGACAATCAGCCTTCATATGACCGGCCTTCTTGCAGTGGTAACAAACATTAGTGTCTATCTTCTTGGCCGAGTTAGATTTGTACCTGTTGTATCTTCTCCCGCCATATTGTCTTCGGCTGAAATTTCTTCCTTCTTTTCTAAGAAACCTTCTGAACTCTCTGATCAGCATCGCTATTTGATCTCCTTCAATTTCTGATCCAGAGAGGCTCTGATCACTAGACGATCCATTGTGGCTGGATCGACTGGAATGACTCGCGCTTGCCTTCAGAGCAATAGGCTGCCTCTTTTTCTCAAGCTCCTCTGTCTTTGGCAAATTCATTTCATAGGTCATCAATGAGCCTATTAGCTCGTCCACTTTGGTATTCGGAAGATCCCTCGACTCCTCAATAACTGTCACTTTTGTATGCCATATTGGAGTCAGGGATCGCAGTATCTTCCTCACGATTTCATAGTCAGAGTAGTTTTTCCCCAGATTTCTGAGACCATTGGTTATGAGGGTAAGACGAGCATACATCTCGGTGATGGTCTCGCTGGGCTTCATCCTGAAGGCTTCATACTCTAAAATTAGTAAATTTGCCTTGGTCTCCCTCACCTGAGAGGTTCCCTCATAGATGACCTCCAGCTTATCCCACATCTCTTTCGCTGTGGCACACGAAGAGACTCTTGCAAATTCAGTGGGATGTAGAGCACATTGTATGGCATTGATGGCGCTCCAGTTGAGAGTAGATTTCCTGATCTCCTCTCTTGTCCATATATCCTCATTAGGATGCAGCTCAAATGGTCCTTTACTGACCACCTTCCAAATTTCATAGTCTTTCACCCTCAGAAAAACTTGCATGTGGTTCTTCCAGTATGCGTAGTTCGTCCCATCAAAGTATGGGGGGTTCGTGGCGGAATGTATTTCAGCCATCATCCCTCTTGCATCCATGGCCGTTTCTCTTCAGGACGTTGATCCCTATAGAAGAGTTAGGCTCTGATACCAAGTGATAGGATGCGGTATATGATCTAGAGGGGGGTGAATAGATCAGCCGCCCAATTAAAACCAACAACAATAGCTCCAAGTGCAGAATTAAAACAAGCTGCTGTCAGACGACAGACAGATGAACAATACTATCGATGAACGCCGACCCAACATATCTAACTCAAGACGGTCCTAAACATTCATCTACTACTGATCGAAGAAATGACCTGGATGCACACAGTCTGCAAAGCAATCGCACAGAAGTCAGAGATTTTTAAGGTGGTTCGATCTCAAACCCGAGATCTGCGTCCACCCCACACTTCAAATCAGAATGTGGCTTCCACTGCTGATACACAGCTTCGCTGATCCACAGCTTTGGGGTCAAAACCCTACAGACAGCTGGGCATTACCGCTTATGCTGTCTAGAGGAATCTTCTTCTGTAAACTGCTGGGGACTTACAGCTTTACCCGACCAGAGGAATCCACCTCTGCAAACAGCTGAGCTTCACAGCTTGCTCCGCTGACACACTGCTTGGAAATGAGTTTCTAAAATGAAGATGAAAAAATAAAGCGAAGAAACGAAAGAACCCACAAGGGGAATGTAGCTCAACACTGAGCAATTTCAGCTCCGGTTCTGAACCAGGAGACTGAAGAATAAACACTTTCAGTATTCTTTCAAACACTTCTCTCTTGACTCTTTCCTTCTCTACTCTTTTCTCTGGATCGTGCAAGCTCTCTCTGCTTCTGCTCTTTAGAAGTATGTTCGCAATTACGATCACCCTGCTCCTGAGGAAGAAACTTCTCATTTATAGAGCAGTAAAAGGATAGGGCGTGTGGTCATCACGATTCCCGCCCATATATCTAGGTCACATGTCAGCATCACAGCATCGTTGCTTTCCACGTGTCACGATCCTGGCACTTTCTTCAATCTTGGATCTCGTGCCCTTCTTAGTCTTTACAAAAAGGTACCTGTCAGGTCATCAGATATGGATCATATTCAGACAATTATACGATATAAAGGGAGGAGATTGCACAGAAGAAAGGTTTTGATCCACGGAGTCAATTGTGGTGGTCACATACACATGCTCAGACTCAATCATCTATTCAAAGGTAGATGCATCGACTAACGTGTGAGAAGAGCAGTGCACTGACCTAATGCAAAGAAAGCACAGAGAAGATATGCACAGATGCATGACTTAATCAGCGTGCAGTACCAAGGGTTGCACCGATGCACCTAACACATGAGGGCATTTGCACCGACCTAACACACTTCAAGGCTACATGCATGGAAAATGAAGTGCATAGACTCACGTATGCATATGCAAGTATTGCACCGACTCATTTCAATACTGGGATCAAAGATTGCACCGACCGTGCTGAAACACGACATTGCACCGACTATCAATTGCAGGGCATTGTGCAGAAACAAGACCCTCAGACCACTATCCACATAAACAATACCATGCACTAAGTTTGTTGAATAGCTGGACTGAGATATGCACGAACCTTAGCCTTAGACAATTGACCTTGCGCTGACCTTGAGATGCACAATGACTAGCAATGCACCGACTATACAGATGATGCATGAACCTGAACAGACTAGCATCAGCTTAGGTAGCGTGTAGGGTTTAAACTGTACAGACTTAAGAGTATATGTAGCATGACATTCATTCGGACATCATTCAATCAAATCATTCATCAGACATTGAATCGAATATGATGACTTAACACGATGACTCATAATGTTTGCTATCATCGAAACTACACAACATCATCAAGGCACAAGGGGCACAACACCACGAGTGTGCCCGGACTTACGGGCCACTCATCCAATGTCCTCTGAGCAACCTTCTTTACCCCTCCTTTGAGGGGTCCTTCTCTGTACATTCTTCACCATCTTCTTCAACTTCTTCTTCTTCTGTAGCGAATGTCAGTCTAGTTAAGAATAATGGGTCAAGGGTAGTACCCAAAAAGGAAATCCAAGGGTACGTAGATCCCTCCTCAGTTTCTTCTATATCTAGCCAGTAGGTGTCGAACATGCCTAGCCATTCCTCAATTGCTAAAGAATCCCATCCAACTGTTAGAGATGAAATGTGAGGAGAATTGTACGATTGATGAAGGGTATGGGGTTTATGAAATCACCGATGAGGAATACCCCATTGAAGAAGAGGATGGAGAATATGAGGATGCAATTGGCGCTTATGCTAGTGGAATGAGGAGATTTGACGAGCCGTCAGCCGCTGTAGAAGAGTCCACCAAAGAAATAAACTTGGGAACTGAGGAAGACCCAAGGATCATCCTCATAAGTGATAACTTGCAATCACTTGAAGAAGAGGCATTAATTAAGGTTCTCAAGGAATACAAGGACACGTCCGCATGGAGCTATGAGGATATGTAGGGTCTGGATTCCACCTTGGTCGAATACCGTCTCACTCTAAAACCAGGGTCCGTCTCGGTAAAGCAAAGGTTATGGCATTTCCACCCTCAAATGGCTTTGAAAATGAAGGAAGAAGTCGACAAGCTCAACAAAGCCATGTTTATTAGAGTTACCCTTTATCCTCAGTGGGTGGCGAACATCGTCCCGGTCATGAAGAAGGATGGAAAAGTGAGAATTTGTATTGAATTTCGGGACCTTAACCGTGCATGTCCGAAGGATGATTTCCCCTTGCCTCACATTGATGTGTTGATTGATAACACTGCTGGATATGAAACCCTTTCGTTCATGGATGGATTTTCTGGATATAATCAGATTCGCTTGGCAGAAGAGGATCAGGAGAAAACATCATTCACCACTCCCTGGGGAACTTATTGTTATGTGGCCATGCCGTTTGGGTTGAAGAATGCTGGGGCGACTTACCAGAGGGCCATGATGGCAATATTTCATCACATGATGCACATATATTTGGAAGTATATGTGGATGATTTGTTGGTGAAATCCAAAACTAGGGCAGAACATCCCGAAGTTCTGGCAAAGGTGTTGCAAAGATCGAGGGAGTTCCAATTAAAAATGAATCCAAAGAAGTACGTGTTTGGTGTATCATCAGGCAAATTATTGGGCTTCATTGTAAGAAAAAGGGGCATCGAGATAGATCCCAACAAGGCTAAGGCAATCAGGGATATGCCGCCTCCGAAGAATCTGAGAGAAGTTCGAGGGTTAATTGGGAGGTTGCAATTCATTCGTCGGTTCGTGTCCCAGCATTCACAAAGGTGCAGACCTTTCTATGAGTTGACCAAATCAGGAATCAAATTCTGTTGGGATTCTAAGTGCCAGAAAGCTTTTGAAGGATTGAAGGAGTATCTATCCAAGCCGCCTGTTCTCATTCCACCTACACCAGATAAACCTTTGATTCTATATATCTCAGTCTTGGACGACTCTGTGGGAGTCATCCTAGCACATGTCAATGAAGAAGGCAAGGAACGGGCAACCTATTACTTGTCCAAACTCCTCAATCCCTATGAGCGAAAGTAAATGGCTATGGAGAAGACCTGCGCCGCCCTTGTTTGGGTGGTCCACTTGATTGCTCGGATGAACCCTATCAAGTGCCTTATAGAAAAATCTATCCTTATTGATAGACTAGCACGCTGGCAACTCTTCATTTCTCATTTCGACATCACCAACATTCAGCAAAAGGTGATTAAAGGTTATGCCATAGTTGAGCATCTTGCTCGTCACCTTCTCCCCAAATTCGATCCTGCCCGATCAGAGTTTCCAGATGAGGAACTAATGTCCATTAGTCAATTGGATGATCCTATGTGGACATTATATTTTGATGGAGCTCTGAATTCCCAAGGGAAAGGAATCGGCATTGTCCTCCTGTCGACTGAAGGCCTTACCTTCCCACTGGCATATCAGCTCAAATTCCCAGTTACTAACAATATAGCTGAATACAAGGCTCTTCTAGTTGGTTTGGAACTTGCTCATTCCTTACGTATCACCAAGTTACGAGTTGTAGGTGACAGTTAACTCATTCTTTGCCAGGTGCTCACTAAATATCACACCCGCGATCCCAAGCTCAAGCCATACCAAGAACTCACTGCTGCCTTTGCCAAACTATTCACCAAACTGATCTTTGTCCATGTCCCTCGTCATCAGAATATTTTGGCCGATGCCCTCTCTTGACACCCGTTTTATGACCAATGAGTTGGGTCATCTCCTTATCTATTGGTATGATGTCCCGAGTTGTTCACCAGCTATTGGGTCATTTTTGGTCATTTTCTGGGCTTATTTTATGGGTCATTCTCCCTGGTTGGGTTTAGTTCCTCTGATTTCTTGACATTACAGCTTATTGGGCCTGGATAAGGGCTAATAAGGGATTTTATTGTGGATTAACTTGAAGATTTCTTGGTCTTTATCTCTTTTGCCACGTCTAATTGCCTAGTGGTCTATCGTGCGGCCGTTTGGCTTGGCTAGCGGTCGTTTGCTAGACCATTTGGGCTGCAGAGAGTCATGTTCTGTCTCTTTGATCTTATCTTCTTCTGGACGATTGATCCTAGCGGTCGTTCGCTAGACCGTTTGGGATGCCTTGTGGTCTATTGCAAGACCGTTAGGTCCGATAGAGAGTCCTGCTCTGTCTGACTTCCTCTGCTTCGCCGTGGTCAAACTAGAGTCCATGATTCCTTGATTTCTCTCTAGATAGAGGCTCTCAGAACCTTCTATTTATTTATATGGACTCTTGGGAGTATTATCCTCGAGATTTTTTAAAGTTTAGGCTTATTTTTGTGTCATTATCCCTCCAACTCGAACCTGGGGTTTGGGGATCTATAAATAGGACCCTTGACTTCATGGCTTGAAGGAGGAGATTTCGGAGCTTGCCATGAAGTGCTGCCGCATTCTGGAGCAAGTACCAACCAGGGAGAAGCTGCTTCCACGTTCATAAGGCTTCTAGTCCAGGGAGTATTGGGTTCCTCTGGGTTTAGTTTGTGTCTTTTTCTCTTAGTTTTGGTCTTTCCTTTCGCATGTTCATAGCATCTTCCCCCTTCTTCTTTCCATGTTCTTTGCGCTCACACCATGTTTTAAAAACACCCTCCTATCTTTTTCACGCCCCACAGGGGTTAAAAAACCACCACCCCCCGGTATTCACCCTTCCTTTTATGCACTTTAGCTTAGCTGTATTATAGATACTACATTAGTCCCAATGGCTTATTGGGTTATTTTTCTTTGTGTCTACACTCTCTTGTAGGTTTACAAGACTTATTGCACGAAGCCCAGCTCTTCTGGCCGGCCAGGAGGGGTGGAGATTCAAGTTCTACACTTCACTGTTCTGGGTGCCCTTGCGGTGTCTTCAACGACCGTTTGCATATTTCAGGCGGTCTATCGCAAGACCATTTGCATTCTCCTAGCGGTTGCCTGTTAGACCGTTTGCCTCCACAGCACTTGGGTTTTCTCTCTCCCGCGGGCGGGTGACTTCAACCGGCTCTTTCCAAGGTACATATTGTAGGTTTTCTATTTTATTTACTTTGGTGGTGATCACATCATTCCATATTCCAGGTATTTGTCATCTTGTTCATCATTCTCTTGTTTGCTTGTCTCCTTTTACTTTAGTTGCTCCACGCCCACGGCGTGTGTTTTACTTCTCCTTTTACATTTTTGCCATATATTTGATGACATGCCCCATGCTTTGATTTTCATGTTGGTTGCTTGAGTTAGTGTACCACTTGCTCACCCACATCACATCATCATATTCATCACCACTTCACTCTCACATAAGAAAGAGAAGGAAATAAACATCAAACTATCTACAAATTTTTTGGCGATCACGGTGGGACATCTAGTGCCAATCGTGCAGAGTTTCTATTTAACCTGATGTTCTTAGTTATTCTTAGTTGTCTTGGGTTTTCCTCGGTTTTCCCATTTTTTCCTGTTATTTTTTGCTCTCTGGGTATCTGGCGGTCTCCTCCCTGACCGTCTGGTATTCTTAGCGGTCTTTCATATGACCGTTCACTCCAGTCATAGGTACGCATCCCGAGGTTGCTATTATTTCCATAGTTTTTGACTATGTTATTATGTTTGGGTGCTATCTGGTCTCCTCCTATTGTTGTGGTATATATTTGCATCATTGTTTGCATATTGTTTGCTAGTTATTAAGATAGAAATTGCATGCACTCCGGTGCACATAGGGTCATTCATCATTCATACCATAGTTGCATTCCTACCTTGGTGTGTGATCCTCTCACCTCCATATTCCTTGGGGTTGACTAGGTGACCACATTAGGGACCTCCGTAAGTCCCCGCGAGCCGTGGATTCCCACACGGACGTCGGGCCGGTTGTACCTTTACCACCCCGTGTCTAGGTTGCATAAGTAAGGGAGAGTTCACATCTAGCGTTAACCAAGTCCCCAATATCCTTCCTATTTAGGAACCTATTGTTGGAGAGAATATATTAAATTCAAATCACTAAGGTTCTAAAAGAAGAGATAAGTAAATTTTGTGCATCATTACAACTTGGTTGACTTTGGTTTCTTTTCATCCCTTTCTTGTTTGCATAAATTTGGAGTCATCTTGTCTGGTCACTCATTTGTGGTTGTTTGTGTTGTTTGCTTTGTCTTAAGGTGCTTCGTTGCATGTGGAGTTACTTCCGATCATTAGAGTCATCTTCTAGGGGCAATTTCTCTTTCACATCTTATTCCAATCCCTTGTTTGAGTCAAACATGTCTCCCTACCATCTTCGCCCATTCCCAGGAGGAATCTCTTCCCTAGGGACTCTTGGAGGACCCACCTAGGGTTGTCCAACTTCAATCTGGAGAAGGGTCCATCCTTCCTCCATCTTCTGTCCCCATGGAGGGTGGGCAACCCTCCCTTTCTTCCAATAATCCTACCAGTCAGATCTTGCACATGATGGCCCAGTTGGATCTAGCCCAACTTCAGGCCCTTTATCAGACCTTGCAGGGGTTCGTTGCCCCATCTCCTACAATTGCACAAGGTCGCTCCACTACTTCCATCTCACAATCTAGGGTTGATGGACCCGGGGTCTCACCCATTCCAATCGATCTTACCCCGGTCCATCCCAGGACTCTCAGTTCTCCAATCTAGAAGCAGGCCAGTCCTATGGCTCGGCCCATCAAATTCTTGATAAAGAGAAGACTGTTCCTTCCTCATTCACCCAGGCCGAGTCTTATAGGCCTATTCTATCAATGCCGCAGGTCCTTGTCAGCCCGGTAGATCTCGCTCATCCTCAGCAAGGGTGAATGATAAATGGGCCACCATGCAACAACAACTCGACTTCCTTCAAAAGCGGGTTGGCCCACAATCTCTAGCAGATGTTCCAGTTCTTAGCTTCCACAACATCCACTTCCCTCCCCAGTGTGAGCTCCCCACGTACTGCAAGTATGATGGGAATAGTAATCCGTTTATTCATGTGAGGGATTTTATGTATGAATCAGCGCAGTTTCAATATGATGATCACCTTATGGCATATTTATTCCGCCGATCTCTAGATGGAGTTGCTCTGGTGTGGTTTTATGCGTTGCCATTAGAGGATGCTGAAAGCTTTGAAGGTGGTAAAAGAAAAATTCATTCAAAGGTTCCAAGACCGAGTCGGCCTGAAATATTCATTCACAGATCTGGTGGCCGAAAAGATGAAGGCAGATGAGAACTTTGCTACCTATGCCGATAGATGGAGGCAGATGGCCGCTCGGATGCCGGGTCACATTCTAGAAGAGGAAAAGCTCAAGTTGTTGATATCTAATGCCACACCCACCTTTCGCAACATATTGGCCACGAACGATATTGCCAACATGCATCAGCTATATAGCCGGGTGCGGTTCATTCAAACCCAATTCAAAGACTCCCCCATCCACTCTCTTTTCGAGGCCCAAAAGCCCAAATATAACAGAAAACCTCAGGGGCCCATTATCGAAGGAGTCCAGACTAATGAACAGGTGCAAGCCGTTGCATTCCCTTTCCCAAACCAGTCCACTCCATTCCGCTTCCCGTAAAACCCACACAATCCCCAGTTCCCCGCTCTTCAAAACGCCCACCCTACCTTCTCCGCTCCCCAACAACCACAACAGCCTCCGCAATACCACAACGTCCCTCCACCCAACGGCTACACCAACAAATGCCCGGCTCCGAAGAGAGCGCAATATCCTCCTCTACCCGAAACCCTCACGGATATATTTTTCACTCTTATGTCAATAAATGTAATTCGGCTTCCTCTGAAACGGCCCAATTAGAACTCGATCGTTGATCAGTCCAAATACTGCATGTTTTATAGGCAACCCGGCCATACCATCGAAGGGTGTTATTAGTTCGAGATCTGGTGTACGATCTCCATGAAGGACAATGTATTGATTGGGTCGAGATACATAAGGCCATTGTTGAAATCAAAGAGAAAAGAAGGCAACCACCGAGGCAGCAAGTGCAGCATCAACAAGCACCGCAGCCCAGCAACAGCCACAACAATAGTAACAGCCCGTTCAAGACTTGGGGATCCATCAAAACTCCATGCCAAATCATCCGCCCGCTCCGCAACCACAACCACCGGCACCGGCCCAAGTCAACCTTGTTCAGAGTCCTGTAATGAAATTTTTATGTCCTCTCTCCTAATCCCGTTTCCCCATCCCCCATTCTGGTGCCTGGGCTTCCCGCCCGTGGCCTCTGACCATGGCTAGTCGCGGGAGGGCCAAGGCGGCCTTCCGCCGGCCTGTCCCTACCGCAGGCTCTCCTATTCCACCGTAGGCGCTTGCTGGTGGCATCCCTCCTCCCTCTATGATCCCCATCGCCCACTGGGGGGAGTCAGCTGCTTGCCTCGACGGTAGGGTCATTGTCGTGCCCCCTCCTCTTGCGTCTCTTGCAGGCTCTGTGGGAGAGGCAGAGCCCTTCTTGGTTGTTGTTCCTTTGCCCACCACCGCGGGGTGCTCGGTGCCCAATCCTGCCGAGGCCTCCGGTGGGTTGGCTGCTCCGGTACCCTCCCCAGGTTTGGTCTGCTCTCTCCCTCTACCTGTCGACCCAGCTCGAGCTCTTCCAACGGCGCCCAAGGCCAAGGATTCTTACATTGGCGAGTCAACTGTGGCGTCCGACCCCCTGTAATAGCCTGCCGTTCTCTCCAAGCCTCGCGGTGGTGAGCCTCTCCCTCTCCCAGCCCTAGGCTTTGTTGTTGCCACCCCGCCGGCCATCGGTGCATCTCCACCACCGCCCTCGCCTGCGTCCCAGCCTTTGGGCATTGGGCCATCTCTCCCACTCTCGAACGACACATTGTTGGGCATCTACGCATGCAAGCTTTGGCGGGATACTTTGTAGCGCCTTTCTCTTGCACTGACCGGCCCATCTCGTTGACTTCTCCTATTCCCAACCTTTCCCATGCTATTCTCTTGGGCCCCACCTCCCCTCCCCTTGATGGGACTTTGGCTAAAAATGATACTATGTTTTTGCACCAATGCCTCCCTTCGCCTAGAGGTGTCTCCGTGGTCTCTCCACCACTACCTCCAGGCCAGCCGCTGTCCACCTCGGTCACCGCCGACAGTGTGCCCTCCCCAGCTGCTACCATGGGCGGAGCCTTTGGGTCCCATCCAGAGCAACTCCCTCACGCGCCACGCAATCCTGGAGCTGCCCACCTGCTACCGTCCTCTACCGTGCCCATAGCTGGTGTGTGTGAGTTAGCTGCTGCTGGTCATAGCGTCTCTACGGCGGCCACGTCGGTGCTAGGTGATGGCCTTCTCGTCCATCCTGCTGTGGCCTTGTCGTCTCCTCCCTTGGCGGAGGGCTCATTACCCGTTGGCGCCCCTACTGCTAGAGTCCCCCATGCGCCTGCCCCTCGTCTGCCCCCTCCAGCTCGTAGCTCTCATCCTCAGCCGTCGAAATATGTTCCTCTGCCGGCCATCTCCCCGTGGACTCAGGCAGCTCGTGCTGGCAGTCAGGGTGGCCACCCTTTGCTGGACCAGCTCAGGTCCCCTCCAGTCGCCACTGTCGGGCCCTCCTTTGCCCAGGCAGTCCTCTATTCCATCACTCCCCCTTCTCTTCCTCTACCCATTTGAGCGCCAGCATCTACAGATTCTGGAGAATCGGCCATTTTCTTCACCCCGGAGGACATCCTTATCTCCTGCCAGCCGCTGACCTTTACGATCATTGCCCGTGTTGTGCCTCTTAGGCATAAGCATGTGCTATGTTGCTTTGATGATAGCAATGCTATTTGGTTTTGATGATAGCAAGATAGTGAGTGCATTTGAGTGCATTTGATATTATATTTTGATGATAGCAATGTTATTGTGTTTTGATGATTGCAATAAACAAAGTGCATTTCTGTGCATTCTTATTCTTGAGCACTCTGCATATGATAGCAACATGAATGATGATGTTTAGCATTGATGGCATTTGTTCTTTATACATATGCATTGCATTCTGTCAGATATCATGTCTCTGCATGTATCTACAGTCTAAACTGTAGTGGGTCGACCCACCCTTGCTGATGCGTCGACACATCAGAACATTGGCTGCCGGTTGCATAGTCTACACATCAGACTGCATTACATTTATTCATGGCTAAGAGTCTATACATTGGACTGTGTCATTGTGCATCATGCAAGTCTATACATTAGACTTTCATTCAAGCCTATACATTGCATTGGCTAAAGTCCGTTTCATTTAGAGTCTAAGGCAATGTCCATACTCTGGACTTGAAGTGTGTACATTGAGCGTCTCACTTAGCGTCTAAGGCAAAGTCTACACATTGGGTTTTCACATGAAGTATGTATAGCCGTTCACTGTTGAAGTCCATACACTGGTCGGTGGAAAGTCTGTACACTGGCTTCCGTCTTCAAAGTCTATACAGCAGCTGTCTTCAATTTGAAGTCTGTACACTGACTCGTTCCATTTCCTCAGAGTCTGTACATCCACAGTGAAATCCAAAGTCTGCACATTGGTATTCGATTTCAATGTCTATACATTGGGCTTTTACATGAAGTCTACACATTGTTGTTTGCATTGCAAGTCCATACATCCTCAGCTGAACCCCATGTCCATACAACGACACTGTAGCTTGCATAGCTCATGTCTGCACATTGGTCTTTATCTCCTGTAGTCTAGACATTGGAAAGTATATACACTGAGCTCACAAGAAGACTTCCAAGTCTATACACTCTCTCAGTGTACATACTTGCCCATTTGCTATTTCAGAATATATGCACTCAGTGTTATATGATTTAAATAACCACTTGTTCTATGATATGATTATAAGATTTTTGTGTGTGCAGGGTTAACGCAGAATGACCACAACGTCCACGCAGTAAGTATACTAGTAGAAGTATTAGCTGCTGGAACACATCACTGCGTCAACGCCACGGCCTGGTAGCGTCCACGCAGCAAGCAAACAAGCTAAAGTATTAGCTGCTGGAACACCACTGTGTCAACGCTATGGGCTAGCAGCGTCAACGCAGCACGCCTATATACTGAAGACATTGATCACTGGACACCAATGCGTCAACGCCTTGCTCAAGTGGCGTGGACGCTGTAGTTCAAACAATCAAGAAAGAAGCTTACTGGATTACTCTGATGCGTCAACGCTGCGGGTTGGAAGCGTCAACGCAGCAGACTTGAGCTTTACTGATAAAGTATCTCTGAAGGCTGCGTCAACTCCTTGGAGTAAGTGGGTTGACGCCATCTAACTCCAGTTGCTGAGCGTACTGGTGCTGGGCATGTGATCTGAGGATAAGGAGAGTGCCCAGATGAGGACACGTGTACTGACAGCCTGCTGATGCTGCCACGTGGTCCGAATTCTTAGGGCGGGAACTGTGGAAGCCACACGCGCCCTGCTGCTACTGCTGCTGCTGCTGCTGCTAGTATATAATAGAGCCTTTGTCTTCAGATGGAGGTTGGTCGTGATCGAAGCCAGGGAGCAGAAGCTGAGAGAAGAATAAGAGAAAAAGGAGAGAGAGCTTCCATGATCCAGCAGAAGAAAAGAAGAGAAGAGTAGAGAAGAAGAAGAGAAAGAAGAAGGAGAAAGAGATAGAGAGCTCTAGCAGAGTGTGAAGAAGAAGAAGAGAGAGAGTGAAGAAAGAGAGTGAGATCGAGGGAGATCTGTTCTTGATGGACCGTGGATCAAATCCAGGCCATCTAGCTCTTTAAGAGCCACATCGTGCTTCATTGTTTACAGCTTTCAGATTGCTGTTTATTTCCATTTTCTGTTTTCTATTTTACATCTTCTTCAAGCTGTTAGTCAGCGAATTGCAGAGGTGCTGCTTCTGGACAGCTAAGCTGTATTGCCCAGCGGTTTGCAGTGGGGGATTCCACTGGACAACAAGATGTGTTGCTCAGCGGGGCGAGGAGGATTCCTCGGACGGCAAGCTGTGTTGCCCAGCGGTTGTAAGGCAAGCTGTGATGCCCAGCTGTTCAAGCTGTGAGTTAACAGTAAGCCACACTCGGGTTGAGTGTGTGGTGGATGTAGGTCTGGAGGACCGAACCACCTAAAAGCCTTTGTCTACTGTGTGATTGTTTTGTGGTTTGCCTAGTTTCTATATTTCTATCTTCACACAGTAGATGTATGCTTAGGACGGTTCTTCATCTGTTCTGGGTGGCATTCGCATTGTGCCCACTATCTGTTCAGTAGAAGTTTTCATTCCACATTTGATTCTGCTGCAGTAATTTTTTAACGGGTGATTGATCTATTCACCCCCCTCTAGATCACCCTTTAGCGTCCCAACAATTGGTATTAGAGCCTAACTCTTTGTTCAGGACTAACATCCTAAAGAGGATCGGCCATGGATGCTAGAGGGCTAACAGCAGAGGGTCAGTCCACTACGAAGCCACCATTCTTCGATGGTTCCAACTTCCCATATTGGAAGAACTGGATGCAGGTCTTCCTCAGAGCCAAAGATTACGAGGTATGGAAAATTGTGAGAAAAGGTCCTTATGAGCTACATGAGAATGAGGAATTATGGACAAGAGAAGAAATCCGAAAATCTACTCTGAATTGGAGCGCTATCAACGCCATTCAGTGTGCACTCCATCCCACTGAATTTGACAGAGTGTCATCCTGCAAGACAGCGAAGGAGATGTGGGATACCCTCGAAGTTATCTATAAGGGAACATCTGAAGTGAGAGAGACGAGGGCAAATATGCTAGTGTCAAAGTATGAAGCATTTCGGATGAAGCCTGGTGAGACAGTGACCGAAATGTATGCTCGTCTGACCATCATCACAAATGGTCTAAGAAATCTGGGAAAGAGTTATACTGATCATGAAGTTGTAAGGAAGATCCTTCGATCGTTGACTCCTATATGGCATACCAAAGCAACTGTGGTTGAGGAGTCAAAAGATCTACAAAAGATGAAACCCAATGAGCTGATAGGTTCCTTGATGGCGTACGAGATGAATTTACTACAAGCTGAAGAGCTTGAAAACAGGAAGCCTATTGCTCTGAAGGCCAAGCATGGCTGCTCAAAATAGTCCAGCAGCATTGGATCATCCAGTGATCGGAATTCATCTGGATCAGATCTTGAAAAGGATGAAATAGCTATGATCACAAAAGAGTTCAGTAGATTTCTTAGAAGAGAAGGGAAGAATCTCTATAGAAATTACCACAGCAGGAAGCAAAACATGTATAAATTTAACCCTGCTGAAAAATCTGATGTTAATGCTTGTTATCATTGCAGGAAGACTGGTCATATGAAGGTTGATTGTCTAGAGTTACAGAAAATGAAAGGAAGACCATGGAAGAAGGTGCCAAAGGGAAAGGCCATGGTCAGTACATGGAGTGATGAGGAAGAAGGCACGCTGAGCACTTCCTCAGATAGTGGAAAATCAGAAAAGGACATCTGCTTGATGGCAAGAAATGGAGATGAAGAAGAAGAGTCTGATCAGGTATCATCCCTTTTCGAACATTACACTATTTCTGATTGGGCAGATGCTTATGGAGACCTGTTAGATAAAGCTAATGATATTAAGAAGGAAAACAGACTCTTAAAGAAGAAAATGAACTCTCTGGTTAATGATAAATCTCTCTCTGATATAGTTGCATGCTTACAATCAGAGAATGACAAATTGAAAAATGCATGTTCTGATTTTGATGAATTAAAGCATGTTGTGATTGATTGTAGGAAAGAAAATAATTTGCTGAAAAATGTTGTTGATGAGTTGAAATTGAAAATTCAGAAGTCTGAAAATGAAATAAAGACTTCAAATGAAAAATATGAAGCTGTTTTGTCAGTGAATGCTGAATTAAAGAAAACTATTGAAAATCTGGAAAATAAAAATTCTGACAAAATGAAAATCATTGAAAGCATGACCCAAGGAACTGAAAATCTAAATGCCTTGCTAGGGTCAAAAGTTAATTTCAGAAAGGAGGGTCTTGGTTTTAATCCCTCAGCTAAAGAGAGCTTTGAATTGAAAACCATTTCATGTGTGGGAGAAAAGAATAGAGGACCACTCATAAAAATGGTCAATCAAACATTTGCCTTCAATAATGTTAAATCAAAAGTGTCCAATGCTAAGGACAAGGGAAAGCAGAAAGTTGTAGAGCCTAGAGCTGCATGCTCTTTTTCCAAGGATAAGTCCAAGGCTAGGGGTCAGCCAGCTAACACATCAAAACCCCAGCCCAAGGCTACTAAGTCTCCATCACCATCAACTGCTCAGAAAAACACCCAATATAAGTCAGTTCAAAATCTAGAGGGTCAAAGGTGGCAGGGAGACTAAGTGCAGCTAGGAACCCATTTGCTCATCCCTATTTCCCTAGAGCCCAAGTCTATCATAACTTTCATTCTCAACCACTTAATAGGTTTGGGTGGAACCCTGTACACATGAGGTTCAGGTATCAGAATTTCCCCACTTGGTATCAGCCATATAGACCTCAGCCAGCTAGGAGATGGGATAGTCAGTTTAGGACATGGAGTCCTAGTCACCAAAGGTTTTTTGGTCAGCCTAGGACCAATTTGGGCCATAACCTTCAGTACATTCATTGGCCAAGGCACTGGCAGAAAAACAAAAAAGTTTTTAATAAAATGAATGCCAGGACTATACAACAACCATCAAAGCACCAGAAAAAGAAAACTAAACCTGTTGGTGCTGAGAAAACGAAAAATAATCAAAAGAACTCTCAAGCTGTAGAATCCACTAAACCTTCCATCTTTACACAAATATGGATCCCTAAACAGCTGTTGTCTTGTTTTCACTCTCAAGTATCTAGTTCTGTCTTGGAGCCCAAAATATCTTGGGTTCCAAAACATGCTCCCTAAGTGTGTTTGCAGGTATGTCTGGTAGCCGGGAACAAACTGATGAAACAGAAAAAGCTACTTCAGGCATATGACAAGAGACAGGGCCAAAATCCTAAGAGCTAAAAGAAATTGGAGGCCTTGTCAAAATATCTGGTGCAACACCAAGGGTAAAAATAAATCAATCTGGTAAAGCAGGTAAGTGATTTACCTTCAGAACTGAATTGAGAAAGTCATGTTGATTTGATTGTTTGATGTCTGATATTCTATTCTTATCTAGCTGATCAGTCTGCATATCTGATGCTCTTCTCTTGCTATATGTTGAACTGAATTTGGATGCATAAACTTGAATTGAGTGCATACTTACCTCATATATCATTGGTGCATAGTCTGCATGTAGAACAGTGTGTTGCATAGCATAATCCTTGCATCATGGTGTCAGGGGGAGCTGAGAGTTTTTCTGGTCAATTCATTGAATCCTTGCTACTTCTCACTGTCCCCATTTAGTTCTTTCATATCCTTTGACATCAAATGCTCCTGGAACTCAATGTCTATTGCTATCATTTCCCTAACCTTCACTGAACAACAATTCTGTTTCTAGTTTAGTACATTGAGTTGTGATTATTTTAATTGCTCTTTTATAAGAATCACTCTCACAAATTGAAAAGAACTAAAGGTTTAACCTTTATAAATTGAAGAGTCAAATGTCTGCCTTCAGAATCTGAGATAAAAGAAAAACTTTTATAGCTCTTAATCTTTGTCTCATGTTAAAATAGAAAAAGTTTTTGTAATGCCTAAATGTGTTGAACTGGATATGTCTAGAACAGGCTAATAAGAGTGTGTACTGATTTTTTTTTAATCACTCTAAAAGAGATAAGGGCAGCAGTAAATAAGATCATAAATGCTATGAACTGAACATTGTGACAGAGCAATGGCTGAATTGCATTGAGAAATTGTGATCTCCTCCAATGAAGCAGGAGAACTCATAGTCATGAAGTGCTTCAGAATATCTCTGTTCAAAGGGTCAAATCTATAGGGGGAGTCCTCACCAAGTAACTGAGGGTACTGGCCCTTAATCAAGGTGTACCCTTAATGTCAAAAGTGAAGACTATCCTTTGTGGGTTTTGATCTGAAATAGGTCTAGTAGTTTATGCCTAGTAACTGGGGGTACCTGCCTCTGATCAAGGTGTACATCTAATGTCAACAGCATAAATGCCACTGATCTATTCATTTAGTTCAAGTTCTGAAATTCAAAGGTGAAAATCAAACTGCTATAACCCTTCGAAAAATTAAAAGTCAATGAGTGAAAATTATTTTTATCAATACATGTTCAAGTTGCCTCTCTTGAATTTCCTTGTTTATTCACAAAAGGGTACTATTTCTGACTTATCTATTAATACCATGTGCCCTAGATTCATTGCTATAAATGGATTCTATAAACTCTTGTTCAGGGGTCAAATGTTTTACTCTAGATTTATCACTGTTAAACCTGAATTTTTGTCAAAATTGTATGTTGCTGATTCTTATACTTTAACAGTTGTTTATAATCATGCTTCCCTTCTGAACCTATGATTTAGTTGTTGTCAAGTGACCCTCCTACCTTCTCTACCTTGTTTATCTGTTCATATTCCTTCTCAAAGGGGGAGCATTTATTTAGGGGGAGAAATAATTCAGGGGAGTCTTACATTCAGGGGGAGAATATTCTAGAGGAATTTGCATGCATAATGCACTTTGCACTCTTTTTGATCATGTCAAAGGGGGAGAAAATCTTGTGTGTGACTCACTGGCACATTGTGTTGCCATCATCAAAAAGGGGGAGAATGTTGTGCCTCTTAGGCACAAGCATGTGCTATGTTGCTTTGATGATAGCAATACTATTTGATTTTGATGATAGCAAGATAGTGAGTGCATTTGATATTATATTTTGATGATAGCAATGTTATTGTGTTTTGATGATTGCAATAAACAAAGTGCATTTCTGTGCATTCTTATTCTTGAGCACTCTGCATATGATAGCAACATGAATGATGATGTTTAGCATTGATGGCATTTGTTCTTTATACATATGCATTGCATTCTGTCAGATATCATGTCTCTGCATGTATCTACAGTCTGAATTGTAGTGGGTCGACCCACCCTTACTGATGCGTCGACCCATCAGAACATTGGCTGCCGGTTGCATAGTCTACACATCAGACTGCATTGCATTTATTCATGGCTAAGAGTCTATACACTGGACTGTGTCATTGTGCATCATGCAAGTCTATACATTGGACTTTCATTCAAGCCTATACATTGCATTGGCTAAAGTCCGTTTCATTTAGAGTCTAAGGTAATGTCCATACTCTGGACTTGAAGTGTGTACATTGAGCGTCTCACTTAGCGTCTAAGGCAAAGTCTACACATTGGGTTTTCACATGAAGTATGTACAGCCGTTCACTGTTGAAGTCCATACACTGGTCGGTGGAAAGTCTGTACACTGGCTTCCGTCTTCAAAGTCTATACAGCAGGTGTCTTCAATTTGAAGTCTGTACACTGACTCGTTTCATTTCCTTAGAGTCTGTACATCCACAGTGAAATCCAAAGTCTGCACATTGGTCTTCGATTTCAATGTCTATACATTGGGCTTTTACATGAAGTCTACACATTGTTGTTTGCATTGCAAGTCCATACATCCTCAGCTGAACCCCATGTCCATACAACGACACTGTAGCTTGCATAGCTCATGTCTGCACATTGGTCTTCATCTCCTGTAGTCTAGACATTGGAAAGTATATACACTGAGCTCACAAGAAGACTTCCAAGTCTATACACTCTCTCTGTGTACATACTTGCCCATTTGCTGTTTCAGAATATATACACTCAGTGTTATATGATTTAAATAACCACTTCTTCTATGATATGATTATAAGATTTTTGTGTGTGCAGGGTTAACGTAGAATGACCACAGCGTCCACGCAGCAAGTATACTAGTAGAAGTATTAGCTGCTGGAACACATCACTGCGTCAACGCCACGGCCTGGTAGCGTCCACGCAGCAAGCAAACAAGCTAAAGTATTAGCTGCTGGAACACCACTGCGTCAACGCTATGGGCTAGCAGCGTCAACGCAGCACGCCTATATACTGAAGACATTGATCACTGGACACCAATGCGTCAACGCCTTGATCAAGTGGCGTGGACGCTGTAGTTCAAATAATCAAGAAAGAAGCTTACTGGATTACTCTGATGCGTCAACGCTGCGGGTTAGAAGCGTCAACGCAGCAGACTTGAGCTTTGCTGATAAAGTATCTCTGAAGGCTGCGTCAACTCCTTGGAGCAAGTGAGTTGACACCATCTAACTCCAGTTGCTGAGCGTACTGGTGCTGGGCACGTGATCCGAGGATAAGGAGAGTGCCCAGATGAGGACACGTGTACTGACAGCCTGCTGATGCTGCCACGTGGTCCAAATTCTTAGGGCGAGAACTGTGGAAGCCACACGCGCCCTGCTGCTGCTGCTGCTGGTATATAATAGAGCCTTTGTCTTCAAATGGAGGTTGGTCGTGATCGAAGCCAGGGAGCAGAAGCTGAGAGAAGAATAAGAGAAAAAGGAGAGAGAGCTTCCACGATCCAGCAGAAGAAAAGAAGAGAAAGAAGAAGGAGAAAGAGATAGAGAGCTCGAGCAGAGTGTGAAGAAGAAGAAGAGAGAGAGAGAAGAAAGAGAGTGAGATATGTTCTTGATGGACCGTGGATCAAATCCAGGCCATCCAGCTCTTTAAGAGCCACATCGTGCTTCATTGTTTACAGCTTTCAGATTGCTATTTATTTCCATTTTCTGTTTTCTATTTTACATCTTCTTCAAGCTGTTAGTCAGCGAATTACAGAGGTGCTGCCTCTGGACGGCTAAGCTGTATTGCCCAGCGGTTTGCAGTGGAGGATTCCACTGGACAGCAAGCTGTGTTGCTCAGCGGGGCGAGGAGGATTCCTCGGACGGCAAGCTGTGTTGCCCAGCGGTTGTAAGGCAAGCTGTGATGCCCAGCTGTTCAAGCTGTGAGTCAGCAGTAAGCCACACTCGGGTTGAGTGTGGGGTGGATGTAGGTCTGGAGGACCGAACCACCTAAAAGCCTTTGTCTACTGTGTGATTGTTTTGTGGTTTGCCTAGCTTCTATATTTCTATCTTCGCACAGTAGATGTATGCTTAGGACGGTTCTTCATCTGTTCTGGGTGGCATTCGCATTGTGCCCACTATCTGTTCAGTAGAAGTTTTCATTCCGCATTTGATTCTGCTGCAGTAATTTTTTAACGGGTGATTGATCTATTCACCCCCCTCTAGATCACCCTTTAGCGTCCCAACAGCCCGGACACCCAAAGGTCGGCCACCGTTCTTGGAGATCCGAGCACACCTCGCCCAAAGGTTCCAGTTCCGGCAAGACTTCTACCTCAGTGCCATGGACAACCGTCACTTACTCCTGCATTTCCAGAATGAGGAGGACTTCCTGCTAGTACTACTCAAAGAACTCCTATTTGTCAAGGGCCGGCCATTCTTCTTCTCTAGGTGACATTTGAGGTTCTCTCTGGAGGAGGATTCGCCCGTCGCTTCTATCTCGGTGGAGATGCCATCCATCCCTGCTAACTTCTACAATGAGCCAATGCTCCTCTCCATTGTAGGAACCGTCGGCAAGCCCTTCAAGGTTGACCACGACTCCCGCTGCCTCACCCGATTGGCCGTCGCCCCGGTGTGTGTCCAGATGGACGTATCCAAGAAGCCACCACCCTGGGTTTGGATCAACTGTGGCAGTTGGGGTTTCTGGCAGCTACTGCAGTACCCAAGCATACCCCAGTTTTGCTACTCTTGCCGATGTTTGGGTCACACCCCCGGCCTTGTGCAAAGGACTCCCTGTCGGCTCGTCTGCTTTTGGTCCCTCCGAGCTCACCCGTGAAGCTCATCTGCCTCATGGGCAGCCTGCCTTGCCATGTGCTCCTCCGGCTACTGTCGAGCTTCTCGCTACTGGTGCCGCTCCCAGGGAGGCACCCCCAGTGCCTGCGCCTGCTGCTTGGACCTTCAAGCCCTCGGCTTCTCCTCCTGTCCACAAGGAGCCCTCGCGAGGATTGGCGCTGCCCTCCCCCTCCCTAGCGACTCACCTCCTTGCCCTTCGGTTCGGGCGGGAGCTGTTGGCGCTGTCAACCCTCCGCCAACATCCTTCGACCGGCCCGCTACTCATGGCAAGGTGGCGATTCTTGCTGCCCATGCCATCTTCATTTCCACACGAGCTGACTCGCCTCCTCCCGTGCTGGTGATCATGGAGCCCGCCCCTTCTTTGGCCGATGCCCATTATGCAGTTGAGGCAGTTCTTCTATCTCCTATTATGTCCTCTTGGCCGAGTTCGGGTGATGCGGGCACGATCGACGTTGTTTCCTGTGGTGTGCCTGCCCCCACCGGACTGGTGGCTCAGGCGTCTATATTGGCCAATGCTCGTGGGAGCCCTTCATCATCACTGGCCGCTAGCTCTGCCTTTTTGGCTCATGAGGCTGGCAGCACCTCCGAGCCTCTGGGCAGTCCGGCCTTGGCTTCACCATCGGCTGTGGAAGATCCCCCCCACCTGTCACGGCTTTGGAGTCTCCCCCTGTCGGCCCTTGTATCATCCAAGTCCTAGCGGTGCCCGGTCTAGAACCGATCTCTCTCGGGACCCCCGTTACTACGACCCTTCCTAAGCCCGTCCTCTAGGCCACAGCCGCTTCTGCTGCAGGGGTGGGCATCCACTCGCCTTCCGGCCTTCCCCCTCTTACTGTTGTGGTTGCTAAAAAGCCAGAGTGGGCGGACCCAGTGTCTCAGATTGTATCCGACTGCGGCCAGTTGCTGGTCATCCATCCAGTCTCAGCGTCAATGGTGCCGGTAGTGGAGCAGGGTGCTAACGCTCCTGCCTGGCCACCTGCGATCTCCCTTCTCCGGTCTCTGCTTCCGTGGTCTTAGGCCTCACTGCTCCCTCCACCGAGCCGTCTACACCTCCAGCTACCCCCGACGTCAGCCTCAATGCCACTGCACTACCTTGGTCCCCTGCTGCCGTCGAGCCCAAGGCCGCTCCCCCTCCGGATGTTGTTGGGTCTTCTGTTCTAGCAGTGCCTCCTACCTTGACTGGAGGATCGCAGGTGGAGGCGGCTCACTCTTCATCGGCAACGCTTGGTCCCCCTCCTCCTGCCACACGAGTCTCTTTCGCCGAGGCCGTCAAGCGTGCTGCTCGGTCTTCTTCTCGCAGAGCGTCATCTTCTGACGTGTGCTCGCCTCCCACCCTCGAGCCCCCCTCTAGGGCCCCTGGGTTTTTTGAGCTACCTCCCGCCACTGAACACAGGATCAACCTGTGATGTCCGTTCGGGACTGGCTTCGAGGGATGATGGCGTTGCGACTCAAAGTTCCCTCCATAGATCCAACTCCACTAGCTTCACTAGGGATCGTTGATGTATGCTGCTAGGGTCTTTTGCCATTTTGGCGCCTTATTTCTTGTTCTATGTTTACCTTTGCACCACACGCTTTATAAGTGTGGTGCCCCCCTCTCTCTCCTCCTCCTATACTTCTCTTCATTTGTGCACTCCTTTATGAAAAGGCTTGCTTGGTGGCCGGGATAGTCTGTTCATCTTCTTCCGCAATGAAGGGATGAACCCCCTCTCCCGTCTCCCCCTTGCAAGTATTAACTTCAGTTAAAAAAAAAACCGTGTTCAACCACCAGCTCCTGACGCTGTGTGGTCTTATGACGATGATGCCTCCGTACAGCGGCTCATGGCCCTCCACCACAACTACCGCAACCCTTCGTTACCTTCCACTCCCCTCATCCTCCCGCTTAACTGTCAAACCGCTCCATCACCCGCAATCGCCAAACCCCTCATCCAACCATCCGCTTCTTCCACTCCGCCGCCAGCTCCCGTGCCCATCATTACCAGCCCTCCATTAAACCCTTCTCCCGTCACCTCTCCACGGCCTGTCATCTCCACTACCCCCATAACACCTGCCCCTACTCCTATCACCCCTACTATCACCACTACACCCTCTGCCACGTCATTGATCCACCCCGCCGGGCCTATCAAGCCACTTATGTTGAACCCATCGGTGCCGTGCCGGCCCAAAACCTTGCCCTACGGAGCGGGCGTTTGTTCCACAGGAACTATCGTTCCACCGGTGCACCTGCACCTACTCCCCAGTCCTTGCAACAGGCGGCTGATCAAGAAGAGGCAAACTCGCTGCCAGGGACACAATATGATTTGTTACATCATCTAGATCGAGTGCCCGCCAAGATATCTGTGCTGGAATTAATTAAGAGGTCCATGCTTCACCAGGTGGCACTGCGCAATTTCCTTCAAAAGGTAATAGTGAATCAAGATATGGCAGTGGATAGCCTACCAACAGCTCTGGCAACGATCTCCAAAGGGCCAGCAATCACATTTTCTGAAATTGAACTAGCACCTCCTGAGGCACGACAGATGCCGCTATGCATTTCTATTACCCTCAACAAGGTCCGCATAGACACGGCATTAGTATATACAAGGGCTTCTATTAATGTTTGCCCTCTCAGCACTCTAAGGGCCTGTAACTTGTCAGAGGATCTGTTAAAGCCCACCCCGACTACTATTGTAGCATACGACAATTCTAGAAGGGCATGTCACGGGGTGGTCACTATTCAGGCTGAGCTCGGGCCTCTCACTATGCCCATTGAATTTTATGTGCTGGATATTGACCCTATGTTCAAGGCTATCTTGGGTCATCCGTGGATCGATAATCTCAATGTTGTACCATCCACTGTCCATCAATGTCTTAAATTCCCCTTTCAGGGGAGGGTGGTCAAAGTAAAGAGCATGTCCACGGTCCAGTCTGTCAAGGCTATCTCCGAGAAGATTTTGCCCACACTGTGGCCCAACACTCGGCCTGTTATGTCAGTTTTAGATCTGGATTTTCCATGGGCCTATGCGCCACGCAAGCCCATTACTGTGCCGTTCAACATCAAAGTGAAGCCCCAGATATGAGATTTTAAGGGGTGGGACATCATATTGAAATTGGGCTATCAGCCGGGGAGAGGCCTTGGTGCACAATTACAAGGGCGGACCAAATCGGTCCCCAAAGGAAAAAAGATGAACAGGAGGGGTCTTGGTTATTGAGAGTCCTCATTCTCAAATCTGGGTGACTCTAGGCCATTGACATGGGACTACCGCCATCATTTTATTAAAGGCGCTCCCCAGTCGGGCACATTGAAAGCGCCTCTAAGTCAGCCCAAGCAGAAAGATATAGCCCACACAGTCGACAGCCCGCCATTACTGCCTAAGGGGCCGATCGACGATATGCTTGATTTCAGCCAAGCATTTGAAAGATTATTTTATGAAGAAGAAAGCTGCCAAACAAACCAGGAGGTACGACTTGTACTTTATGAGCTGAAGAAGCCAGTTCATCACCCGTGAAAAAGGGGGAGCTCACCCGTCATATTCACTTGGTCTCCTTCCCACCTGTTTCCACTGTTCCAAAAGCTGGCATCCATACCCCGCTCACCTCCCATCTTAATCAATCCATTACTTCTTGAAATGCCAACTGATTTTCTCATTATCAAGACATGCACATTTTGTCCACCGGTTGATCTGTCCACTCCTTTCTTCTCCTCCTCCGACCCCTTCCTCGACATCTTATGTCCATCTAAATATCCCCTCAGGCTTCCTCCTCCCCCGCCTTCCTCTCCATCATGTTGCATGATCTCCACTGATCTCCAAAAAAAATGTCAAATTTGAAACAGAGATTTCAGTGGAAGATTACGTTGTATATTCTCCACCCTCCTCCCAAGGGCATGAGGCTCCTGCTGCTTCCTTCCCATTAGGTCTTCTCTCTCCTAGGTTAGACGTAGGGTCCGTCGAGTCTAGGGTAGAAGAGTCTATTAGGTATAGAGAAGGAGGGTCATCTTTTGGGTCATCCAACTCTTCCTTGCCTGAGTCAAGCCCACCGGCGCGTCCTTCAAAATCCATTCCTGATAGGTTCTTGCAGGATCTAGCTCAGTGATGTCACGCTCTCCTTAGATGCCCAGAGTTCATAGCTACGGCTATTGTGATTGAAGAAGATGAGGGGCAAGGCGGGGTGTCGAGCGACGACGGATTGGGAGTCTATGAAGTTATGGATGAAAAGGACCTGGTGGATCCTGAGGATAGCAACGTAGATGGCACTGCCGATTTGTATGCGCAAGGCTTAAAGAGATTCGATGAGCCATCATTGGCAGTGGATGAACCTACGAAGGAAATAAATTTGGGAACTGAAGAAGACCCCAGGCCCATCATTATTGCCGCTAATCTCCCCCAAGAGGTTGAAGAGAATTTAATCAAGGTTCTAAGAGAGTATAGAGATTCTTTTGCCTGGTCTTACGAGGACATGCCAGGTCTTGACCCCTCTTTAGTGGAACACCGACTCGTACTTAAACCAGGGGCAACACCCGTGAAACAAAGATCAAGAAGATTTCACCCCCACATGGCTTTAAGGATAAAAGAAGAGGTTGATAAGCTATACAAGGCCAAGTTCATTAGAGTGGTCTTATATTCCCAGTGGGTGGCAAATATAGTCCCTGTCATCAAGAAGGATGGAAAGGTACGCATTTGCATTGATTTCAGGGATCTTAACAAAGCATGTCCCAATGATGATTTTCCGCTGCCCCATATAGATGTTTTGGTGGACAACACCACCGGGTATGAAGCACTGTCATTTATGGATGGCTATTCAGGCTACAACCAAATCCGTCTCGCTTCCGAAGATCAAGAGAAAACTTCCTTCACCACGCCTTGGGGTATGTATTGCTATGTGGTCATGCCGTTTGGATTGAAGAACATGGGTGCCACTTATCAAAGGACGATGATGGCTATATTCCATGACATGATGCATGTTTACATGGAAGCCTACGTGGATGATATCTTGGTGAAGTCAAAGACCAAAGAGGAACACCCCGCCATTTTAGCTAAGGTGCTTCAGAGAGCTAGGGAGTATCAATTAAAAATGAATTCAAAGAAGTGTGTTTTTGGAGTCTCTTAAGGGAAATTGCTAGGCTTTATAGTTAGCAAAAGGGGGATTCAGATTGATCCTAACAAAGCAAAGGCCGTCATGGACATGCCTCCGCCTAAGAATATCACGGAACTTCGAGGATTGATTGGACGATTGCAATTCATTAGAAGATTCATATCTCAGCATTATCAGAGGTGCCGTTCGTTTTATGAATTGCTAAAGGCGGGGGTCAAGTTTGAATAGAATGAAGATTATCAAAAGGCCTACGAAGATTTGAAAGTATATTTGTCTAATCCCCCGGTTTTGCAACCTTCTGTCCCTAGGAAACCTTTGATCCTATACATTTATATCATTGAGGACTCCTTAGGGGCGGTCTTAGCACAAGTAGATGACGAAGGCAAAGTGCGGGCAGCTTATTATCTCTCCAGGTTATTTAACCCGGTAGAGGCCAACTACATCGCCATGGAGAAAACTTATGCCGCCTTAGTTTGGGTAGCTCAGAAGCTGAAGCACTACTTTTTGGCCCACCCAGTTAGGTTAATCTCTAGAATGGACCCAATTCGCTATCTGTTAGAAAAGCCTATCCTTTCTAGTATGTTAGCTCACTAGCAGAGATTCCTCTCGCAGTTTGATATCACATTCATTGTTCAGAAGGCAATCAAAGGATATGCTATTGCTGAGCATCTCGCTCATCTTCCTATCCCCTGCACGGACTCTATTCAGGATGATTTCCCTGATGAGCATCTTTCTGTTCTTACTCATCGTCCCTTTTGGTCTCTGCACTTTGATGGTGCACTCAACTCTTAAGGCTGAGGGATAGGCGATGTTCTTCTTACTCCAGAAGGGGTGACGGTTCCCTTTGCTTATCAGCTTTGTTTTCCTACTACCAACAATATCGCTGAGTATGAGGCTCTCCTGACCGGATTAAAGCACACCTATCTCTTAGGTGCGCGCTACTTGAACATCATAGGAGATTCTCAGCTCGTTCTGCGGCAAGTTCTGTCCACTTACCGCACCCGTGACCCAAAGCTCAAGCCTTATCAGGATTTGGTCACTCTATTAGCTAGACAATTCCATAAACTGGTCTATATCCATACTCCTCGATCTCATAATATCCTTGCTGATGCGCTAATATCTCTTGCCTCCTCCTTATCTTTCCCTCTCAGTCGGAGCACTGAGACTATCGTCGTCCAGAGATTGGACGCCCTTTCTCTTAAGGATCCTTAGTTCGCCAACCTTAGGAAAACTGTAGAGGCTAGGGCTGAGAAGGAAGATTTAAAGGAGGTATCTTTAACTAAGTTAGAAGAGATTCTGGAAGAAGAATAATTGCCATGGTACCATGAAATCGAGCTGTACTATAGGGATGGATCATTCCCAGAAAGGGCAAGTGCCGAGCAGCGTAAGGCTATTAGAAGAGCCGCCTTGAAGTACACTATCATTGCTGGAGAATTATACAGGTGCGCTCTCAATGGAATGCTCATGAGATGCTTAGATGATGATGAAGCTTGGAAGGTGGCCGAAGCAGCCCATTCTAGTGAGTGTGGAGGTCATGTCAATGGCTAGGCTCTAGCGAAGAAAATCCTTAGGCAGAGTTATTATTGGCTTACTCTAGAGGAAGATTGCTCCCTCTATGTCCGGAGGTGTCTTAAGTGCCAACCCCACGCTGATAAGATCCATGCTCTAGCTTCATCTCTTGATCCTCTTTCTGCTCCTTGGCCATTCTCTATGTGGGCTTTCGACATTGTTGGCCCGCTCGGTAATCCCAACTCTCAAACCAAGTAAAAATCCTTCATCCTTACCACCATTGAGTACTTCACCAAGTGGGCTGAAGCGGAAGCGTACGTGGAGATCAAAGCTACCACAGTGTGCCACTTCATCTTGAAGAATATCATCACGCGGTTCGGAGTGCCAAGCAGCATCATCATCGACAATGGACCCCAGTTCATCTCTCAGGAGCTCCAGGACCTATGTAAGAAGTTTAATATTGCATTGCATCATTCATCGTCATATTATCCTCAAGGTAATGGTCAAGCTGAAGCTACTAATAAAACCCTTCTCAAAATCATAAAGAAAACGTGCGAATCTTACAAATTTTTTGATTGGCCTGAACGATTAGTGGAAGCTCTGTGGGCTTACCGCACCTCCGTCCGTACTCCTACGGGGCAAACCCTCTATGCTCTCACATACGGGATGGAGGCAGTGCTCCCATATGAGATCTTGATCCCTTCCTTAAAGGTACAGCTAGATAAGGAACTTAATCTCGATGAACGTCGAGAGACGTTGCTCGTTCAGCTGGAACTCTTGGATGAAAAGAGGATGAATGCGGCCGATCATGTGTCTATTTATCAAAAGAGAGTTTCATGTTATTTTCAAAAGAAGATGATTGAATGCAAATTTCAAGTAGGTGATATGGTTTTGAAATGCAAATTTATTAGGCCTGGAGGTCCCAGGTCCAAATTGCAACCTAACTGGGAAGGGCCGTTTGTCGTTAGAGAGGCTTATCCAGGGAACACATATCGCTTAGTCAACACAGAAGGTGAGGAGTTGTCTCACACCTGGAACGGGTTGTATCTTAAATATTTTTTTCCATAGAGTCAAGCTAATAAAAGCCCGGTAGCAAGGCGTCTCTTCCTTGATCGCGAAGGAGGACCCCGAGTTTGGCAAATCACACACTTCACGACATCCATGACCAGGTTTCCCAATTTTTGAAAATACTGTTTCTCCTTGGCCATGCTTGGGGGAAGTCAAAGTCCCTGTCTGTTTCTCTCCTCGACTAAATCTAGGGGCAAGAGGTGAATAAGGGGGTGATGATTAATCTAGACACCCTGATGAGAAGAGGTCTCAAATAGGGGCAGTCCGTTATGACCTGGTTCCACGAGAAAAAAAGCAACAGACTAGAGAAAAAGAGAAAATAAGGAGCAAAATAATGGTAAATAAGTAAAGTCCATGAGCTCGAAAGTTCAAGCTCCAATAAGAAAAATGTACAAAACTAGGCATGGCAAGAGTGGCAGTACAGTTTCCCCGTGAGACGTTATGAGTCCGGTCGCACGCGTGCCTAGAGTGGATGAAGGTTTGATGACGGATACAAAGCCCCTGTGCAACAGACCGAATCCCTGAAAGGGTTGTTGTGAGAAGGACTCAAGCCCTAAAAACCTCTACACCTGGCCTAAGCTTACCCTCTGAATTCCATTTTTCTTTTATGACTAGACAGTACCCTGGGTATGGCCTCGATAGAAGCACCGTTATGCAGATGGGCCCTGGTCAAGGTTTGTCACTTCAAAAGCATGCCAACCTCCGAGATTCCTAATGAAACAGGTAGGGCTCTCGTTGCCGGCACGAAATTGGCTTTTCAAAAACCAAAAAATCAGATATTTCAAAATCCAAAAAAATCAGAGATTTAAAATCCAAAAAAATCATAAAAGAGATCAAATATTTCAGAAACTCGGAAAAATCAAATATTCAAAAATCTAAAAAAATACCATCATCTTTGCATAAGCATGCATTGCATTTTGTATTTTCTCTCATTACATTTTTGCCTATTTAATGAGGCTCCACCCCTTGACCAAATATCAAGAATTGGTCGTTCTCTAACTTGTTGAAGGCAAGGGGTTGAGCCTAAGAATAGATCTAACTTATTTCTTGTTTTAAGTGTGTATAGACATAAGTTCCTTATCAGGATTCGAAGCTTGCAGTTTCTCTATCTTCCATTCCTTGCGGTCTAATTATGGACCGCTTAATCCGCCATAACGGTCATACAAGGGACCGCTTGCCTCACCCGAGAACCAAAATTTAGTTTTTTCTGTCTCCCTTTTATAAGCGGTCTATCTCTAGACCGTTTGCGCCATCCTGACGGTCTAGTAGGAGACCGCATGGTTCACCCGAGTGTCAAAAACTCAGGGTTTTCCTGAGTCTTTCCCCTTGCGGTCTATCGCTAGATCGTCAGGATCATCTAGCGGCCCTCTGCTGGACCATTTGGCAAGAAGAGAACTCTATCCTTTTTTCCACCAAGCAAAATTGAGAGTCCATTGCAAATCTTTCAAAATCGAAAACTCTTATTCATTCATTAAAAGGTCATAATACATCATTCTTTTAATGGAAAAATGAAATTCAAAGCTCAAATTACATTCAATTTCCTATCCGCATGAGGCCGAATCTTGCATAACTCCTTCACATAAGCACGGTATTCCTCGTCGCTCTCCTTCACTTCAGCTTGCAAGGTACAGACTCGGCTGATCTCCCACATGGTCAGAGCACTCCGGACTGCACATTCATCCTCCTGGGTCCCAATGTTCCTAGCTTGAAGGGGAGGGTAGTGTGATAGTACTTGAACCATAGTGCGGGGTTGCCCGATTTGCAAGTAGCACCGGTGCGGGTTGTAGATCACCAAGGTGGTGTTCCCCACTAGCTGCAGGTCTAGGCCCAATCGTCGGGGTAATATGAGAGCAGTGCCCTGAAGAGCCCGGGGTCGCATCACGAACTTGTCAATTGGCAATATGTTGAGGAAGAGGCGCCACTCATCTCGTGTTTTCTTATCCGTGGTCCGGTATTCAACCTGTGAAGAGAACCCAAATGTGCCTCCTACGAAGTACAGTGGGTGGCTCCGAATATACGCCTAGTTGAAGGCAAGTTCCCCTTGTGTATAAATTTCAGTCTTACTCCCATCCAACACTCAAGGATGATCATTGACCTGAAGAGGGGACCCCCTAGTGAAGCTGAGCTAAGGCCTTCATAGAGGTATGAAAGGACGGCTTGGGAGATAGATAAACCCTGCCACAAACCACTCATAATGCTAAGATGTTGGATATCTAACAGGTTGTCGGTGGTTGTGAAAAAGAAAACCCCGCACAAACAAATGGAGACGGCTTTTGCGATGGCTTCATATTTTCCATATTTGTTCTTGCAATGAGAGGTAATCCATTGGGCTATGGATATCAAATGATTATGGCGAGGGCTAATCATGGTTCTCACATATTTTTGATTAGGTAAGAAGTCTCCTAAGATAAGTGATGGGTCTATAGGCTCAACCGTGTGACACACCAATTCTTCATCCCCCACCTTAGTCTTAGGAAGAACTAGGTAGGTCTCTACCTCTTCTAAAAGGATGGTGCCTTCAAAGGTTGGGAATATGAAAGTGTGTTTGAGGGTGCTATAATTCTACTAAGGCTAAAATGCTAGCCCAATCATAGGAGAATTTCTAAAAATTCTTGGCTAAAACCAACAAAGGGTGAAGGTACCATGACCTTAGGATTGAAGTAACTTTTAAAGGAAGGTCTTTTATCATGGGAGCCACCCACTTCATGGAAGAGTAACATCTTGGGCCAAGAAGGAGCTAAGGAAAAGGAAGAAAAGAGAGGCAAAGAAGAAGAACAGAGGTCATTCAGAAAATTTAGAATTTTGAAAATAACTTGAACTTACCTCTCTTGAAGGACTTGTGCTTAGGTGCTTGGGGATGGAGGTCAGCCGCTGCAGCTCCCCATGCTCCCTTCTAGCCGCCTTTGGCCCGGTATAGGCCATCTCACCCATGGTGTTACCTTCAAGGCTCCTCTTAATTATGGTTTTGGGCGATTTGGAGAAGTTTTCAAGGTTTAGAGCAGAGATCTCTAAGGCGCTACGAATTCTGGTGTATTCCTAGTTATAGGGCTTTAGTTTTAGTCTTAACACATTAGGATTGAGGCTAGTTAGCTTCAGATTAAGTTAGGATAAGTCTTAGCATGGATTAGGTGGTTCTAGCTCCAAGTTCGGACTCTCACGGAGAGTCTCGTTTGGACTTCACTGAGTTTTTTCCCTAGCGGTCTATCGAGCAACCGCTAGGACCCTTAAAACGGTCGTCAGACGACTGTTTCCTCCCTTTCTTCACCGCCTTCACCTAACGGTCTTGCGCTAGACTGTTTGTTCATCCTGGCGGTCTTTCAGAAGACCGTTTTCCCCTGTTTCCTAGTTTTTTGATCAAACTTTCTTCACTCTAAACTTTAGTTTTTCACCTCTCTTCCACTCTCGCCCTCCTAATCTCTTTATTGGTCCTAGGAGTCATTGTTAGTGAGTTAGCATTCACATTCACATTGCATTTGGAGACATCATATATTTCATTAACATAGGGTCATGTACATGTGTGCATAAAAGAAAAAGAAAAGTACAAGTCATGCCCCGGCGGGTCCCTCTCTTGGACCTCCGTTGTCCCTGGTGCCCTCACACCTCTTTGCCGGCGGTGCCATGGAGGTGCTCCCCTCCTCTCGCTGATGTCGTCTCCTCTCTACATCCTCATTCCTCCGAAGGTCGGAGGAACCAGTCAGAAAGTTCAGGAAGGTGCTGCTCCGTGCGCCGCTCTGTGATACACTAGCTGTGGGTCCTCGGCCCATCAACCGGACCGACCTCTCCATGGTCCGTAGCTCGATCCTCAGATTGTAGCCCCCACGCCGAGCCTCTCTCGCCTCGGTTCGATAGCGCTCGAAGTCTACTGATCCAGCTGTCAGTCTCTCCACCTCTGCACGGAGATGGGCTACCTCGGCCGCCTCCACATGGAGACGGGCCACCTCAGCTACCTCTCCTTGGAGATGCTCTGCCTCTGCTAAGGCGCGCTCTGCCTCGCCCAATGCTACAGTCAACTCCCTCGTCTGCATCCGCACTCATCATTGTTATATAAGATTGCATTTTCATATAGCATTTAAAAAGAAGTCGGTCAATTACTTACCCACTCCGCGAGAGTGGCCTCAGCCTCCTTGGCCCAAGCGACTGCCCGAGCAAAGTCAGCATCTCTCTCGACTCGGCCCGCTGGCTGGGAAGATGAGGACGGAGCGTCGGGTCCCTGGCGTCCTGCTCCCTCGGATCGCTGCATTTAGAAGTCCAAGTCATGCACATGCATGAGTATTTTCATTTAAGTCTAAGGATTAAGAACTTACCAGAAGATCCAGGGAGCGCTACAGGTCGTCCCTCTGCTTCACGGTGGAGTGGAGGAGTCCCTGAAGTTCCGCTATCCAGCCCTGGGGATCTAGATGCATATAGAAGGTCAGATGGTCAGTGCAACATTATAGGTGTCAAAGCATTAAATAGAGGTTTGAGTTTAAGAATCATACCAATCGTCGGGTGCCGCGGAACACCTGGTCACCGTACCTGCTAGTGTAGGCCTTTAGGTAGGCCTCATCGCTGCTGGCTCGAGCTCTTACCACCCTGCCTCTCCTGGTCCAGTCTCGTACCTAGTCCCTCGCTCGGGTGACCCAGTCAGTATCCCCGCTCAAGCCCTTCGAGGGCCATCCAACCCGCTCGTCGTCATGCGCCGGGAACTCCACGTCTGGCTAGTGCACGCCTCGCGTCCTCATGACCAAGTGGTGGTGCAGTGGCTCAATGATGTTCATGCAGTGCAGCCATACGTCCCGTCCCACGTATGCCTGGGCCGCCTCAACTCATGGCTGTCCCTCGTGCCCCTCGTCCCGATACGGTGTCCAGCGCACCTGAAAGGTATGCATTTGAGTCAGTCAGCGTTTTATAAAAGCATTTAAAGTGCATGTAAGAGGGTTAGAGTTTATAAGTTTACCGATGCATACGGGAATGCGTCCATGTCCTCCTAGATCGCTAGCGCCAAGCATCGCAGCGACCCGGTGTCTCGAACCACCATCCACCGCCTCGCGATGGGTAACCGGTCTGGCTGTACCTCCTTTCCGCATCCTAGACCGGGAGGGTACAGGTAGCTCCATACCTACATTTGTTAAATGTCAGCACAAGTATAAGCATAAGCATAATCATAAGCTTTTAGAGTCAAGCATTGTTACTTGAAGCAAGGGTGAGAAGCCGCCCAGCATCGTCTGCTGGTCAGTAGTGCTCAGTGACTCGAACAGGAAAGCCAGCACTACGGCGCCCCATGCGTACTCCCCTACTCCGTCCAGGTCCTGCAGTAGTGGGAGGAGTCTGCAGCTCACTCCGTCCACCCTCGTCGCGAACAGAAGCTTCCCGAATAGTAGCATCAGGAAGCGGCGGAGGGTGACGTCACCCTCTGGTCCCGGTCAGTGAAAACTCTCTCTCGGGCTCTGTCTGTCAATCTCCCGAGATGCTCCTCTGGCAGCTCGCCAACAGCTATCGCTGCTCCCCTCAAGCCTAAACTCTCCTGGAGTGTCACCCGTCCCAGCGTGGACGAGTGTCATCTCGGTATCAATAGCTCTAGCCCGAGCAGCTCTTGTGCCATCTCTCGGTAGTCTACGTAAGTCTAGCCTGTCACTGGTGCTCCGTGCACTCTCAATCGTGTGATCTTCGCAACGTCCTCGAGCGTCGGGATCATGTGTCCCCATGGGAATAAAATGCCCGGCTGATGGGGTCCCATCTCTCATGGAGTGCATAGAGTAGGGCTGTGTCAATCCTCATCACCTCTATACTGAGCAGCTCTCCAAATCCCATCGCTGCCAGTCTCTCTCTCTGATAGTCTGGTAGGGCTAGATAGACTACCCGAACTTGCAACAAAGAAATCCGGGTCTTTCTCTTTCCCTACACACATTTAAAAATAGTCAAACATCAGTCATACCGATCACATAATTCATACATTGCATTGCATTTGCATTTTTTAAACAAAAATAAAAAATATATATATGCTCTGATCCCAAATGGTCTCCTTCTAGACCGTTTTTCTTGCCCAAGCGATCGCCCCTTGGACCGCTGAGACTACAAACGGTCGCTGGAACGTCCGCTTGGCAATCAGCGTAAGGGCATTGTTTGCCCCATTTTCCCAAGTCATGGAAATGGCCTACAAATCATTCTAATGGGTCCCCAGACCCATTCCCTTGGCATTCCATACACATGCATGCATTCAAAATAATTAAAAATGAAAAAAAAATAGGTTTTTTGGGCCGTCGGCCTACCTCGGACGACCGTCGTCTGGTCGCCGTTGTCGGCGCCTCCTAAGCCGCAATGGCATCTTCCTCCTCTTCCATGGCTTTGTTGTGACCCCTCTGTGTTGATGATGTTGACAATAAGTTTTATTTCATTGGCAACAGCTTGTTTTGATTGATTGGCAACTGTTCTTATTTTAATGAAATTATTTTTATCAGGTTGTCTGTGTACCTAATGCAGTCAGAGTCTATATTGTCATGCACACACCCACAGGTCTACATTGCATTGCAACATGAACATAGAGTCCATACATTTCATTGTGTAGTCTGGACAATTCTGATGGGTCGACGCTCCCTTCTGATGGGTCGACGCTCCCTTTGTTTTCCAAGTCCACACATTGTGCATTCTGACTTGAAGTCTATACAACGCTGCTTTGGCCAAGTCTATACACTGCATTGTTGATTGTTGGCAAAGTCTGCACATTCTGCAGTTCAACGTCTGCATGCATGAAGTCTATACACTGCATGGCTCGCACAGCTGCAAGTCCACACATTGCATTCCTAGCAGACCAGCAAGTCTATACACTGCAGGGTAAAGCCCAAAGTCTAGACATTGCTACATTGCTTGCATTTCAGAGTCTATACATCATTCATGCATGTGCACAGTTTGTGGACAAAGTTTGTACATCGCAGCATGTATTCATTGTTAAAGTCTATACAGACTTCAGCGTCTCGTTCATGCATTGTTTGTAAAGTTTGTACATTAGTCTGTGTCTCATGCATCGTCTATGCAAAGTCCATACATTGCATTCAAAGTCTGTATAGCGTTCATCTCAGCCAGCGTCTCATGCTGCATCTTAGGCATGTCTGTACATTGCACTGTAGCTGCATTGTTTCACCTGAAGTCTGTGCATTGTCTCAGCCACCGTCTCATTCAGCGTCTCACGCTTACAAAGTCTATACATTGGTCGGTGGAAGCAAGTCTCTACATTCGACTGTTCAGCCTGTGACTAAGTCTGTACAGCCAGGGAGACTGTTAAGTCTATACACTCATTGCACTGTAGCTTGCACGAGGTGAAGTCTGTACATTGGCATTAGTTTTCCAAGTCTGTACAGACGTTGCATCGATCAAGTCTGTACATCGTCAAGTCTACACACTGGAAGTCCATACATTCAGTTGTCTTGATCTGATCAAGTCTGTACAGAGTTTCGTTTGGAAAGTCCATACATTGAATGTCTATACATTCGTTTGCCTTGCATTCATTCATTAAGTCTGTACAACCCCTTCGCTTGGCAAGTCTGTACATTGTGGATGTCTATACACTCGATTGTCTTGCCTTGGTCAAGCCTGTACAGAGTTTCTTCAGCTAAGTATATACATTGCTTCACGATGTGAAGTCTATACATGCCTTGTTCAAGTCTTCACATGATGATGTCTATACACTCAACTCCTTCACACTTCAGGAAGTCTATACATCCTTCAATGCATTGCATGCATCGATCGTGAAGTCTGTACAACGAGTGATGTCTGGTGAAGTCTATACAGCGGCTGTTTCACATATGGAGTCTGTACATCTGCATTTACAACGTCTTCACACTTAAAGTCCATACATCGTCAGTTGACTGTCAAGTCTTCATATTGCTTAGGTCTGTACAATGGCTGCTTCACATATGAAGTCTGTACAGTGGATGCTTCACATAGATGAAGTCTATACATTGAGCAGAGTCTGTACACTGCATTCGAATTCACAAGTCCATATAATGCAGTCTATACAATGCAGTTCATCTTATAAGTCTTTACAGAGTTCTTCACTTAATCTGATAATCCTATAATTTGTCTGACATGGATCTGCTAGTAAGATTGCTGACATGGCTCGTGATCCCAGGAGGACGAGGAGATCAGGTGCTGCCATGTGGATGGAATTGCCTCGGTTCTGGCGAATTCTCTGGGCGGGAAATGTGGAAGCCACGCGCCCTCATCCACTTGCTGATAGTATATAATGAAGCCTTCGTCTTCAGATGGAGGTAGATCGACAGAAGAGAAGAAAAGTATATACAGCAGAGAGCCATCGATCCACAGTGAGAAGAAAGAAAACAGAGAAGAAGAAAAAGAGAGAAGAGAAGAGAGAAGAGATGTGTTGAGAAAGTGAAATTGAGAGAGTTTAGATTGAGAGTTGTTCTTATTGTAACTCAGTCTCTTGGTTCAGAAACCAGAGTTGAGGCTTGCTCATTCCGAGCTACATTCCCATTTGGGTTTTCTTTTTCATTTTGCTTCTGCATTTTTATTTCTGAACTCTTGTTTCTTCAAGCTGTGAGGCAGCATTGCAGTGGAGGTCTCCACTGGACAGGAGAAGCTGTAATCCTCAACAGGCGAGACTTGGTCTCATACGGCTAAGCTGTATTGCCCAGCTGTTGCAGAGGGTGTTCCTCTGGTCGGGATAAGCTGTAAGCCCCAGCCCGTGTTGGCAAGCTGTAGTGCCCAGCAGATTGAAGCTGTGTATCAGCAGTAATCCACATTCGAGTTGAATGTGGGGTGGACGTAGGTCGGATTGACCGAACCACCTAAAAGTCTTTGTGCCTTTCGTGTGTTTGCTTGTCTGTTTAGCAGATCTTGTTTCGGTGCTTTGATTGTGGTTGTCCAGTGTTCTTTTAATTCGCATTTGAATCTAGGCATATTTTTTAATTAGCCTGTTGATCTATTCACCCCCCTCTAGATCCACATTCTGTGGTGAAAGAGCCTTCCATCCAACTCCAACAATTGGTATCATAGCCATACTCTTCTATAGGGACTTATCGCCCGAAGAGGATAGGCAGAGATGGATGCTCGAGGGATGATAGCTGAAGGTCACTCAACCACCAAGCCCCCATTCTTTGATGGATCTAACTACGCATACTGGAAGAATCGTATGCAAGTGTTTCTAAGGGCTAAAGATTACGAGATCTAGAAAGTTGTTAGCAAGGGACCTTATGAGCTGTCCCCGAATGAAGATGTCTGGACCAAGGTGGAGATCAGAAGGTCCATGCTGAATTGGAGTGCCATAAACGACATCCAGTGCTTTCTGCACCCTACTGAATTCTCCAACGTGTCAGCGTACACTTCAGCCAAGGAGATGTGGGATGCACTGGAAGTTATCCATGAAGGGACTTCTCAAGTCAGGGAGACGAAGGCTAATTTCCTAGTGTCTGAGTATGAAGCCTTCAAGATGAAGCCAAACGAGACCATCAAAGAAATGTATGCTCGACTGATGATCATCACCAATGGTCAAAGAGGTCTCGGGAAACCTCTGACAGAATATGATTTAGTAAGGAAGATACTTCGGTCCTTGACTCATGCCTGGCATACGAAAGCTACTGTGATGGAGGAGTCAAGGGACTTGCGCAATATAAGAGCTGATGAGATAATTGGCTCGCAAATGGCATATGAAATTAATATGCCAAGGATAGAAGAAGCTGAAAGGAAGAAGAAGCCGATAGCGCTGAAGGCTGGTTCCAGCAAATCCAACAAATCCAGCTCTAGTAGTTCTTCATCATCAGAGGAGAGCCCGAATGAAGAAGAAGATATGACTCATTCTGAGATGGCTATGATGACCAGAGAGTTCAGGCGATTTCTCAGAAAAGGAGCAGGATGATTCGGTCAAAAGAAATACAGTGGCGGCCGAAGGGACAAAAGGTATAAACACAACCCTGCAAAGAAAACTGAAACTAACACTTGTTATCAATGCAGGAAACCAGGCCATCTGAAAGCTGACGGTCCAGATAATCAAAAATATAAGGACAAGTCAAAGAGAAGGAACACGAAAGGGAAAGCAATGGTGAGTACCTGGAGTGATGAAGATGAAGGCTCCCTGAGCAACACTTCAGACAGTGAAGCCGAATCTGAGAAGCCCATTTGCCTTATGGCAACAAGCTCAGAAGATAGAGAAGAGGACTCAGATGAAGTAATCACTAGATTTGAAAATTTTACTATCGCTGATTGGGTAGATGCCTACCATGATATAGCTGATAGAGCTGATGATATTAGAAAAGAAAACAGGCATCTGAGAAGAAAGATCAATTCCATGCAAAATGATAAAACTCTAACTGATAAAATTGCATGTTTAGAATCTGAGAATAAAAATCTGAAACTCACATGTTCTGAAGTAGATGAAATCAAAAATAAGTTAAAAGCTTCTAAGGAAGAAAATGTGAGGCTTGAAAATGAAATTGATGAATGGAAGCTGAAAATTCAGAAATGTGAGAGTGAAGTAAAAATTATTTCTGAAAAATATGAAGCTGTCCTCAATGTAAATAATGAACTGAAAAAGTCTATTGATGAAATTCAGAAAGACAATGAGGATAAACTGAGAACCATTGAGAAAATGACCCAAGGAACAGATAACTTAAATGCTTTGTTAGGGTCAAAGGTAAATTTCAGAAAAGAGGGCCTAGGATTTAATTCAAGTGCAACGAAAACCTTTGGAATGAAAACTATTTCATTTGTTGCACAAAAAGAAAAAGGACCTCTAATTAGCATGAATCCAAACAATTCAATGAACAAAAATGCTAATCTGAAAAAGACCAGTGCTGAGGAGAAGGGCAAACAAAAAGTCAGTGAGCCTAGTAGAGCTAGCACATCCAAGCAAAATCCAAAGGGTCAATCTCAGGTTAGGGGTCAAGCTACCCAGTCTTATAAACACCAAGACAAGGTAACCAAGTCTCCACCATTACCTCCACCTCTGAAGAAGACCCAAAACAAACCTATGAATAGGTCAGCAGGGTCCAAGGTGCAGGGGAGACAGAATGCTGCTAAGAGTCAACCCAATCATTTCTACCAACCCAGAGTTCAGACCCATTACAATGCACAGTCAACCTATTTCAATAGGTCAGGTTGGACTAGAACTCCGGGGAGGCATACAGGTCTTGCATATCAGGCTGCTCAATATCAAAGACCTTACACTAGAAATTGGGTTAATGGGTATGGTTATTGGACACCTAGGAACCAACATTTCCACAGCCAGCCCAGGAACTATTACGGCCACAATTCCATGAATGCAACCTGGCCAAGGCACTGGCAAAGAAACAACAATGTCAATAATCATGTTGGTGCAAATAAGAAGAAAAATAACAAAAAGAAGAGGAACAACAACAGAAGAAAACATGTAGGATCCACTGAACAAAATACATTTAAACAAATGTGGATTCCGAAAAGCCTGCTTTCTTACTTTGCTTCTACCTCTTCTATTATGGAGCCCAATCAGTCTTGGGTTCCAAACCTCTCTACCTAATTGTGTATGCAGGTATGCCTGGCAGTCAAGAGTAACTTTTGGTACTTGGATAGTGGCTGTTCCAGGCATATGACAGGAGATAAGGCCAAGTTCTGCATGCTGACTGAGAAGCTAGGAGGCCTTGTCACCTTTGGAAGCAACACAAAGGGTAGGATTATTGGATCAGGTAAGGTAGGTAAGTGTTCTACCTGCTGCATTGATGATGTTATGCTGGTTGAAGGGTTAGCTTATAATTTACTTAGTATCAGCCAGTTATGTGATAAAGGATATAAGGTTTTATTTTATTCTCAATGTTGCAAGATTTTTGAACCTGATTCTGAAATTGTCAAATTTTCTGGAAAAAGAATAAATAATACATACATGATAGATTTAGATGACATTCAACATACTAACCTTTGCCTTACTGCCAGTAGAGAAGACTTAGCTTTTTTATGGCATCGTAGGTTAGGTCATGCAAGTTACACTGTTTTGCATAAACTGAATAAGCATGGCATGGTTAAAGGACTTCATGAAGTTTCCTTCAAAAAGGAAAATAAAATCTGTGATGCATGCACTCAATCAAAGATAACTAGAAAGTCATTTAAGTCTAGAACTGAAAAGCTGTCTTCTAAACCCTATGAGCTGATACATATGGACCTTTTTGGGCCAACCAGATCTGTTAGCTTATCAGGGAGGAAGTATGGGTTTGTCATGGTAGATGACTTTTCTAGGTATACTTGGGTCTATTTCTTAACTCATAAGAGTGATGCATTTTCAGAATTTCAGGAGTTCTATGTTAGAATAAATCAGAAAATTGAAAACATTTTGACTGATCATGGAGGTGAGTTTGAAAACTCACAGTTTGATGAATTCTGCAGGTCAAATGGTATCAACCATAGGTACTCCTCATGAAGGACACCTGAGCAGAATGGAGTTGTGGAGAGAAGGAACAGAACCCTAGTGGAGATGGGTCGTACACTCCTTATTGAAGGTGGAGACACCTAAGAAATTCTGGGCTGAAGCAGTGAACACTGCTTGTTATGTAATTAACAGAGCCATGGTAAGACCTTCTACCCAGCAAACACCATATGAGATCTTAAAGGGTAAGAAACCTTATATTGCCCACTTCAAGGTTTTTGGATGTAAATGTTTCATTCATATAAATGATAAAAGAGACCTTGATAAATTTGAACCTAAAGGTGAACCAGGAATTTATCTGGGTTATTCTGAAAACACCCGAGCATATAGAGTGTACAATCTGAATTCTAAATCTACTGAAGAATCTCCACACATAGTTTTTGATGAATCCTTGATAAATACTAATGTTGGTCAATGCAGGAATGAAGAAGGTGGTGATATTCTAAAGGAAAAAGATCCTGAAGATAAATCCGAGGATGAAGAAGGACATAAAGAGCTTGATGAAGAAGAGCCTACAGTTCAGGGGGAGGTAAATCAAACTTATGATAATCCAATTGTAAATATAAGATATCTTAAGGATCAACCTGTAGATAATGTAATTGGAAATCTGCATGACCCCCCTAGGACTAGAGGCCACTTAAGAATTCAACATGAATTGAATGCTTATGCTTTTGTTTCAAATATAGAACCCAAGTCCATTGACTGTGCTCTCCAAGATATGCATTGGATTAATGCCATGCATGAGGAGCTTAATCAACTTGACAGGAATAAGGTGTGGCAATTGGTTCCACCTCCTGATCATGAAACAGTCACAGGGACTAAATGGGTGTTTAGAAATAAAACTGATGAATCAGGGAATGTCATTAAAAATAAAGCCAGACTTGTAGCTCAGGGGTACAATCAGGAATTTGGAATAGACTTTGAAGAGTATTTTGCCCCTGTAGCTAGGTTAGAAGCAATCAGAATATTATTGGCTTATGCATGCTCCCTAGGTATAAATCTTCAGCAGCTGGATGTGAAATCTACTTTCCTAAATGGGAAAATTAGTGAGGATGTCTATGTGAGATAGCCTCCTGGGTTTGAATGTTTAGATTTCCCTAATCATGTTTACAAACTGAATAAAGCTCTTTATGGTTTAAAGCAAGCTCCTAGAGCTTGGTATGACAGGTTGAGCAAGTTCCTCACCGATAAGAATTTCACAAGAGGTATAGTTGATCAAACATTGTTTACCAAAGTGAGTCATTCAGATATTCTTATTATTCAGATTTAGGTGGATGACATTGTGTTTGGGTCAACTAACCCCAAATTGTGTGAGGAATTCTCTCAGATAATGACTAATGAGTTTGAAATGAGCCCAATGGGCGAGCTCAAACTATTTCATGGACTGCAGGTTACACAATTAGAGGATGGCACTTTCATCTCTCAGTCCAAGTACGTAAAGAATTTATTGAAGAAGTACAAAATGGACAACCTCAAGGAAATAGCTACTCCAATGGGTACCTCAACCAGTTTGGATGAAGATCCTAAAGGTAAACCAGTGGACCAAAGGCTATATAGAGGTATGATCCGATCCCTTCTTTATCTTACAGCATCTAGGCCTGATATTCAATTTGCAGTGTGTTTATGCTCTAGGTTTCAAGCTAGTCCTAAAGAATCTCATCTTAAGGCTGTGAAGAGGATTTTTAGATCTGCTAAGTGTGAGTTAGATCTTCTAGCCTACACTGATGCAGACTATGCTGGGTGTCGAGTAGATAGAAAGAGCACTAGTGGCTATTGCCAATTCCTTGGTGGCTGTCGAGTATCTTGGGCATCTAAAAAGTAACACACTATAGCCTTGTCTACAGTTGAAGCTGAATATGTTGCTGCAGGTAATTGTGCTGCCCAAGTACTATGGATCAAGCACCAACTAGATGATTATCAGATAAAACTGGAATGCATTCCAATTTTATGTGATAATACTAGTGCCATATGCCTTGCTAAAAATCCTGTTCATCATTCAAGGACTAAGCATATAGAGATAAAACACCATTTTCTGAGAGATGCTGTGAATAAAAAGGAAATCAAACTGAATTTCATTGAAACAGACAAACAAATTGCTGATATCTTTACTAAGCCACTTGGAAATGAAAAGTTTAAATTTCTTAGAAGAGAACTTGGCTTGTGTAAGTTTCAGCATGATGAATAAAATTTTCAGCTGTTTTGAATACAATCTCTGATTTGGACCTACATCTGATAGACTGTATAAAACTTTGTGAAGGTTGATTGGTGCAACAGACTCATGATCATGCATGACACTCATATTATTTTCTCATGATCATCACTGCATATCATTTAGTCAGTAATGTGTCTAAAATCACATGCATATAGAACTGTTTTGCACTACATTTCTCTGCATAACCCTGGTGGTCACATTGCATGATAGTACAGTCTGAATAAGCATGAACTTCAAAAATCATTTGATCAGTCATCTTCTGCAAAAATTACATGCATATAGACAGGGGGAGTCTTGTCAGAATTTCAAGGTGAATTGCTACGTCGACGCTACTATACTGTGGCGTTGACGCAGTGAACTAGATCTGTGAATGTCTCTGTTTCATTATTCTGATGAGTTGACGCTGCAATAGCGTGGAGTCGACGCACTGACACTATCTCAGTGTTTTATACTGTTGCCTCTTCAACTGATGCATGGACGCCTTGAACTCCCAGCGTCGACGCTGTCTATTCATCCTTGACTCTGAATGATTGAGTCTGACAGTATGGCAATCTTTTAATCAGTTCTAAAATTAAGCTATAAAAAATAGACCTCTTCCTCATAAGAACTTTAATTGCTTAAAGACTGACTTAATGGTTTATATTTTATAATCTTTAGAGTTGAAAGCCTACAATCAGTAAATAAGGATGCTGAAAATTGATAAAGCACTCAACCCTCATCTTATTTCATGTCAGACAAAGTTAATTATATCTGAAATCTGAAAACTCATCTGAAATCATGTTAGAGAAACTAAGTATGTGTATTGTCCTTAAACAAGTCATTCTGAAATAAATAAAGGACAGCTAAGAAAGATATTGAAAAACATTGGAAATAAATTGAAAAATAGCATTGGCAGAGCAATGACTGGTAAATCACTGAGAAACTGAGTGATCCATCAAAGAAGTGGAAAATACTCATGTCATGAGGTGTATCAGCTATCCCTGTATAAAATGATCAAAACAGTAGGGTGGTTTCATTGAGTATCTAGGGGTAACTGGCGTCTGATAAACGTGTACCCTCAAGTAAAAAGATGTAAATCACTTATATTGAGTTTGATCATAGCGGAATGGTCCATCATGTTGAGTATCTAGGGGTATTGGCGTCTGATAAACGTATACCCTTAAGCAAAAAGATAAATGGCACCTGACTGCCCAAAATGAACTCATATTGATAAATGCTGTTCCTTCAAAAGTAATTTTATGAATGTCAATTTGTTTAGTTTCAATACATGACATGGTATCTCTCAATTAGTTTTGTTGAGTATATGATAGTAAGATATTTTTGAAACTGACTCTCTCATGCAAATGTGATTCTGGTTTATTGTCTTATCATGCTAAGCTACTATATCCAATGAATGTAGTGCATGAACTCTTATTTTTATAACCTTTAAACCAGAACCTCACTTTCTAAGCAGTTTCTCAATTCATATGACTGAAGGTTCTGTGCTTTAGCCGCTTAATTTCTGAACTACTTGCTAAGAATGCCAGTCAGCTGAGTCTTCTTGTTCCTTCCATTGCATCTTATTTCACTCCTCTTTGTTGATGGCAAAGGGGGAGAATATATTGTCTACTTGATGAGTTCATTCCAGGGAAGTGTATACATCATGTCTATGGCATAGGGGGAGATTTTGGGAGCAGAAAGTTGTGTTCATGTCTCAGCATGTCATTCATAGCATCTGCATGACAATCTGAATAACGAATCATGTCCTTCATCAAAAATACATCTGTTTGACAGGATGTTGCTATTCTATATAATAGGGTGTTGCCATCATCAAAAAGGGGGAGATTGTTGTGACCCCTCTGTGTTGATGATGTTGACAATAAGTTTTATTTCATTGGCAACAGCTTGTTTTGATTGATTGGCAACTGTTCTTATTTTGATGAAATTATTTTTATCAGGTTGTCTGTGTACCTAATGCAGTCAGAGTCTATACTGTCATGCACACACCCACAGGTCTACATTGCATTGCAGCATGAACATAGAGTCCATACATTTCATTGTGTAGTCTGGACAGTTCTGATGGGTCGACGCTCCCTTCTGATGTGTCGACGCCCCCTTTGTTTTCCAAGTCCACACATTGTGCATTCTGACTTGAAGTCTATACACTGCATTGTTGATTGTTGGCAAAGTCTGCACATTATGCAGTTCAACGTCTGCATGCATGAAGTCTATACACTGCATGGCTCGCACAGCTGCAAGTCCACACATTACATTCCTAGCAGACCAGCAAGTCTATACACTGCAAGGTAAAGCCCAAAGTCTAGACATTGCTGCATTGCTTGCATTTCAGAGTCTATACATCATTCATGCATGTGCACAGTTTGTGGACAAAGTTTGTACATCGCAGCATGTATTCATTGTTAAAGTCTATACAAACTTCAGCGTCTCGTTCATGCATTGTTTATGAAGTCTGTACATTAGTCTGTGTCTCATGCATCGTCTATGCAAAGTCCATACATTGCATTCAAAGTCTGTACAGCGTTCGTCTCAGCCAGCGTCTCATGCTACGTCTTAGGCATGTCTGTACATTGCACTGTAGCTGCATTGTTTCACCTGAAGTCTGTGCATTGTCTCAGGCACCGTCTCATTCAGCGTCTCACGCTTACAAAGTCTATACACTGGTCGGTGGAAGCAAGTCTCTACATTCGACTGTTCAGCCTGTGACTAAGTCTGTACAGCCAGGGAGACTGTTAAGTCTATACACTCATTGCACTGTAGCTTGCACGAGGTGAAGTCTGTACATTGGCATTAGTTTTCCAAGTCTGTACAGACGTTGCATCGATCAAGTCTGTACATCGTCAAGTCTACACACTGGAAGTCCATACATTCAGTTGTCTTGATCTGATCAAGTCTGTACAGAGTTTCATTTGGAAAGTCCATACATTGAATGTCTATACATTCGTTTGCCTTGCATCATTCATTAAGTCGGTACAACCCCTTCGCTTGGCAAGTCTGTACATTGTGGATGTCTATACACTCGATTGTCTTGCCTTGGTGAAGCCTGTATAGAGTTTCTTCAGCTAAGTATATACATTGCTTCACGATGTGAAGTCTATACATGCCTTGTTCAAGTCTTCGCATGATGATGTCTATACACTCAACTCCTTCACACTTCAGGAAGTCTGTACATCCTTCAATGCATTGCATGCATCGTTCGTGAAGTCTGTACATTGAGTGAAGTTTGGTGAAGTCTGTACAACGACTGTTTCACATATGGAGTCTATACATCTACATTCACAACGTCTTCACACTTGAAGTCCATACATCGTCAGTTGACTGTCAAGTCTTCATATTGCTTAAGTCTGTACAACGGCTGCTTCACATATGAAGTCTGTACAGCGGATGCTTCACATAGATGAAGTCTATACATTGAGCAGAGTCTGTACACTGCATTCGAATTCACAAGTCCATACAATGCAGTCTATACAACGCAGTTCATCTTATAAGTCTTTACAGAGTTCTTCACTTAATCTGATAATTCTATAATTTGTCTGACAGGGATCTGCTACTGAGATTGCTGACATGGCTCGTGATCCCAGGAGGATGAGGTGATCAAGTGCTGCCATGTGGATGGAATTGCCTCGGTTCTGGTGAATTCTCTGGGTGGGAAATGTGGAAGCCACGCGCCCTCATCCACCTGTTGATAGTATATAATGAAGCCTTCGTCTTCAGATGGAGGTAGATCGACAGAAGAGAAGAAAAGTGTATACAGGAGAGAGCCATCGATCCACAGTGAGAAGAAAGAAAACAGAGAAGAAGAAAAAGAGAGAAGAGAAGAGAGAAGAGATGTGTTGAGAACGTGAAATTGAGAGAGTTTAGATTGAGAGCTGTTCTTATTGTAACTCAGTCTCTTGGTTCAGAAACCAGAGCTGAGGCTTGCTCATTCCGAGCTACATTCCCATTTGAGTTTTCTTTTTCATTTTGCTTCTGCATTTTTATTTCTGAACTCTTGTTTCTTCAAGCTGTGAGGCAGCATTACAGTGGAGGTCTCCACTGGACAGGAGAAGCTGTAATCCTCAGCAGGCGAGACTTGGTCTCGGACGGCTAAGCTATATTGCCCAGCTATTGCAGAGGGTGTTCCTCTGGTCGGGATAAGCTGTAAGCCCCAGCCCGTGTTGGCAAGCTGTAGTGCCCAGCAGATTGAAGCTGTGTATCAGCAGTAATCCACATTCGAGTTGAATGTGGGGTGGACGTAGGTCGGATTGACCGAACCACCTAAAAGTCTTTGTGCCTTTCATGTGTTTGCTTGTCTGTTTAGCAGATCTTGTTTCGGTGCTTTGACTGTGGTTGTCCAGTGTTCTTTTAATTCCGCATTTGAATCTAGGCATATTTTTTAATTAGCCTGTTGATCTATTCACCCCCCTCTAGATCCATATTATGTGGTGAAAGAGCCTTCCATCCAACTCCAACAGGCTTCCCTTGGTCCCTCTTCAGCCGTGGGAACCTCTCCCTCCTCCGGTTGGGCCGCCAGAGTTGCTTCCTCCGCCGGTGAGTCTGCCGTCGCCATGGGTGACGTTTTCTCCGCTGCTATCCGCCGTTAGAGGCGTTTCACGGCCCGTTTCTTCACCATGGTGGGGATGGGGTGTGAGATGCACGGTGGTCGCCGGAGTGGCCGGAGGTGGTTTTGGTTTGGGTTGAACGAAATAAGCGTGTGGGTTGATTGAAGCGACCGTTCAATTTTTTGAATCGCTCAGATCCATGTGGTCTATCACTAGACCGTTTGGGCCCTCCTAGTGGTCTTCCTCTAGACTGTTTGCCATTTTGGTTAGCTCCTCGAAGAAGGTGAACCGCCCTTATCCAAGCGGTTTGTATCTTGACCGTCAGGAGTTCTTTGTGGTCCTTGCCTAGACCGTTTGAAAAGCTATACGTTGGTTGGATGAAATGAAATATCTACTTAATGTTTGATGCTATTTTGGTATGGTTCATATCATATTAATGCGTCATGCTTATTCTATGGATATAATTATTGATGGCTAACCTTCTTATTGTCAAAAGCTTAAACGCCATCACATTACATCATTTTCTCGCTAGGCAGGTAAGTCAGGTAAGTATCCCGATTCCTTAGTCCCTGAAGGCATTACTATATGTTATCGATGATGTATTATCTCGAGAATCGGCTGGTCATTCATGTGTTTTGGGATCTGATGTTCCCCTCTAACAAAATGATGATGATCTAGGTGCACATGTTTAATCGTTGGATAGGTCATTTGGTTGGAAAACTTGGGGGACGATGGTTCTATCTTGCACGCCATGGTTGCAGATAGTGTCCTGACCCTGATTTCTTCGGTCTAGCAATACTATTCTCGAGTATCTTCCTATTTTATCTTTCTTTGCATTTCATTTTGATGATTTCTTTATTTTAGCCCAGCATGCATCATACGCATCTTTGAGCATTCATGCACCCTTATTTGTCTAGAAGTGTCTCAATAATGGTGGATAACTACGTATCCATGGTTTTGAGTAAGGACAATCATTCTATTCTGAGTTAGAAGGTTTCCTTCGGTCTACTTGCTCGGTTTGGTTAAGCTGAGATTTCTGTCTGGAGTTTAGTTGCTTGTCTTTCCTTTTTTCCGTTCGCTCCGACCACCTATCAGCTGTGTGTTCCAGTGAGGAGGTTGGTCGTGACTTTAGTTCCTTTAGTTGTTAGTTCCTCCTGGCATGCGTCATTCAATTTGCCATTCTTTGTTATTAGTTTGAAGTTTTTCGGAAGATTTCTATCGCTTGTTGGTTGAGAACGGGTGTCGATTTACCTTAACGCCCACTTTTCAGTCCACTCCGCTTCATTTTCGCTTCACCTCCATGTTCCATGTCACTTTCGCTTCACCTCCGCTCGCTCCCCTGCAAAGAGGACGTTAAGGCGGGGCATCTGTTGACACCCGTTTTATGACCAATGAGTTGGGTCATCTCTTTATCTATTGTTATGATGTCATGAGTTGTTTACCAGCTATTGGGTCATTTTTGGTCATTTTTTGGGCTTATTTTATGGGTCATTCTCCCTGGTTGGGCTTAGTTCCTCTGATTTCTTGACATTGTAGCTTATTGGGCCTGGATAAGGGCTAATAAGGGATTTTATTATGGATTAACTTGAAGATTTCTCGGTCTTTATCTCTTTTTCCATGTCTAATTGCCTAGCGATCTATCGTGTGGCCGTTTGGCTTGGCTAGCAGTCGTTTGCTAGACCATTTGGGCAGTAGAGAGTCCTGTTCTGTCTCTTTGATCTTATCTTCTTCTAGACAATTGATCCTAGCGGTCGTTCGCTAGACGGTTTGGGATGCCTTGCGGTCTATCGCAAGACCATTAGGTCCGATAGAGAGTCCTGCTCTGTCTGACTTCCTCTGCTTCACCGTGGTCAAACTAGAGTCCATGATTCCTTGATTTCTCTCTAAATAGAGGCTCTCAGAACCTTCTGTTTATTTCTATGGACTCTTGGGAGTATTATCCTCGAGATTTATCCAAGTTTAGGCTTATTTTTGTGTCATTATCCCTCCAACTCGAACCTAGGGTTTGGGGATCTATAAATAGGACCCTTGACTTCATGGCTTGAAGGAGGAGATTTCAGAGCTGGCCACGAAGTGCTGTCGCATTCTGGAGCAAGTACCAACCAGAGAGAAGCTGCTTCCACGTTCATAAGGCTTCTAGTCCAGGGAGTATTGGGTTCCTTTGGTTTAGTTTGTGTCTTTTTCTCTTAGTTTTGGTCTTTCCTTTTGCATGTTCATAGCATCTTCCCTCTTCTTCTTTCCAAGTTTTTTGCACTCACACCATGTTTTAAAAACATCCTCCTATCTTTTCCCCGCCCCACAAGGGTTAAAAAACCACCACCCCCAGGTATTCACCCTTCCTTTTATGCACTTTAGCTTAGTTGCATTATAGATACTACATTAGTCCCAAGGGCTTATTCGGTTATTTTTCTTTGTGTCTACACTCTCTTGCAGGTTTACAAGACTTATTGCAGGAAGCCCAACTCTTCTGGCCGGCCAGGAGGGGTGGAGATTCAAGCTTCACACTTCACTGTTCTAGGTGCCCTTGCGGTCTCTTCAACGACCGTTTGCATATTTCAGGCAGTCTATCGCAAGACCGTTTACATTCTCCTAGCGATTGCCTGTTAGATAGTTTGCCTCCGCAACAGCTGGGTTTTCTCTCTCGCGCGGGCTGGTGACTTCAACTGGCTCTTTCCAAGGCACATATTGTAGTTTTACTATTTTATTTACTTTGGAGGCGATCACATCATTCCATATTCCGGGTATTTGTCATCTTGTTCATCATTCTCTTGTTTGCTTGTCTCCTTTTACTTTAGTTGCTCCACGCCCATGGCGTGTGTTTTACTTCTCCTTTTACATTTTTGCCATATATTTGATGACATGCCCCATGCTTTGATTTTCATGTTGGTTGCTTGAGTTAGTGTACCACTTTCTCACCCACATCACATCATCATATTCATCACCAGTTCACTCTCACATAAGAAAGAGAAGGAAACAAACATCAAACTATCTACACCCTTGCCTCATTGGCATCATCTTTAAGGTTCCTTCTAGATAGATCGTTTGATTTCATTCACGTCTACAAGCATCACGCCCCTACTATCGATGACGCTTCCTACATAGATATCAAGGACAATATAGCAAGGAAGGCCATACAGGAAGAAATCTTTGAGAAGAGGGAAATCATGTTGGCGGAATTAGAAGAAGAACTGGCCGATGAAGAGAAACCATGGTTCTATGAAATCATCAAATATTGCAAAGACCAGTCTTACCCTAAAGAAGCCACAGCAGAAGATAAGAAGACCATAAGGAGAGTGGCCCAGAGATATACACTAGTTGGAGGATTGCTGTACAAGAGAAGCCTCACTGGTGTTCTTCTAAGATGTCTTGATGATGACGAGGCCTAGAAGTGTGTAGAGCAAGCGCACTCGGGTGTGTGTGGTGGCCATGTGAATAGCCAAATGCTCACTAAGAAGATCATTTGGCAAGGCTTTTACTGGCCCACCATGGAGGAAGAGTGTGGTGTCTATGTCCCTAGGTGTGTCAAGTGTCAACTTCACGCTGATAAGATTCATTCCCCATCTTCCTCTCTCCATCCAATATCTTCTCCATGGCCTTTCTCCATGTGGGCATTTGACAATGTTGATCCTCTCGGTGATCCCAACTCCCTCACTAAGTAAAAATCTTTCATCCTCACTGCAACGGAGTACTTCACCAAATGGGCCGAAGCTGAAGCTTACGCGGAAATCAAGACATCAACTGTTTACAAGTTCATCATGAAGAACATCATCGCCAGGTTCAGTATTCCAAGCACTATTATCATCGACAACGGGCCACAATTTAATTCTCAGTACCTTCAGGACCTCTGCAAAAGGTATAAAATTGCATTGCATCATTCATCACTATATTATCCACAAGGTAATGGCCAAGCAGAGGCCACTAATAAAACATTGATCAAAATCATAAAGAAAACCTGTAAGTCTAGCAAGTTCTCGGATTGGCCAGAAAAGCTCATTGAGGCTCTATGGACCTACCGCACTTCAATCCGTACCCCTACTGGGCAAACCCCGTTTGCCCTTACTTACGGGATGGAGGCGGTAGTTCTGTACGAGATCTTGGTTCCTTCTCTCAGGGTACAGATGGATATGGAGTTTCCCCTCGACGAACATCGTAACTCACTTCTTGCCCAATTGGAACTCTTAGACGAGAAGTGCCTGGCCGCAGTCGAGTATGCTCGTGTATACCAAAATAGACTCGCACGTTTTTTACCAAAAGAAAGTTATTGAGAGAAAATTCAAAGTCGGTAAGATGGTAGTGAAAAGAATCTTTGTAAAACCTGGCGGCCCACGTTCTAAACTCCAACCCAATTGGGAAGGACCATACATGATTCAAGATCTCAATCCTGGCAACGCCTATAGGCTAGTCAATGCTAAGGGGGTCGAGTTGTCCACCCTTGGAATGAGCTTTATCTTAAGAAGTACTACCCTTAGATAGGTGTGCATAGTGTTAAAAACTAAAAAAAACTAAAAACTAAAAAAAATGCAAAGAAAAACAAAAAAATAGTAAAAAATAATAATAATAACAACAAAAAATATGTATATAAAATAACACAGAAAAAAAGAAAAAACATAAAAGAAAAAACAAAAAATAGAAATAGAAAATTCAAAATGCCAATGCCTGGGGTCACCATGGAGTTAATTCACTGCATCCAACCTTCATTTTAGGACAGGGCATATTAAGAGTGGGTAGGTCTCGGGTCTTGGTTTGCCAGAGCTGTGGAGATCCCTGTCTGGCCACATCGGCCTCTGCCCACTCAAAGGAAGCCAACATGTACATACACACATGTTTTGTCCAAAAAATTGGGTAGCATCGCCTATGGTGGGGCCTCATCCAGAAGGTCTCCAAGGAGTTGTAATCTTTATTCTCTTCCTCTTCGATCAAATGAGACAGCCGGCGCCCTTAAAACGCTGAGCATAAGAAATAGAAACTCAATTCCTTTAAGGCAAGAGTAGGATCCATTTTCTCGAGTATCGGTCGGAGCACAAGAAGAGGGTAATGTCCCCGTAGGCAAACAAGAGGGATTCCATAATGTCAAATGACTATATTTCCCTCGAAAAAAAAGGGGGACAAACTAAAGTCAAAAGAAAAACCTGGTCGTAACCGTGCCTGATCCTAATAAATGAAACCCCTCAAAGCAAAATTCAAAATCCACAAAAGGGGCCGTGAGATGTAAATGCTTGAGATTTGGTCCGAAGTTGCCGGAAATAGGAGAGTTGAGTGGGCCCCTATTGGCTCGCCGGGTTAACAGTTTTGTCAGTCCTCTCAGGAGGTTTGCCCCCTACGCTCTTCCTTCTCCCACGAAGATTAAATCTCAATAGAGTTTTTGAAGGGTGAAGCCCGCCAAGGCCCGCGACCTTATTTTAATACACACATATGGTTGTCTACTTAGAAAAGTAAAAGCTATCGCTGGGAAGGAGTCTCTGTGTTTCTAGCCGGTCAAGACCCTTGTCTACCACCTTGATGTCTTCTTATCTAACCTTGGGCTTAGGCCAATGCAAGCGCGTCACCTATGGGTGCGACGGCGTCTGATTCTGGGTCAACGTCGCGCAGTTGGTCGTTCGGGTTCCAGGGTGTTCCATCATATACCATCTAGAGTTGTGCGGAAATAGACCCGGGTCGGGCAAATTATTTACCTCGAACACTTTTTGGGTGTATCCCTGCGGTCGGAAGCGACTGGGAGCCTAAGCATGGCATGACGGTATTGTCATCAGGATAAGTCTTAACCGGCGTTATTATCATTCGAGGAGTCTAGAGTCCTAAATCAACCTAGATGTGCGCTTAGGATACGTGGGAGGTTAGTCAGAAACCCCTGTTCTCATGTAGGTTAGGTGTCATACAGGTGGTTACCAGGCGTGAGCAATAAAATAGTCTCAAAATAATAATAATAATAATAATAATAATAATAAACAAAACAAAAACAAACAAAAACAACAAAACAAAAAACAACCAAAAATAAAATTAAAAAAACACATAAAAAGGGAGAAAACTGTAGATATATGTAAAAAAAAGAGAAAGAAAAAGAAAAAAATCGCATGATCGCATTTGTATTCAGCATTTCATTTTTAAATTTTCGTTTGCATTCGTGTGCTTGTGTGTCGCATTCATCATCATGTCTTACCATTGCCTTTATTAATAAAGGCTTGGCCCCTTGACTCGTTATCAAGGACAGCTCAAAACAAACAACTGCTTATTGAGCAAGGGGCCAAGTCAGAGCAGACATTCTAACTTGTTTGTTTAAGTGATGTGTGTAGGAATTTGAGAGAGCAAGGAAGAGATAAAAACAAACCACCAAACATTTTATTCCCTTCCAAAATAAAAAAAGGGCTTTACATTAAGTTCCACCCTCTCTCTCTGCATTACTCGTCCAGCCGCTCTCCAGGCAAGATGCTCTAGACGGTGTTATCCAACTACGAAAAGTGATATTCCTACTGCTCTGTAGTTCTTTTTCCATCCCCACACCCCGGCATCGATCTGCGGGAGCAACAAAGAAGCTACTAACACGAAAGCCACGCTCTCGTGCTCTTCAGTAGCGCTCCTCACCATCTTTTAGCCATTGTTCAGCAAGACCAAAGTTGGGTCGGAGCTCAAATAATTAGGCCTCTATGGCCCTTCGCTCCTCCCTGTCCGCCAACCTATCAACTCTCTCTCTTTCTTTATCATTTTCTTTCTCTGCCCGTTCTCTTTCTCTATCTTCTCTCTCTAGATGAAGGGTGATCCTCAGCTCCACGACGTCCCTAGAAGAGTCATCATCCAGACGATGCCACAGTTCCTCCTCCAACTCTGCTATTCTAGCTTCCTTCTGTGCGGCATGTGCAAGTGCCTCTTGCGTCTCGTTTGCCTGCCAGATATACCATCAGATATGTGGCAAGGCATGAATAAGAAAAATTCAACAGTGAAACCCTCACCTGTATAGAGAGCATTCCTTCTGCCTCCGCGGCATGTTGCGTGGCATGAGCAAGTTGCTCGTGAAGCAAATCAAGCTCTGAGGTAGGGATCCATAAGCTTGAAGAGATGCCATCCGCTCCCATCGTTGATGAGGCTGCGTCGATCTGGGTGCGCTATAACAACATGAGGTGATAATTAGTGGCTGAGCACCATGAATCTAGGGTCATAATTAGGAGCATGCATTGTATATACTCTCACCGAGGCACTCAATGCTGCACGGGTATCACCCAACTGTTTCTCCGTGTCTGCCAACCGAGCTCGCAAGTTCGCTATCATGGTATCACGGGCACCCTGCAGCCATATCGTAGGAGTCATTATTTCCACACACAAAAAATAAACAAAAACAAAAACAAAAAAGAATACTAAAATAAAACCAAAAAAATAAAAAAATAAACAAAAAAAAATAAAAATCTACCTCCACAAGCCCTCTGGGTTGGAGTCGCTCTGCATACATTGCCCTATAGAGGGGCAGATAGTCCCCACTATCCTGTGCCTACGGTTCCATGATCGTGCCACCCCGTTGCCAGTCTTCATACTGTTCGGAGAACCGCACATGCCAATCAATGCAGGTTGCCGGCCCACGCGTCTTTCTCCCGACGCGAGGTGGCGCAGTCATATCTACCCATTCCTGGGCCAGCCCTAGGGTCCTCATAACCAATCGTAGCCGAAGCGGCTCGATTTCGTTCGGGCAGTGGATCCAAAGGCCCTGTCCGAACCGGGCACAGCTTGTTATAACCCACGGTTGGTCGACATCGACCACACCTGAGTAGGGCCTCCAGTTCACCTAGATTAGGTTGTACATACCCTTTTAGCTGGTTAAAAGCAAAAGCAAAAATAAAAGAAATAAATAAAAAAGAGAGGAAAAGAATCCTACCATCGCTACAGGGAACTCTTACAACTCGCGTCTTAACACCATCAGTTGGTAGGATAGAGTTGCTGTGCTCATGATGGGTTACCACCGCCTAGCTAACGGCACCGTCATTGCTCGCCAATGTCGAGCTCTCCCCACCGGCAGGTAATAATAAGTCCATAGCTGCATCATCATTTGCCATCAGTGCCTTAAGTGCACTATTGCAAAAACAAAAAGAAAATAAAAATATGCCATTAGTGCCTTAAGTGCACTGTTGCAAAAACAAAAACAAAATAAAAATTAAAAAAATTAATAATAAAATTAATATAAATAAAATAAATAAAAAATAAAAAATAAATAAAAACAAAAATAAAGATTACCTGGATGAACGGTTGAAAGCCACTCACAGTCACCTCCTGGTCTGCCTCTTGGGACAGACCTGTAAATAAATGTGACAACACGGCGGCTCCCCAAGCATACTGCCCTACTCTCTCGAGGTCTACTAGGAGCTCCAGAAAGCGACAGTGGATGTTGTCTCCCTTTGAGCTCAGTAGTAATCTTCCCAGCAAAAAGAGGAGAAATCTCCTCAAATCCACGTTGGACCTCTCCCAATTGCTGGCATCTACGCAGTACACAGTACGGCACCCTCTTTCGGTCCTCTCCATGAATTCTTCCAAGGACTCGTCATCACATGCACGAGTGTAAGTAAGCCCTAATGCTTCCATGATAGACGCCTTGGGTACTGACCTCCTTTTTCGATCATCCAGGTCCAACCCCAATAGCTTCTGGGCCCCCTCTCGGTAGTCAGGGTAGGTGACTCCGGTCACCGCCTCGCCATCCACCCTGAGGCCCGTAATTCGGACCACGTCTTCTAGGCTGGGCACCATGTGCCCCCCGGGTATTAGGAAATTCTGACTCACTGGATCCCATCTTTCGCGCAATGCTTGGATGAGGATGAGGTCAAGCTTGATTGGCTCGATCCGAAGAAAGGCCCCAAACCCCATCAAGTCTAGCCTGGCTTTCTGGAAGTCTGGAAGACCCTGATATGCGGCAACCACTAGTTCCCAGGAAATGTGTGATCTCATCATGCTCTACACATACACAAGATGTGAGAAAGGGGAGCTTTGCCAAGGAAGAAAAGGAAGAATGGATGAGAGAAGGGATGAGAAGGTTCATCTTACGAGTTGTGATTGGGTCCTCTCACTGAGGTGCCCTTTAATCTCTGAGAGTTTCCTAGAACTACTGCAAGACTTACTCCTCTTCGAGGAGTGGGAAGACTCACATTCCGCCCTGAAACGAGATTCACCCTCCATTCAGAAACTCTCACTCCTTCCCCATCTACAAACTTTCACTCTTCAAATCCGCTCTTGTGACTCCAATGCTTCAAAGGAGAGCAAAGGAGGGAAGTATTTATAGGAGTGGAAGAGGCCCGAGCAAAGGCTATCACCATTACCTCATAGTCCCCGTAATAGGGCGCCTCCCTTGCCGCCCCATGTGTCACTTCACCATTTGTACAGGGTAATTGATTGGGGCACTGTGATATGACAACTCTCACCCTATGCAGTCTAGGGGTGGCTTGTCGTATTGTAAATAATTTTGAATAAAAGAAAGAAAAGAAAAGAAAAACAGAAAGCAATGCTTCTGTCGGGAGGTTTGAAATCATGCATTGGAGTGGAGCTAAAAGTTGTCATTGCCGATTCCGATGCAAGATTCCCGTAGAAAAGGAAGGGACGTATTTGTCGGGAGGTTTGAAATCTTGTATCGGAATGGAGCCAAAAGTCATCATTGCTGACTTCATCCGCCGATTCTCGTGGAAAAGAACGGCCGCAGTGAGACACGAGTCCCTATTTTAGGGCAAGGCCTCGTCAAACGCATCACATGGGAACAGTCTAAAGGAGAAGAAGAGTAGGGGAGAAGGAACTGGGAACTAAAGCATACCATATAAATTCCCATGGATATCCTAAGAGAGGGGGAGGGTGTACAAGCAATTCTCTAACTCTCGCTGCCGCACCTCGGGCCACTCTCCTGGTCGTCCCTCTCCTTTCCCCTAAGATGATGGTCCCTAGGGGGCCACCTGGAGCTCTGCAAGGCAGTACTCTCCTCACCCTATAAATGCCCGCTCAGCCTCGGCTGTTCGCTGCTGCTCTATGGAGGTGACGAAGGAGTTGCACACAGAGAGGTAGCCGGACTGATGAAGGCGTGCCCTGAGCACCCGTACTCTTTCATGATGCTCCTAACTATCTTGCAGCCTCTACTTCACTGCACCAAGCCTATGCTCCGTTGTGAGAAGATTCAATTAGTCCCATCATCGAGGCCTCTAGAGCCCTCTTCTCCTCTGTCCCCTCTCTCCCTCGCTGCCTCTCTCCTCGACTCCTCGAGGGCGATCCTCAGCTCCAAGATGTCACGAGGCAGCTTCTCAGCCTCCAGACACCGTCGCTCCTCCTCCGGTTGAGCTAAGTAGGCATCACGGGTATCCTACACCCGGAAGCATCTAGGTGCACATATAAAAATGTTGTGCTCGGCCAGCCTCCCGAACTAGAGACACTCTACACCAGTCTCCATGCAGTGCCGCAGGTGTCAGCACTATCCACCACACGCACGTCATCTTCCTGCCAGTCTTAGAACTGGGTCGGGGACCACGTGCGCCAGCTTACGAGCTTCGCCTCGTTTCGACTCTTTTGCACAACATGGTTCGGCTCGTCCGCACTTGCCCATTCACTCGCAAAGACCAGGGTCTTCGTCACACCCTGTACTTCGTCCAAAAACAAAAATAATAAAAACAACAAATAAAAAAACAAAAACAACAAAAATGCATTGGCGATAAGGCTCATTGTTTATTTCTTGAGAGCAACAAAAGGGCTACATCAGGGGTTTAGGCACTTCGGGCCTCAAATTCCCCAATTTGTTTACATAAGCTTCCCACAGCTTGCGTTCTTCTTCTACATGTATCATCACCTTCTGTGGTATGCTTGTCTTCCATGATGCTTTGATAGCCTTTACATCCTTTGCATCCCCCTCCGTACCCAACTCCCTCTTCCTCAAAGCAAGAATGTCAGATAACATTGGGAACGAATGGCGAGGGAGGCCGATTTGAGTATAACACCGATGTGCATTGTAAAGAACAAACTCAGTCGCGCCAACGAGCCGGAGTTCTGTGTCCGGGGAAGACCTCGTGAGGAGTTCGCATGAGAGTAAACATGTTGGCACACAAGTGAACATGTTTTGTGTCATGGTGCTGAAGTGGGCCCGCCAATCTTCGCGTCTCTTCAGCCAGGGACTGCGATTCATCACATTACAACTAAAGCCTAACACATCGGCCATGTGGTAGAGGGGGCTTTTTTGAAAAATCCTCAAGGCAGTCGATATCCCCTCACGCTGGTCGAATTTGAAATGGAGGTCGATCCAGCAGTTGAAAAGAAACATGCACCCATAAGGAGGTCGACCCATGCCGGAGGCTGTGACACCGCTGTAGAGATATGCCAAGACGGTGGGCCCCACTCGTTTTCCCTCCCAAAATCCGCAAATTGCGCTTCATTGATCTTCCTCTACTATGTTGTGTTCTAAATCTTGTTTTTCTTGTTTTGATGATTGGCAACATTATTGTTTGATATTGTCTATTTGTCAGATGTTCATCTAAATGTTGTCTGCACATTTACGTTTAGGTCCATGCATTAGATTGACTCGGTGCATCTTTTGTCTAGTCTGCATTAAGTCTGTGCATCCTTAGCTACAGCACGCAATTAAGTCCGAGCAGAGTCTGTGCATATGGATGAAGTTCAAGTCTTGCAAGATAGTGCATTTTTGCGTTAGGCAGACATTAGTCGGTGCACATTCTGTGTCCGTCTAATACTGCGTCTCATTTTACGTCTCATGCACATACCAGGGTCCGTGCTAGTTTTCGTCTCATCCAGTTCATCGCATGTGCTACTCAGTAGCAGGTCGGTGCAATTTGTTCATCTAGCACAAGCACAGTCAGTGCAACTCTTGCATCGGTGCCTCTTTTGCATCATGCTCGTCTTGTGTACATGAGCTTCTAAGTCGGTGCATTTGTTGCTTATAGTGAGTCAGTGCAATAACCGTAGTCGCATGCATTCGAGTCGGTGCAATATCTGCACCGTGCATATAGAGTCTGTGCATTCCTTCTGAGCATAGTCAGTGCATCTGTAGGCCTTGTGCTGAGATCAAGTCTGTGCATCTGCTTATGCATGAATGTTGAGACTATTCATGTGTGTGTGAACACCACTTTGAGTCGGTGCATTCTAGTCTGTTAGAATACTTACTCCATGCAAGTTCTTTTACATCTCGTATAACTGTCTGAAGATGACTTTATATATGATGTCTTGACAGATGCCTTTTCGTGAAGATTAAGAATGGCACGCGATCCAAGATTAGAGGAGGTGCCAGGATCGTGACACGTGCAAAGCAATAAGCTAGGATGCTGCCACGTGACCAAGGTGATTGGGCGGGAATCGTGGAGAGAACACGCCCTACCTCTCTGTTGTTACTATAAGTAAGAAGCTTCTCCTTCGAGAGAAGACTGATCGTGCCAGAAGAGCATACTGCTGTATTGAGAGAGCTAGCACCTGTACGATCTAGAGAGAAAAAGAAGACATATAGAGCTGAAAAGAAGGAGAGTTCTGAGAGAAGTGTTTTGAGAGAACTGAGAGAGAGAGATTGTTCTTCAGTCTCTAGGTTCAGAACCGGAGCTGAATTCGCTCAGTTTTGAGCTACATTCCTCTCGTGGGTTTCTTTGTTTCTTCGCTTATTTTTCTTTTTCATTTTTAAAAACTCATTTTGAAGCTGTTTGTGAGCCGAGCAAGCTGTGACGCTCCGCGGGCAGAGGTGTGGTATCCTCTGGACGGGTAAAGATGTAATCCCCAGCAGTTGAAGAGGAGGACTCCTCTGGTCGGCATAAGCTGTAAAGCCCAGTGGTCTGTAGGGTTTATACCTCGAAGCTGTGGATCAACGGAAGTTGTGTATCAGCAGTTAAGCCACACTCTAGTTTGAGTGTGGGGTGGACGTAGATCTCAGGTTTGAGATCGAACCACCTTAAAAATTCTCTATCACTGTGCGATTGGTTGTGGTTTGTCTTTGTCCTTTATATTTGTTCTTCACTCAATAGATGATTGCTTAAGATCGCATGAAGAGATAGTCTGGTTGATCAGCTTCATTCTAGTTGTGATTGAGTGTCTTCCGATCGTCCTACAACAGTTTGATTATTTTCCGCAACTGTTTCTGCTATTGTAAATTTTAGTGGGTGACCGATCTAATCACCCCCCTCTAGATCGTCTATAGATACTTCATCTATAGGCATCAGAGCGTCCATCTACTCTATCACTAGGCATCAGAGCGTATATCTACTCTATCACTTGGTATCAGAGCCTAACTCTTCAGCAGGGATCAATGTTCTGAAGAGTCAACGGCCATGGACGCGAAAGGGATGACAGCTGAGGGACACTCCACCGCCAAGCCCCCATACTTCGATGGATCCAACTGTTGAATCTCTGTAGTTTTGATGATGACTAACACCATGAATCAAATTACTTGCTTGCACATATTCTGATTAAATGCTTCTCCAACTTGTTCACTCATTAGCTCGTATCTGTTTGTCTTCATTTATATATGGGTTCCGTGCCTTTAGTGCGTTGACGCACTTGGCTGGCTGCGTAGACGCAATTGTGCGTCTTTCGCTTGCTGTCGTGTTCACTGTGTTGACGTTGTCACCTGATGCATTGACGCATTGGCTTGTTGCCAAGGGCTTGAGCGTTTTGCCTAAGGAGCTGAGGCGACGCTACACGATGGAAGCGTCGATGCCTTGAGCGTCTCGCCTAAGGAGCTGAGGCGACGCTGCATGATGGAAGCGTCGACGCCTTGAACTTATGACCCAAGGTCTTATGATCAACAACCAAGCAGACGTGTCGACGCTGTCACTAATGCGTTGACGCATTAGTGTGTTTTGTCAAGGGACCTGTTCTCCATTATATCCATTGAGTTAACGCCTTGGCTTTAGTGCGTTGACGCGTTCTTCAGTCCTTTGATAAGTCCCGTGCAATCTGTGTGAACAAATGTATGACTTGAATATTTCTGAGATTGACTGAATGTTCACTGAGACCTTACAGGGACTTAAAGACAAATTGGAGCTTTATTCCAATCATGTGAGCACGTGATTTGAGGGAATAATTATCTAACACGTGGCTCGGCTCATCTGGAAGCATCTTCTTCGCGCGTGTCTCCCACACCCTCAGTCTCTCGTGAGTCTGGATATATAGAGGAAGGTTTCTGCCCCTGAAAAGCTGCCGAAGCCACAAGGAAAAGGGTGAGGCCAGAGCGAGAGGAAGGAGAGGAGAAGCCATCCTGATCCATTCGTTGAGCGTACCTGGAAGAGAGAGAGTGATGAAGGAGACGATGGTTTTCTGCTATGTTTTGTCTATGCTTCTTTAAGAAGCTACATTGTTTCTCCGTTCGATTGTCTTTTAATATTTCTTTATGTCTTCGTTTGTTCGTTCTCAAATTTCGATACTCTGTTTTCGTTCCCTCTAGGTGTAGAGGAAGAGAGGTGAATCCTCTGGGTCACTGTGTGGCATCCCTCTGATTTAGATCAGAGGAAGGGAGGAGTTCTCCGGGGTTTTTGTGTTCAGGTAGTGAGAAGGCTACCTGGGTTCTTCCCTCCGGCTGAGGAGGAAGAGAGACAGAGTCTCTGAATTGCAGTGAGGGTGAGTCACTGCTGGGTTCCCTCTTGTCTAAGAGGAAGGAAGAGTTATCTCCGGGTCAGGTCTTGTGGTGTGAGACCTGGGTGCAAGCTGTGAGTTCAGCGTCTGTAGAGATTTCGATCCCCAAGCTGTGGATCAGCGTGTTGTTGGCAGACTGAGTCTGCGGTTCTTTCTTGTGAAAGGGAAGCCTCACTCGGCCTTGAGTGAGGGATGGATGTAAGTCTGCAGGTTACAGACTGAACCATCTAAACCTCTTGTTCTCTGTGGTGTGGTTGTGCGCATCTATTTCCTTTATGCTTCTGTCTGGTTTCATGAAGTAAGTGTGATTGTTGATGATCGGAACCTTGGTCTGACTGCTCGCTTAGTGCTTGTGCATATGTGCTGATGAAATTCTGAGTGATATATGTTCTGCGCTCGTGACCTTCTTTATCTTGGTTGATGTTTCGGATAATTTTACATATAGTCAGTCTTCCTAGCCCATCTCATCTTCTAAGATTTCCTCGGCTGGGACAAATATTTTTTAAACGGTGATCTATTCATCCCCTCCCCTTCTAGCTCACCGTCCTCCTGTTTAACAGTTGGTATCAGAGCGAGTTTACCCGAGATGTGGTCCAACGACCAGGGTAATCCTGGAACAAGTGGTCCTCGCAGCTACATAACTAAATGACAGTCAATCTCCCATCCCCCATATTTTGATGGTTCTAATTATTTCTTTTGGAAAAACAGGATGGAAGTTTTCATCCGATCTCAGAGCCACAAGCTGTGGAGAGTCATTACAACTGGACCTTATGATTTACCTCCGAATGAGGAGATGTGGTCTGAAGAACAAGTCAAATTATCCAGACTGAACTGGTCTGCGCTCAACATCATCCAGTGCGCAGTTCACCCTGAAGAATATGCCCGAATTTCGGCGTGCAAGATAGCTAAGAAGATGTGGGATGAACTAGCGCTGATTTACGAGGGTACCTCTCAGGTCAGAGCTACCAAGGTAAACTACCTAACCTCTGAGTATGAATTATTCAAGATGAAGTCAGAGGAGAGCGTGACTGATATGTATGCTAGGCTGTCACTGATCACAAACAGCCTCAAGGGATTTGGAAAGGAAATATCTGAAGGGGATATAGTCAGGAAGATCCTAAGATCCTTGACTCCAGCATGGCACACAAAAGCCACTGTGATAGAGGAATCAAAGGATTTAACAACCATGACCGTCACTGAACTCATAGGGTCTCTTATGACCTATGAGATAAATCTCAAGAAAACAGGAGAAGGAAATGACAGAAGGGGCAAGAATGTTGCTCTTAAAGTTGAACGACATAGCAGCAGTAGCAGCAGTAGCAGCAGCAGCAGCAGCGGAGAGTCTAATGGAATTCCAGACCTTGACAGAAGTAAAAAAGCACTGCTCACACGTCAGTTCAGGAAATTTCTGAAAATGCAGGGAAATTCATATAGGAATAGAAGAAACTACTCATCAGGTAAATATCCGAACAATGGCAATGACAAGGATAGGAATGCTAAAGGTGTGATGTGTTATCATTGCAGGAACTTTGGGCACATGAAGCAAGATTGCCCTAAGCTTCAGAAGAAGACACCGGACTACCACAAGAAAGCCTCCAAAGTGTACAAGAAAAAGCCAAAAGCTATGGTATGCACTTGGAGCGATGAAGAAGAAGACTCAGAGACTAATTCCTCAGGAAAGGGGACTGAAGGAGTATGTCTGATGGCCAACGAGGAAAATGAGGTAACCAATCCCTTTGTAACTTACTCTATTGATGACTGGGAAGAGAAATATGGTGAACTGCTAGATATGTACAATGCCTTAGCTAAGGAACATAGAGTCATCAAACGCAAACTCAATATGGTTAATGAAGAACAAGAACTCGTCAAGATAGAAAATTCCAAACTGGTAGCTGAATTAGCACAGATGGAAAATGTAAGAAATGAGAATAATCTTCTTAAGAATGAACTTAAAAAATTTAGAAAACAGCTTGATGAAACCAATCTACATACTGAAGAAAACCTGAGACAAATTGACTTAATCAAGGAAGGGTATAAAGCTGTTATAAAGGTCAATGATGAATTGCTGGAAAACAACATATCTCTGCGGAAGGAGTTGGAAGATAAGAAGAAAACTCTTGAGAGGTTTGTTTTGGGAGAAAGCAATTTAAACGCCTTGTTAGGCACCAAAGTAAACTTTAATAGAGAAGGTTTGGGTTTCAACCCAAATAAGAAGGAAGCATTTGGGATAAAAACCACCACATTTTGCACTGAGAAAGGAAAAGAGAAACTGGACATCCCATCCAGTTCCAAAAGTACTGAACAACAAAAGAACATCCATGAACAACAGCCTAATTTCGGACAAAATGTCTTTAAGAAATTCAACAAGCCCACACACCAGAAACAAGGTGCCTGTCAATTCAACAACTATGACTCTAATAAAAGAATGGGCCATTTGAAAAGAAACATGGGAAGTTCTAACTACACCCAGAATACTGTCAATAAAATGTCTTCAACTAGACAGTTTAGAAATTATGGTCTGGCAGGGACCCAAGCTTTTATCAACAGAAACTGGACACACATTGAGAAACAAAAGGAAACAACTGAAATGCACACCAATAGCAAAACTGTCAATTCTCAGCACAGAAAGAAAAAAGGGGTGAAGCAGATCTGGATCCCCAAAACTGTGCTTAATCATTTGAGCGGCATTTTTGGACCCAACATACCTTGGGCTCCAAAGCGCACTACTTAAAATGTTATTGTGCAGGTGAGCCTAGCAGCCGAGAACAACAAGTGGTATCTCGACAGTGGCTGCTCGAGGCACATGACAGGGGATCAAAGAAAGTTCAGCAAGCTTGATTTGAAAGCAGGAGGGACAGTCAAGTTTGGAGGTAAAAACAAAGGCCAAATAATTGGGACCGGAACCATCGGTAAGAAAACCTCCAACTCTGTTAAAAAAGTATTATTGGTCGAAGGTCTGCAACACAATTTATTGAGTATTAGTCAGTTATGTGACAAGGGTCACAAGGTCCTCTTTGATGAGCATGCTTGCAAAATTTTAGAACCAAACTCCGATAAAATAAAGTTCATTGCAAATAGAGTCAATAATGTCTATATTGTGGATCTTGATGTTGAGTCTGAGTCTAATCTGTGTCTCTCTACTGACTCAGAGAATAACATGTTTGACTAGCATAGGCGACTAGGTCATGCTAGCTTTAATACATTGCATAAATTAGCTAAATTTGACTTAGTTAGAGGCATGCCTAGCTTGAAGTTCAAATCATTCTCTAAGCCCTGCGATGCCTGTGCTCTAGGCAAGCAAACTCGAGCTTCTTTTAAAATAAGGACTGAGAGCTTGTCAAACAAGCTTATGGAACACTTGCACATGGATCTCTTTGGTCCTACCAGAACCCAGAGCCTAAATGGTAAGAGATTTGGCTTTGTCATTGTCGATGACTACTCTAGATTTGCATGGTTGTTTTTCTTGGCAAATAAGAGTGATGCTTTTCAAAAATTTGAACATTTTTTCAATAAGCAGAAACATGTAGGCCACAAGATCACTGTTATCCAATCAGATCATGGAGGAGAGTTTGAGAACTCCTCATTTTCTAGTTTTTGTGACAAGGAGGGACTGACTCACAAATTTTCTTCTCCCAGGACCCCAGAGCAGAATGGAATTGTGGAGAGAAGGAATCGAACAATAGTGGAAATGGCAAGAACATTACTAATGGAGAGTCAGCTACCGAAGAGTTTTTGGGCAGAAGCAGCAAACACATCGTGTTATATACTTAATAGAGCTCTGGTAAGACCCATACATAAGAAAACACCATATGAACTCCTGAAAGGTAAGAGGCCTAATGTCTCATATTTCAAAATTTTTGGTTCAAAATGCTTTATTCATAATAACAACAAGAGAGACTTAGATAAATTTGATGCTAGAAGTATTCCAGGAATATTCCTAGGATACTCTGAAACATCTAGGGCCTTCAGGGTCTTTAATAAAACTGATAGAACTGTAGAGGAAACCCCTCATGTTATTTTTGATGAAACAAAAATCTCTAACAGTCTAAATGATGATAACAGGTCTACAAGTCATGATGGAGAGTTCCTGAATCAAATGCAAGAGGAGGAAGTACAACCGGCTGAAGAACCCACTGATCTGAACCCAGTAAGTACAGCCGAACAAGGTGAGTCCTCAACAAATGTCAGAGTTTTAAAAGACCACCATGTAACCAATATTATTGGTAGTCTTAATGATCTTCCTAGGACAAGATCTCTTTTCAGAAATGTTCAGAATAAGGACTTAATTGCTTTAGTTTCTCAAATTGAGCCTAAGACCATTGAAGTAGCCTTAAGTGATGAGTATTGGGTAACTGCCATGTGTGAAGAACTAGGGCAATTTGATAGAAACAATGTCTGGGAACTTGTACCTAGACCTAAAAATTTCAATGTAATAGGAACAAAATGGGTTTTTAAGAACAAACTGAATGAAGAAGGTGTCATCTCTAGGAATAAAGTTAGACTTGTAGCTAAAGGCTACAGTCAGGAGTATGGAGTGGACTTTGATGAATCCTTTGCTCCAGTAGCTAGAATGGAGGCTATCAGAATTCTATTAGCATTTGCTTGTTCAAACAACATAAAACTTCAACAAATGGATGTTAAGAGTGCTTTCTTGAATGGAATTCTAAAAGAAGAAGTTTATGTTGAACAACCTCCTGGTTTTCAGTTTTCGACTAAACCTGATCAAGTTTTCAGGTTAAACAAAGCTCTTTATGGACTAAAGCAGGCTCCTCGGGCCTGGTATGAAAGGTTGACCAGTTTCTTACTGAATAAAGGATATAACAGAGGTAATGTTGACCAAACTTTATTCACTAAGAATTCAAGACAAGATCTCATCATAGTTCAAGTATACGTAGATGACATCATCTTTGGATCAACAAATTCTGAATTGTGTAATGAATTTTCACAACTTATGTCAGCTGAATTTGAGATGAGCTTAGTTGGATAATTGACTTATTTTCTTGGCTTACAGATAAATCAAATGTCAGATGGGTGCTTCTTCCACCAAACCAAGTACACGATGGATATCCTAAAAAGGTTTGGGATGACCAACCTGAAGCAAATATCCACCCCAATGAGCACAAGCATGACCCTTAATGCAGATGAGTCAGGTAAACAAGTGGATGAAAAACTCTACAGAGGTATGATTGGATCCCTCTTGTACTTAACAGCATCTAGGCCAGACATACAATTCACTGTTGGCTTATGTGCAAGATATCAGTCTAGGCCTACTGAACTTCATTTGTCTACTGTAAAAAGGATCTTTAGATATCTGTCTGCCACACACACATTAGGATTATGGTATCCTGCTTCTCGCACATTAGATTTAATTGCATACACTGATGCAGACTTTGCTGGATGCAAATTAGATAGGAAGAGCACCAGTGGCCACTGCCAATTCTTAGGAGGATGCCTAGTTTCTTGGAGTTCAAAGAAACAACATTCAGTGGCCCTTTCCACTGCAGAGGCTGAATACGTGGCTGCAAGCAGCTGTGGCACTCAGGTTATCTGGATTAAGCATCAGCTTCAGGATTACCAAGTAGAGATAGGTTGCACTCCCATTTTTTGTGATAACACTAGTGCCATAAACATTGCAAAAAATCATGTTTTACACTCACGAACAAAACACATTGAAATCAGGCACCACTTTATTAGAAATGAAATTGTAAATAAAACATCTGAACTAATTCATGTTGGAACTGCAAATCAAACTGCTGATATTTTTACAAAACCTTTAGATAGTGAAAAATTCACTTCATTGAGAAGAGAACTTGGTATTTACAAACTCTGACTAATCTGTGGAAATGAATTCAGTGTCATGTAATTCCATGTTGATAGTGTTAGTTCTGTCTTACTTTTTCTGATGGGGTCACTATGTGAGGGGGAGCGGGTGTGAGATTTGCGAGGTATCAGGTCTGTTTCTCTGCTGTTATCAGGGTAGAATGGGAGATAGAGCTACTAGAGAGGGGGAGCTTGACTAATTAAAAACGTTTGAAAGATGGTTGTTGTTGCTGGATTAATTGTCAGAATTGATCTTGAGCATCCCTTTTACTAGAACCTCGTTCATTTCCTACATTCTTAAGTCTGTGCAATTAAAGTCCAGCCAGAATCATCTTCTAGTAAGTTTTAAGAGGCTAAGATTAACCTTCACAAGTATATCCTCTTACTTTGTTTCCTGACTGATGAACAAACTAGACTCGTATGAAATGGGTTCTGTTATACGCTTTTCATTGGATTTCGTGATAAGACCTCGAGTAATTGCCCTAGCTTTGTCTTCAAACAACCTTCTTGAAGAGCTAGTTAAACTGATCAGTGTTTAAAACTGTATATTGAGAAACTAGGAATCCCATCAATGAAATGGGAACTTTCTAAGTCATGAAGTATCAGTTCTCATAAACAAAAACAAAAGAAAGAAATTCAATTCAAAATTTATGATTGGCAGAGCAATGAAGCCATGTGATGAGTAACTGGGGATTCTGGCCTCTGATCAAGGTGTCTCCTCATGTAAAAACCAATAGTCACTATCTCTGTTCTCTAACTGAGAAGGTATGAGGCTCTTACACTGAGTAACTGAGGATGCTGGTCTCTGACCAAGGTGCATACTTAATGTCAAAGGTGTAACTGGCCAAATACACTCTATAACAGTGCTTTCTCTCTTTGGTATGTTTGTCCTCAGCGCCTGCAAGCTGTTTTCATAGGTCAAATTCTTGTTATCCTTTTGACGAGCCTTAATAGATACCTCAATCATAATTGTTGACACTTGCTCTTCTTTCATATTCATCGTAAGTTGATAAACTTCAAGCTTCTTCTAAATCTCTTTCTCTTACCAGAACTCCAAGATTCCTCACTGACCTTAGAGCCCCACTTAAGCATCTAAGATCTGTTACTGAGATTCTACTGTTGGAATTCTCTCCATCTTTTCTCATCAATCCAGCGTCAACTGCTCTCTTTCTCTTCTGTTTTGATGATGTCAAAGGGGGAGAAGGTTGAAAGGGGAAGTGAAGAGGTTGTAAGGAGGAGGTTGAGCTAGTGAAAAGGAAGTTTTTGGTGTTTCTTTTGGGTAAAAGATAATGAGTGCTGAGAGGTCAGTTTTTGAGAGGTCACCATTGCTGTTTTATTGAGAACTATTGCTGTTGCTAATGAGACTGTTTTAGGTTGATGTTTCCTCTTTCACTAAATTTGACTCATGGTGTTGCCATCATCAAAAAGGGGGAGATTGTTGAATCTCTGTAGTTTTGATGATGACTAACACCATGAATCAAATTACTTGCATGCACATATTCTAATTAAATGCTTCTCCAACTTGTTCACTCATTAGCTCGTATCTGTTTGTCTTCATTTATATATGGGTTCCGTGCCTTTAGTGCGTTGACGCACTTGGCTGGCTGCGTAGACGCAATTGTGCGTCTTTCGCTTGCTGTCGTGTTCACTGTGTCGACGCTGTCACCTGATGCGTTGACGCATTGGCATGTTGCCAAGGGCTTAAGCGTTTTGCCTAAGGAGCTGAGGCGACGCTGCACGATGGAAGCGTCAACGCCTTGAGCGTCTCACCTAAGGAGCTGAGGCGACGCTGCATGATGGAAGCGTCGACGCCTTGAACTTATGACCCAAGGTCTTATGATCAACAACCAAGCAGACGCGTCGACGCTGTCACTAATGCGTCGACGCATTAGTGTGTTTTGTCAAGGGACCTGTTCTCCATTATATCCATTGCGTTAACGCCTTGGCTTTAGTGCGTTGACGCGTTCTTCAGTCCTTTGATAAGTCCCGTGCAATCTGTGTGAATAAATGTATGACTTGAATATTTCTGAGATTGACTGAATGTTCTCTGAAGACCTTACAGGGACTTAAAGACAAATTGGAGCTTTATTCCAATCATGTGAGCACGTGATTTGAGGGAATAATCGTCTAACACGTGGCTCGGCTCATCTGGAAGCATCTTCTTCACGCGTGTCTCCCACACCCTCAGTCTCTCGTGAGTCTGGATATATAGAGGAAGGTTTCTGCCCCTGAAAAGCTGCCGAAGCCACAAGGAAAAGGGTGAGGCCAGAGCGAGAGGAAGGAGAGGAGAAGCCATCCTGATCCATTCGTTGAGCGTACCTGGAAGAGAGAGAGTGATGAAGGAGACGATGGTTTTCTGCTATATTTTGTCTATGCTTCTTTAAGAAGCTACATTGTTTCTCCGTTCGATTGTCTTTTAATATTTCTTTATGTCTTCATTTGTTCGTTCTCAAATTCCGATACTCTATTTGCGTTCCCTCTAGGTGTCGAGGAAGAGAGGTGAATCCTCTGGGTCGCTGTGTGGCATCCCTCTGATTTAGATCAGAGGAAGGGAGGAGTTCTCCGAGGTTTTTGTGTTCAGGTAGTGAGAAGGCTACCTGGGTTCTTCCCACCGGCTGAGGAGGAAGAGAGACAGCGTCTCTGAATTGCAGTGAGGGTGAGTCACTGCTGGGTTCCCTCTTGTCTAAGAGGAAGGGAGAGTTATCTCCGGGTCAGGTCTTGTGGTGTGAGACCTGGGTGCAAGCTGTGAGTTCAGCGTCTGTAGGGATTTCGATCCCCAAGCTGTGGATCAGCGTGTTGTTGGCAGACTGAGTCTGCGGTTCTTTCTTGTGAAAGGGAAGCCTCACTCGGCCTTGAGTGAGGGATGGACGTAAGTCTGCAGGTTGCAGACTGAACCATCTAAACCTCTTGTTCTCTGTGGTGTGGTTGTGCGCATCTATTTCCTTTATGCTTCTGTCTGGTTTCATGAAGTAAGTGTGATTGTTGATGATCGGAACCTTGGTCTGACTGCTCGCTTAGTGCTTGTGCATATGTGCTGATGAAATTCTGAGTGATATATGTTCTGCGCTCGTGACCTGCTTTATCTTGGTTGAGGTTTCGGATTATTTTACATATAGTCAGTCTTCCTAGCCCATCTCATTTTCTAAGATTTCCTCGGCTGGGACAAATATTTTTTAAACGGTGATCTATTCATCCCCTCCCCTTTTAGCTCACCGTCCTCCTGTTTAACACCAACTATGCATATTGGAAGAATTGTATGCAAGTATTTCTTAGGGAGAAAGATTATGAGATCTGGAAAGTAGTCAGCAAAGGTCCGTTCGAGCTTCATGAGAACGAGGAAGTTTGGACAAGAGAGGAGATCAGGAGATCTACCCTTAATTGGAGCGCAATCAATGCTATTCAGTGCACACTTTATCCCACCGAGTTCTCCTAGGTCTCGTCATGCACCACTGCAAAGGAGATGTGGGATAAGTTGGAAGTTATCTATGAGGGAACTTCTCAAGTAAGGGAGACCAAGGCAAACTTGTTGGTCTCAGAGTATGAAGCCTTTCGAATGAAGCCCAGTGAGACCATCACAGAAATGTATGCGTGCCTCATGATCATTACCAATGGTCTCAGGAGTCTGGGAAAGAATTATTCGAACTATGAAATTGTAAGGAAGATCCTTCGGTCTCTGACTCCAGTATGGCATACAAAAGCTACAGTTATTTAGGAGTCAAGGGATTTGCAGAACTTGAAGGTCGATGAGCTTATTGGTTCACTAATGACTTACGAGATGAACCTTACCAAGACTGAGGAGCTCGAGAAGAGGAAGAAGTCTATTGCTCTGAAGGCCAGCTTCAGCAGATCGAACAGATCCAGCCATAGTGGATCATCAAGCAAGGAAAGCCCCTCTGGGTCAGAGATCGATGGAGACCAACTGGCCATGCTGACCAAAGAATTTAGGAGATTTCTGAGAAAGGAGGGAAGAAACTTCGGCCGAAGGTAGTTTGGTGGCGGCAGGAGGCAAACAAGGTATAGATCTAACCCTGTCAAGAAAGTTGACACTAATGTTTGCTACCATTGCAGGAAGGCCAGCCATATGAAGGCAGATTGTCTCGAGCTCCAGAAGCTGAAAGAGAAGTCAAAGAGGAAAGCTCCCAAAGGAAAGGAGATGGTGAGCACATGGAGCGACGAGGATGAGGGCACATTCAGCTGCACATCTGAGAGCGAGGACGAAGAAAAGCCCATCTGCCTGATGGCAAAAGATGATGAAGAATAAGGAGAAGACTCCGAAGAGGTATCTTCTCCCTTTGAGCATTATACCATTTTTGATTGGCAAGATGCCTACGGAGATTTGTTAGACAAAGTAGATGATATTAGGAGAGAGAACATGCATTTGAAGAAGAAGGTTAACTCTCTTTTGAATGATAAAACAATGTCTGATAAACTTTCATGTTTACAGTCTGAAAATGATAGGTTAAAAAATTCTTGTTCTGAATTTGATGATTTAAAGCATGCCTTGATTGAATGTAGAAAAGAAAATGAAATGTTGAAAGATGTTACTGATGATTTGAAACTGACATTGCAAAAGTATGAAAATGAAATGAAAATTATTGATGAAAAGTATAAAGTTGTCCTAGGTGTTAATCATGAATTAAAGAATTCAATCGAACAACTTGAAAAAGAAAATGCTGACAAAGTGAAAATAATTGAGAATATGACCCAAGGATCTGATAATCTGAATGCTTTGTTGGGGTCAAATGTCAATTTTAGGAAAGAGGGTCTTAGGTACAATCCTACTGCTAAGAAAAGTTTTGATGTTAAGATAATTTCATTTGTAGCAGAAAATGAGAAGAGAACCCTTATCAAAATGAATAATAAAAATTCTATTGCTAATGTTGTTAATTTCAAAATGTCCAGTGCTAAGAACAAAGGTAAACAGAAGGTTGGTGAGCCTAGCACACCCTGCCCTACACCTAAGAGTAAGTCTCAGGTTAGGGGTCAGTCTATTTGCACACCCAAACCCCAGAGCAAGGCCACCAAGTCTCCACCACCACCAGCAGCCAAGAAGAAGACTCAATATACACAAATGCACAAGCTAGGTGAGTCAAAGGGGCAAGGGAGATAGAATTTAGTCAGAGTTCAACCGAGCCAATTCCACCGACCCAGTATCCAGACCCATCATTATAGACAGCCACAATAATCCTATAGGTCTAGATGGAATAAAGTTCAAGGGAGGTCTAGGTATCAGTCTTTTCCCATTCAGTATTATGGACCTCAGGTTAGAAACTGGGTTGGTCAATCTAGGACATGGAATCATAGTAGACAATCTTTCGTTGGTCAGCCTAGGACCAACTATGGCCACCATTTTCTGAATACCTATTGGCCTAGGCACTGGCACAGAAACACCAAATTTTCTAATAACTACGGTGCCAGGACATTGTTGTGCCTCTGCGATTTTGATGATAGCAAACACTATAAGTCACCATGTGTTTGCATGAAAGATTGAATGAAAGATTGAATGTTTATGCATATGCTTTTGCTGGCTGTTCATTGCTTAATTCAGTGTTGGTGAATAATTGTTGTATGCATCATGAGTTTGATGAGCATTTCATGGGTATGCTTGTGCATGCATCACACTAAAGAAGGTCAGTGCATTTTTTGTCTCGGTGCAAACTTTGCATACTTATATAGCATAGTCAGTGCATGTTTTACTTCGGTGCATATGTGCACTCGGTGCAATGTTGGTCGTGAACACAGCATACTTGGGTCGGTGCATATAAAAGATCGGTGCAAAGTTTTGCCTCAGTGCAAACCTTGCCTCGGTGCATATTGTGTTCATGCTTACATTAAGGTCAGTACAACCCTGTTCATTCAGTAGAGCATCCGTGCATGTTTTATCTTATGTGACCGGGCATAAGGTCGGTGCAACCTTTGTTGGTGCACACTGGATAGGTCAGTGCAAGGCATCCTTTGCACGCACCCAAGTCGGTGCATTCTCTTGACTGCTCACACACAAGGTCAGTGCAGAATTCCAGTTTGTGTAGACTAAAGTCAGTGCATATCTTCGTCAGTGCATTAATCTGTTCACGTATTTGAGTTCGTGCTCTTAGCAATATTAAGTCGGTGCAAGATTTGGTTTCAAAGGATCAACGTCGGTGCAATGCCTTTAGCATATCAGGTACGTCTGTGCAATATTTCTCATAGCATTCACTGAGTCAGTGCAACACTAGTACCAAGTAATTAGAGTCTGTGTATCCCTCTAATACTCGCACACACGGAGTCCTTGCAAGGCTGCTCACGACCCGAGCAGGTCTGTGCAATGCTTGCACATTGCATACATATAGCTAGTGCATCCGTTAGTCTTGTGCTACAATTAACTCTGTGCACATCTGGCTTATTCACCTATTGACTCCGTGCAATCCTGTTTAACTCTTTACTATATGTATAACTGTGTCGAGCTGATATTTCTTTCTGACTGTATGACATGTATTTTTTTTAGAAGAATAAGAATGGCACATGATCCAAGAGTGGAGGAGGTGCCAGGATCTTGACACATGGAAAGCATTGAGCTAGGATGCTGCCACGTGGGCCAAGGCATTTGGGCGGGAATCGTGAAAAGCACACGCCCTACATCTGTTGCTCATATAAAAAGGAAGCCTCTCCTTCCTGAGAAAGTGATCGAAGCAGAAAGATCTAGAGCTAGCACGATCCAGAGAGGAAGAGGAAGAAGGAGAGAGAGAGCTTTTGAGAGCAGAGATCAAGAGAAGAAAAGAGAGAATAGCAGAGAGGGAAAAGAAGCAAAAGAAGAGGAAGAAAGAAAGAGAGTGAAGAAAGAGCTCGAGGAGAAGAAGATAGAAGAATTTCTTGAAAGATTAGTTCCACTGGACCTTGGATCAAATCCAAGCCAGTCAGCACCCTGAGAGCCACATTGGTGCTATCATCGTATATAGCTTTCTGTCGCTATGATTTCTCATTTCTTATTTTTCTTTTACACTCTTTATTTCAAGTTGTTTGTCAGCAGAGCAAGCTGTGTTGCTCAGCTGTAGCAGAGGAGGATTCCTCTAGATGGGTTAAGTTGTAAGCCCCAGCGATTGTAGAGATGGACTCCTCTGGATAGGTTAAGATGTAAGCCCCAGCGGTTGCAGAGGGGGACTCCTCTGGTCGGCGAAGCTGTAACGCCTAGCAGTCAAGCTGTGAGTTAGCATATGGCTAAGCTGTATTGCCCAGCGAAAGTAAGCTATGATGCTCAGCTGATGTTGGCAAGCTGTGAGGCCCAGCTTTTAAGCTGTGTATCAACGGAATCCACACTCTAGTTGGAGTGTGGGGTGGACGTAGGTCAGTGGACCGAACCACCTTAAAATTGCCTTGTGCACTATGGTTTGATTGTCTCATCTGCTCTCGCTAGATGTATGTTTAGGTCGATTAATTTGTTTTTCCAATCTAGCGAGTGTTCCATTTGCATACCGCACGTTTGATATAGGTCTCGTGTGAGTTTCGTGAAGTTTGTTCTTATTATCAGTCTATTCTGCAGAGTTCTGAATGCTAATTACGTACCCATATTGCTTCCGCGTCTTTGCCTTTCCACAAGTTTTAACTGGGCGTAATTAGTAGTTTTAATTGATTGAAATTTTTAAAAGAGGAATTCATTCACCCCGCCTTCTAAATCAATCGCACCAGCTGTATCAAGTGATATCAGAGCATACCATTGGTCCTAACAAGTGGTATCAGAGCAGGTCTCTGTACATCCAGATCCAACGATCTGCAGAGGATCCTACTGTACTCGGTGCTTTGTTTTGCTGCCTCGGTATCTTTCATTGTTACTATCTGATTTCAGTGCATCTTTCATTCATTGCTCTCTGATCTATATTTGATCAGTCATACTTCGATGGCTCATCCACCAATTTTCAGAGGTAATGATTTCGATCTATGGCTGGAGAACTTTCGTCGGTATGTAAGATCAATCGATCCTGATCTTTGGAAGGTAATGGTTCACGGTCCACATAAATTATCGAGAGATAAAACTAAATGGACTGATAAGGATTAATTTGAAAGACTCGGTCAACTCTAGAGCATTAGATTTGATGAAAGCATCTCTTGACAGAGCTCTAATTTCATGTGTTTCATCTTGCAGGTTTGCCAAGGAGATTTTGGACAAACTGAAGATTGCTAGCTGTGGAAATGAAGACCGATGTATGATGGCTCATGGGAGCGAACAAAGCAGTAATCAGGACGAAGAAGAGGACGATGATCAGGTAAACCTCTTTGAGAATTACACTCTAGATGATTGGATTGCTGCATACAATGATTTGCTTGAGTCTTATGACCAATTAAGAAAATAGCATGAAAGGATGAAAAAGAAAATTGATCAAAATGGTCCTAATTCATCTTGTGAAAATTGCCTGAAAACAAATCAATCATATGATGCTTGTTTATCTGAGATTTACTCAAACATAAAACAAATGTGTTTGCTGAAAAAGGAAAATCAAGAATTTACAAGTAAAATTTTTGAACTAGAAAATAAACTGCGCTCATGTAATGATAATCAGATCTGCATGAAAAACTCTGATGAGTATGAAAAATTGTTGAAAAATCTCAATTGTGCAGACTTGGAATTAAATGAAGTGAAGTCTCAAAATCAAACTTACAGAAAGCATATTGAAGAATATCAAGAAGAGCTCAAAAGACTTCAAGAGGAAATTAACCTTGTGACTGAAAAATGTGATGCAATCAAAACTGTGAACATGGAGCTTCAGAGAAATTGTGAAAACTCGCAAGAAAAAGATGAAACTGAAAAACAAAATAAAAAGCTAGTAAAAGAAGCTGACAATTTCGATAGTAATAAGTATTCCTTGTTGAAAGATTTAAATGAATCTCTTTTCTTGGATCTTGAGTGGCACAAGGAATTGATTGCCTCTCTCAAGGAAGAAAACAGAAATTTGTTGAATGAGAAACTTAAGCTTGAACAAAGAGAAGAGAAGCTGATTGAAAGACTGGACTCTGTATCTAATAATGAAAAATACAGTGAAGTAATTGAGAAGTGGGTAAAGGAAAATGAAAATCTCAAGGAACAGAATAAAAAGCTCATGGTCTTAAATACTATCATGGGAAGAAAATGGTCAACCATTGAAAAGGGAAAGTGTGTGGAAAATGACACTGAACAAAGACTGAAACAAGAAATCAATACACTCAAAAGTCTGAATGATGTTCTACATCAACAGGTTATCAGCTATGAATCTGACATTACTTGTTATGAGGCTGACATTATTTCTCTAAATTCTAAAATCCAAGATCTAAGAAATTCTCTGTCTAAATCTGTGAACGATAAAGGCAAAATGAAAATGTCTCTGGAAGATAATGTAAGTTGTAAAAGAAAGGGGACTGGCAACAACTCTGAAATTAAGCCAGCCAAGAGGATCCAGCTGTACATTACTCATATTCGAAGCTCTGAAGTAGCTGGAACCTCAACACAATCTCCAAAACAGTTTACTGCAACTAAAAATCAAAAATCACTAAAAAACAAAAAGAACGTTCTACATGCTAAGAATCCATTTGATAAAACTTATGCTTCAAAGAAATAGAATAATCTTTCATGTCATTACTGTGGCAAGCATGGTCACTTCATGGACAATTGTCTTGTACTGGAAAAAGATGATCTGAATATTGATAGAATGCATGCTAGAAATTCTCTTGCTAAGAAACCTTTTCATGCTCAAAAGAAGAGAATTCAATACTTTTATTGTCATAGAATTAGTCATGTCAGGCATGAGTGTGATTTAATGAAACAAGATGACATGAAAGCTAAGAAATCTCATGCCAAGAATCATGCCTATCTTAATAAAAAGATTCACTATTTCAATTGTGGTAAATGGGGACACTTGGCTACACAATGCTGGCATGCACAGGGAAGAAATAGTCAACACGAATTTGTTAAAACCCCTGTATATCAAAATCCCTTTGATAGAAATAAATCTGGTTTTAAGAGAAACTGTTACATGCTTCGAATGTGGAAAACCTGGCCACAGAGCTTCTGAATGCTGGCTGGCAGGTTACAGAAAAGAAAATGCTCATTCTGTCAACAAAAACTTTAATAAGAATGCACATAGATTCCATGCTAATAATGATGTGCATAGGAAGAACTCTCAAATTGCTGCATCATATCATCACTATGGTCAATTTGGACATTCCTTGTCCAACTATAAGTTGATGGATTTTGATAATTCTGTGGTTCATAAAAAGTCAAGAACACCATTTGGTGGTGTTAATGGTAAACCAGGACCCAAGGTTTCTTGGGTACCTGTTGCATCAAAATGATGTGTTTGTTGCAGGTGTGCCTTGGAAATGAATAAAGGGGTCAATAATCCAAGGCACTCAAGAATGTAACCCCCAAGATCCTACACTTCAGGTCAGCTCTGCAAACTCTCTTTAAATTCTGTCATCTGATATTGTGTGTTTTAAATAGTGCATATCATGCTAATTTATCTGCGCTTGATTGAAATCTTCTGAAAATTTTATTGCACATGATGTCTATGATAGTGATTCTTAGGGTGCACTACATATCTGCTTCTTAAGCAAAATGCACAAAAATATGTTCTCAGCAATTCACTTTATAAAATGTACTTAGGCAGGGGGAGTTTGGTTATCCCTGCATAATGTTCATGACATTCATGTGCAGAAAATATCTCTAGGAGTGTCATTGCATATGCATGCATGTAGAGCAGTGTATTACATATCATCAAATTTGAAAAATCTAAAAAGAAATGACTCATTGTATCTAGACAGGGAGAGTATTTGAGACTCATAAGTCTTTCATGATCTAAACCCTTCCATATCTAGTCACTCAAATCTTTCTCGAGTTGAACTAGACTTTATTGTTGTCAAGTTGATCTGTCTGTACTCCAAACTCAGCTATTGGTTTCTTGTAAATTTATCTGATGCATATTGTTCATACCTGTTGCAAGCATGAGTTCCGTTTGTCTTACTCTCTATGCATGTTTGTCAAATGTCTCTAGCTGTTGAATGCTTTGTCCATGTTAAACGTACAGAGAAGTGAAGTAATATCAGATTGTGTACCCTTTCACAAATCTGAAATCATCCTTAATAAAGAATCTTCTATTATACAGGTTTAAGAATGTTTGTTGATTTGAATTGGTTTAAGTCTTATGTATTCCTAAGTTTGAATTTGAAGGACCTGAAAATATCTGAATCAGTTTTTTTAAAAAAACATTAACTGACTGTCTCATGTAAGTTCATGTAAGATCTTCCGACATTTGAAAATTGAAACCTTGATTTACTTTGGTTGAAATGCATGTAACCTGTATTGTTTTTAAACAAGTCACTTTGAAAATTAAAAAGGCAGCAACAGCCAAATCATTGTAAAAGAAATGAATATTGTGACAGAGCAATGACTGAATTACACTGAGAAACTGAACCCTCAATCAAAGAAATGGAGAGGAATTTATGTCATGAAGTGCTTCATGTTACCTCTGTTCATATGGTCAAATATATAGGGCTGGTTTCACTTACTAATTGGGGGTACCGGCGTCTGAAAAACGTGTACCCTTATTGTCAAAGGTGTAAATCATCTGTGTAGTTTTTTGATCAGAGACAGATATGGTAGTTTATGCTTAGTAACTGGGGGTACTGGTGTCTAACCCACGTGTACCCTTAATGTCAAAGGTATAAATGACACCTGTCTGGTAACTAAGCTCAATGTTAAAAGCAAAAGTGAAAAAGACTTGATGTAACCCTTGCAATTAAAAATTCACTGAGTGTTACTTTGTTTAACCTCAATACTCTTGACTATTTTTCCTAAAGAAGTCAATGGAATTAATTGTGTAAGATGAAAGGAGTTTGAACTAGAATGCTATATGAGAAATTGGTTCATCTTTATTAAAAAGTTACTTCAGATATGAGTATTGTATTTTATTGAAAAACCTTGTGTACATCATTCTTAAACCATGCTTGTCAATCAAAGCCATTTCATATGCTTTTATAATAGAAGATTCTGAAACTTTAAACATGGATATATGAATTGGGTACCCCACTGAAAATCTTTTCTTCTCATATACTTTGGCTTGGAGATCACACCTGCTCAGATTCTGCTCACTTGAAACTCATTGTGCTTATCTTCTACACTCTTTTACAGTCCACAAATCAAGCTGTGCTTCTGTTAATTTTTTCAATCTGTCATGATCCGAACTGCTATATCAATGTACTAGGTATCAGACTTCCAATCTCACTGATCCTGTGGTTGCTGATCATTCATGATCCTCTTGTTGCATTCATGTTGTGTCATTAAGGGGGATAATAGCTTTTCTATGCCTTCATGACTTAGTCAAAGGGGGAGTTTTTACTTCAATCATTTCCTGCATGCTTGTATTTCTCTCTCAAACTATTTTCTTTTTGCTGACATCAAAGGGGGAGAATAATTTGCCATGAGAGTCAATGTTGACTCATAGTGTTACCATCATCAAAAAGGGGGAGATTGTTGTGCCTCTGTGATTTTGATGATAGCAAACACTATAAGTCACCATGTGTTTGCATGAAAGATTGAATGAAAGATTGAATGTTTAAGCATCTACTCTTGCTTGCTGTGCATTGCTTAAGTCAGTGCTGGTGATTAATTGTTGTATGCATCACGAGTTTGATGAGCATTTCATGGGTATGCTTGTGCATGCATCACACTGAAGAAGGTCAGTGCATTTTCTATCTCGGTGCAAACTTTGCATACTTATATAGCATAGTCAGTGCATGTTTTACTTCGGTGCATATGTGCACTCAGTGCAATGTTGGTTGTGAACATAGCATACTTGGGTCGGTGCATATAGAAGATCGGTGCAAAGTTTTGCCTCGGTGCAAACCTTGCCTCGGTGCATATTGTGTTCATGCTTACATTAAGGTCAGTACAACCCTGTTCATTCAGTAGAGCATCGTGCATGTTTTATCTTATGTGACCGAGCATAAGGTCGGTGCAACCTTTGTTGGTGCACGCTGGATAGGTCGGTGTAAGGCATCCTTTGCACGCACCCAAGTCGGTGCATTCTCTTGACTACTCATACACATGGTTGGTGTAGAATTCCAGTTTGTGTAGACTAAAGTCAGTGCATATCTTCGTCAATGCATTGATCTGTTCGCGTATTTGAGTCCGTGCTCTTAGCAATATTAAGTCGGTGCAAGATTTGGTTTCAAAGGATCAACGTCGGTGCAATGCCTTTAGCACATCAGGTACGTCTGTGCAATATTTCTCATAGCATTCACTGAGTCGGTGCAACACTTGCACCAAGTAATTAGAGTCTGTGCATCACTCTAATACTCGCACACATGGAGTCCTTGCAAGGCTGCTCACGACCCGAGCAGGTCTGTGCATTGCTTGCACATTGCATACACATAGCTAGTGCATCCGTTAGTCATCTGCTGCAATTAAGTCTGTGCACATCTGGCTTATTCACATATTGACTCCGTGCAGTCCTGTTTAACTCTTTACTATATGTATAACTATCTCGAGCTGATATTTCTTTCTGACTGTATGACAAGTATTTTTTTTAGAAGAATAAGAATGGCACGTGATCCAAGAGTGGAGGAGGTGCCAGGATCGTGACACGTGGAAAGCATTGAGCTAGGATGCTGCCACGTGGGCCAAGGCATTTGGGCGGGAATCGTGAAAAGCACACGCCCTACATCTGTTGCTTATATAATAAGGAAGCCTCTCCTTCCTGAGAAAGTGATCGAAGCAGAATGATCTAGAGCTAGCACGATCCAGAGAGGAAGAGGAAGAAGGAGAGAGAGAGCTTTTGAGAGCAGAGATCGAGAGAAGAAAAGAGAGAATAGTAGAGAGGGAAAAGAAGCAGAAGAAGAGGAAGAAAGAAAGTGAGTGAAGAAAGAGCTCGAGGAGAAGAAGATAGAAGAATTTCCTGAAAGATTAGTTCCACTGGACCTTGGATCAAATCCAGGCCAATCAGCTCCCTGAGAGCCACATTGGTGCTATCATCGTATATAGCTTTCTGTCGCTATGATTTCTCATTTCTTGTTTTTCTTTTACACTCTTTATTTCAAGTTGTTTGTCAGCAGAGCAAGCTGTGTTGCTCAGCTGTAGCAGAGGAGGATTCCTCTGGATGGGTTAAGCTGTAAGCCCCAGGGATTGCAGAGGTGGACTCCTCTAGATGGGTTAAGTTATAAGCCACAGCGGTTGCAGAGGGGGACTCCTCTGGTCGGCGAAGCTATAACGCCCAGCAGTCAAGCTGTGAGTCAGCGGATGGCTAAGCTGTATTGCCCAGCGGAAGCAAGCTGTGATGCTCAGCTGATGTTGGCAAGCTGTGAGGCCCAGCTGTTAAGATGTGTATCAGCGGAATCCACACTCTAGTTGGAGTGTGGGGTGGATGTAGGTCAGTGGACCGAACCAGCTTAAAATTGCCTTGTGCACTATGGTTTGATTGTCTCATCTGCTCTCGCTAGATGTATGTTTAGGCCGATTAATTTGTTTTTCCAATCTAGCGAGTGTTTCATTTGCATACCGCACGTTTGATATAGGTCTCGTGTGAGTTTCGTGAAGTCTGCTCTTATTATCAGTCTATTCTGCAGAGTTCTAAATGCTAATTACCTCCACATATTACTTCCACGTCTTTGACTTTCCACAAGTTTTAACTGGGCATAACTAGTAGTTTTAATTGATTGAAATTTTTAAAAGAGGAATTCATTCACCCCCCTTCTGAATCCATCGCACCAGCTGTATCAAGTGATATCAGGGCATACCATTGGTCCTAACAGACATAGCACCAGAAAAAGAAGGCTCACTCTGTTGGTGCTGAGAAGAAAAGAAATAATGAAAAGAATGTGAGGAAATCTACTAAGCCAACCATGTTTAAACAAATGTGATTCCTAAGAGTTTAATATCTTATTTGAATTATTCTGCTTCTGTTTCGGAGCCCAAACACTTTTGGGTTCCAAAATTTTCTCCCTGATTGTGTTTGCAGGTATGCCTGGCAGCCAGGAACAACATGTGGTACCTGGATAGTGGCTGCTCCAGACATATGACAGGAGATAAGGCCAAGTTTTGCTTGCTGACAGAGAAGAATAGAGGCCTTGTCACCTTCGGCGGCAACATAAAGGGCAAAATCATCGAATCAGGTAAAGTAGGGACAATGGGATTCTCATCGGTTATCCTCCCCAAGAACACCTGAGCAGAATGGAGTAGTGGAGAGGAGGAACCGGACACTTGTAGAGATGGCTCGTACAGTAGTTGTTGAAGGTGGCTTACCAAGAAAATTCTGGGCAGAGGTAGTGAACACTGCATGCCATGTAATCAACAGAGCAATGGTAAGGCCTTTCACTCTGAAAACTCCTTATGAGAGTTTAAAAGGTAAGAAGCCTTCAATTGCCTATTTAAAGGTCTTTGGCTGTAAATGTTTCATTCATGTTAATGATAAAAGAGACCTTGATAAATTCGAACCTAAAAGTGATCCAGGAATCTTCCTTGGAAATTCTGAAAACACTAGAGTATATTGAGTGCACAACCTTAATTCCAAATATGTTGAGGAATCTCTACACATTGTCTTTGATGCGTCCCTACATAAGTCTGATGTTGGTCAATGCATGAAAGAAGATGATGGAGAAATTCTGAAGGAAGGATAGTCTGCAGACCAATCAGCTAATGAAGAAGAAGCTGAAGAGAACAATGCAGAAGAGCCTACTGTTCAGGGGGAGGTAAATGAAGATCCAGGTAACCAAATCATCAATGTCAGATTTCTTAGAGATCATCCTGTGGATAATGTCATTGGTGATTTGCATGAACCCCCTAGAACTAGAGGTTACTTTAGAGCTCAGCATGAATTAAATGCATATGCATTGGTTTCTCATATAGAACCCAAGACTATTGATAGTGCTCTCAAAGATGTGCATTGGATCAATGCCATGCACGAGGAGCTTAATCAGTTTGACAGGAATAAGGTGTGGCACCTGGTCCCACCTCCTGATCATGGGAGTGTCATTGGAACAAAATGGGTTTTTAGAAATAAAACTAATGAGCTAGGTAATATAGTGAACAATAATGCCAGACATGTTGCTCAAGCGTACAATCAGGAATTCAGAATTGACTTTGAAGAGTCATTTACCCCGGTAGCCAGGTTAGAGGCAATTAGAATTCTTCTGGCTTATGCATGCTCTCTTGGAATAACTCTCCAACATATGGATGTAAAATCTGCTTTCCTCAATGGGAAAATAAAAGAGGATGTCTATGTCTGACAACCTCCTCGTTTTGAATTCTTAGATTTCCCTTCTCATGTTTATAAATTGAATAAAGCTCTTTATGACTTGAAGCAAGCTCCTAGAGCTTGGTATGACAAGCTCAGCAGATTCCTTATCGAGAAGAAATTCACAAGAGGTGAGGTTGACCAAACTTTGTTCACCAAGGTAAGTCATCCTGACATTCTCATTGTTCAGATTTATGTGGATGACATAGTTTTTGGTTCAACCAATCCTAAATTGTGTAAGGAATTTTCTGAACTTATGACACAAGAATTTGAGATGAGCTCAATGAGTGAGCTAAAACTATTTCTTGGACTGTAGGTGACACAAACCAAGGATGGAACATTCATCACTCACTCCTGAAGAGGCAAGATCCCGCGCTAGTCCTGAGCGGGCAGTGGATCACCGGATAGTGAACTGCAAGAAAGGGAAACGGATCAGGGGGCCCAGGGATGAGTCCCTGTGGAAAACCCTCTGATGCTTAAGTTAGTAGAGCTATGGTGGGAGCAATATAGGGAGGAAGTAGCTTCTGCGCGAGATCCCTCTCCACCAGAAGGGTGAAGTGGTCCCTGCTCAGGAGTTTTGAGCGTGTGATTGCCCTTACCTTTCGCCGGAGGGTATCCCTGGGTTAAATAGTGCACCGTCTTCTGCAGTCCTGTAAGTCGAGGGGTTTCAGGTGGGGGTTACGTCCTCGACGTGGGCTTTTATTGCCTTATCGTGGGAGCGTTATCACCTTGGGGAGCTGGAGTCCCTCACCTTTATAAATTCCTACCCACAGAGGACTCTTAACGGCTGCATGGATAAGCAATCATCGGCCGTACCGAGCTCAGAGAGTCCTGCCCTATCCGGGCGGTAGGCTTAGCTCGGATGAAGATGGGTCAGATTGGTCGACATGCACCTTCTTTCCCTGGGCGGAGAGATGGCTCAGGCATGGACCTTTCCTGTGACCTGACCGACGCTCAGGCCTTCCGAGCCAAGAGGCCGCCTGGGAAGGTAGTATCCTCGAGCGAATCTTTTATTAGGCTTTCTCGCCTAAGTGGGCCCCAGGGGGCTGTCACTTGGCTGAGCTGAGCCTTGTTGGGCCCTGAGGGGCCTAGTTCGGCTGCTCTTAATTGGGCTATAGAAATCCCCCTCTCCACTTGTCCCCCTCCTACTCCCGAGCCTTAATAAGATCAAAGGAGTAGTCGTTTGGGGTTTTGGACCAGCGTGGCTCAGGTGGGTGGAGATCTGGCGGTGTTATGAAGCCACATGTCGTGGTCACCTGGGCCCGTAATAATTGCAATCCTGACGGATTTGAAATGAAGGGGCCCCCTTTTCTCGGAGGTCGGAGCGACGCGCCGCCTCCCGTGTGGGTTTATAGGCGTTGGGCGCTGGTTGTCATCCCAGACTCTTTCCGTTCTTAGGGTTTTGGCTGTCCTTCGCTTCTTTACTTTTGGGGCTCTTCGATGCGTCGTGAGAACACAGCGGAGGAGCAGAAACTTGCGGCGGCGTATGAGGAGTTGGCGAAGATAACTGTGGAGGCGGTCCGGCAGCTTCCTCCTCCCCCGAAATCTTCGAGGTCTCGAGAGAATTCTTCTTCAACTTCTTCCTCTGAATCTATGGCGGGCCAGCGTTCGGGTGCCGAGGGATGGGGCAACGAACCGGTGGTGAGAGCGCCGGTCCAGAACTGCAGTGAGTTGGGAGAAGCCGAGGTGAAGAGGCTGGAGCATCAGTTTCGCCTGCCTCACATGTATAGCTTTACTGCTGCTGCCCCGTATAAGACGAGCCTGGATTCTCACACGGGCCACATCTGCATCTTTCTTCTGGCGTGGAAGAGCGGGTTTCGCCTCCCCTTCGAGCCCTTCATCCTCACGCTTCTCAACTTTTTCCAGTTGGCACCCATTCAGTTGGTATCCAACTCGTACCTTCTCCTCTCCGCTTTCCGAATCCTTTGTTGTCAGTGCGGGGTTCCTCCTTCCTTGGACCCCTTCCACTATTTCTTCGAGTTGAAGGCGCACCCCTCGGCGGGGAAGGGTTTTTACTTCATCCAGGCGAGGAGGAATAGGAGCTGTATTTCGCTGGCGGCGAAGGATTCTTCACATAAAGGGTGGAAGACCCAATTTTTCTGGGTGGGGATTAACTCGGTGGAGGAGAATTGGCGGTGCCAAGTAATGCCCAATTTCCACCCGAATATCCTTCCTAACAGGAGGAGTTCCCCCCCACATGTGGAGGAGTATGTTGCTCATTTGCTGAAACATCACTAGTCTACCGAAGAGCTGGTGACGCCGGAGAATATCGAGCGGTGTCTTCTTACGCGGCTGAAGCCGTCAGGTGCCACAACTTAGATCCTCCTTCGGATGTGAGGGCCATCTTTCTTTTCCTGATCACGCCTTCTTCTTCGTGCAGACACCAGGCGGGAGCCTCTGGAGGAGGCCGCTGAGATCATTGACCTTGGCGACGACTCGGCGGCTGATGAGCCGGGCTCCCCTGTGGGTCGCTCCCGAGCCCGGGACAAGGGAAAAAAGGTGGCCTTGGAGGGGACTTCTCGGCCGTGCGGGGTGAAGCGCAAGGATCCCATGGAGGGGAGGTTGCAGGAGGCCGTGAATGCCAGGAAACGGGCCAGGAAGGCAGGGGCCGTCCCCGCCACTGGGGGCAATTCTGGCTCAGCGGCGCTCCCCTCTCTGGGGCAAGATAGGGCCGACCCTACCAAGCCGGCTCTCCCATCTGCTGAGCGTAAGGGGGCCGAGGAGACCAGGGGCACCCCGGGGGGTGACAGTGACCGGTCGGCTCTCCCCTTGTCGTGAACAGAGGGGGCCGAAGTTGAAACAACCGCGGCCGAGGCAGGGGCGCCGGTCAAGGTGGGCGATGTCTTGGGCGGTGACGTGTGGGCCGCGATGGTTGAGGTTGGGGGTTCACAGGCAGAGGCGTCGCAGCCCCAAACGACCGTGGTGCACGGTGCGGCTAGGCTCGCAGCGTCGATCGAGGTCGGGGGTTCACCTACGGAGGCGTCGCAACCCCAACCGACCGCAGTGCGCGAGGCGGCCGGGCTCACAGCGTCGATCGAGGTAGGGGGTTCACCTACGGAGGAGTCGCAACCCCAACCGATCGCAGTGCGTGAGGCAGCCGATCTCGCAGCTCGACGTTGGCCTTCTGGCGAGGCGCCAGGTGCGGAAAGGGTTCCCATGCCGGTGGCTCTGGAAAGGCTTGGCATCTCGAGCAATTTATACCAGCTTTGCCGCGAGGTGTCCGCGAGGATGAAAGGGGCAGACAAGCGTCATTCTCCCCCCGGGGTCCTCGACATCATTATGGAGGGCGGCCTGGTCATGGCCCAGATGGGGGCCACAATGGCGGAGACTTATGCCCGATCAGAGTCAGAGCGGTCGAATCTTGCTTGGACCCTCGGAGGGTGTGAGAGGAAACTAGCTCGACTCAATGAGGCGCATGAGGGGCTCCGATGGGAGTTCTCCACGATCAGGGAGTTGTCGCGGTCGAGCCGGATGGAGGTCAGAGTGCTGACCGAGCAACTAACCAAAGCCCTGGAATCACTTGAGAGGAAAAGTAAACTCCTTGAAGAGGAGCACCTTCTTCGTCTCGAGCTAGATGGCCGTTGGGAGGCCAAGCGCGCTGAGTTGGTGGACCGGGCGGAGGCAGCGGAGCGCCTTCGTTTGGAGGCTGAGGCCGACCGAGCTGAGGCGGAGAAGTGATCGGTCAAGGTCGAGGAGTGGGCGGCCGAGGCCAAGCAGAAGTCGGCCGAGGTAGAGAAACGATCGGTGGAAGCCGAGGAGCGGGCGGCCGAGGCGGAGCAGGAGAAGGCCGATCTTGCTGACAAGATGGGACTGGCCGGGGCAAAGGCGATTGAGCGATATAAGGGCTCAGAGGCCTACCGGGCCGACCTGCATGAAGCTTCCCTTCCCTACTATGAGTCAGCACTTCGCCGAGGCATCTGCAAGGGGTTCCGGTAGGGTTACTGCCAGGCAGTAGCTTATGCAGGGGAACAAGATTCTGGGATCGACTTCCCCTCTGGCCAACGCTATGACTCAGACATGTCATCTTCCAGCTCCTCTGCGTCGGGTGGGGAAGATCCAGAGGGCTCTTCTCCTGCGGGGTTGCCAACTCTGGCTGCCTCGGGAGGGGTCGCGACCGAGGTAGTTCCTGCGCAGGCGGGGTCAGTGCCAGGGTCGGCTGTCACCGAGGGCACCGGGGGCGAAACACATCCGCCTTCCACTTCCGAGCTTCAAAGTGGGCCCTAGGCCTGATGTATCATCCTATTTTGCTTCTTTCTTTGTTTGTCTCTTTCTTTTTTCAAAAAAGGACTTCCACTTTTTGTAAGGCAATAAATAAAATCTTGCTTGCTTCACGCTATCCTTGCCATGATTTGATCAACGTATCTATAGTAGTTGGAAAGGACCGATACTTTCTGCGCAGATCTCGCATGATGGTTGGGTGAGCGTCTGACATGGTGCCTTTTCGCGTTCTCATGCTTTAAATGCCTGGCCGCTTCGTGTGTCCCGCTAGGGCGGAAGACGAGAGGTTTGAGGTGACCGTTCATAGGCGAAAATTCCTTTGGCGTGTTTTCGAGCAGGGAGTCATTTAAGGCGAGTAGCCTCCCTTTGCCTATAAAAAGACTAAAGGGCGTCCCTTCCTCTCCATCGCTTAGGATTTTCCCTAACAGTCTTTCCTCACCCCTTCTTCACGTTACGTTGTGCCGTTGCATTCGGAGCATGGAGGATCCTTCGGAAGATGATGCTGCCGACGATGGAGGGCGGCAGGTTTTTGCCGCTTCAGGTTTTGAGCAGGTCCGACGATCGTCGCGTGGTTTTAAAGCGGGTCCGATGGTCGTCGCGTAGATCTGGAGAGGATTTTGACGGAAAAATCATTCTGTTTCCTCTATCAGTTCCGGCGAGGCTTCTCGGAGGGGGGAGAGATGGAAGACGGATGGGGGCATCCGGCATCTCCACCGCCCATCCCTCTCTGCTCGCTTCAGGGATGGGGGGAGAAGCAAATTAAGCTCCCTCCTTTCCGGGCCTTCCCCTGCCTCCTCGTCCAGCTATGCTGGTTTCTTTTTCTTTCTGGCAGCCTCTTTTTCCCTCTTCTGCTCTTCCTTTCTTTCACTCTTCGGAGGGTGCTTGCTCTCTGTACGTTCCAAAGAGTTGGCAGGTTGGAAGAGAGGAGGCCTTCATAGGCGTTCCCTCTTCCCCAGCCTCTGTCAACTTGGAAGGTAGCCTTCCCCTCCGCAGTCCCTTCTGTCACCTTTGTCATGGGCCACCCGAGCCAACTCGGTCGACAACCTTTTATCCGAGCCAGTTTCTACGCGAGGCAGAGTCAGTGGCTGGACGCAAGGAGATCAACCGAGTCAGCCGAGCAATGGCTTCTTGCAGGGGTGCCAGATGGATTTTTTGCTTTCTGTTGTGTAATGTATTGGCTTTTGCCTTTCTGATGTACCAACAATCCTTTGAATGAAAAGGAGAAAATTTTATTTCACTCGGATTGTTTGCACGAACTTCAAAAGTAGAACTTGCGTAGTGTGGCTGCATTCCATGTCCGAGGGATGGGTTCCCTTTCCATTGTAGATAGCCGGTATGCTCCTTTCCCGAGCGTCTCGACCACTCAGTAGGGGCCTTCCCAGTTAGGGGATAGCTTGCCCGCCGCCTCTAGTGGTCGAGAGGCTTCGGCTTTCCTAAGGACGAAGTCTCCCGGTTGGAAGTGCCTGTCTCAGACTTTGGCGTTGTAGTATCGAGTGAGGTGGCGATGGTACTCCATTGCTCGGATGCTGGCAATCTCTCGGAGTTCATCTGCTAGGTCGAGGTTCTCGAGTAATTTTTGCTCGTTTACCTCGGGCGAGAAGCAGATGACTCGGAGGGAGGGATTGGCGATCTCCAATAGAATGACGTCCTCGGTGCCGTATACCAACTGGAAAGGACTCTCACCGGTTGCCGTTCTGGGAGTCGTTCTGTGGGACCAAAGTACGCTAGGCAGTTCCTCAAGCCATCTACCCTTGGCCTTGCCGAGTCTAGTCTTTATGCCTTTTAAGATAGTCTTATTGGCATTCTCGACTAGCCCGTTGGCCTGAGGGTGGGCGACCGAAGTGAAGTGGTTACGAATACCTAGGTCGGCACATCTGTCTCGGAAATAATGAGAGTCAAATTGTCGACCGTTATCGCTCACTATCACCCGGGGGATGCCATAACGACAAATGATCGACTTCCAGACAAAACTCCAGACGACTGTCTCGGTGATCCTCGCCGTGGCTTCGGCCTCGATCCACTTGGTAAAGTAGTCGATGGCGATGATGATAAACTTCTTCTGGGCCTGAGCCGTAAGGAACGGCCCAAGAATGTCGATCTCCCAACGAGCGAAGGGGTATGGCTCGATCAGGGTGACGAGCTCCGTAGCCGGCTGATGGACTAAGTGGTAGAATCGCTGGCATCGGTCGCACTGTTGCACGTAGGCCGTGCAGTCGTGCTGCAGAGTGGGCCACCAGTAACCCTACCGTAGCAGGATCCGGGTGAGTGACCTTCCTTCTGAGTGCGCTCCGCACAGGCCTTCATGAATATCTTGGATAGCTCGGTTGGCTTCGTCGGGGCCGAGACACTTCAGGAGGGGACCGGAGAAAGATCTCCGGTAGAGTGTCGTCTAGAACGACAAAGCACCGAGCTTGGTACTTCAATCTGCGGGCCTCTCGAGGGTCGGAAGGCTCTTGAAAGTCCCAGAGCCACGACAGGTAGGGGGTGTGCCAGTCACTCGGAATGGATGAGTCAACAATAAGGACCTCCGAGTCAATGCTCGGGTGCTCTAGCTCTTCAAGGAGGACCGATCGGGTACCTTCGGGGTCGAGAGAGGAGGCCAGCCGAGAGAGGGCGTCCACTCGAGAGTTTTCCTTCCGGGCTATACGGACTACCTCGAATCTCTCAAACTGTTGGGCCAGGTCTCTGACCAGTTGGAGGTATTTGATCATTGGTGCCTCTCGAGCTTCGTACTCACCGTTGACTTGGCTAGCGACCAGCTGGGAGTCAGTATGGATTTTGACTCGCTCAGCCCCTAACCGTCGGGCCATGCACGCTCCCGAGATAAGGGCCTCATACTCGGAAGCGTTGTTGGATGCCTGAAAGCTGAACTTCAAGGCGTATTGCAGTTCTGCTCCTTCGGGGGACTTCAGGAGGATTCCGGCACCACTACCGACCGAGTTGGAGGATCCATCAATGAACAATTCCCAGGTCGCCCGGGAGCGGACGGGGATCTTTCTTCAGTCGGGATGGTGCTTTCGGCGATGAAGTCGGTGAGCGCTTGGCCATTCACAGTCGAGCGCAGCCGATAGGATATATCGTAGGCCCCAAGCATAATGGCCCATTTGACGAGTCGTCCCGAGGCTTCGAGGTGAGCCAGGATCTTCTTCAATGGCTCACCGGTTAGCACGGTGATGGGGTGACCCTGGAAATAGGGCCGGAGGTGCTTGACAGAGGTAACCAGTGTTAGCACAGGACAGGAACTGGCTGAGAGCGGCGAGACGCCCAGTTAGGCGTTGGAGTCCTTGATGCAAGTGGGCGGGCGCATGTCCAGGATGGCCTGGACTTTGTCGGTGTTGGCCTCGATCCCACGCTGAGTGACTAGGAAATGCATGAACTTCTTAGATCTCACTCCGAAGGCACACTTGGCAGGATTAAGCTTCATGTTGTACCTCAGGAGGGTGTCGAAGGTCTCAGCGAGGTCAATGAAGTGGTCTTCGGCCTTGGGGGTCTTGACGAGCATATCGTCGATGTAGGCCTCGACGTTCCGACCTAGCTATCCTTCAAACATGTGGTTGACCAGCCTCTGGTACGTGGCTCCGGCGTTTTTCAACCCGAAAGGCATCCGGGTGTAGCAATATACGTCGTAGTCGGTGATGAAGGCGGTCTTCTCGACATCTTCGGGATCCATTCTGATCTGTTGGTAACCTGAATATGTATCTAGGAAGCTGAGTATCTCGTTGCCCGAGGTTGAGTCAACCAATTGGTCGATGCTCGGCAACGGATAATAGTCCTTAGGGATGGCCTTCTTCAGGTCGGTGAAATCCACGCACATCCGCCACTTGCCTGAAGCTTTCGGTACCAGGACGACGTTGGCTAGCCACGTCAGGTATAGGACCGGCCTAAAAAGACCAGTCTCTTGCCCCTTGGTGACCGGCGCCTTGATGACTGCCTATTTCTCCGGTGCATGCTTCCTCCTGCGCTGATGTACGGGCTTCACGGCGGGGTCGAGGTTGAGCTTGTGCATTACAGTCTCCTCTGGTATCCCAGAGAGTTGATCATCAGCCCAAGCAAAAACTCGGATGTACTCAAAAAGGAACTTTTTATATTGTTGTTGAACCTCAGATGGTAGGTCGGCTCCGATCTTTACTCCTAGGGCCGGGTCATCGTTTAGGAAAATCGCCAGCAATTCGCCACCAGGTTCGGTGGTTGCGGATTTTTCCTCGACTCCCCGGGGGCCCTTGTCCTTCTTGTCCGGCCTTGTGGCCTCTACCGAGATATTGTAGCACCTTCTAGCCGCGGCCTGGTTACCTCGGACTTCCCCCAACCCATTTTTGGTGGAGAACTTAATTTTCTGGTGATAGGTAGATGGCACCGCTTTTATTCGGCTGAGGATTCCCCGGCCGAAGATGGCATTGTATGCTATCATACCTTTAATCACTATGAAGTTCACCATGACCGTAACGGTTTTGGGTGGGGTGCCGAGGGTAACCGGCAGGCTTAGGGCTCCCTCGGGATAGGTGGCCAGGCCATTGAACCCGCAGAGAGGGGTTCGGATCGGGTGGAGTTTGGATGGTTCCTCCCCCATATTAAAGAAACAATCATAAGACAATACATCAGGGGCACTCCCATTGTCAACTAGAATCCTATATACGTTACAATGGTTTATCTTAGCCGAAATCACGAGGGCGTCATCAGGCGGGGTGCTCAGCCCTTCCAGGTCTCGGTCGGAGAAGACTATGACCTGGGACTCACTCGGCGGGGCCTTGGGAGGCTCTATGGCTCGGCTCACCCGCTCGGCATGACGCTTCCTTCCTCGACTGCTGTCACCGCCTGATGCTGCTCCTCCGGAGATGACATTGATGTGTACCCCGCGGGGGGCATTGTCGATCTCCTCTGGGGTGCCTCGGTCTTCTTTATGCTCGGCTATGAACCGAGCTAGATGTCCCTAACGGATGAGACGCTCAATCTCATCCTGGAGCTGGTGGCAGTCGCCGGTGTGGTGCCCTTGATATTTGTGGAACAAGCAGTGCTTGTTGCGATTATGGTTCTTTGATCTCATTGGCTCGGGTTGGCGGAGGAGGCCCGAGTCCTTGATGCCTTTGTAGATCTCGTAGACCGGCGCGGCTAGTGGGGTGTACCACTCGTACTTCCGTGATAGTTCCTTGCGTTCCCCGTCGCGGTTCCACCTTTTCCCCGAACCTGAGCTTGGCTCGGAAGCCCGCTTCTTTTTTTCCTCCCGACCCGAGCCGGTTGCATCTTGGCAAGCACTGAGCACCTCTTCGCACTCGGCGTGGCATAATGCCAGAGTCACTAGCTCAGCAAGGGTCGAGGGAGGGTGGAGGATAAGTTCACGGCGGAGATTCTCATCCCGGGTGCCCTCAGTCAGCGCGGTTATGGCTGAGGCGACGTCCAGGCGGGGGATTCTCAGGGCTTCTGACTTGAATCGGTGAATATAAGCCTGGAGTCTTTCCCCTTGCGCCTGTTTGAGGGCCAGGAGCCCCGCTACCCACCTTGGGGGGAAACTCTCTTTGAAGACTCGCCCAAATTGCTTGAAGTCTCGGATGGATCAGGGGGCGAGGGCCTGGAACCACGCCTGGGCACCCTGGACCAGGGTGGTCGCGAAGGCTCGGCACTTGATGGCGTCCGACGCTCCATGCAAGGTCATCAAAGTGTTGAAGCTGTCGTAATGATCGGTCGGGTCACCCTGGCTGTCGTAGAGCTTGAAGGTCAGGATGGAGGTTCTGGGAGACACCTCTGCCTTCAAGATGTATTTGGAGAACGGGGATTTCTCCTCATCCTCTGGGAAAGAGGTCTTCTACAGGGCGCGGAGGGCGCGCTCCTGTTCTGTGAAACGCCTCTCAAAATCTCGCAGTCGGAGGGATAACTCCGGCTACTGTCATGCCGTGGGGCTGGGAGGAGCATCTTGGTGATCCCCGGGAACATCGATATCCGGGTTTGGATGGCGCGTCCTAGGTTTTCCCCGCCTTGGTGTGGAGGAAGCCTCTTGCTCCGGAGGCGAAGCCTGCGAGGGTCCTTCAATCCTGTTGCGGATGATCTGCTGGCCACGGAGAGTGAAGCGGCCTCCGGCGATGTGCTGGGATGCATTCTCGCGGGGGGGGCTCCCTGACGGGGCGCTGGAGCTTCCACCCCTAGCCGCCTGGGTCCTCATGAGTTCCACGAGGACATCCAGTTTCGCGTTGAGGGCCTAGAAGTCTTCGGCGCCACCATTGAGCGGTAGCCCTACTGCCGCAGGAGGGGGTGGTGGTTCGTCGGCGGGGGCGCTGGCGTTGGAGGGAGGGTTCTGTGAGGCCCAGGAGGGGCCATCCCTGCCGCTACCATGGCCTTTCCCCTGTCGCCGACGGACCTCCTCCCTGAGCTCCTTCGCACCATACTGGCTTCTCGTACGTTTCCCACATACGGCGCCAGATGAAGAGGCAAGATCTTGCGCTGGTCCTGAGCGGGCAGTGGATCACCGGATAGTGAACTGCAAGAAAGGGAAACAGATCAGGGGGCCCAGGGATGAGTCCCTGGGGAAAACCCTCTGATGCTTAAGTCAGTAGAGCTATGGTGGGAGCAATATAGGGAGGAAGTAGCTTCTGCGTGAGATCCCTCTCCACCATAAGGGTGAAGTGGTTCCTACTTAGGAGTTTTGAGCGTGTGATTGCCCTTACCTTTCGCCGGAGGGTATCCCTGGGTTAAATAGTGTGCCGTCTTCTGGAGTCCTGTAAGTCGAGGGGTTTCAGGTGGGGGTTACGTCCTCGACGTGGGCTTTTATTGCCTTATCGTGGGAGCGTTATCACCTTGGGGAGCTGGAGTCTCTCACCTTTATAAATTCCTGCCCACAGAGGACTCTTAACGGCTGCATGGATAAGCAATCGTCGGCCGTACCGAGCTCAGAGAGGCCAGCCCTATCCGGGCGGTAGGCTTAGCTCGGATGAAGATGGGTCGGATTGGTCGACATGCGCCTTCTTCCCCTGGGCGGAGAGATGGCTCGGGCATGGACCTTTCTTGTGACCTAACAGACGCTCGGGCCTTCCGAGCCTAGAGGCCGCCTGGGAAGGTAGTATCCTCGAGCGAATCTTTTATTGGGCTTTCTCGCCTAAGTGGGCCCCATGGGGCTGTCACTTGGCTGAGCTGAGCCTTGTTGGGCCCTGAGGGGCCTAGTTCGGCTGCTCTTAATTGGGCTACAGAAATCCCCCTCTCCAACTCCAAATACATAAGGGATCTTCTGAAGAAGTACAAATTCGATAACCTCAAGAACATTGCAGCTCTAATTGGTACTTCAACAAGTCTTGATGAAGATACCAAAGGTAACCCTGTGGATCAAAAGTTGTACAGAGGTATGATCAGATCCCTTTTGTATCTCAGTGCATCTAGGCCTAATATTCAATTTGTAGTGTGTTTATGTGCTAGATTTCAGGCTAGTCCTAAAGAATCACATTTTAGTGCAGTGAAAAGGATCTTTAGGTATTTATCAGGCACCCAAGATCTAGGCTTATGTTATCCTGCTAGGTGTGAGCTAGAGTTTCTAGCCTACACTAATGCAGATTATCCCGGGTGTCGGGTAGATAGGAAGAGCACTAGTGGCTATTGCCAATTCCTAAGTGGTTGCCTAGTATCTTGGGCTTCTAAAAAGTAACACACTGTGGCACTTTCCACTGCAGAGGCAGAATATGTTGCTGCAGGGAACTATGCTGCCCATGTACTATGGATTAAACACCAGCTCTCAGATTATCAGATAAATATGGGATGCATTCCACTTTTATGTGATAACACTAGTGCCATCTGCCTATCTAAAAATCATGTTCACCACACTAGGACTAAGCACATCGAAATTAAACACCATTTTCTTAGAGATGTAGTAAGCAAAAATGAAATTGAATTAGTGTTTGTTGAAACTAGAAAATAGATTGCTGATATATTTACCAAGCCTCTTGGAAATGATAGATTTAAATATCTGAAAAGAGAATTGGGGCTTTGCAAATTTCAACAGGAAAAAGATGAATAATTTCATTCTTAAACTGTTTGTTGCAATGTTTTGAGATGATTGTGTCGGTCTGTTCTTTAAATTTTGAATAAAGAATGTTTGATGCTTGAATAATTGGTTTGCTTTAAGTACATTAGTTATTTGATGTCTTGCACAGACTATTTCTGATGTAGATGCATGAGTAGCACATAGTCCTTTATTCTTGCACGTACTACCCATAGTTAATGCATTGCATATTCGCACCAAGCATAAGTCTTTGCATGACTTGTATTCAGTAAATGCCTTGCACATGCATTCCAGCGTACAGGTCGGTGCATCCTGCATTTAAGTTACATGTAGGTCGGTGCACTTGCATACCGCACATATACATAGGTCGGTGCATATTGCAATCAAGCCACATATAGATCAGTGCATTGTCTACATTCTGCACGTTAAGGTTGATGCACGGTATTCCTCAGGCATGATAAGGTCGATGCATCATGTTGTCAGGGGGAGTTGAGTGATGGCTGATCAGAGTTCCATTCTTTCCACTTTATCTCCTCAATCTCATAAGTTCCTATCTCATGACATCATTTTTATTCGACTTACTTTTGAAAATTCTTTGAACTGCTCCTGTGTTCTCATGTTTAATCCTTTCATCTTGATTGAATACCAGCCTTGCTATCGGTTCATTACAGTAAGCTGCAGTTATTACAACTGTTCATTTATAAGAATCACAGTTGATTCTTGACTGAATTGAATGTTTAACCTTAATAGACTGAAGAGTTCAGAGACTGTTCATCAGTAAATAAGGTGTTAGAAACAGTTTATAGCTCTTAACTTTATTTTCTCATAATTAGAATAGAAAAGGTCTTCACTGTACCTGAACATAAAAGACTTAGTGAAGTCTAGATGGAGAAAACTAGAGTGTGTATTGTCTTTAAACAGTCACTCTTAAAGTTATAAGGGCAGCAGGAATAAGATCATTAAAAGAAAAGAAATGAACAAAGTGACAGAGCAATGACTGAGTTACACTAAGAAATTGAGGCCTCCATCAAAGAAATGGAGAATACCTTAAGTCATGAAGTAACTCAGGTTAACTCTGTTCATTTGGTCAAATCTATAGGGGTGGTTTCACTGAGTAACTAGGGGTACTGACCTCTGATCAAGGTGTACCCTTAATGTCAAAGGTGCAAACTATCTCTGTAGCTCTTGATCAGAAACAGATATAGTAGTTTATGCTTAATAACTGGGGGTACAGGCCTCTAATCAAGGTGTACACCTAATGTAAACATCATAAATGATACTTGTTTGATCACTAAGTTTAGTTTCAAAAATCAGAAGTGAAAAAGAACTGCTATATCCCTTGAAAAAATAAAAGTCATTTAGTGACAACTTTTTAACTTCAATACAACTTCAAGTGGCTTTCCTTGATATTCACTGTTTCTAAAATCAGTAGGGTACTATCCTGACCTAGTTTATTATGGCTTTGTGTTTTTGGTTTATTGCTATAAACGGAGTCTATAGCCCTATTTCAAGAAGTCAGTTACTTTACTCTACTCTCTATAACTGTTAAACATGAACTTAATTAAGAATGCACATTGTTGACTCTTATATCCTAAGGGTTGTTTTATAATTTGCTCATTTCTTGAACCATTGCATAGACTGTGATTCAGTCTCATTCATCCTCCCTAATTTCCATATATCTCTTCCTCCTTTTTGCAGAAGTCAAAGGAGGAGTATTGTTTATCTTTTCAAAGGGGTAGAGAGTTACACAGGGGGAGAGTCATATATTCAGGGGGAGTTTTTTAAAGATGCATCAGTCTGCATATGTATTGTCCATTGGTGTTGCCATCATCAACAAGGGGGAGAATGTTGTAAATCTTGTTTTTCTTGTTTTGATGATAGGCAACATTATTGTTTGATATTGTCTATTTGTCAGATGTTCATCTAAATGTTGTCTGCACATTTACATTTAGGTCCGTGCATTAGATTGACTCGGTGCATCTTTTGTCTAGTCTGCATTAAGTCTATGCATCCTTAGCTACAGCACGCAATTAAGTCCGAGCAGAGTCTGTGCATATGGATGAAGGTCAATTCTTGCAAGACAGTGCATTTTTGCATTAGGTAGACACTAGTCGGAGCACATTCTGTGTCCGTCTAATACTGCATCTCATTTTGCATCTCATGCACATATCAGGGTCCGTGCTAGTTTTCGTCTCATGCAGTTCATCGCATGTGCTACTCAGTAGCAGGTCGGTGCAATTTGTTCGTCTAGCACAAGCACGGTCGGTGCAACTCTTGCATCGGTGCCTCTTTTGCATCATGCTCGTCTTGTGCACATGAGCTTCTAAGTCGGTGCATTTGTTGCTTATAGTGAGTCGGTGCAATAACCGTAGTTGCATGCATTCGAGTCGGTGCAATATATGCACCATGCATATAGAGTCTGTGCATTCCTTCTGAGCATAGTCAGTGCAACCGTAGGCCTTGTGCTGAGATCAAGTCTGTGCATCTGCTTGTGCATGAATGTTGAGACTGTGCATGTGTGTGTGAACACCACTTTGAGTCGGTGCATTCCAGTCTGTCAGAATACTTACGCCGTGCAAGTTCTTTTACATCTCGTATAACTGTCTGAAGATGACTTTATATATGATGTCTTGACAGATACCTTTTCGTGAAGATTCCAGGATCGTGACACGTGTAAAGTAGTAAGCTGGGATGCTGCCATGTGACCATGGTGATTGGGTGGGAATCATGGAGAGCACACGCCCTACCTCTCTACTGTTACTATAAGTAAGAAGCTTCTCCTTCGAGAGAAGACTGATCATGCCAGAAGAGCAAACTGATGTATTGAGAGAGCTAGCACCTGAACGATCTAGAGAGAAAAAGAAGACAAATAGAGCTGAAAAGAAGGAGACTTCTAAGAGAACTGAGAGAGAGAGAGAGAGAGAGATTGTTCTTCAGTCTCTAGGTTCAGAACCGGAGCTGAATTCGCTCAATGTTGAGCTACATTCCCCTCGTGGGTTTCTTTGTTTCTTCGCTTATTTTCCTTTTTCATTTTTAAAAATGCATTTTCAAGATGTTTGTCAGCGGAGCAAGCTGTGATGCTCAGCGGGCAGAGGTGTGGTATCCTCTGGACTGGTAAAGCTGTAAGCCCTAGCGGTTGCAGAAAAGGACTCCTCTGGTCGGCATAAGCTGTAAAGCACAGCGGTCTGTAGGGTTTATACCCCGAAGCTGTGGATCAGCGGAAGCTATGTATCAGCAGTTAAGCCACACTCTAGTTTGAGTGTGGGGTGGACGTTGATCTCGGGTTTGAGATTGAACCACCTTAAAAATTCTCTGTCACTGTGCGATTGTTTGTGGTTTGCTTTTGTCCTTTTTATTTGTTCTTCACTCAGTAGATGATTGCTTAGGATCGCATGAAGAGATAGTCTGGTTGATCGGCTTCATTCTAGTTGTGATTGAGTGTCCTCTGATCGTTCTATAGTAGTTTGATTATTTTCCGCAACTATTTCTGTTGTAGTAAATGTTAGTGGGTGACCGATCTATTCACTCCCCTCTAGATCATCTATAGATACTTCATCTATAGGTATCAGAGCATCCATCTACTCTATCACTAGGCATCAGAGCATCCATCTACTCTATCATGTTGTCGGTGTTAGGGAATAAGAGCGCACCCGCCAAGCAGATTGTGAAGCCCTTCATGATTCCTTCTACACGATCATCACCCCTTAATCTTCCCAGGGCATTAACGACCCATTCCGCAAGCTTTTGTAGATTGATTCCTTTTGAGTCCAGACGCTTCTGATGGCCCCAGATGACATGAAACTTCCGAGAACTTCCTCAGAAGTTACCTTTTTCAGCATGGGCATGATTTTTATCTTGCCATCTTTTTTGAATCTCTTCAAATTAAGCAGAAGTTCCACCTCCTCAAGAAGGAGCGGGTACGGCTGCAAAGAGAAAAGAAAAAGGTGAAAAAGGGTGAAAAGTAGCGCAGAAAATATGAAAAGATATGTCAACTAACCATCCGTGAGTGAATTCTCTTACTAATATGCCCTTCAAGGTCGCTAAGCCGTTTGACCTCGTTGCTAGCTCTACTTCTCTTCACGGGACGCGAAGATTCACCTTCCATCTCAAATCAAATGGCTAAAATCACTCCTTTCCCTCTCTTGCTTCTCTTCAGAGGATTCGCTCTGATGCCTTTTCCTAGGCCAAATGAGAGGTATTTATAGATCGAGAAGGAATCAAGAAATGATAAAGAAGTTAGAGTCGCCATCACTTTATTAAAGCCATTCTATCCTGTTATGATTATTGGTCCTGTTATGATTGCGCTAATTATTGGTCATGTTATGATTATGTCTTTTATGATTGTGCTAATAATTCTGTCTTGTCATGATTGCACTAGTGATTCTGTCATGTTATGATTGTGCTAATGATTGTGTCTTGGATTGTGTCTTGTTATGATTGTGTTAATTGTTGCTTGTAAATTTTGAAAAGAAAAGAGATTAAAAAAGAGAAAAAGAAAAAAAGTGGATCATCACCCTCCCACCGTCTTCCACATCCACATTGTGCCTTGCATTGTACTATATGATATTTACATTACTAGAGTGTGTCAAGGACCTTACGGCCCGAACCTACCCGAAATTCGAGTTCCCCTTCAACAAAAATAGTGATGATTTCGGAGAAGTTTAGGTCATACGGATAGGCCATTAAGTTGTGATAGCATGGGGACGATAGTTCTGTTTGATGAGTTGGTGCGTGGATAAATGGGCCCCGGTTCAGTATCAGCTCACAAGATCGGTATCCTGACCCATTCTTAACAATTTAACAATATTATCCTTGGCTATCTTCTATTTTCATTTATTTTAATTTTTTCTTTCAACCCAGCATGCATTCATGTAGGACTTTGATTTCACGATGAAGAATCATTCACTTAATTCGATTGTGCAAGCCATTATACTTAAACGCTCTTAAATATGAGATATTTCATTCTGAGTTGAGTACTCAGTTCCATCGAAGTTATTTTTTGCTGTTTTTCTATAGAAGACCTTTGTTTGGATTTGTTCCCAACTCCATTCTTTTTTATTCCTCTTGGACCCACCTTGGCTGCACCACTTCTACAATGGCTAGTAACTGCTCTCCAATGGTGAAACATGTAAGTTTACGACCCAGGTACTTCCACGCAGTGAAGTTGGTCCCTTTCTCTATTCGTGCCCGAGCGCACACTATCTCCTTCCTGGTTTACCATCCAAACAATTGTCGATTTCCGGAGAACCTTCTTTAAGGTCGCTTCGCTGAGACTCTGGAAAGATTCTAATCAGGAAATGTTGGAAGCGTGTCTCATCACACCTTGGCATTCACTTTTCAGTTCACTCCATTTCATTCCAATACATTTCATTTCATTCCATTACATGTACCTCCCCTGCAAAGCGGACGCCAAGGTAGGGCGGCTGTAGACATGCCATTTTGACATTTTCGCGAGTATATCTCATGTTACAAAATAATGCCCCCAAGGCGGCTTACGCGGTGGACTAGTTTGAGTGATTTTATTATGATAATCTCTGTTATTTTTTTAAAAAAAATTTTTTGAGAAAAAAACATTAAAACAACAAAAAAATGTGTAAAAACTATAAATGACAAAAAAATAATAAGATAAACAAACAAACAAAAACTAAAAAATATATATACATATATAAACTTTGAAATTATAATACTTACCTTAATGTCATATAACATCGTATTAGTTTCATACAAAAAAGGAAAAAAAAAACTAAAATGAAACCAAAAAAAGATAAATAATAATCATGAAGATAAAATAAAATAAAGTAATATGTAAAGATATAATTACTAACTAACCTATCTAAATTATTACAACCTTGTCTCTGCCATCACTACGATCCCTATCACACTCCAACACCCTGCTCCCACACCCACTTTAATCATAATCTATTTTTCACTCTCCCCACTATAAGAAAAAACACAAAAACTTTAATCATATCCTATCTTCTTATCCCCCATTATCACCATAATAATACGCCCTTAAAAAAAATACCCCAACCACATCCAAACATTTTTTCTCTCCAGAACCCACCCATTCCTCTCACGTCTCTTTCTCTCTTTCTCACTCCCTCCCCCACGTAGATTTCTTTCTCTCTTTCTCTCACACCTGCAGACATCACCAACCGCCCCACCCTCTCCCTTCACTACATCCTCCTCTCAACACCCGATCGCTAACCCCTTCACACAGATACCCTCACGCAACACACACCTACACGTGACTGCACCCCTCACAACCCCACCTCCATCCAGACCCTCATCTTCTCTCCATCTCATCAATGCCTTTCCCCTCCTCATCACAAAAACCCATTGAACCTTACCACTCACTCGGATTTTTTTTCTCTCACCACCACTCTCCTTCCCTCAACTCCCAAACCCAGCTATCACCACACCACTGCTCGTCACACACACTCCGCCGTGACCACCTCGCCACAGACCTCTCCACTGCGGAATCCTCGCCACCTCCTCATCGCGGCCAGCACAGTTCCTCCTCTCCCCATGTTTTTCTCTCTGCACCCACTCTCCCCAGCCGCAGACCCTCTCTCCTCATCTCAATCTCTTTTGCTCTCTCTCTTCTCATCACACAACCTCCCTCTCTCCCCTTCTCTTTCCACTGGTTGCCCTCGGCAGACCCTCCGGCGCCCTCTTCGACCATCACCAACCCACCGCCGAGTGCTCCACCCTCATCAACCCACCGCTGAGCTCCCCTCTATACCCTCACCGTCGCACCTCTTCATCATCCCACTGCAACCCATCTCTTCATCTCCCTCTCTCTCTAGCCCACACCCCATCTAACCAACGCAACACAGACCCTCACTCCACCTCTCCTCCCTTCAAAATGCCTCCTACCTACAACCTCTATCTCCCCCCCCTACATACCCAAGCCTCCCGCCGCCGGCAACTTCGCCTGCACCCCAAGCCACTACCGCCGACAACTTCGCCTGCACCGCAAGTCACCGCCGCCGGTAACTTTGCCTGCACCCCAAGTCACCACCGCCGGCCACCTCTAGTACCATCCTGCCAGCCGGCTTTCCGCCGTCGCCTTCCTCTCTGCAACTTTCGGCCACACCTCAACCTCCCCTCTCTTCCTGCTAACCACTTGCACCCCCTCATCTCCTCTCTCCTCACGGCAGACCACCTCTCCCACGGCCACCATCCTCACCTCCTCTCCCCTTCGGTCAACTCTCCCATTCTCTCACCGTGACCCACACACCAGCCTTCTTACCACGACAGCAACCCCTCCTCATAGTCGTCGACAGCACCTCACCGCCGTCGTTCACCCAGCCGACCACCGTCCTCCACAGCTGCTCCCCCACCCCCTCTATCTTTCTCTCTTTAACCCTTGCCCTTACTCCCTCTCTCTTCATCCCACTGCGCCCCCACGGGATGCCCCTCTCCCCACGGCCACCACCGTCTCACCACTGCCATCGCCCACGTCAACCCCCCTAGTGCACCTTCTTCCTCACTGCCAACCACCTTGGCCTCCCTTTTCCCTGCTCGCGAGCCCCACTCCCCACTGAAACCATCTCCCACTCCTTCTTTTCTCCCTCACTCCACCTCCCCTCTCCTCTAACCCGCATGCACGTTGGCCTCTGCCCACCACCATCACACCCCTCTATCTATCTAACCTAACTTGTACCCTCCTCCGGCGAACCCTCCCACCTCCTGCCTCTCTCTAACACCACTGCCTCCCCACCACGTCTCCTTCACCGCTCACCACCGTGAAACCCAACCGCGGAAGCCATCTCCGGCCAACACCGGGAGCCTCCACCTCTCGCCGTCGTTGTCCGCCTGCCGTCGCCCTCCCGCCGGTCACCAACGCCACCGGTCGTCCACCACAGTCACTGCCACCGTCGGCCGGCCACCATCTCCAAGCTCCCCAGCCATCTGCCGCCTCCCACCGCAGACGCCACCCTCGCTCCCCCTCTCCTTCTCGTTCCTCTTTCTCTCTCTCTCTCTCTCTCTCTCTCTCTCTCTCTCTCTCTCTCTCTCTCTCTCTTTCTCTTGCTCTCTCTCCCTCTCCAGATCTCTCTCTCGCTCGCTCTCTCTCTCTCTCTCTACCCCCCTCTCTCTCTACCTCTCCCCAACACATATTTTTATCTATTTACTTATATTTTTATATATATCTTCTCTCCACCTTTTATGTATATATATCTATCTATATATAAATATATATATATGTGTGTGTTTACATAAAGATATTTATATATATATATATATAAAGATATATGGCTTTCTAAACATATATATATATATATATATATATAAATATATATACATACATACATATATATATGTCTGTGTGTTTCCGGCCTAACCTGGTTGAAGTCTATGAAATAAAGGAAGTTGAAATTTTGGGTATTCACGTACGCGAACAAGGCTGACCTATCCTACTATCCACTCATGCCTTTCTCGCGTTGCTGGAGCATCCTTCGAAGCTCATTATCGACATCACAATAAGCCTTTCTTTTCCCCTTTTATTCTACTTCATTTGCATTCTGTTAGCTGCATGCATCACTCGTCATTTTTGCTCATACCACGCTTCTCTCCTTAAGAGGGCACGATTCATGTATTTCCTTATAATTGTCATTCATCATCTCATCCTCACCCTTTGCATCCAAAAGGAGTTTTAAACATCACCAACCAGGTGCGTGTCGGTTCATGTTTTCATTATCTTTTCTAATGGATTGACACTACACCACCATTGTTCTGATTCAGTGGTTGTTTTCTCTTTTTGTTCTTTTGCAAGTGTAACCAATCAGAAGGGCCTCTTCTTCGGCTTGTCGAAAGAAGAGGAAGAAGGAGTCCACATCATCTCCCTTGTTTGAGGCGAATGTGATCCTTTCAAGTTAGGGCCTTCAGCCCCCGGCGATCACACCACCCCTGTGTCTGAGCCTTTTGGCTTCTTATATTCTTATCCTCACCTGCGCGGAGGATCATTCCATGCGGCGGTTTTTAATTCTAATATTTTAATCTTGTTCTCACCCGTGTCATTCCCCGTGGCGGTTCCCTTCCCCTAATTTAATTTCAGCACGTGACGTCGTTCACATCTTGGCGATCACGGTGGGACTCCTTTGTGCTATCCTTGGTTACCCTTAAGTCTTTAGCACCAACATGTGCCCCTCCGCTTAGCACCCACATGTGCCCCTCCGCTCGGCACCCACGTGTGTCCCTCCGCTTAGCACCCACATGTGCCCCTCCCTTTGGCACCCACGTGTGCCCCTCTACTTGGCACCCACGTGTGCCCCTCCACTCGGCACCCATGTGTGCCCCTCCCTATTATGCCCACGTGTGCTATAGTTGTGCTCACAATAGCACTTTTACTTTCATCCCTCATGCACCATGTGCACTCCTGCACAGTCCCTAGTGATTTCTCGAGAGCCTTACGTTGTTTCGGAAATGAGAGTGCAAACATCATGTTCTATCTATTTGGTGTTGTTATATCTCTATTCTATTTGTGTTATATATATATATATATATATATATGTGTGTGTGTGTGTGTGTGTGTTCAGTACTGCATTTCATGCATCTCCCCTTTCTTTTATTTTTCTAAGGATCACCCTTTCTCGGTGAAGGAAGGACTCTCCGTCGGGAATTCCTCTCGATGGACTAGGATCTCCTCCGTCGGGACCTCCGTAAGTCCCCGACAGCGAAGGATTCCCTCTTCCTTCACTGGGTAGGTTGTACCATTGAAGTACCCCGGAGTTAGTTTAGCCATTCGTTGTAAGAAGAGTGTCCCTAGTTGACACGGCGGTGAAACAAAGTGTAACTAGGGCCCTTCCTCTTTAGTGTGAATTTCAGATTTGTTAAAAAACAAAAAAATCAATCAAAACAAAAAAAAGACGCGAAAGAGCATCCACTTGATTGATAATCTCTCATAATACCTGCGCGGCTTTCTCAACCCGCGCCAGGTTTTCAATCATGATCTGCTCTACGAGCCACCCAATCTCTTAGCAATAATCCCTTTCTCTCCTATAATTGTTTTTAATTGTTGTGTTATCAAAAATGAAAATGCAAAAAAAATGCTAATTTCCCAACTCCTCAACAGCGCATTGTCTTTGAGGAAACCTCTTACATCTTCCACGAGTGTGCCCTGACCTACGGGCCACTCATCCAAGGTCCTCTGAGCGACCTTCTTTACCCCTCCTTTGAGGGGTCATTCTCTGTACATTCTTCACCATCTTCTTTAGCTTCTTCTTCTTCTGTAGCAAATGTCAATCTAGTTAAGAATAATCGGTCAAGGGTAGTACCCAAAAAGGAAATCCAAGGGTACGTAGATCCCTCGTCGGTTTCTTCTATATCTAGCCAGTAGGTGTCGAGCATGCCTAGCCATTCCTCAATTGCTAGAGAATCCCATCCAACTACCGGAGATAGAATGTGAGGAGAATTGTACGATTGATGAAGGGTATGGGGTTTATGAAATCACCGATGAGGAATACCCCATTGAAGAAGAGGATGGAGAATATGAGGACGCATCTGGCGCTTATGCTACTGGAATGAGGAGATTTGACGAGTCGTCAGCCGCGGTAGAAGAGTCCACCAAAGAAATAAACTTGGGAACTCAGGAAGACCCTAGGATCGTCCTCATAAGTGATAACTTACCATCACTTGAAGAAGAGGCATTAATTAAGGTTCTCAAGGAATACAAGGACACGTCGCATGGAGCTATGAGGATATGTAGGGTCTGGATTCCACCTTGGTCGAACACCGTCTCACTCTAAAACCAGGGTCCGTCTCGGCAAAGCAAAGGTTAAGGCATTTCCACCCTCAAATGACTTTGAATATGAAGGAAGAGGTCGACAAGCTCAACATAGCCAGGTTTATTAAAGTTGTCCTTTATCCTCAGTGGGTGGCGAACATCGTCCCAGTCACAAAGAAGGACGGAAAAGTGAGAATTTGTATTGACTTCCGGGACCTTAACTGTGCATGTCCGAAGGATGATTTCCCCTTGCCTCACATTGATGTGTTGATTGATAACACTGTAGGATATGAAACCCTTTCGTTCATGGATGGATTTTCTGGATATAATCAGATTCGCTTGGCAGAAGAGGATCAGGAGAAAACATCATTCACCACTCCCTGGGGAACTTATTGTTATGTGGGCATCGAGATTGTAACATCTCGGACCTTTCGGATCCTTTTTCATAGGTCCCGGATATGCTTTCTCAGAGTGTCCGGCTCCGTTGTGTCTGAAATTTTGTTTCGGACATCTTTCGTGTTCGGATCGGCGCGATCCGGAGTTGTTTCGGAGGCCCGAAAGCGTTCCGCGACTTTTCCGCGCGTGTTTTCCGATTACCGGTGTGTGTTTTGGTAATTCCTTCGGAACCTCGTTGCGGGTGAACCGGGCCGTTCACCTAGGCGAGAGTGGTACCGTTGCGATCGGTGCGTTCTGAGGATCGCGAAAATGTAATTTTCTATTTTTCGGTATTTTCTGGAATTTCCAGATTTTCCTATAAATACCCCCCCTTTTTCTCTCTCTTCCCCACCCTCTTCTTCTTCTTCTTCCTCCTCCTTTCTCCCCCACCGTGCGATGCGCTCTCTCCCTCTCTTCTTCATCTGACGAGACCGCGGCGAGCCCCTCCGGCTACAGACGGCTGTGGGCGACGGCGTGGTGACGACGGTGAGGTGATCATGGAGGCGTACGTGAACCGTGGGAGCTCAAGGAAGAACGAGGGTTTTCGAGCATTCTTTGCAATTCGTGGTTGATCCGGTGCATCTCGGGACGTAATTGAGGTAGGGTGACGTTCCCTAGCCTCTAGTCTTGCTTTCCCGCGATTTGTAGGCCGAGGAGAGGCCGAGAGATGGGATTCCTTGCGGGTTTGGGGTTTTCCATGATTTGGGGAGAGCTTGCCCGATCTAGGGATTTGATGCATGATTTCATGTTTTGATGGCCTAGTATCATGCTAGGGGTCCCCAGGGGTCTTCCCCTTTGATTTCCCTCTCTCCGGTGGAGGCATGGGGGCGTGGCCAATTTTTTTGGGCGTTTCCCGCCGTTTCACCCTCGGGCGGGTGCGACGGTCCTTCCAGTGACCGTCACACTATGTAACGCGCCCAGATGGGTGCGTTACAGCCCTGAGTGCAGCCAAGTGGGGTCTGTGGGCTGTGACGGTCCCACGATAGACCGCCACAGTGCTGTGACGCACCTATGTTGGACCATCAGGGGCGTTCGACCGTTGGCTGCCGACCGTTGGTTTTTGACCATTGGGGGTCAAGGCATGTGACGCACCTAGCTTGGCGCGTCACAGCCATGTAACGCCCCTATGTGGGTGCGTTAGAGCAGACGCATTCCCACGTTGTGACGCACCAGGGTTGGTCCGTTACACACTGTAACACACCGAGTGGCACGCGTCACAGCTGTTCTCTGTTGTTTTGTGATGCACCAGGGTAGGCGCGTCACAGACTGTAACGCACCATGGTAGGTGCGTTACACCCTATTTTGCACCGAGTGTGTGACGCCTCTGCGTTGGGCCGTCAGGTGATTGTGACGGTCCTGTCTAGACCGTCAGAGCCTGTGACGCGTCTAGGGTAGACCGTCAGGCACTGGGCTGCCCCGTGTGGTTTGCAACCCCGTTTATGTTCCGATCGTGGTCACCGTGCGACGGTGCTGGTACGTGGGGCGGTCCCCACACGTTGTCGGATGCGTACGATGTTTTCCGTTGACTTGATAGTCTACTCCGTAGTGACCCTCCACTAGTCGTAGCCTGCTTACATGCGTGTGGTCCCACCAGGGAGTGGTGGAGAGGCTACCCTGAGGATGAATTTAGACTAGTTTCCTTCGGGCCCCTCGTCGGTAGCCAGAGTCCGGCTCCAGGGGAAAACCAGTTAGATGCCAGACCTAGGACTTACGGTCTGTGTGTGCACACATGGTTGGGGTCGGTTGGACCCACGCTGACGGGCGTGACCCCAGCTAGTCACTCGTTTATGGTTACTTGTTCGGTGTTCATGCCTTTGGTAGTGGCTACCACGTCAGGCAGTTCACCTACGGTGTGGTGTAAGACGTCAGGGGACGCTACCGGCTGTGCTTCTAGTGGGAGGTACTCCTGTCGAGTGGGGAGTGTCAGACCGTTAGTCCTTGCAACTTCGACCTTCAGGTTTTGTCGTGTTGACCGTGGTGCTCCGGTCGTTTCACCGTGGCACGTGCATTAATTTTCGTGCCATGGGAGCGGTGTTTTGTAGATTATAGGGATTCCCTTTCTAAGGTACTCGTTTACTGCTAGCGTAGAGGTTTCTCTGTTTGCGAGGTAGGGTTCGAGTGATACCTACTGAGTCTTGTTCCGAGACTCATTCCCTGCTTCTTTTCACCGTGTTTCAGGTAAGTCGCGGCCTTAGGGGGGCGCGTCTGAGGCTCAGCGTGGTTCAGGTGCCCAGCATTAGTGCCAGAGGTCAGAGCCGGGGTATGTCCCATGTAGCTGTACTTTTCTTTCTTGTCTCTATACTAGTTGTGGACTACTGCTGTTGTTATTTTATTATTATCTTATGGGCCATGTATCATGTAAACTGTTAATTTATTTCCTGCTTAATAATATAACTGTTTATTTCTGCAATTATTTGTGATACTTGTGTAGTCTCCACATCATTCCTTTAACCCTTCCGAGTCTTCGGGCTCGTGGGTGGCGGTACGAGTCTCGGGTTATCGGGCCTTCCCGGTAACCAGATTCTCGGGTCGTTACAGCTGGTATCAGAGTAGCGGATGTGGGATTATATGAGAATCAGAAGTGATTATAGTGGTCCACTAGTCCACAGCGATGATGTACGGTTGACGCTGGCATCGGGCATCGTGCATTTTTCTTGACCTTGCTGTTTCCGTGTTTTCTGTCTTTTGCTTCAGGAGCGAGCATGGCGCTGAGGCGGAGCACTCGCTCTCAGTAGGGGTAGTCGACTTGTGGGCAGGAGATCCAGCAGGGGGTTCAGCGGGAGCAGGAGGAGCAGAGTAGAGTGCCACCGGCGGCCACCTAGGCAATGGATACTGTGCGGTTTCCGGGGGCCGAGGATATCTTCCGTGGCATGTACCAGCTTATGTCTCAGCAGTTCGGCAGAGAGGCTGGTGAGAGCTCGTCGACCAGGGGTGGGCCAGGCCGAGCAGTGAAGGATTTCATGCAGTTTCATCCACCTTACTACGGCGGTCAGCCAGACCCTGATGTGGCTCGGACTTGGCTCGATGAGATGGAGCGGGTGTTCAGTTCTGCGCGGAGTACTGCGGAGGATAGAGTGATGTTGGCCTCCAACCAGTTGCAGGGTACGGCTCGGGAGTGGTGGTCTTCCGAGTGGAAGACGTCTTTCCAGCTTTGTCCACTTGAGCAGATTGTGTGAGATGACTTTGTCAGTACTTTTGAGTGTACCTATTGTCCAGAGTTTATTGCTACGCAGCGGATGCGTCAGTTTCTGGAGCTGGTTCAGGGCGACATGTCCGTGTTACAGTACAGGGCCCAATTTGTTGAGCTGGGTCGGTATGCACCTCATATCATGGAGCATGAGAGGGTGAAAACCGCGCAGTTCGTACAGAGCTTGAGGCATGAGCTGAGGCACCATTTGATCACGAATGCGGCCACTGATCTGGAGACAGCGTCTCATGTTGCAGCTTCTTTAGAGATGGATATGTAGAGTACTTGAGGACCGATCAGCTAGGGGTAGTCTTTGTTGGGTCGTAGCCAGCAGTCGGCTACCCAACAACAGGGTCCCTTTCAGCATGCGTCGGGTGGTTCAGGAGCACCGGCACCGACAGCTTCGGCGACAGGATCTGTGTCTTTTGGCTCTAAGGTCAAGAAGTTCCTCAAGAAGAGTTCCCGGAAGAAGAAGCACAAGGATCAGGGGCAGGCATCATCGGGAAGTGTACAGCAGCCGGTCCCGTTTCAGCGTCAGGGATCAGTGGGTGGATCGCGAGGACCGTGTCCACGGTGTACCGAGCATCACCAAGGCAGGTAGTGCACGGCACTGATTGTTTATTTTCGGTGTGACCAGCCAGGGCACATGGCGCGTGACTGTCCTCAGAGGCAGTAGAAGTAGCAGTTTCCTCAGCAGCAGCAGGTTCCCCAGTAGCAGAGGCAGCAGCAGCAACAGCAGCAGGGACAATATCCGCCACTACCCAAGTCAGCTAGTGTGGGAGGCAGGTAGAGAGCTCGAGGCCAGATCACGCACATGACCAGGGCAGAGGCAGTGGCATTGCAGCTCGTGGAAGGTACCGTTCAGATTTTGGGTTGTGCGACTCAGGTTTTGTTTGATTCTGGCGCGTCTCACTCGTTTGTTTCGGAGGATTTCGCGCTAATTATTGAGGAGCCGGTGACCCAGTTGTCTTATGATTTGGCAGTGGAGTTACCTTCGGGTGATTTTATGATCACTCCGTATTGCTTCAATGAGGTTCCTGTATGGGTGGAAGGGCGGAGTTTGACGGCTAGGCTCTATGCGTTGCCGCTTCAGGACTTTGATGTGATTTTGGGCATGTATTGGCTCGAGGAACATCATGCGTTGGTGGATTACAGCTCGAAGAGGGTTTATTTCCGGTGACTTCACGGACCCACCTTCTATTTCCAAGGTATCGGGTCTTCCTCTTCCCGCTTTATCATTTCTGTGATTTGAGCACGTCGTTTCCTTGATGCGGGTTGTCAGGATTTTCTCACCTCCGTGGTTGTGACTGACCGGATGGAGACAGATGTCGAGGACATCCCGGTGGTGTGCGAGTTCCCCAATATTTTTCGGAGGACTTACCTGGATTGCCTCCCCAGCGGGAGATTGATTTCATGATCGAGGTTGTGTCGGGTGCGGAATCTTTGGCGAAGGCTCCCTACCGTATGGCCCCTGCTGAGTTGAGAGAGTTGAGGGCGCAGTTGCAGGAGCTGCTGGCCAAGGGGTATATTCGCCCTAGCTTTTCCCCTTGGGGTGCGCCCGTGTTGTTCGTGAAGAAGAATGACGGTAGCTTGCGGTTGTGCATTGACTACCGGCAGCTGAATGACGTGACCATTAAGAACAAGTATCCGTTGCCACGGATTGATGATTTGTTCAACCAACTTCAGTCTACGCGAGTGTTCTCGCGGATTGATTTGTGGTCCAGTTACTATCAGCTGAGGATTCGCGAGTCCGGCGTGGAGAAGACAGCGTTCAGTACGAGGTACGGGCATTATGAGTTCTTGGTGATGCCATTCGGGCTCACCAATGCCCCCGCAGCCTTCATGGAGTTGATGCAGAGGGTGTTTCGTCCGTATCTAGACCAGTTCATGGTCATATTTGTGGACGACATCCTTGTTTATTCGCGGTCTATCGAGGAGCACACGTACCATTTGGGTGTGGTGCTGTAGACGTTGCGAGATAACTAGTTGTATGCGAAGCTCAGTAAGTGCGAGTTCTGACTTCGTGAGGTGCACTTTTTTGGGCACGTGATTTCTGGTGATGGTATTTCTGTGGATCCCGCCAAGGTCGAGACAGTAATGCAGTGACCGAGGCCGAGGTCGGTGACAGAGATCCGGAGTTTCTTGGGGCTTGCGGGCTATTATCATCGATTTATCTAGGATTTTTCTCGCATTGCGGCCCCGATGAGTAGACTTACGCGGAAGGATGTGTCTTTCGTCTGGTCTGAGAGTGTGAGTAGAGTTTCAGGGAACTGAAGAGATTGCTCACCTCGGCTTCGGTGTTGATTTTGCCTTCTGGATCGGGAGATTTTGTGGTGTGTACAGATGCTTCCGGGGTCGGATTAGGTGATGTGCTGATGCAGCATGGTAGAGTGGTAGCTTATGCATCTCGGCAGCTGAGCGCCACGAGGAGAACTACCCTACCCATGACCTGGACTTGGTAGCTGTGATCTTCGCGCTGAAGATCTGGAGGCATTATCTGTACGGCGAGAGGCTCGAGGTGTTCACTGACCATTAAAGTTTGTGATATGTGTTCACGTAGAGGGACCTTAACCTCAGGCAGAGGCGATGGATGGAGTTTATGAAGGATTATGACTTCACCCTATCTTATCAGCCGGGCAGGATGAACGTCGTCGCCGATGCCTTGAGTCGGAAGGTCGTAGTCAGTGCCTTGATGTTGAGAAAGTGGAGGCTCTGGGAACAAGTGCCCGAAGTTTCATTCAGGCTCATGATTCCACAGGAGCCAGGGTGGGTAGTGCTTGCTAGTCTGACTGTCACGCTTGCTATCTGCCGTCAGGTGACAGAGGCTCAGCATGCGGATCCTGAGTTGCCCCGGATATTGGCTTTGGCTGATGTGGAGCTCGGTGAGGATGGTGCCGTAAGGTTTCATGGTAGGTTGTACGTCCCAACCGAGGAGCGGGTTCATCGTGCGGTGTTGCGCGAGGCTCATGGGAGCAGGTACACTGTACACCCGGGTGGGACGAAGATGTATCGGAACCTGCAAAGGCAGTTCTAGTGGCCTGGCATGAAGAGAGATGTCGCCGCATTTGTGGCCAGGTGCCTGACCTATCAGTAGGTGAAGGTGGAGCATCAGCGACCGGGAGGTACTCTCCAGCCCTTGGATGTTCCTGCGTGGAAGTGGGACCACGTGACCACAGATTTCGTGGTGGGATTATCGAGGACTCCGAGCGGTCAAGACAGTATTTGGTTGCTGGTGGGTAGGCTGACGAAGGTGACTCGGTTGTTACCGGTCAAAGTCAGCTGGGGCGTGTCCAGGGTGGCTCATCTTTATGTGGAGCAGATCGTTCCGTTGCATGGGATTCCCATCTCCATCGTATCGGATCGGGATCCGTGTTTCACTTCTGCATTCTGGGGGAGTTTCCAGCGAGCTCTTGGCACGGATTTGGCTTTTAGCTCGGCGTATCATCCTCAGTCAGATGGTCAGTCAGAGAGGACCATTCAGACTTTGGAGGACATGCTGAGATCCTACTGTCAGGAGTGGCAGGGGAGTTGGATTCACCACATACTGTTGGTGGAGTTTGCCTACAACAACAGCTATCATTCGAGCATCGGCATGGCTCCTTATGAAACGTTGTATGGGCGTCCGTGTCGGACTCCACTCGATTGGTTTGAGGTTGGTGAGCGTGTTTTGACGGGACCGGAGTTGGTGCAGCATTGTGTAGAGGTTGTGCACTTGGTTCGTCAGAACATGTTGGCAGCCCAGAGTCGGCAGAAGAGCTATGCTGACCGTAGGCGGCGGCCCCTCAAGTTCACCGTGGGCGATCGCGTGTTCTTGAGAGTTTCTCCGATTAAGGGGGTGATGCGCTTTGGACAGCGTGGGAAGCTGAGTCCCTGCTATATTGGTCCTTTTGTGATTGTGGAGCGCATCGGTAAGGTTACTTATCGGTTGCAGTTACCCCCTGAGTTGGCGTCGGTGCAAGACGTGTTCCACGTCTCGATGTTGCGGAAGTATATGCCCGATGACTCTCATGTGCTCGAGGATTCTGTTTGGCCCGAGGTGACTCCAGACCTTTCTCTCCTAGAGTTTCCGATCCGCGTAGAGGATAGGCGAGAGTAGTGCCTGCGGAACAAGGTCATCCCCTTGGTTAAGGTGGTGTGGCAGCGGCACTCTGGTGGTGAGGCTTCTTGGGAGCGTGAGGATGAGATGCGTCAACAATTCCCTTACCTGTTTGAGTGAGTCTTCCTCTTCTTTCCCCTTGGGTTGTCCTTAATTTCGAGGATGAAATTCCTTAAGGGAGGAGGGCTGTAACATCTCAGATCTTTTGGATGCTTTTTTGTGGGTCCCAGATCTGGTTTCTCGGAGTGTCCGGCTCTGTTGTGTCTGAAATTTCCTTTCGGACATCTTTCGTGTTCGGATCGGCACGATCTGGAGTTGTTTCGGAGGCCCGGAAGCGTTCCGCGGCTTTTCCGCGCGTGTTTTCAGATTACCGGTGTGTTTCGGTAATTCCTTCGGAACCTCGTTGTGGGTGAATCGAGCCGTTCACCTAGGCGAGAGTGGTACCGTTGCGATCGGTGCGTTCCGAGGATCACGGAAATGTAATTTTCTATTTTTTGGTATTTTCCAGAATTTCTATATTTTCCTATAAATACCCCCCTTTTTCTCTCTCTTCCACACCCTCTTCTTCTTCTTCTTCTTCTTCCTCCTTTCTCCCCCACCGTGCGACGCCCTCTCTCCCTCTCTTCTTCGTCCGGCGAGACCGCAGCGAGCCCCTCCGGCTGCAGACGGCTGTGGGCGATGGCGTGGTGACGACGGCGACGGCGAGGTGATCGTGGAGGCGTACGTGAACTTTGGGAGCTCAAGGAAGAACGAGGTTTTTCGAGCATTCTTTGCGATTCGTGGTTGATCCGGCGCGTCTCGGGACGCAATTGAGGTAGAGTGACATTCCCTAGCCTCTAGCCTTCCTTTCCCACGATTTGTAGGCCGAGGGGAGGCCGAGAGATGGGATTCCTTGCGGGTTTGGGGTTTTCCATGATTTTGGGAGAGCTCGCCCGATCTATAGATTTGATGCATGATTTCACATTTTGATGGCCTAGAATCATGCTAGGGGTCCCAAGGGATCTTCCCCTTTGATTTACCCCTCTATAGTGGAGGCATGGGGGCATGGCCAGTTTTTTTGGGCATTTCCCACCGTTTCGCCCTCGGGCTGGTGTGACGGTCCTTCCAGTGACCGTCACACTATGTAACACACCCAGATGGGTGCGTTACAGCCTTGAGTGTAGCCAAGTGGGGTCTGTGGGCTGTGACGGTCCCACGATAGACCGCCACGGTGCTGTGACGACCTATGTTGGACTGTCAGGGGCGTTCGACCGTTGGCTGCCGACCGTTGGTTTTTGACCGTTGGGGGTCAAGGCATGTGACGCACCTGGCTTGGCGCGTCACAGCCATGTGACGCCCCTATGTGGGTGCGTTAGAGCAGACGCATTCCCACGTTGTGACACACTAGGGTTGGTCCGTTACACGCTGTGACGCACCGAGTTGCACGCGTCACAGCTGTTCTCTGTTGTCTTATGACACACCAGGGTAGGTGCGTCACAGACTGTAACGCACCATGGTAGGTGCGTTACGCCCTGTTTTGCACCGAGCGTGTGACGCCTCTGCGTTGGGCCGTCAGGTGATTGTGACGGTCCTGCCTAGACCGTAAGAGCCTGTGACGCGTCTAGGGTAGACCGTCAGGCACTGGGTTGCCCCGGGTGGTTTGCAACCCCATTTTTATTCTGACCGTGGTCACCGTGCGACGGTGCTGGTACGTGGGGCGGTCCCCGTACGTTGTCGGATGCGGATGATGTTTTCCGTTGACTTGATAGTCTACTCCGTAGTGACCGTCCACTAGTTGTAGCCTACTTACACGCGTGTGGTCCCACCAAGGAATGGTGGAGAGGCTACCCGGAGGACGGTTTTAGACTGGTTTCCGTTGGGCCCCTTATCGGTAGCCAGAGTCCGACTCCAAGGGAAAACCAGTTTGAGGCCAGACCTAGGACGTACGGTCTGTGTGTGCACACATGGTTGGGGGCGGTTGGACCCACGCTGAAGTGCGTGACCCCAGCTAGTCACTCGTTTGTGGTTACTTGTTCAGTGTTCGTGCCTTTGGTAGTAGCTACCATGTCAGGCAGTTCACCTACGGTGCGGTGTAAGACGTCAGGGGACGCTACCGGCTGTGCTTCTAGTGGGAGGTACTCCTATCGAGTTGGCAGTGTCAGACCGTCAGTCCTTGCGACTTTGACCTTCGGGTTTTGTCGTGTTGACCGTGGTGCTTCGATCGTTTCACCGTGGCACGTGCGTCAATGTTCGTGCCGTGGGAGCGGTGTTTTGTAGATTGCAGGGCTTCCCTTTCTGAGGTACTCATTTACTGCTAGCGTAGCGGTTTCTCCGTTTGCGAGGTAGGGTTCGAGTGATCCCTACTGAGTCTTGTTCCGAGACTAATTCCCTGCTTGTTTTCACCATGTTTTAGGTGAGTCACGGACTCAGGGGAGCGCGTCTGAGGCTCATCGTGGTTCAGGTGCCCAGCGTTAGTGCCAGAGGTCAGAGTCGGGGTATGCCCCGTGTAGCTGTACTTTTCTTTCTTGTCTCTATACTAGTTTTGGACTACTGCTGTTGTTATTTTATTGTTATCTTATGGACCATGTATCATGTAAACTGTTAATTTATTTTCTGCTTAATAATATAACTGTTCATTTCTGTAATTATTTGTGATACTTGTGTAGTCTCCACACCATTCCTTTAACCCTTCCGAGTCTTCGGGCTCGTAGGTGGCGGTACGAGTCTCGGGTTATCGTGCCTTCTCGATAACCAGATTCTTGGGTCGTTACAGAGATAGATCCCAACAAGGCTAAGGCAATCAGGGATATGCCACCTCCGAAGAATCTGAGAGAAATTCGAGGGTTAATTGGGAGGTTGCATTTCATTCGTCGGTTCGTGTCCCAGCATTCACAAAGGTGCAGACCTTTCTATGAGTTGACCAAATCAGGAACTGAATTTTGTTGGGATTCTAAGTGCCATAAGGCTTTTGAAGGATTGAAGGAGTATCTATCCAACCCGCCTGTTCTCATTCCACCTACACCAGATAAACCTTTGATTCTATTGTTCTCAGTCTTGGACGACTCTATGGGAGCCATCTTGGCACAAGTCATTGAAGTGGGTAAGGAACGGGCAACCTATTACTTGTCCAAACTCCTCAATCCCTGTGAGCGAAAGTACACGGCTATGGAGAAGACCTGCGCCGCCCTCGTTTGGGTGGTGCAGAAATTGAAACACTACTTTCTGGCTCACGAAGTCCACTTGATTGCTCGGATGAACCCTGATGGGAATCGACGCCGAGCATGTACATTTTATTTTGCATTTATGTCCTTTAGTTTATTTGTATATCCACGGGAAAGTATATATGCAATTGTACGGCTTTATAAGCCAATGCGTCATTCCCACGGATTGATTGGGTTTCTTTGTAATTTGTCAGTAGGACCAGCAAGGGGGCCCTCAACCCTTTCCCATTGGTCCATGTCACTCATGTGGGGCTGGTCAACCATCCTAGGTGGCCATCTAGAAGGGTTGAATGTCAAATGCCACATGGGTCGACAAGTGGTTAAATTGGTCCAAGGTAGGTCACCTACCTTCACCTACCCCATTCAACCCATTAACCTTGGTCAAGGGGGCGCCCCTCTCCCCTTAATATTTTATTATTTTTTGTGTGTTATTCACATCCAATCTAGGCCCTCCAATCCCCTCCCCTAGATCTAATGGTGTAGATTAGGTTTGATGTAAGGCATATAAAAGGTTGTATTTTCCATTTATTGGCATTAATAAAGAGAAAATTGTTGGAAAATCAAGAGTGTTCTTGAGCCCCTCCTCTCTCCCCCTGGTTTCCTCTCCTCAAACCTCCAGTTCTAGATTGTATCAATCTTCTATCTCCCCCTCTCAACCTCTGATCTTCATCTGTGCCGCCGCCGCCGCCGTTCGTGCCGCCTTCGAGTCACCGTGAATCCGTCTTCGGTTTTCTATCCTGCTGGACAGAGGTGTCTTTACGAAAAGTATGCTATCAGCCACGGCCTCTTCGTGATTTGTAATTTTTATGGTGTGTTCCTATCTTCCATCCCCTCCTCCAAAAAAAAATTCATGTCCAAAATCTATCGTTTGTTATTTTTACATTTTCGGCCTTTAATCACTCCCAGATCTGTCATGTCTTTGTCTACAGTGATAGCAGCTTTGAGTTTCCCATCTCCGACTATTTTTTTGATTTTTTTTGGGGCTCCCAATTTTACTGGGAGTTCTGTCCATCATCCCCTACATCTACCATTTTTCTTGATTTTTTATCCGCCCTCTATCCATTTTTCAAAATTTGTGATCTATCTCAGCTACAGCACTTTCAGCCCATTTCCAGATCCGACCCACTGTTAGTGAAAAACTCCTATCAATTCGTAGCCACATCCAAACTTGTCTAAACAAGTTTTTCCATTTTGCTAGCTCAATTGCCCACAACTTTCATGAAGAGGTCGAAATCTGAATCTAAGGGTTTCATAGCGGTCAAAGGCAGTTCTCAGAGAATAGCCCTACAGATCTGAGTGTTCAGCTACTGTACAACTGGAAGTTGAAAATTCATTAAAGCCCAGATTCATGTAGATCCAGGCCAGATCTTCAGGCCTAGATTGAACTATTTGAAGTTAGCTTTCCAACGGCGCTATTCTCGTGTCGATCCGACATCGGGGCTGATCGCAGCGCCCGTTCTCGCCGGGATGCGTGCTGAAAACCAGAAGTTGCAGATCCGTGGCCGGTTATTCCGACCGGTGCCGATCGGAGCCGCGCGGCCTCCGGCCGGCGAACCAGCGCACCTCCACTCCAGGGAGTGCTCATCCAGGCATCCACCGCTACAACGGTGCCACTGGGTCCCACACGGCCCCTCCGGATAGCGCGTGGGCCCCACACCCACAAGTTCAGGTGCTGCCGAAGAGACGCGAGAAGCCGCCCGTCAACCCGAATTCGGTCCTCCCGGGCCCAGTTGTGTAGCCCTTTACCTCCCTACGTGGAGTGGGTAATATTTCATTGCTGTCATCATTGTGAAATATTTATCCCGGGAGTACGAGTTTCGGCCGGGTCCGTCTTCCCCACGCCGAGCGCGTGGAGGTATCGCATTCGCTCCCTTACTTGGCATTTTACTTACTTCATATATATTTGTTTATGCCGCTGCTAGAGAGCATGTGTAGGGATATCTAGCTCACTTTATCTATTCATTACCACTGCTGCGAGAGAGTGTGAGACCGTCCCGTGACCCGATCCGGGCACACGAGAGAGCCGGTCACCCTAGCTCATTGCCGGTTTCTCAACCGCGCACGTCCGACGCTTCCCTCGTTAAGGGACAGTCACGAGCTTGTCGTGTCCGTGGTCTCGTCCCGCATCAATTTGGTATCAGAGACAGGTTGAGTCTAGGGTGTCCAAAAAAAAAAGAGTGTCATTTAAGTCTAAGTGTCTAAGTCGGTCTTAGGAGTTGCATTTGCATACCATTAATCGGTATATAAAAAGGTGTTGTCCGAACGTTAGGCTACGCCTATCGGGAAGGCCGCACACTTGCGCGAGTGATCTTCAGATCGATTAACTCAGCCACGTACCGAGTCTTGGTGTCTTGTCCTTAGTGTGCATGCATCCCAAACCGTGCATAGTCGGTCTAGTGTCTTGTCTAAATGGCCTTGCATACCCATTCCTAGGGATCCATTCCCACCTTTTCGGCACCAATGGCCAACCCATGTCGACCCGTCCAAGGTGATAGGTCCGTCTCCGAGTACATCCGGGACTATGATAAGTACCGGTTGGAATATGGCTTGGGAGAGGAGAGCACCACGACCGCATTTCAGTTCCGGAGAGGTTTACGGTTTCACTTCCAACTTGAATGTCTTGTCCGCGACGCGTTCTCGCTGGCACAATCTTATAAGGTCGCTCTAGAGGTCGAGCCCCTTGAGTCTCATTTTTCTCGCTCTAGAGGTCGAACCCTTTGGCAAACATCTACCTCCCAACCTAGTCCCGAGCCGATCGGACTACCTAACCCAATTCCTTCACCACCCGAGAGTGCTCCATTGTCACCCTCACCTTCCGATCTTAATTCGGAACCCTCTCATTTGGAGCCACCCAAGCCCCAGCCACCCGTGTTTCTAACGGGTACGCTTTTCATCGCCGAGCCGCTTCTTAGTTGGCTCAAGGATGGCTTGGTCCCACATCCCTTCCCATCCATGGACCCCACCTTACCTTTAGTGCCGTTCAACTCATTCCATACCACATTTTGATCTAGTCACCATGTTGACACGTTGGACGATCTTGTTATGGGACTAGACACGCAATGGAAGTTGACACATATGTTGGCTCGAGGCTTCGACCAACCCACGAGTCGTAGCTTCACCCATCCGGCCTTCGGGTCCATTACCTCCGAGTGCACCGTGGGTTGTATCACCACGGAGGTTCTTCTACTTCTCCCGCTACCAGATGAGCCCGACTTCATGACTTTGCTTCCGAGGGAGGAGTCATATTTCCTATACACGGTCTCATCTACCATGACGGAGGAAGGTGACCACCCGCACCTTCAAGAATTTCACGATTGGGACCATGTCATGTTGGAACCCACCATAAGGGATCATACATTCTTTGATCCCTTTGACCCCTTCCCTAGTGGATCCCTAGACCCTTCATATTCCCTACACTTCTTCGGGGAAGTCCAGCTTCATACCCCTTTCCTACGGGTCGGGTCCTCCATACCCACCAAACCCATACTCGATACACCCACACCCGGCTCTTCCACATCCGGGTCTTCTAGCTCTCTCAAGTTCCCCAAATCCAAAGGGCCATCCATGCATGACTGGGTCATACTTGGACATTTAGGTGTACCCCATGCCACCCATCTCTGGTTACGTCAAATGCATGTATGGCACATATTCGGGTGTCCTGGTCCACCGTCATCTAAGTACGGGTCGGACTAACATTAGGTGAGTCTAGGGGCATAGTTGAGTCAATGTGCTTTTCTTTGTGTGGTTTGTTTGCATGGTTTGTGTGTAGTTTGAGAGTCTGCATGTGTCTTGTGCAAGCTCGTTGTCGTTCTCTTATGAGTAAGAAGCGAGTCGTCTCACTCGATGAGTATGGGATCGGTTCTACATCTATACCCAGATCAGTCACCTATAGGGACTCAGCGGTGATTCCTAGTGAGTCTTTGAGCTGCTTCCTTCCCTTTTGAGAGTGCCCCACTCGGAGTGTCCACCTTTAGCCCATAGCAGTTCACGCATATCGAGTATATATGGAATGAGCAGGTGACAATCACTTGGAGTGGAGCATACCCGTGTTACTTGGCACGGTGACAGATCCGTCGGAGTACTCGAGCATCCATACCCCTACTCGACGGGGTCGAGTTCCTCCCACCCGGGGAGAGTTGATGGGAATCGATGCCGAGCATGTACATTTTATTTTGCATTTATGTCCTTTAGTTTATTTGTATATCCACGGGAAAGTATATACGCAATTGTACGGCTTTATAAGCCAATGCGTCATTCCCACGGATTGATTGGGTTTCTTTATAATTTGTCAGTAGGACCAGCAAGGGGGCCCTCAGCCCTTTCCCATTGGTCCATGTCACTCATGTGGGGCTGGTCAACCATCCTAGGTGGCCATCTAGAAGGGTTGAATGTCAAATGCCACATGGGTAGACAAGTGGTTAAATTGGTCCAAGGTAGGTCACCTACCTTCACCTACCCCATTCAACCCATTAACCTTGGTCAAGGGGGCGCCCCTCTCCCCTTAATATTTTATTATTTTTTGTGTGTTATTCACATCTAATCTAGGCCCTCCAATCCCCTCCCCTAGATCTAATGGTGTAGATTAGGTTTGATGTAAGGCATATAAAAGGTTGTATTTTCCATTTGTTGGCATTAATAAAGAGAAAATTGTTGGAAAATCAAGAGTGTTCTTGAGCCCCTCCTCTCTCCCCTTGGTTTCCTCTCCTCAAACCTCCAGTTCTAAAGTGTATCAATATTCTATCTCCCCCTCTCAACCTCTGATCTTCATCTGTGCCGCCGCCGCCGCCGTTCGTGCCGCCTTCGAGTTGCCGCGAATCCATCTTCGATTTTCTGTCCTGCTGGACAGAGGTGTCTTCACGAAAGTCCTGCTACTAGCCACGACCTCTTCGTGGTTTGTAATTTTTATGGTGTGTTCCTATCTTCCATCCCCTCCTCCACAAAAACATTCAGGTCCAAAATCCATCGTTTGTTATTTTTACATTTGCGGTCTTTAATCACTCGCAGATCTGTCCTGTCTCTGTCTACAGTGACAGCAGCTCTGAGTTTCCCATCTCCGACCATCTTTTTGATTTTGTTTGAGGCTCCCAATTTTACTGAGAGTTTTGTCCATCATGCCCTACATCCACCATTTTTCGTGATTTTTTATCCGCCATCTATCCATTTTTCAAAATTCGTGTTCTATCTCAGCTACAGTGCTTTCAGCCCATTTCTAGATCCGACTGTTAGTGAAAAACTCCTATCAATTCGTAGCCACATCCAAACTTATCCAAACTAGTTTTTCCATTTTCATAGCTCAATTTCTCACAACGTTCATGAAGAGGTCGAAGTCTGAATCCAAGGGTTTCATAGCGGTCAAAGGCAATTCTCAGAGAATAGCCCTGCAGATCTGAGTGTTCGGCTACTGTACAGCAGGAAGTTGAAAATTCATTAAATCCCAGATCCATGTAGATCCAGGCCAGATATTAAGGCCTAGATTGAAGTATTTGAGGTTATATTTCCAACGGCGCCAGTCTCGTGTCGATCCGACATCGGGGCTGATCGCAGCGCCCGTTCTCGCCGGGACGCGCGCTGAAAACCAGAAGTTGCAGATCCGTGGCCGGTTATTCCGACCGGTGCCGATCGGAGCCGCCCGGCCTCCGACCGGCGAAGCAGCGCGCCTCCACTCCAGGGAGCGCTCATCCAGACATCCACCGCCACAGCAGTGCCACCGGGTCCCACACGGCCCCTCCGGACAGCGCGTGGGCCCCACAGCCACAAGTTCGGGTGCTGCCGAAGGGACACGAGAAGCCGCCCGTCAGCCCGAATTCGGTCCTCCCGGGCCCAGTTGTGTAGCCCTTTACCTCCCTGCGTGGAGTGGGTAATATTTCATTGCTGTCATCATTGTGTAATATTTATCCCGGGAGTACGAGTTTCGGCTGGGTCCGTCTTCCCCACGCCGAGCGCTTGGAGGTATCGCATTCGCTCCCTTACTTGGCATTTTACTTACTTCATATATATTTGTTTATGCCGCTGCTAGAGAGCATGTGTAGGGATATCTAGCTCGCTTTATCTATTCATTACCGCTGCTGCGAGAGAGTGTGAGACCGTCCCGTGACCCGATCCGGGCACACGAGAGAGCCGGTCACCCTAGCTCATTGCCGGTTCTCAACCGCGCACGTCCGACGCTTCCCTCGTTAAGGGACAGTCACGAGCTTGTCGTGTCCGTGGTCTCGTCCCGCATCAAACCCTATCAAGTTCTTTTATAAAAATCTATCCTTACTGATAGGCTAGCACGCTGGCCAAGCTTCCTTTCTCAGTTCGATATCACTTACATTCAACAAAAGGCGATTAAAGGTTATGCCATAGCTGAGCATCTTGCTCATCACCCTCTCCCCAAATTCGATCCTACCTGATCAAGGTTTCTAGATGAGGAACTAATGTCCATTAGTCAATCGGATGATCCTATGAGGACATTATATTTTGATGGAGCTCTGAATTCCCAAGGGAAAGGAATCGACATTGCCCTCCTGTCGCCTGAAGGCCTTACCTTCCCACTAGCATATCAGCTCAAATTCCCAATTACCAATAATATAGTTGAATACAAAGCTCTTCTAGCTGGTTTGGAACTTGGTCATTCCTTACGTATCACCGAGTTACGAGTTGTAGGTGACAGTCAACTCATTCTTCACCAGGTGCTCACTAAATATCGCACCCGTGATCCCAAGCTCAAGCCTTACCAAGAACTCATTATTGCCTTTGTCAAACTATTCACCAAACTGATCTTTGTCCATGTCCCTCGTCATCAGAATATTTTGGCCGATGCCCTCGCCTCGTTAGAATCATCTTTAAGGTTCCCTCTAGGTAGATCGTTTGATTCCATTCACGTCTACAAGCGTCACGCCCCTGCTGTCGATGACGCTTCCTACATAGATATCAAGGACAAGATAGTATGGAAGGCCCTACAAGAAGAAATCTTTGAGAATAGGGAAGTCATGTTGGTAGAATTAGAAGAAGAACTGACCGACAAAGAGAAACCATGGTTCTATGAAATCGTCAAATATTGCAAACACCAGTCTTACCCTAAAGAAGCCACAACAGAAGATAAGAAGGCCATAAGGAGAGGGGCCCAGAGATACACACTGGTTGGTGGATTGCTGTACAAGAGAAGCCTCACTGGTGTTCTTCTAAGATGTCTTGATGACGATGAGGCCTAAAAGTGTGTAGAGGAAGCACACTCAGGTGTGTGTGGTGGCCATGTGAATAGGTAAATGCTCGCTAAGAAGATCATTCGGCAAGGTTTTTGTTGGCCCACCATGGAGGAAGATTGTGTTGTCTATGTCCCTAGGTGTGTCAAGTGTCAACTTCACGCTGATAAGATTCATTCCCCATCCTCCTCTCTCCATCTAATATCCTCTCCATGGCCTTTCTCCATGTGGGCATTTGACATCATTGGTCCTCTCGGTGATCCCAACTCCCTCACTAAGCAAAAATCTTTCATCCTCACTCCAACAGAGTACTTCATCAAATGGGCCGAAGCTGAAGCTTACACAGAAATGAAGGTGTCAACAGTTTGCAAGTTCATAATGAAGAACATCATCGCCAGGTTCGGTATTCCAAGCACTATCATCACCGACAACAGGCCATAATTTATTTCTCAGGACCTTCAGGACCTCTGTAAAAGGTATAAAATTGCATTGCATCATTCATCACCATATTATCCACAAGGCAATGGCCAAGTAGAGGCCACTAATAAAACATTGATCAAATCATAAAGAAAACATGTAAGTCTAACAAGTTCTCAGATTGGCCAGAAAAGCTCATTGAGGCTCTATGGGCCTACCGCACTTCAATCCGTATCCCCACTGGGCAAACCCCGTTCGCCCTTACTTACGGGATGGATGCGGTAGTTCTATACGAGATCTTAGTTCCTTCTCTAAGGGTACAATTGGACAAGGAGTTTGCCCTGGACGAACATCGTAACTCACTTCTTGCCGAATTTGAACTCTTAGACGAGAAGTGCCTAGCCGCAGCCTAGTATGCTCATGTATACCAAAATAGACTCGTATGTTTTTTACCGAAAGCAAGTTATTGAGAGAAAATTCAAAGTCGATGAGATGGTAGTGAAAAGAATCTTTGTAAAACCTAGCGGCCCACGTTCTAAACTCCAACCCAATTGGGAAGGACCGTACGTGATTCAAGCTGTCCATCCTGGCAACGCCTATAGGCTAGTCAATGCTGAGGGGGTCGAGTTATCCCACCCTTGGAATGGACTTTATCTTACGAAGTACTACCCTTAGATAGGTGTGCATAGTGTTAAAAAAAAAAAACTAAAAAAAAGTAAGCAAAAAATATGCAAATAAAAATAAAAAATAGTAAAAAATAATAAAAACAACAAAAAATATGTATATAAAACAACACAAAAAAAGAAAAATAGAAAAATAGAAAAATAAAAATGCCAATGCCTAGGGTCACGATGGAGTTAAGTGATTGCATCTAACCTTCATGTTAGGACAGGGCCCATTAAGACTTGGTAGGTCTCGGGTCTTGGTTTGTGAGAGCTGTGGAGGTCCCTATCTGGCCACATCGACCTATGCCCACTCAAAGGAAGCCAACATGTACATACGCACATGTTTTGTCCAAAAAATTGGGTAGCATCGCCTATGGTGGGGCCTCATCCAGAAGGTCTCCAAGGAGCTGTAATCTTTATTCTATTCCTCTTCGACCAAATGAGACAGTCGGCACCCTTAAAATGTTGAGCATAAGAAATAGAAACTCAATTCCTTTAAGGCAAGAGTAGGATCCATTTTCTTGAGCATCAGTCTGACTTCCTCTGCTTCGCCGTGGTCAAACTAGAGTCCATGATTCCTTGATTTCTCTCTAGATAGAGGCTCTCAGAACCTTCTTTTTGTTTCTATGGACTCTTGGGAGTATTATCTGTTGGGTCCCGTAGTGCAAGAACACGGATCTAGAGGGGGGGTGAATAGATCCTACTACTATAAACTATGATCGATTAAAAACACAATCTAACGCACAACGGAATTAACAAGATTGATAAGATTGAGGAATTTAATCTAAACAGATTTAAACTTAATTCACTCAATCTCACCGAGCTCACATGATTGCATAAACAGATAAGATAGCGAAGCACACAAACACAAAGATCAAACCACAAGACACGGGGGTTTTTAAGGTGGTTCGGGACCACGACGGGCTCCCTACGTCCACCCCTCATCAAACCCGGTGAGGCTTCACTCGGGGATAAATCCCCAAATGGAGACGACGATCCAACCACACACGGGATGAGCCCTGCACACACACGGGGACACGGCCCAACACACACACAGACGGAGACGAAGTCTCCCACACGATCCGACGACCGGATCACAAACACATACACGATCCGACGACCGGATCACAACACACACACACACACAAACACACGCTGCAACAACCGCAGCACAATAACACAAACACGATCGCACGAAGGTGATCAAACATGACCATATACACACACGGTCATACACACGAGTATCTCTATTGTTCAGAAAATAAACACAAATACTCAAGCATGCTCAAACCCAAATTATAGATCATAGAACATATCACAAAGAACTGATAGAAGACATAGAAGTAGTCCCCCTTTGATCTTCAAGGCCGGTTGATGATGTTTCTTGAACCACGAGTTGGAGAGAAGCCGGATGAAGACGATTCTTACGTCCTCTTGATCCTCTCTTCGATCCGCTCCTTTTCTTCTTCTTCCACGAGCTCTAGATCTTCACGGAAGTAGATGATTTCCTTCTTGCAAGAGCTCCACCACGTTTTCTCCCCTTTCTTCACCTATACGAAAGAGCAAATGAGCATTAGAGTTAATCCTTGCTCAAATTTGGAGTAAAACATTGATATATATAGGAGACAGACCAAATGACCCATATATCCCTTCTAAAATGAGTTTAAAACACCCTAACATGATTAGGAACCATTAGGGTATATTATAGAAAGGTTTGAAAAGGTTTTCAATGAGATTTGACCACTTTCGTAAGTCCCGTCCGGAAGGGGTCGACCCTTGGGGTCGACCCTCGGGCAGCAGGTTGCTGGAAAACACAAAAAAATACCCTGTGTTACAGGGGTCAACCCTTGGGGTCGACCCTTGCAGTGGGTCGACCCCAGGGGTCGACCCATGCAGTGGTTGGGCACACAAAAAATAGCTCTACGCACTTCGGCGGCAGGAATTAATTCTCCTAGCTCCGAACTCCGATCGAAGCGAGACTGGAGGCGTTGGAAAGAGGACTCCCAGAGCTACAACATAAAATTTTTAGAGGGGAGATCCAATGGTCGGATTGAAAATGGTGAAGACTGTAAGATAGTTTGAGTTTGAAAAATAACTAAAATCTCCATCAAACCAAAGGGAAACAATTGATTAAATGTTACCATAATCCCATGAAGATCAACAATGATTTTACATACTGAAAAACATGATAAACCAAGAGGTTAGTTGAGAATCAAAATATATGAGTTATGCATTAACACTATGAACATGTTCACAATGAAATACATCATTGAACCTATTCAAACATGCGTTTTGCTTCTCAAATCACTTAGCAAAAATACATTTGACCAAATGACAAGGTTTTGAAATGATAAGCATGAATCTATCATTCAATCAAATATAATAACATGGAAGCTCAACCATTCAATCACATTCTTGAATCAACCAAATCTTCAACATCAAAATGCTTCATCACACAAGTGTTAACAAATATGCCAAATGCAAAGCATGCATAATATCATGGAACCACATTCATTCAAATGGCATTCTTGTTGATTAAGAGCTAACATTCATGAAGCATTATCCCAAGAGGAACATTCATATAAAATCATATTCATCAAGATTCAAGTAAATAGGCTAAGTATATTTCTAGTCTAAAAGCCTTGAGAGGAAAATGCAAGGAAATACCCCAATCAAGACTTGAAACCTTACTTGATGAAATGTATGAATCATATAAAGATGAAAAGCAATTCAATGAGAAAGGTAACTCCATTTTTGAAGAAGAACTTCATTGATGCACTCCTTTGAGTTCCAAAATATGAATCATGGACTTGGATCCTGTAAAGAAAAATATTCAAGGCATGAGATCCTTAAATACAAATCATTCATATAACTTTTAAACATGAACAGAGTTAACTCCCTTTAAGAAGAAGAGCTTCATTGATGGACTCCTTAAGATTCCAAGTATGAGCCATGAAGTTGTGTTCCTACAAACCAACATAAATATAACATTAGTTCCTTAAACATCGAGAGTTCACATGGCTTTCAAGAGTAAACATTGACTTCATCTTTCAACTCGTCAAATCAAGATATAAAACATGTTGCTCAATGAAACACATACACACACAAACACAATCGTTTTGATATCATTAAAACCAAACATGAACTAGGGGTGCAACAATCTCCCCCTTTTTGATGATGACAAAACGATGTGTGTGCTAATACAAACATTGAGCCATTCTTCCCAAGACAACATCAATTATTAAGCATACAGCATTGAACAAACACCAAACAGTAACACACACCATACACATTAACACACACCAAATATTCTCCCCCTTTTGTCATCTACAAAAAGACAGGGGGTTGAGTGACATGATAGGAACGTGTGAGGCCAAAAGAATGAGACCAATTGTTGAAAAATGTCAAGTAGGACTTATACAAGCTGACATCAAGTATGAACTATATGCATGCTGAAAAATTGCAAGTATGCAAATATGTAAATTAGCACTGAATATGCAATATGTGAATGCTAATCATGCAAGATATGAAGCTATGCACATGATAACTTATATCCTTCAAATGCAAGGTTTATGCTCAGAATTAGACTCAAGGGGAATGCATGAACATGCAAGCACACAAGCACAATCGTCATGCACACAAATATAACATATAGTAACTCCCCCTAAATGAGGCACGGGTTAACAAAAGAGCATGTGACTCAAATTCAAGAATGTAAGACATGAAGCATAACTAAGAGATTTGTGCATACACAATTAGGAGTAATACATAAACCATGAGTGTAGGCAAATTCATAAAAGACATACATCACAAAAATACCCATGTGAAATGTGAGGCAATGACTAATGAACTTCAAAACATATGAATTTTCAGATTTTCTAAAAAACACTAGAAGGTAATCTCCTCTCTACACTTTCACTTTAGATTCTCGACTATCGGTAGTTTCGCACAACCCCGATTTTGTTCTTTTAATGGACTTCACTTTTCGGCGCGAGTTTCAACATATGTCTCAATGGGGATTCCCGGCTACTTGGATTCATCACACATATGGATTTTTGTTTCTCCTTTGACACGAGTTTCCTTTTTTATTTCAGGGGGGATTCCTGGTTACTCGGATCCACATTCCACTTATTGAATTTTTGTGGGGTACGTAGCTTTTTCCTCACGATTACTCTTTAATGTCCATGTAGAGATTCAAGTTCCCTTTAGAGTGTTGGAAAGAATTTCTTAAATCCTTATCAAGTAAAGTCATTAAATTCATTGTGTGCAAGAGTGTGGGGTAAATTTTTGTTTTGCATGTATAAAATGAATTTGACAAGACACAGCAATGACTCCCCCTAAATGTATGCACAGTCGGAATCAAATCCTCCCCCTTAATATATGACATGTATCACATATGAATAAAATCACTGCATTGTTATTTAGCAAAAAGGTAAGGCCTTAGAAAGATGAAGAGATGGTTTCATAGAGTAAATACTTATAAGCATGCAAGGATTCATGAAACATTCATGCAAGCATTCATGAGTCAAGATATGCGATTATCATGAAATATATGTATATGCTCTATATGCATGAATATGCAATATGCATCTTTTTGTCATTTTATATGCATAGTATATGAATGATATGCAAAGATGCCAATGCGATGCAGAATGTCAGATTTTTATTTAAAAGTTCTAAATGCATTGCAAAATTCAATATGGGTGCAAGATGCAAGTTTTAATTTTTCATATGAATGATCTAAATGCACCTTATGAAGTTTCTAATACATGTAACTTATAAAAGCATGAGAATGCAATGCAGGATGCAAAAGTTTTTTTTATTATTTTTATTTTAGAACATCATGACAGAAAGTACAAGGAGACATACATATTCAATTGATGAGCAGCAACCATTTTCCAAGACTTGTCCTTTTTGAACAAGGGTACACAAATGATCAAAATCAAGTAGTGAACCCAAATTATTTTCAGAAATGTTCAAAAATAGATTTTCAATAACATCTCAAGAGCTTAGAGTGTCACAAACAGATTTTATAGGTTCTGGTACGAGGTGGAGGTGAATGTTTTAAAACCTAACTCACACATAGTGAGAGCTTCTAGGTGGACATAATCCACCTTTTCACTACACACCATTTGATATACCAGATACTCAATTACACTCAGATGCTCATGCATTTCATATTGAAAAGTATTCAGTAGGCAAGGACATCATGCTTGTTCCTCAAAAAATTCAGATTCATTCAACCAATGAGACATGTTCATCATAGCAGAATACAAGAACAACAGATCAAGTTCAGAAACAATATCTATCAAAGGAACAATTCTGCATATCAAAAATTTTGCCTTCTAGTAGCAAGAATGAATTTCAGAATCAATTTGAATACACATGGTATTTCAGAATTTCAAGAAAAATTGATTTCTTCAAAAGACATGTTTCCACATTTTAATACCAATTGTTGCATTTGATCAAGCAATTCCACAGTTTAAAAATTTTGCCATTTTGAAACAAGAAGGTTTTTCAAATTCAATTTGAAAGCACATGCAAATCAAAGGCAAATTGATTTCATTCAAAACACATGGTTCCTTATAAGCCAAATAATTCAATTTCTGAATTTTGGTACTAGGCGGAGAACATAAGTCCGAAGACCACCATCACGCTTAGTGGAAGTATCCAGTTGAACGTAGTCTAACCTTCTCTAACCACCATTTGATATACCAAATATTCATCCATTGTAGACATGTATGACTTGTGAAGAATTTTGAGCATAATATGAGAACATACCAAAATCTCATTCCAAAACATCAAGACCACCAAGTTTGATAATGAAGGAGCAAAGTTGGAGTTTTACCATATGAGTGTGCCTTGTTCCATTTTACTGGAACCCTTTTCATTCTTTATTTATCTCAAGGCACACTTGTATCCAAAATAATTCATTCAACAGATTTGGGCACCCAAGCCTTTTTGGGTCCCTAGAGGTTGGTAGCATTGCCACCAAATACTTTCTTCCTTTTCATTGCTACAACATCATTATTCTTCATGATCCTACAATTCTCAATAACATGTCCATAGTTTCCACAATAACGGCATTGAGGAGAAGTAGTTTTTTCAAAAGATTTCCTTTTAAGAGTAAAGGAATTTTCAAATCTATTCCATCTTCTATTTTCAAAAGGTCTAGATTTAACAAAATTAGACCTAGCATGCATTCTAGAAGCATGGAAATTTTCTATTTTTAAAAACTAACATTCTTTTATTACATGTCCGTACTTCCCACAATGAAAGTGACAAGGAGATGTGGGTCTACAGAATGACTTTCCATTATTACATGTGTGTTTGTGAACAAGTTTCTCTTATAGGATGAAGACCCTTGAGCATTGTAGGCATGTTCAATTCTGAATTTTCTTTGAAGGTTTGATTTTGCATTCATGGCATGAAAATCATCATTTTGCTTCACAAAGCAATCATTCATGACATGGCCAAGTTTGTGATAATAAAAGTATGAGACATTTTTCTTTTTGCATGCAAGTTTGTCATCCTCTTTCATGACAACACAATCATCCATCACATGACCAAACATACCACAATAGGAACATTCAACATTAGACTTTGATTTTTGAAATCTATTTGGCATGGTTGGTTTGACATTTTTCTTTTTCGTAAAATCATTTTCAGAAGTTTTCTTTTGAAAAATGGGAGGAGGAGCTTTGGAGGTGCTAGGAATGTCGGATGTATGAACAAAAGAGGTTGTCATTTTGTGTTCAAAAGATTTTTTATTGACCGGGATGTATCCAAGACCCTCTTTTTGAAAGTTCACCTTGACACCTAGTATTTTGTCTAAGTTCTCCTTCCCTTTGACAAATCTAGACAAGTCATTTTTCAAATCATTTGTCTCTTTTTCACATGCAAGGATTTTCTCACTAAGTAAGCAATTCACAGATTCCAAGTTTTCATTCTCTTTCAAAATTTCGTTATTTTCATCATTCATGGCATGGAGTTTTTCAGTTAAGTTTTTAAGAACTTTCTCAGTTTCAACAAACTTTGAAATCTTAACAAGTAATTGTTCATTCTTAGATTTCAACAAGGAATTTTCTTTTTCAAGCTTATCAAAGCATTTCAATCTTCCCTCAAGTAAGGAATTCTGAATTAACATGGCACCATTTTTCTTTTTAAGATCTTCATTTTCATTCATGATGCTTTTGCTATCGATTTCAGAATCAAGTAGCTTTTCAAACATTTTAACATCATCAGACAAAGAAGCTAGCTTGTTCTCAAGATATTCTTCATTTTTCTCAAGCATGGAGATTTTAGACATGAGGAATGTATTTTGCTCACGTAGCTCATCACACTCATTTTCAATTTAAAAAGATGCGTTAAGTTTTCTAGCCATTTCAACATCTTCATTCAAACAGGAAATCTCTTCTGAAAATAATTCAACTTTTGATTCAAGAGATTCATTTTGTTCTTGCAGATGTTCAATTTTTGACTCCAAGATTTTACAGTTCTCACAGGAGGAATTAGCATGCCCACTCTCATTAATCTTCCCTTTCAAGGTTTTATTTTCAGATTTGAGTGTCTTGCATTTATCATACAGCGTAGCATATGCCATTTGCCATTCCTCATCATAATTTTCTTTATTGAGTTGATCATCATTGTCGGCCATGAGACAATTTTATCCTTCCATCTCTTGAGCTTTGATCAACTGATCCATAATCTCCTTTGCCGTTCTACAAGAAGAAACAAATGGAAACATATGAGTATCAATAGCAATTTTTAATAAACTTAAGACAATGCCATTTTCATGGTTCTTCAATTTATCTTGACTAGACCACTTGGTCTCATCTAGAGGTAATATGTGAGGACCATCATAAATCAACTTCCAAAGATTAGGATTAATTGAATTCATCAGTCCACACATTTTACCTATCCATGAAGTAATATTAGAACCATTAAGAATAGGAAGGCAATTCATCGACATGTGCTCAACAGAAAAATTCATGATTGTAGAATGCACTAGGATCACTCTGTAGATCGTGAGATCTAAGGACAGTGGAGCCTCACTCTGATACCAATTGTTGGGTCCCATAGTGCAAGAACACGGATCTAGAGGGGGGGTGAATAGATCCTACTACTATAAACTATGACCGATTAAAAACATAATCTAGCGCACAGCGGAATTAACAAGATTGATAAGATTGAGGAATTTAATCTAAATAGATTTAAACTTAATTCACTCAATCTCACCGAGCTCACATGATTGCATAAACAGATAAGATAGCGAAGCACACAAACACAAAGATCAAATCACAAGACACGGGGATTTTTAAGGTGGTTCGGGACCACGACGGGCTCCCTACGTCCACCCCTCACCAAACCCGGTGAGGCTTCACTCGGGGATAAATCCCCAAACGGAGATGACGCTCCAACCACACACGAGACGACGCCTGCACACACACAGGGACACGCCCCAACACACACACAGATAGAGACGAAGTCTCCCACACGATCCGACGACCGGATCATAAACACATACACGATCCGATGACCAGATCACAACACACACACGATCCGACGGCCGGATCACAACACACACACACATACGCTACAACAACCGCAGCACAATAACACAAACACGATCGCACGAAGGCGATCAAACATGACCGTATACACAAACGGTTATACACACGAGTACCTCTATTGTTCAGAAAATAAACACAAATACTCAAGCATGCTCAAACCCAAAATATAGATCATAGAACATATCACAAAGAACTGATAGAAGACATAGAAGAAGTCCCCCTTTGATCTTCAAGGCCGGTTGATGATGTTCCTTGAACCACAAGTTGGAGAGAAGCCGGATGAAGATGATTCTTACGTCCTCTTGATCCTCTCTTCGATCCGCTCCTTTTCTTCTTCTTCCACGAGCTCCAGATCTTCACGGAAGTAGATGATTTCCTTCTTGCAAGAGCTCCACCATGTTTTCTCCCTTTTCTTCACCTATACGAAAGAGCAAATGAGCATTAGGGTTAATCATTGCTCAAATTTGGAGCAACACATTGATATATATAGGAGACAGACCAAATGACCCATATATCCCTTTTAAAATGAGTTTAAATCACCCTAACATGATTAGGAACCATTAGGGTATATTATAGAAAGGTTTGAAAAGGCTTTCAAAGATATTTGACCACTTTCGTAAGTCCCGTCCGGAAGGGGTCGACCCTTGAGGTCGACCCTCAGGCAACAGGTTGCTGGAAAACACAAAAAAACACCCTATGTTACAGGGGTCGACCCTTGGGGTCGACCCTTGTAGTGGGTCGACCCCAGGGGTCGACCCATGCAGTGGCTGGGCACACAAAAAATAGCTTTGCGCGCTTCGGCGGCAGGAATTAATTCTCCCAGCTCCAAACTCCGATTGAAGCGAGACTTTTTTTTTAATAGAAGAGCCTAACCTAGAAGACAATGGGAGAGTGCACCCCTTACCATCGGTAAGGAGAAGGCCACTCCACCATCAGATCACTAGGAGGCAATAATTTCATTAATAGAGAAAATGAATTACATCAATCTGATACTAGGCAAGCCTAGTGAGTCCAGCCGAGCCGCACCTTTTATAATGGAAGGTAGCTCATCGTAAGAATAAAAAGAATTACATTTAGTGGTGCAAGCTAATGAAGCAAGCAGGTCTGCAACAGAATTGGCTTCTCTGTAGATATGAGACAAAGAATCCTGCTGAGATATAATGTTCCAGATTTCTCTGACAACACTAAGAATGGACCAAGGGCAATGAGTATCCTTTTTAACAATACGGACAAGGGTGAGAGAGTCGCATTCAATTAGGGCTGGATTTGAGTTCACAGTCTTCAAGTATTTGATGCCATCAAGAAGGGCACGAGCTTCAGCTATGAGTGGGTTGGATTGACCATAAAAATGAGAGAATGCAATAATAGCCTTGCCTCTGTGGTCTCTGATAATACCACCTCCTCCAGTGTCTCCAGATAGCTTGCTGGCTCCATCAGTATTTAGTTTTATAGATGGCCAAGGCGGGCAAATCCATCTCACTATCTTCATTTGATGACTACCGGGTGCTTGATATTTGATTCCAAAGTGATCCAAGATTTTCTGGTTTGAAGACTTTGATTCCTTGAGGGCAGCAGCCAAGCATACTGTCTTAACTTGGGACATAAGATGATGGATGAGATTTGGTTTGGAAAAAGATTTGTCCTCATATTTTATGATGTTCCTGGTTTTCCAGATTTCCCACATTCCATATCCAATGTAGGCAAGGGTGAAGAGAGCAAAGGCCGAACCAGGCTGAGCATGGCTGATAGCATTCAGAATGAATTCCCTGGTATTTCGCCCTTCAAAATGCAAACCTGCTGCTGAAAAGGCAGTCCAGACAGAGATAGCAATATCACTGTTAATGAATAAATGAATGGGGTTTTCCACCTGCGGAACCCTGCAGCATGAGCATTTTGAACAGAGGACAACACCAATTCTTTGAACATTATCATCAGTCGATAGACAGTTATTCAAAATCTTCCATAGATGGACTGAAATTTTAGTAGGAACCCAAGTGGACCACAGCCGATTCCAAAATATTCAAAGAATTGGAAAGAGGACTCCCAGAGCTACAACATAAAATTTTTAGAGGGGAGATCCAACGGTCAGATTGAAAATGATGAAGACTGTAAGACAGTTTGAGTTTGAAAAATAACTAAAAGCTCCATCAAACCAAAGGGAAACAATTGATTAAATGTTACCATAATCCCATGAAGATCAATAATGATTTTGCATCTTAAAAAACATGATAAACCAAGAGGTTAGTTGAGAATCAAAATATATGAGTTATGCATTAACACTATGAACATGTTCACAATGAAATACATCATTGAACCTATTCAAACATGCGTTTTGCTTCTCAAATCACTTAGCAAAAATACATTTTACCAAATGATAAGGTTTTGAAATGATTAGCATGAATCTATCATTCAATCAAATATAATAACATGGAAGCTCAACCATTCAATCACATTCTTGAATCAACCAAATCTTCAACATCAAAATGCTTCATCACACAAGTGTTAACAAATATGCCAAATACAAAGCATGTATAATATCATGGAACCACATTCATTCAAATGGCATTCTTGTTGATTAAGAGCTAACATTCATGAAGCATTATCTCAAGAGGAACATTCATATAAAATCACATTCATCAAGATTCAAGTAAATAGGCTAAGTATATTTCTAGTCCAAAAGCCTTGAGAAAAAAATGCAAAGAAATATCCCAATCAAGACTTGAAACCTTACTTGATGAAATGTATGAATCATATAAAGATGAAATGCAATTCAATGAGAAAGGTAACTCCTTTTTTGAAGAAGAACTTCATTGATGCACTCCTTTGAGTTCCAAAATGTGAATCATGGACTTGGATCCTGCAAAGAACTTAAATATAAATCATTCATATAACTTTCAAACATGAACAGAGTTAACTCCCTTTAAGAAGAAGAGCTCCATTGATGGACTCCTTAAGATTCCAAGTATGAGCCATGAAGTTGTGTTCCTACAAACCAACATAAATATAACATTAGTTCCTTAAACATCAAGAGTTCACATGGCTTTCAAGAGTAAACATTGACTTCATCTTTCAACTCATCAAATCAAGATATAAAATATGTTGCTCAATGAAACACATACACACACAAACACAATGGTTTTGATATCATCAAAACCAAACATGAACTAGGGGTGCAACATTATCCTCGAGATTTATCTAAGTTCAGGCTTATTTTTGCGTCATTATCCCTCCAACTCGAACCTAGGGTTTGTGATGCGGGACGGACACGGGAACCGACTCTAAGTGATGCGGACCTCGGACTCTAAATGCGGACGCGACTATCAACATACAACAATGGAGACACTTTGGCCCGACACTAAGAGTTCCTATGGGCTATACGTCACTAACAGAAACGCAAGCTCACTCATCGTCCCAAGCGAGGGGAAACGCAGATCCGCGAGGTTGAGAAACCGGCAGAGTCAATGGTGGTCGACTCACTTCCGTGCTCGGATCGAGTCACAGGACAGGTCACTCTCTCACTCACAGCGGTGACATGGACTCATGGGCTAGGTTCCTATCGCACTTAGCAGCGTCACACGACCATATGCTAGCTAAGCAAGTAAATGTCAAGAAGTCGAGATCGTTACCTCCACGCTCCAGGCGTGGGGAAGACAACCCCGGCCAATCCTGTACTCCCGGTTAAACAAATACACTGCGGTACAAAGATTTGACCCACTCCACACAGGGAGGTAATAGGTCACATGTGGGGCCCTGGAGTAGCGAGAATTGGGTTGACGGGCAGCATCTTGATGTCATCTGTCGGCGCCGAAAACCACGTTTTAGTGCTGTCCAGATGGCGCGATCTACGGCTTCGTGGGGCCCACGCGCTGCCCCATCCTCTGGACCTAACGGAGTGGGTCCCACTGTGATGGTGACCTCTGGGGGCACGCTTCCCTAGATAGCGGCTGGGCTGGGACACCAGCCGGAGGTCGATCGGCTCCGATCTCCAAGTCTTGGAGTTGCTGCCCACGGATCTGTTGCTTCTATTTTGTAGCGCGCGATCCGGCGAGATCTGCTGTTGCGATCACTCCCGACGTCGGATAGACGTGCAAGAGGTATTGCTGGAAAGCTCTTTCGAAGTAATTCGATCTAGGGCCAGAGAGAAAAATTTGAGCTTCACGGATCTGGCCTTAGTCAATTTTTCAAGTTGCTGTTAGACAGGGCCCGAAATCTCAGGGCAGCAGAAGAGTATCCTCAGAACTGTTGTTGACTGCGGGGTAGACTTCAGAATCAGAAGATGAGTTCTTCATGAAAGTTCTAGAGGGGAGAGAGAGGAAAACGGGAATATTTTTTATGTAAGGTTGTTTTGAAATTTGGATGTGCAAAGATATTTTATACTGTGGGGTGGTCGGATCTGGACAGAGGCAGACAGAACTGAGTGGGATATGAAGGTGATTTTTAGAAAATAGGTGAAGGCCTGTAGAAATTCCACGAAAATTCGTGAATGGTGGAGATGGTGGACAGAACCTCCAGTAAAACTGGGGGCTCAAGAAAAAATCAAGAAGAGGTCCGAAGTGGGAAAACTCAGAGCTACTATGAATCTGGACTGAAAACTGACAGATCTGGAAGGAGGAGATGAAAGAAAATGGAAAAATGGAAAATGAAAACTAGAAGCCAAACCAAATTTTCTGGGATGTGGGGGTGACCTCTGGAACTCACTCTAAATATTTGGACTCCAAAAGATTTCGTGGTTGGGAGAAACAATTCGGGGAATAAGGGTCTATCCTAGGTGGACAGAACTCCGGCGACGACAGTGGCGGTGCGACGACGGCGGTGGCGGCGGCGAGCTTCAAGAACGGATACCGGAGGTGTCTCACCTTAGAATAGAGCCGTCTCAGCTACAGAAAGGGGAGAGAGGAGGGGGAGGTCGCACAAGGCTAGGGCTCCATGAAATTTTCTCATAAAATGTATGCATTAATTCCACTCAAAATGAAAATACAAGTCTCTTATAAAAAATACAAAAAGACTAGTTCTATCCCTAGATCTAGGATTGGTGGGGGGTAAAAGAGAGAGTTTACAATTTATTTCCCCCATGTGGTTTGGAACAAATAAAATAAGATGTCAATCCTAATAAACTATATTATACATGGGGCACCCCCTTGACTTATGTGTTCCAAATTTTGAATTTTGTTACCCTTTGTCCCCCCTTGGTCTAACCCTTCTAGAAGCCCAACTTGGAGGGTTGACTGACCCCACATGGGCCCAAGAGCTTAGGTGGATCAATGGGAGAAGGGATGGGGGCCCGCGGGACCCAGCTGGTCCCAAATTACAAATAAACCCCTTTGACAATCTAAATTACAATATGAATAAAGCCAAATAAACACACATTACACACAAATAAACTCCCAGTAAATATGATAAATACTAATGTGGGTTTATGCCAGCGTCTCCTTGGATTTGGTGTGTACCACGTGGGATATGGGACCCACGTGGGACCATCGGTGCTTGGCAGCCCAACCCGCCGCATAGATTATGGGGTCCATGTGCGAAGCCCCTCATGCCCGCCCACAGCACGTTATAGACGTGGGGCTCTGCGCTGCCATAAGGAAATACGGTCTAACCTTCGCTACAAGCTCGAGCTTTTAGCGCAACGGTAGGGGCTTGATCTGTTGTGCCTCTTTGGCATTTGGTTTTGATGATAGCAAGACAGTGAGTGCATTTGAGTGCATTTGATATTGTACTTTGATGATAGCAATGTTATTGTGTTTTGATGATTGCAACACAGTCAGTGCATTATGATATTGTGTTTTGAATATGTTTTGAATATGGCTGCTGATATGATTGCATAGGACTGTGTCTGATATACAGCATTGAATGCATGAGTTTGCATGAGTATTGCATGATGCGTTGACGCATGGGATCATTGCGTCAACTCTCTGGTCTGTCCCAGAGCTGGTCTATAAAATGTGTCAACTGGTGCGTCGACGCAGTGGATTCAATGCGTTGACGCATTGGAATTGTTTTGAAAGTGCTCTTGCTTTGCTTCATGCATTAGTCTAAACACTGTCCATCTGAGTGTCTCATGCAGAGTCAATTCATATAGTCTATACACTCTGGTGCATGTTGTTCGTAAAGTCTATACATTGGCTGTCGGTTGCAAAGTCTACACATCAGACTACAGTGCATTTATTCATGGCTAAGAGTCTATACACTGGACTGTGTCATTGTGCATCATGCAAGTCTATACATTGGACTCTCATTCAAGCCTATACATTGCATTGGCTAAGTATATACAACGTCAGTTCATGCATTGTCTTAGGCTAAGTCTGTACAGCCTACGGCTCATGCAGCGTCAACGCTATGAGCATTCTCTAGTCTGTAGCGTCAACGCTGTGAGTGTGTACATCGCATTCACGTTTCACAAAGTCTATACATTTTGCATGTTTGAGTTGAAGTCTATACAGAGTCTGCATCTTTCAAAGTCTGTACAGCCACTGGTCTAGAATCTAAGTCTATACATCCTCCCGTTCAGATTTCCAAGTCTATACAACGTTGTTGAGTGGAACTCTGTACAGCCGGTGGGTTGCCAAGTCCACACATTGTGAACCTCAAAGCCTGTACAGACCTTGCCTTGTTCAAGTCTGTACATCGTTCATTTGTCTTGGCAAGTCTACACATTGGTAGTCTGTACATCATTCGTGAAGATTGAACATTGAGCAAGTATATACATTGGACGAGTCTGTATCGTGCCTCAGTCATGAAGTCTATACATCGTCTGTCTTCATTGAAGCCTCACGAAGTCTGTACATTGCATGAAGTATATACATTACACGAGCTGAATGCTTACAAAGTCTATACACTCACTCAGTGCTCACACTTGCTCATCTGCTGTTGATAAAGTCTATACACTGTCTTCAGATGATGACAACAATGAAGAACAGGGTCGACGCTGGGAGTTCAATGCGTCTACGCTTCAGCTGAAGAGGACTTCAGAGCTTCACCTGGCTGCGTCAACTCCATGCTATAGCAGCGTCGACGCAGTAGTTAATAAGGCAGAGTCCATAGCTCACTGGAATACTACAGTGCGTCAACGCCATTGCAAGACAGCGTCGACGCAGCACGGTTATCTACCGAAGACCTTGATCACTGGATTGTCGATGCGTCAACGCAGCATGCTGAGAGCGTCGACGCAGCGGCTTAAGAGACGCCAATATACAAATGTACATGTTCATGCGTCAACGCCACCAACTAGCAGCGTCGACGCAGCAGTTCAAGAAAGGGGCGACTTATATTTGGCTGTCTTCAACGCGTCAACGCTATCCATAGCAGGGTCGACGCAGTGGGACAAATTCAAATGCGTACTAATGAAGGGCACGTGATCCGAGGTGCCTGGCTCGTGATCCAAGGGTGGACGAGATACCAGAATGCTGCCACGTGGTCCGAAGTTTTAGGGCAGGAAATGTGGAAGCCACACGCGCCCAGTGTGCCTGCTGTTGCTGCTTATAAAAGGAAGCCTTCATCCTCTGTAGAAGGCTGATCGAAGAAGAAGCTAGGAAAGCAGAAAGCCCTTTGATCCAGAAAAAGAGAAGAAGAAGAAAGAGAGTGAGAGCAGAAGAAAGAAAAGAGAGAGATAGTGCTCGTGAGAAGTGAGAAGAAAGAGAGAAGAAAGAGAAGCAGAAAGAAGAGGAAGAAAAGAAGAGAAAGGAAGAGAGATAGAGAGAGAGAGAGAGTTCATGGAGAAAAAGGAAGAAGTTACTGAAGATCTGTCTACTGGACCGTGGATCAAATCCAGGCCAGTCAGCTCCATGGGAGCCACATCTGATGTTCCTTCCTTTACAGCTTGTGTTTGCTGTGTTATTTTCGTTTCTTATTTTTCTTTTATTCGATCTGATTTACTGTGTTCTTCCGATCCTCTGGACTGAGGTCGGGTTCCTCCTGGAGGGATCAGGAGTAGGGAGACGGGGGTGTCTCCGGCTTGTGCTGGTAGCAGATTGCTGCTGGTGATAGTTCCCTCCTATGTGGAGGAAGGGAGGCTGGTTCCTCCGGTTTGCAAGCAGCAGGCGGGGCTGCTTGTGGGTTCCCCCCGGGCTAGGAGGAAGAGAGGCTACGCCTCTGGTGGATTGCTGGTAGCAGAGTGCTACTGGCTGGTTCACTGGTAGCGGGGCTGCTACTAGTGGGGTTCCCTCTTGGTATAGAGGAAGAGAGACATGAGTCTCTGGTTTCTAGTGACCGTGGGTTGCTAGAGGTTCCCTCCGTGTAGGAGGAAGAGGGGAGGTTGTTCCCCTGGGTAAGCTGTGTATCAGCGTTTGTTGGCAAGCTGTGTTGCCCAGTTGTTAGTGAAGCCACACTCGGGTTGAGTGTGGGGTGGATGTAGGTCTGCAGGACCGAACCACCTAAAAACCCCTCTTGCATTGTGGTTTGATTGCTTATGGTTTGCTTCCGCTAGATGTTTGCATAGGGGCGCTCCAAGTGTTTGATCACAGGTTCATTAGATGATTTGATCAGTTTTTATTCTAAGTGTTTAATCTGTTGAGTGAGCGAAATTCTAATTGAGCGATAGTTTATATTGGGTGAAAGTTTTTTTTATAGGCTATATTCATTCACCCCCCCCCTTCTGAATACTTGCACCGAACCTAACAATTGGTATCAGAGCGGTGTCTGCATACAAGGTCCAGCGACCTGCAGATTCGATCTTGAAGTCTTCGGTGCTAATTTGTTTTTAGTGCATAAATATTCCTGTTGCTTTGAATTTACTCGCTATTTGTTTTCAATGGCTCTTCCACCCGTCTTTAGTAGTTCTGATTTCAGTCAGTGGTACACTGCCTTACATGCTTATGTTAATTCTGCTAATCCTGATCTGTGGAAATTAATTTCACAAGGTCCTCACACCTTACCAACGAAAGTGTCCAAATGGACCGACAGACACAGATCAAAGGATGGAGAAAATCAGAAAGCCTTTAACCTGATGAAAGTAGCTACTGACCGAGCCTTATGGTCTTGTCTTCATAATTGCAGCTCAGCAAAGGACATCCTGGATAGGCTGAAGCAATTTCACAGGGTAAACGAGGACAGTTGCATGATGGCCAACAGAAGAAATCAAAGTGGCAGCGATCAAGGCAGCAATCAAACTGAAGAAGATGATGATGATGAGGTAAATCTCTTCGAGAATTTTTCTCTAGAAGATTGGGAGAATGCATATACTGAATTATTTGAATCCCATGAACTGTTAAGAAAATAATACAAAAAATTGAAAAAGAATTGTGATAGAATAAATCTGAAAGATTCATGTGAAAACTGTCCAAATATGAAAAAGTCTTATGATTCTTGCATGCTAGATGTTCAGAATCTTAAGAAACAAAATGATTCTCTAAAAATTGAAAAACAAACATGGTTGGATAAAATGTCAGAAATAGAGAATCAGTTGAATGATAAGAAAAAGGAGCATCTAAAAGGCATGCAGGAACTAACTGAAGTTAATTCTGAATTGGATAAACTGAAACTTGAGAATGAAGGATTTCAAAAGAAAATTAAAAATCTCATGGGTAGAATAAATGAAATCAATGGGGAGGCTTCACATTCTTCTTCTGCTGAATTAACCTGCCATATGTGCTCAGCTCTAAGAGAACGAAATGAAGATCTTTATAGTGAGAATGAATGGCTGAGTAAACAAATTATCTCACTTAAAGAGGATCACAAAAACTTGGTGGCTGAGAAAATCAGAGTGGAGGAAAGAGAAGAGGAATTAATTGAAAAACTGGAACTAATGACTGGAAGAGAGAGATGTGCTAACAATGAAATTCAGGATAAAAATCTTGAGGAAGAAAACACTGAATTAAAAGCTGAAGTTGAAAAATTGAAGTGGTTGAACACTGGCTTGTCTGAAAGACTTCTCACTACAGAAAAAGGAAAGGCTGTCTATGATGAAAATTCAGAAATTTTGAACAGTCTAGAACAAGAAATTGAGAAGTATAAAACTGCAAACCAAGTTCTAAGTGAATGTGTTAATTGTAGTGAACAGGAAATAGCCAGTTATGAACTTCACATAACATCTTTGGAGAATAAGATTCAGGATCTAGAAAATTTGGCATCCAACTCTGCTAAGAATGAAAGAAAAGTAAAAACTGTTGTGAAAAGGAAGGATGACAAGTTAAGAAAGGGGACAAGCTGTAGTCCTGATGTTAAGGAAATGTCTAAAAACCTGCTATATGCTACTTTTGTGAAAGGCTCTAATGTAGCTGGTACTTCAAGGCAATCCCCAAAACAAAATGAAAATCAGAAATCACCTTCAAAATCTATTTTTCAGTTGAGTCAAATAAAGAAGGTAAAGACTATTCCTACTCATGAACAGAAATCTGCTAGCTCGGTTGAGTCTGATGGTGTACACACTGTTCATGCTTCCTATACTCATTCACATGCATCTAGAAACTCATATGATAGAAACCATGCTCCTAGGAAATCTGATGTCTCTTGCTACTACTGTGGTAGGCATGGTCATTATATGGATGACTGCAGTGTGATGAAAAGTGATGATATGATGCATGATAAAACATTTTCAAATAATCATCACCACCCCAAAAGAAACATGTCTTCTTCAAACCAACATATCATTTGTTATAATTGTAACAAACGTGGTCATAAAGCTGTTGAGTGTTGGGTTAGGCCTTCATGGGGATTTACTGGCTCAAGAGGTAAGCACCCAAGGTGCTTTGAATGTGGTAAGTATGGGCATGCAGTCAAGGACTGCTGGTATGCTCAGGGAAATCATTTTAATTCAAAATTTGTTGAATTCCCTTCAAATAAAAATTCTCTTCACAGAAACAAATCTGTTTTTAAAGGAAAGACACCTGTATGCTTTAAATGTGGAAAACCTGGCCACCGAGCCTCTGAATGCTGGTGGGCAGGTAATGGTAAGTCAAAATTTCATGCATATAACAGAACATTTAATGCTTATGGTCATAGGTCTCATGCTCCTGTTGAGAAGCATCATAGGACCAGACAATCTGTTGTCTCATGTCATTATTGTGAAAATTTTGGACATTCCATGTCTGATTATTTTTTAATAGAATGTGATGATAATGCTGCAAAAAGAATGTTTAGAACACCTGATAGGGGTAGTGCAGGACCCAAGACTGCTTGGGTCCCTGCAAGATCATATTGATTGATATGTTGCAGGTGTGCCTTGGTGAGAGAAATAAAAGGGGTAATTTAGCCAAGGCACTCAAAAAGGAAGCCCCAGGATTCTACATCTCAGGTTAGTTCTGAACTTTGGTTTAAATTTCATCATCTGAAAAATGTTGTTTGTCTGTTTTAACTTTATCATCTGAAATCGTTATTTTTGCTTGATTGATTTGTGATGATCTCTTCTTGTTTAGCTGATCAGTCTGCATTCCAGACTCAGCTACTGAGTTTTACTTTCGATATAGCTGATGCTCTTCTATTGCCATCTCCTGCCAATTGCTGAACTGAATTTGAATGGTCCTTAGTGTATATAGTTGATGCACTATATAGACTTTGTGCAAATGCATGTGTCTTGTGTCAATGCATTGCATGCTTGATTACATACTTGGACTGAGCTTGAATGGGTCCAGTCTTCATGTAGAACAGTGCACTGCATCACATTTTGAAAAATCTGAAAAAGGATAAAAATGTTCATGAATTGGATGCATAAACCTGAATTGATTGCATACTTGTCTCATGTATCCATGGTGCATAGTCTGCATGTAGGACAGTATGTTGCATAGCATATCTCTTGCATCATGATGTCAGGGGGAGCTGAGAGTTCTATTCAATTCATTGAATCCTATTCACTTCTCAGTGTTCTCATTCAAATGATTCATATTCTTTGACATCAGTTGCTCATTGAACCATATTGCCAATTGCTATCTTTTCCCCATCATTTTCACTAAACAACAGCTTTGCATCTGGTTTAGTACATTGAATGGTGATTATTGCAATTGTTCACTTATAAGAATCACACTTACAAATTGAAAGGAACTAAAGGTATAACCTTTATAAATTGGAGAGTTAAGTGTCTGCACTTCAGAATTTGAGATAAAAGAAAACTTTTATAGCTCTTAATCTTTGTCTCATGGCTAAAATAGAAAAAGTTCTTGTAATGCCTAAATGTGTTGAACTAGATATGTCTAGAACAGGCTAATAAGAGTGTGTACTGATTTTTTAAACAATCACTCTAAAAGAGATAAGGGCAGCAGTAAAATAAGATCATAAAATGCTATGAACTAAATATAGTGACAGAGCAATGTCTGAATTGCACTGAGAAATTATGATCTCCTCCAATGAAGCAGGAGAACTCATAGTCATGAAGTGCTTCAGTATATCTCTGTTCAAGGGGTCAAATCTATAGGGGGAGTCCTCACCAAGTAACTGAGGGTACTCGCCTCTAATCAAGGTGTACCCTTAATGTCAAAAGTGAAGACTATCCTTTGTGGGTTCTGATCTGAAATAGGTCTAGTAGTTTATGCCTAGTAACTGGGGGTACCTGCCTCTGATCAAGGTGTACACCTAATGTCAACAGCATAAATGCCACTGATCTATTCATTTAGTTCAAGTTCTGAAATTCAAAGGTAAAAATCAAACTGCTGTAACCCTTCGAAAAATCAAAAGTCAATGAGTGAAAATTGTTTTTATCAATACATGTTCAAGTTGCCTCTCTTGAATTTCCTTGTTTAATCACAAAAGGGTATTATCTCTGACTTATCTATTAATACCATGTGCCCTAGATTCATTGCTATAAATGGAATCTATAAACTCTTGTTTAGGGGTCAAATGTTTTACTCTAGATTTATCACTGTTAAACCTGAATTCTTGTCAAATTTGTATGTTGCTGATTCTTATACTTTAACAGTTGTTTATAATCAGACTTCCTTTCTGAACCTAACATTCAGCTGTTGTCAAGTGACCCTCCTACATTCTCTACCTTTGTTTATCTGTTCATATTCCTTCTCAAAGGGGGAGCTATTATTTAGGGGGAGAAATAATTCAGGGGAGTCTTACATTCAGGGGGAGAATGTTCTAGAGGAATTTGCATGCATAATGCACTTTGCACTCTTGTTTTTACTGTTTTTCTCTTTTTGATCATGTCAAAGGGGGAGAAAATCTGGTATGTGACTCACTGTCACATTGTGTTGCCATCATCAAAAAGGGGGAGAATGTTGTGCCTCTTTGGCATTTGGTTTTGATGATAGCAAGACAGTGAGTGCATTTGATATTGTACTTTGATGATAGCAATGTTATTGTGTTTTGATGATTGCAACACAGTCAGTGCATTATGATATTATGTTTTGAATATGTTTTGAATATGGCTACTGATATGATTGCATAGGACTGTGTCTGATATACAGCATTGAATGCATGAGTTTGCATGAGTATTGCATGATGCGTTGACGCATGGGATCATTGCGTCAACTCTCTGGTCTGTCCCAGAGCTGGTCTATAAAATGTGTCAACTGGTGCGTCGATGCAGTGGATTCAATGCGTTGACGCATTGGAATTGTTTTGAAAGAGCTCTTGCTTTGCTTCATGCATTAGTCTAAACACTGTCCATCTGAGTGTCTCATGCAGAGTCAATTCATATAGTCTATACACTCTGGTGCATGTTGTTCGTAAAGTCTATACATTGGCTGTCGGTTGCAAAGTCTACACATCAGACTGCAGTGCATTTATTCATGGCTAAGAGTCTATACACTGGACTGTGTCATTGTGCATCATGCAAGTCTATACATTGGACTCTCATTCAAGCCTATACATTGCATTGGCTAAGTATATACAACGTCAGTTCATGCATTGTCTTAGGCTAAGTCTATACAGCCTACGTCTCATGCAGCGTCAACGCTGTGAGCATTCTCTAGTCTGTAGCGTCAACGCTGTGAGTGTGTACATCGCATTCACGTTTCACAAAGTCTATACATTTTGCATGTTTGAGTTGAAGTCTATACATAGTCTGCATCTTTCAAAGTCTGTACAGCCACTGGTCTAGAATCTAAGTCTATACATCCTCCTGTTCAGATTTCCAAGTCTATACAACGTTGTTGAGTGGAACTCTGTACAGCCGGTGGGTTGCCAAGTCCACACATTGTGAACCTCAAAGCCTGTACAGACCTTGCCTTGTTCAAGTCTGTACATCGTTCATTTGTCTTGGCAAGTCTACACATTGGTAGTCTGTACATCATTCGTGAAGATTGAACATTGAGAAAGTATATACATTGGACGAGTCTGTATCGTGCCTCAGTCATGAAGTCTATACATCGTCTGTCTTCATTGAAGTCTCACGAAGTCTGTACATTGCATGAAGTATATACATTACACGAGCTGAATGCTTACAAAGTCTATACACTCACTCAGTGCTCACACTTGCTCATCTGCTGTTGATAAAGTCTATACACTGTCTTCAGATGATGACAACAATGAAGAATAGGGTCGACGCTGGGAGTTCAATGCGTCCACGCTTCAGCTGAAGAGGACTTCAGAGCTTCACCTGGCTGCGTCAACCCCATGCTACAGCAACGTCGACGCAGTAGTTAATAAGGCAGAGTCCATAGCTCACTGAAATACTGCAGTGCGTCAACGCCATTGCAAGACAGCGTCGACACAGCACGGTTATCTGCCGAAGACCTTGATCACTGGATTGCCGATGCATCAACGCAGCATGCTGAGAGCGTCGACGTAGCAGCTTAAGAGACGCCAATATACAAATGTACATGTTCATGCGTCAACGCCACCAATTGGCAGCGTCGACGCAGCAGTTCAAGAAAGGGGTGACTTATATCTGGCTGTCTTCAACGCGTCAACGCTATCCATAGCAGGGTCGACGCAGTGGGACAAATTCAAATGCGTACTAATAAAGGGCACGTGATCCGAGGTGCCTGGCTCGTGATCCAAGGGTGGACAAGATACCAGGATGCTGCCACGTGGTCCGAAGTTTTAGGGCAGGAAATGTGGAAGCCACACGCGCCCAGTGTGCCTGCTGTTGCTGCTTATAAAAGGAAGCCTTCATCCTCTGTAGAAGGCTGATCGAAGAAGAAGCTAGGAAAGCAGAAAGCCCTTTGATCCAGAAAAAGAAAAGAAGAAGAAAAAGAGAAGAAGAAGAAAGAGAGTGAGAGCAGAAGAAAGAAAAGAGAGAGATAGTGCTCGTGAGAAGTGAGAAGAAAGAGAGAAGAAAGAGAAGCAGAAAGAAGAGGAAGAAAAGAAGAGAAAGGAAGAGAGATAGAGAGAGAGAGAGAGTTCGTGGAGAAAAAGGAAGAAGTTACTGAAGATCTGTCTACTGGACCGTGGATCAAATGCAGGCCAGTCAGCTCCATGGGAGCCACATCTGATGTTCCTTCATTTACAGCTTGTGTTTGCTGTGTTATTTTCGTTTCTTATTTTTCTTTTATTCGATCTGATTTACTGTGTTCTTCCGATCCTCTGGACTGAGGTCGGGTTCCTCCTGGAGGGATCAGGAGTAGGGAGACGGGGGTGTCTCCGGCTTGTGCTGGTAGCAGATTGCTGCTGGTGATAGTTCCCTCCTGTGTGGAGGAAGGGAGGCTGGTTCCTCCGGTTTGCAAGTAGCAGGCGGGGCTGCTTGTGGGTTCCCCCCGGGCTAGGAGGAAGAGAGGCTACGCCTCTGGTGGATTGCTGGTAGCAGAGTGCTACTGGCTGGTTCACTGGTAGCGGGGCTGCTACTAGTGGGGTTCCCTCTTGGTATAGAGGAAGAGAGACATGAGTCTCTGGTTTCTAGTGACCGTGGGTTGCTAGAGGTTCCCTCCGTGTAGGAGGAAGAGGGGAGGTTGTTCCCCTGGGTAAGCTGTGTATCAGCGTTTGTTGGCAAGCTGTGTTGCCCAGCTGTTAGTGAAGCCACACTCAGGTTGAGTGTGGGGTGGATGTAGGTCTGCAGGACCGAACCACCTAAAAACCCCTCTTGCATTGTGGTTTGATTGCTTATGGTTTGCTTCCGCTAGATGTTTGCATAGGGGCGCTCCAAGTGTTTGATCACAGGCTCATTAGATGATTTGATCAGTTTTTATTCTAAGTGTTTAATCTGTTGAGTGAGCAAAATTCTAATTGAGCGATAGTTTATATTGGGTGAAAGTTTTTTTTATAGGCTATATTCATTCACCCCCCCCTCTGAATACTTGCACCGAACCTAACAACTAAGACTCAAGGGGGAGTCTCCAGACTATCTCCGAGCTAGATGGAAGCCGATGTAGCTCGAGTGGTGCTCCGCGTATGGTACCGACGGCTCGCCGGTTCGTGCTTCTCGATCGCTCTGGTCTCCGCACCAATTCTCCCCGGGTGAGAGAAACTCGACCCTGTCGAGTAAGGGTCTGCATCGCTCTGGTAGCGCTCCAGTAGATCCGGATCTAGCCTCTACCACTCTCCACGGGTGATCCAAGTATCATCGGTGGCGGATCGCCCTCTCCATCGGAGTAGGTAGCGCGGGTAGGATCCACTCCTAGTAATAGTCACCTGCCCATCCAGTATATGATCTATATGCTCTCGCTGCCGTAGAAATGGGGCTGGTGGTGGACACTCAGGTGTGGGATCACTCTCAACGGGAGGAGATGGCTCGAAAGGCTCACTAGGGATCACCGCTGGGTTCCTATATGCAACTAGATCCGACACATTGAAAGTTGAGCTTATACCATATTCCTCTGGCAGGTCCACAATAAACGCATTAGATCCAACGCGTTTCAACACTCTAAATGGATCGGCTCCGCGAGCTTGCAATTTCTTTACGGTTCCAGAGGGAAACCGTTCAGGTCTTATCCTGATCATGACATATTCACCCTCTTGGAACTCAAGGTGGTGTCTATGGGCATCGGCTAGCTCCTTATACCGTGCATTGTTGGCCTCAATGTGACGACGCACGTCATCATGTAGACTCCTAACATGCTTAGCAAAAAAAAAAAAAACACATGGATGCACACACGACCCTAAATAACCCTATAGTTAGTCCGACCTATGCATAGGCGATAGTGGACCATGACACCCGAATGTGTGCCATGCAGGCATTTGACATAAACGGAGGTTGACGTCATGGGGAACTCATAGACATCCTACGATGCACCACTCATAGAAATTGGACTTGGATGTGGGAAGTCCGGGAGGATCGGGTGGTTTAGGTGGGCCGGGGAAACCGAAGTCTTCATTCCCCCCAAATGATGGTTCAGACCTATTGCTATGTGGTGGTTGCTTGGCCCGAGTGGAAAAGGTGTGATAGTGAACTCCGCGGAAGAAGTAGAGTGAATATGATAGCTCAGGAGGTTCACTAGTGAAGGGGTCAAAAGGGTCAAAGAAGGTATGACCCCATGAGAAAGGTTCCCACAAGTCACGATCCCAATTATGAAATTCTTGAAGGTGTGGGTGGTCACCTTCATCCGTCATGGTGAATGGGACGGTGGTCATGTGAAAAAAATAAGATTCCTCCCTTGGGCAAGAGGGAATGAAGTCGGGCTCGGCCGACATAGGGAGGAATAAGAGAACCTCCGTGGTGACACAACCCACGGTGCACACAGAGGTAATGGACCCTAAGGCCGGATGAGTGAAACTACGACTAGTGGGTTGGTCGAAGCCTCGGGCCAATAAGTTCATCAACGTCTATTGCCGGTGTAAACCCATAATAAGGTCACCCAAGGTATCAACATGGTGACTAGACTGGAATGTCGTGTGGTAGGAGTTGACGGGCACTAGAGGTAAGGTGGGGTCCATTGATGGATATGGAGGTGGGACAAAGCCATCCTTGAGCCAACTAAGAAGTGGCTCGGCTATAAAAAGTGTACCCGTCAGAAACACGGGTGGCTCGAGCTTTAGTGGCTCCAAACAAGATGGTTCCAAATAATGTTCGGAAGTAGAGGGTGGCAAAGGAGCACTCACGGGTGGGGAAGAGGGGCCCTCCATGATGAGGAGAGGACTTTGGGAGGGCACTGTAGATGGTGCCGGCTTAGGACTACCGACTGTTACCTCCTTGTACTCGGGCAAGAGTCCGTCAATCCGAGAGCACATCCTATCCAACCCATCTGAAATGGCTTTGAAGAGTTCGACAACAATGGGGTTTGGATTAGGGATATTATGATGGACTTGCCCCTCGGGTCTCGGCCTGGCGGTGGACCTAGGCTCAACTACAAGCGAGGCTTCTTGCCTCCGACTAAGACCCACTTGGTTGGAAGAGATTGGGTGGGGTCGGTTGGAGGCGACTGTTCTGGGTAGGTAGACTCTTCTAAGCTCTCTCTTCATGTCCCACCATGACTCGATGGGCCATTGCCTCCTAACCTCTCTCAAGTGCTCAACGTGGTCCCACTTTTCGGCGGCCTCGTGTAGAAGCCTCCCCTTGGCGAAATAGAATTGACCGGCTTCGGACATGGTATAACAATCAAAGTATGTGTCCATGGCGGCCTCCCACTTGAGGTAGTCGCCCGGGTCATTGGAGCCATAAAAATTCGAGGCTTCGGGCCTACGGAAGTTGAGAGGGTGGTTGCCAAGCCCATGGGTGTGCCAACGGTCATATCGCATGGGCGATCAAGATTCCATTGGAAATGAGGAACTACAAGACGGACATGTTGACACTTGGACAAGACACTAGACACGACTATGCAAGGTTGTAATGCACTAACTAATGCACACTAAGGACCCTAGACTTAAACTAAGATCCGGTACTTGGCGGAGTCCGGGGATCTGAAGATCCTCTCATGCGAGTGAATCACCTCCCCGATATGTATAACCTAACGGTCAGGCGACACCTTTTCATATACCGAATAATGGTATGTAAAAGTGACACCTAGACTTAAACCAATATTTGGTACGTTGCGGAGTTAATCGATCCGAAGATCACTCGCGCAAGTGTGCGGCCTTCCCGATAGGCGTAGCCTAACGTTCAGACAACACCTTTTAAAATACTAGATTATCGGGATGAAATGCAATTTTAAAACATTTTTTTAAAAAAATAATGATGCTCCTAGACTCGACTTAGATGTCTCTTTTTTTATATTTTTGTTAAGCAATGATGAATGACTACCCTAGACTCAACCCGCTCTGATACCAAACTGATGCGGGACGGACACGGGAACCGACTCTAAGTGATGCGGACCTCGGACTCTAAATGTGGACGTGACCAGCAACATACAACAATGGAGACACTTTGGCCCGACACTAAGAGTTCCTATGGGCTATACGTCACTAAAAGAAACACAAGCTCACTCGTCGTCCCAAGCGAGGGGAAACGCGGATTCGCGCGGTTGAGAAACCGGCAGAGTCAATGGTGGTCGACTCACTTCCGTGCTCGGATCGAGTCAAAGGACGGGTCACTCTCTCGCTCACAGCGGTGACATGGACTCACGGGCTAGGTTCCTATCACACTCCGCAGAGGCACACGACCATATGCCTGCTAAGCAAGTAAATGTTAAGAAGTCGATATCGTTACCTCCACGCTCCCGGCATGGGGAAGACAACCCCGGCCAATCCTGTACTCCCGGTTAAACAAATACACTGCGGTACAAAGATTTGACCCACTCCACGCAGGGACGTAATAGGTCACATGTGGGGTCCGGGAGTAGTGAGAATTGGGTTGACGGGCAGCATCTTGATGTCGTCCGTCGGCGCCGAAACCCGTGTTTTAGTGCTGTCCGAATGGCGTGATCTACGGGTTCGTGGGGCCCACACGCTTTCCCATCCTCTGGACCTGGCGGAGTGGGTCCTACTGTGATGGTGACCTCTGGTGGCATGCTTCCCTAGATGGCGGCCGGGCTGGGACACTGGTCGGAGGCCGATCGGCTCCGATCTCCAAGTCTTGGAGTTGCTGCCCACGGATCTGTTGCTTCTATTTTGTAGCGCGCGATCCGGCGAGATCTGCTGTTGCGATCACTCCCAACGTCGGATCGACGCGCAAGAGGTATTGTTGGAAAGCTCTTTTGAAGTACTTCGATCTAGGGCCAGAGAGAAAAATTTGAGCTTCACGGATCTGACCTTAGTCGATTTTTCAAGTTGCTGTTGGACAGGGCCCGAAATCTCAGGGCAGCAGAGGAGTTTCTTCAAAACTACTGTTGACCGCGGGGTAGACTTCCCAATCAGAAGATGAGTTCTTCATGAAAGTTCTAGAGGGGAGAGATAGGAAAATGGGAATATTTTTTATGTAAGGTTTTGTTGAAATGTGGATGTCGAAAGATATTTTATACTGCGGGGTGGTCGGATCTGGACAGAGGCAGACAGAACTGAGTGGGATCTGAAGGTGATTTTTAGAAAATAGGTGAAGACCTTTAGAAATTCCACAAAAATTCATGGATGGTGGGGATGGTGGACAGACCATCCAGTAAAATTGGGGGTGCAAGAAAAAATCAAGAAGAGGTCCGAAGTGGTAAAACTCAGAGCTACTATGAATCTGGACTGAAAGCTGACCGATCTGGAAGGAGGACATGAATGAAAATGGAAAAATGGAAAATGAAAACTAGAAGCCAAACCAAATTTTCTGGGATGTGGGGGTGACCTCTGGAACTCACCCTAAATATTTGGACTCCAAAAGATTTCTAGGTTGGGAGAAAGAATTCGGGGAAGAAGGGTCTGTCCTGGGTGGAGAGAACTCCGGCGATGACGGTGGCGTTGCGACGGCGGCGGCGAGCTTTAAGAACGGATACCGGAGGCGTCTCACCTCAGAATACAGCCATCTCAGCTGCAGAAGGGGGAGAGAGGAGGGGGAGGTCGCACAAGGCAGGGGCTCCAAGAAATTTTCTCATAAAATGTATGCATTGATTCCACTCAAAATGGAAATACAAGTCTCTTATAGAAAATACAAAAAAACTAGTTCTATCCCTAGATCTAGGATTGGTGGGGGTTAAAAGAGGGAGTTTACAATTTATTTCTCCCATGTGGTTTGGAACAAATAAAATAAGATTTCAATCCTAATAAACTATATTATACATGGGCCACCCCCTTGACTTATGTGTTCCAAATTTTGAATTTTGTTACCCTTTGTCCCCCCTTGGTCTAACCCTTCTAGAAGCCCACCTTGGAGGGTTGACTGACCCCACATGGGCCCAAGAGCTGAGGTGGATCAATGGGAGAAGGGATGGGGGCCCGCGGTACCCATGTGGTCCCAAATTATAAATAAACCCCTTTGACAATCTGAATTACAATCTGAATAGAGCCAAATAAACACACATTACACACAAATAAAATCCCAGTAAATATGATAAATACTAAGACTCAAGGGGGGGGTCTCCAGACTGTCTGCGAGCTAGATGGAAGCAGATGTAGCTCGAGTGGTGCTCCGCGTATGGTACCGACGGCTCACCGATTCGTGCTTCTCGATCGCTCTGGTGTCCGCACCAGTTTGGGGATCTATAAATAGGACCCTTGACTTCATGGCTTGAAGGAGGAAAATTCGGAGCTTGCCCCGAAGTGCTGCCGCATTCTGGAGCAAGTACCAACCAGGGAGAAGCTGCTTCCACGTTTATAAGGCTTCTAGTCCAGGGAGTATTGGGTTCCTTTGGTTTAGTTTGTGTCTTTTTCTCTTAGTTTTGGTCTTTTCTTTTGCATGTTCATAGCATCTTCCCTCTTCTTCTTTCCACATTTTATGCACTCACACCACGTTTTAAAAACATCCTCCTATCTTTTCCCCACCCCACAGGGGTTAAAAAACCACCACCCCCAGGTATTCACCCTTCCTTTTATGCACTTTTGCTTAGTTGCATTATAGATACTACATTAGTCTCAATGGCTTATTGGTTATTTTTCTTTGTGTCTACACTCTCTTGCAGGTTTACAGGACTTATTGCACGAAGCCCAACTCTTCTGGCCGGCCAGGAGGGGTGGAGATTCAAGTTCCACACTTGACTGTTCTAGGTGCCCTTGCGGTCTCTTCAACGACCGTTTGCATATTTCAGGCGGTCTATCGCAAGACCGTTTGCATTCTCCTAGCGGTTGCCTGTTAGACCGTTTGCCTCCGGAACACCTGGGTTTTCTCTCTGTCGTGGGTTGGTGACTTCAACTGGATCTTTCCAAGGCACATATTGTAGTTTTACTATTTTATTTACTTTGGTGGCGATCACATCATTCCATATTCCAGGTATTTGTCATCTTGTTCACCATTCTCTTATTTGCTTATCTCCTTTTACTTCAGTTGCTCCACGCCCACGGCGTGTGTTTTACTTCTCCTTTTATATTTTTGCCATATATTTGATGACATGCACCATGCTTTGATTTTCATGTTGGTTGCTTGAGTTAGTGTACCACTTGCTCACCCACATCACATCATCATATTCATCACCAGTTCACTCTCACATAAGAAAGAGAAGGAAAGAAACATCAAACTATCTACACCCTCGCCTCATTGGCATCATCTTTAAGGTTCCCTCTAGGTAGATCGTTTGATTCCATTCATGTCTACAAGCGTCACGCCCCTACTGTCGATGACGCTTCCTACATAGATATCAAGGACAGGATAGCAAGGAAGGCCCTACAGGAAGAAATCTTTGAGAAGAGGGAAATCATCTTGGCAGAATTAGAAGAAGAACTGGCCGATGAAGAGAAACCATGGTTCTATGAAATCATCAAATATTGCAAAGACCAGTCTTACCCTAAAGAAGCCACATCAGAAGAAAAGAAGACCATAAGGAGAGTGGCCCAGAGATACACACTAGTTGGAGGATTGCTGTACAAGAGAAGCCTCACTGGTGTTCCTCTAAGATGTCTTGATGACGATGAGGCCTGAAAGTGTGTAGAGGAAGCACACTCGGATGTGTGTGGTGGCCATGTGAATAGGTAAATGCTCGCTAAGAAGATCATTCAGCAAGGTTTTTGGTTGCCCACCATGGAGGAAGATTGTGCTGTCTATGTCCTTAGGTATGTCAAGTGTCAACTTCACGCTGATAAGATTCATTCCCCATCTTCCTCTCTCCATCCAATATCCTCCCCATGGCCTTTCTCCATGTGAGCATTTGACATCATTGGTCCTCTCGATGATCTCAACTCCCTCACTAAGCAAAAATCTTTCATCCTCACTCTAACGGAGTACTTCACCAAATGGGCCGAAGCTGAAGCTTACACAGAAATCAAAGCATCAACAGTTTGCAAGTTCATAATGAAGAACATCATCGCCAGGTTCGGTATTCCAAGCACTATCATCACCGACAACGGGCCACAATTTATTTCTCAGGACCTTCAGGACCTCTGCAAAAGGTATAAAATTGCATTGCATCATTCATCCATATATCCACAAGGCAATGGCCAAGCAGAGGCCACTAATAAAACATTGATCAAATCATAAAGAAAACATGTAAGTCTAACAAGTTCTCAGATTGGCCAGAAAAGCTCATTGAGGCTCTATGGGCGTACCGCACTTCAATCCGTACCCCCACTAGGCAAACCCCGTTCGCCCTTACTTACGGGATGGAGGTGGTAGTTCTATACGAGATCATGGTTCCTTCTCTCAGGGGACAGTTGGACAAGGAGTTTCCTCTCGACGAACATCATAACTCACTTCTTGCCGAATTGGAACTCTTAGACGAGAAGTGCCTAGCCGCAGCCTAGTATGCTCGTGTATACCAAAATAGACTCGCACGTTTTTACCAAAAGAAAGTTATGGAGAGAAAATTCAAATTCGGTGAGATGGTAGTGAAAAGAATCTTTGTAAAATCTGGCAGCCCACGTTCTAAACTCCAACCCAATTGAGAAGGACAGTACGTGATTCAGGATGTCCATCCTGGCAACGCCTATAAGCTAGTCAATGCTGAGGGGGTCGAGTTATCCCACCCTTGGAATGGACTTTATCTTAAGAAGTACTACCCTTAGATAGGTGTGCATAGTGTTAAAAACTAAAAAAACTAAAAACTAAAAAAAAGCAAGCAAAAAAAATGCAAAGAAAAACAAAAAAATAGTAAAATAATAATAATAAAAACAACAAAAAATATGTATATACAATAACACAAAAAAGAGAAAAAAACAAAAAAACAAAAAACATAAAAACAAAAATAGAAAATAGAAAAATAGAAAAATAGAAAATTCAAAATGCGAATGCCTGGGGTCACCATGGAGTTAAGTCACTGCATCCAACCTTCATTTTAAGACAGGGCCTATTAAGACTTGGTAGGTCTCGGGTCTTGGTTTGCCAGACCTGTGGAGATCCCTGTCCGGTCACATCGGCCTATGCCCACTCAAAGGAAGCCAACATGTACATACACACATGTTTTGTCCAAAAAATTGGGTAGCATCGCCTATGGTGAGGCCTCATCCAGAAGGTCTCCAAGGAGCTGTAATCTTTATTCTCTTCCTCTTCGACCAAATGAGACAGCCGGCACCCTTAAAACATTGAGCATAAGAAATAGAAACTCAATTCCTTTAAGGCAAGTGTAGGATCCATTTTCTCGAGCATCGGTCAGAGCACGAGAAGAGGGCAGTGTCCCCGTAGGCATACAAGAGGGATTCCATAATGTCAAATGACTATATTTCTCTCGAAAAAAAAGGGGGGGCAAACTAAAGTCAAAAGAAAAAGCCTGGTCGTAAACGTGCCTGATCCTAATAAATGAAACCCCTCAAAGCAAAAGTCAAAATCCATAAAAGGGGCCATGAGATGTACATGCTCGAGATTTGGTCCGAAGTTGCCCGAAAGGGGAGAGTTGAGTAGGCCCCTATTGGCTAGCCGGGTTAACGATTTTGTCGGTCCTCTCAGAAGGTTTGCCCCCTACGCTATTCCTTCTCCCCCGAAGATGAAAGCTCAATAGAGTTTCCGAAGGGTGAAACCCGCCAAGACCAGCGACCTTGTTTTAACACACACATATGGTTGTCTACTTTGAAAAGTAAAAGCTATCGCTGCGAAGGAGTCTCTGTGTTTCTGGCAAGTCAAAATCCTTGTCTACCACCTTGATGTCTTCTTATCTAACCTTGGGCTTAGGCCAATGCAAGCACGTCACCTATGGGTGCGACGGCGTCTAATTCTGGGTCAGCGTCGCGCTGTTGGTCGTTCGGGTTCCAGGGTGTTCCATCATATACCATTTAGAGTTGTGAGGAAATAGACCCGGGTCGGGCAAATAATTTACCTCGAACACTTTTTGGGTGTATCCCTGCGGTCGGAAGCGACTGGGAGCCTAAGCATGGCATGACGGTATTGTCATCAAGATAAGTCTTAACCGGCGAAATTATCATTCGAGGAGTCTAGATGCCCAAATCAACCTAGATGTGCGCTTAGGATACCTGGGAGGTTACTCAGAAACCCCTGTTCTCATGTAGGTTCGGTGTCATATGGATGGTTACCAGGTGTGAGCAATAAAATAGTCCCAAAATAATAATAATAAAAACAAACAACAAAATAACAATAAAAAACAACAAAAGATAAAATTAAAAAACACACGTAAAAAAAGGGAGAAAAATGTATATATACGTAAAAAAAGAGAAAGAAAAAGAAAAAGAAAACAAATCGCACGATCATATTAGTATGCAACATTTCATTTTTAAATTTTCGTTTGCATTCATGTGCTTGTGTGTCGCATTCATCATCATGTCTTACCATTACCATTATTAATAAAGGCTTTGCCCCTTGACTCGTTATCAAGGACAGCTCAAAACAAACACCTGCTTATTGAGCAAGGGGCCAAGTTAGAGTAGACATTCTAACTTGTTTGTTTAAGTGATGTGTGTAGGGATTCGTGAGAGCAAGGAAGAGATAAAAACAAACAACCAAACATTTTATTCCATTCCAAAACAAAAAAAAAGGGTTTACATTAAGTTCCACCCTCTCTCTCTACATTACTCTTCCCGCCGCTCTCTGGGCAAGACGCTCTAGACGGTGTTATCCAACTACGAAAAGTAGTATTCCTACCGCTCTGTAGTTCTCTTTCCATCCCCACACCCCGGCGTCGATCTGCGGGGGCAACAAAGAAGCTACTAACACGAAAGCCACGCTCTCGTGCTCTTCGGTAGCGCTCCTCACCATCTTTCAACCATTGATTAGCAAGACCAAGGCTGGTTCGGAGCTCAAATAATTGGGCCTCTATGGCCCTTCGCTCCTCCCTGTCCGCCAACCTATCAGCTCTTCTCTTTCTTTATCATTTTCTTTCTCTGCCCGTTCTCTTTCTCTATCTTCTCTCTCTAGCTGAAGGGTGATCCTCAGCTCCATGGCGTCCCTAGAAGAGTCATCATCCAGACGATGCCACAGTTCCTCCTCCAACTCTGCTATTCTAGCTTCCTTCTGCGCGGCATGGGCAAGTGCCTCTTGCGTCTCTTTTGCCTGCCAGATAAACCATCAGATATGTGGCAAGGCATGAATAAGGAAAATTCAACAGTGAAACCCTCACATGTATAGAGAGCATTCCTTCTGCCTCCGCGGCACGTTGCGTGGCACGAGCAAGTTGCTCGTGAAGCAAATCAAGCTCTGAGGTAGGGATCCATAAGCTTGAAGAGATGCCATCCGCTCCCATCGCTGATGAGGCTGCGTCAATCTGGGCGTGCTATAACAACACGAGGTGATAATTAGTGGCTGAGCACCATGAATCTAGGGTCATAATTAGGAGCATGCATTATATATACTCTCACCGAGGCACTCAGTGATGCACGGGTATCACCCAACTATTGCTCCGTGTCTCACAAGCGAGCTCGCAAGTTCGCTATCATGGTATCACGGGCATCCTGTAGCCATATCATAGAAGTCATTATTTCCACACACAAAACAAACAAAAAAAATAATAAAAAAATAATAAAACAAAACAAAGCAAAGCAAAAAAAGTAAAAAAAAATAAATAAAAAAACTAAAAATCTACCTCCACAAGCCCCCCGGGTTGGAGTCGCTCTGCATACATTACCCTATAGAGGCGCATATAGTCCTCACTATCCTGTGCCTATGATTCCACGATCGTGCCACCCCGTTGCCAGTCTTCATACTGTTCGGGGAATTGCATACGCCAATCAATGCAGGTTGCCGGCCTGCGCGTCTTTCTCCCGACGCGAGGTGGCGCAGTCGTATCTACCCATTCTTGGGCCAGCCCTAGGGTCCTCATAACCAATCATAGCCGAAGCGGTTCGATTTCATTCAGGTAGTGGATCCAAAGGTCCCGTCCGAACCGGGCACGGCTTATTATAACCCACGGCTGGTCGACATCGACCATACCTGAGTAGGGCCTCCAGTTCACCTACATTAGGTTGTACATATCCTTTTAGCTGGTCAAAAGCAAAAGTAAAAATAAAAGAAATAAAAAAAAGAGAGAAAAAGAATCCTACCATCGGTGCAGGGAGCTCTTGCAACTCGCGTCTTAACACCATCATTTGGTAGGATAGAGGTGATGTGCTCATGATGGGTTCCCACCGCCTAGCTAACGGCACCGTCATTGCTCGCCAATGTCGAGCTCTCCCCACCGGGAGGTAATAATAGCTTCATAGATGCATCATCATATGCCATCAGTGCCTTAAGTGGACTATTGCAAAAATAAAAATAAAATAAAAATTAAAAAAATAATAACAAAAATAATAAAATAAAATAAACAAAAAATATAAAATAAAACAAATAAAACAAAATAAAAATAAAGATTACATGGATGAACGGTGTAAAGCCACTCATAGTCACCTCCCGGTTTGCCTCTTGGGACAGACCTGTAAATAAATGTGCCAACACGGCGGCTTCCCAGGCGTACTGCCCTACTCTCTCGAGGTCTACTAGGAGCTCCAGGAAGCGACAGTGGATGCTGTCTCCCTTTGAGCGTTGTAGTAATCTTCCCAGTAAAAAGAGGAGAAATCTCCTCAAATCCAAGTTGGACATCTTCCAATTGCTGGCATCTACGTAGTACACAGCACGGCACCCTCTTTCGGTCCTCTCCATGAATTCTTCCAAGGACTCGTCATCACGTGCACGAGTGTCAGTAAGCCCTAATGTCTCCATGATAGACGCCTTGGGTACTGACCTCCTTTTTCGATCATCTAGGTCTAACCCCAATAGCTTCTGGGCCCCCTCTCGGTAGTCAGGGTAGGTGACTCCGATCACCGCCTCGCCATCCACCCTGAGGCCCGTAATTCGGACCACATCTTCTAGGCTGGGCACCATGTGCCCCCAGGGCATTAGGAAAGCCCGACTCACTGGGTCCCATCTTTCGTGCAATGCTTGGATGAGAACGAGGTCGAGCTTGATTGGCTCGATCCGAAGAAAGGCCCCAAACCCCATCACGTCTAGCCTGGCCTTCTGGAAGTTCGAAAGACCCCGATATGCGGCAACCACTAGCTCCCAGGAAATGTGTGATCTCATCATGCTCTACACATACACAAGAAGTGAGAAAGGGGAGCTTTGCCAAGGAAGAAAAGGAATAAAGGACGGGAGAAGGGATGAGAAGGTTCATCTTACGAGTTGTGATTGGGTCCTCTCACTAAGGTGCCCTTCAATCTCTGAGAGTTTCCTGGAACTACTTCCAGACCTACTCCTCTTTGAGGAGTGGGAAGACTCACCTTCCGCCCTGAAACTAGATTCACCCTCCATTAGAAACTCTCACTCCTTCCCCATCTACAAACTTTCACTCTTCAAATCCGCTCTTGCTACTCCAATCCTTCAAAGGAGAGCGAAGGAGGGAAGTATTTATAGGAGTGGAAGAGGCCCGAGCCAAGGCTATCACCATTACCTCATAGTCCCCGTAATAGGGCGCCTCCCTTGCCGCCCCATGTGTCACTTCACCATTTGTACAGGGTAATTGATTAGGGGCAGTGTGATATGACGACTCGCTCCCTACGCAGTCTAGGGGTGGCTTGTCGTATTGTAAATAATTTTGAATAAAAGAAAAAAAGAAAGCGATGCTTCTCTTGGGAGGTTTGAAATCTCGCATTGGAGTGGAGCTAAAAGTCGTCATTGCTGACTCCGACGCAAGATTCCCGCAGAAAAGGAAGGGATGTGTTTGTCGGGAGGTTTGAAATCTTGTATCGGAATGGAGCCAAAAGTCGTCATTGCTTACTTCGTCGGCCAATTCCTGTGGAAAAGAATGGCCGCAGTAAGACACGAGTCCCTATTTTAGGGAAGGGTCTCGTCAAACGCATCACATGGGAACAGTCTAAAGGAGAAGAAGCGTAGGGGAGAAGGAACTGGGAACTAAAGCATCCCATATAAATTCCCATGGACATCATAAGAGAGGGGGCGGGTGTACAAGCATCTCTCTAACTCTCGCTGCCGCACCTTGGGCCACTCTCCTCATCATCCCTCTCCTTTCCCCTAAGATGAGGGTCCCAAGGGGGCCTCCTAGAGCTCTGCAAGGCAGTACTCTCCTCGCCCTGCAAATGCCCGCTTAGCCCCGGCTGTTCGCTGCTGCTCTATGGAGGTGACAGAGGAGCTACACATAGAGAGGTAGTCGGACTAATGAAGGCACGCCCTGAGCACCCGTACTCTCTCATGACGCTCCTAACTATCTTGCAGCCTCTGCTTCGGTGCACCGAGCCTATGCTCCGTTGTGAGGAGATTCAACTAGTCCTGTCATCGAGGCCTCTAGAGCCCTCTTCTCCTCTGTCCCCTCTCTCCCTCGTTGCCTCTCCACTCGACTCCTCGAGGGTGATCCTCAGCTCCAAGACGTCACGAGGTAGCTTCTTAGCCTCCTGACATCTTCGCTCCTCCTCTGGTCGAGCTAAGTAGGCATCATGGGCATCTTACACTCGGAAGCATCTAGGTGCACATACAAAAATGTTGTGCTCGGCCAGCCTCCCGAGCTAGCGACACTCTACACCAGTCTTCATGCAGTGCCGCAGGTAGTCGACACTGTCCACCACAGGCACGTCATCTTCCTGCCAGTCTTAGAACTGGGTTGGGAACCACGTGCGCCAGCTTACGAGCTTCGCCTCGTTTTGGCTCTTTTGCCCAACATGGTTCAGCTCGTCCGCACTTGCCCATTCACTCGCCAAGCCCAGGGTCTTCGTCACACCCTGTACATCATCCAAAAACAAAAAAAATAACAAAAAAACAACAAACAACAAAAAATGCACTGGCGATTATTGATAAGTTTTCCTAACCGGCGGAACTTTCATTAAATCCCTCCTACTATGTCTACATGAACATAGACAAAATGGAAATCGAAGGGAATAGAAGCGTGAACCTATGATCGCCACCAAGGCTCCGAACGTGATGAACACACCGTACCTTAGAAAGAAGAGGGAGACACTCACCTTTTGACCAGCACTGGAAGGATGCGTGGCTCCGAATGAGCCTCCCTTATCTTGAACGACCGCTCGACAGACCGCTCATCAGCACTGAGAGGGGACGTGGGACGAAGTGCAATGGACGACGAACGGCTTGGATATGGCCACGGGAATATATGGAGCCGCCCAACTCCACCGCGTCTTAAGTTGTAAAAGTTCAAACCTCCACCCTTTCTGGTCGGCTAGAAAGAGTGGGCCTCGTGTTAGAAGGTTGCTGACCTGCAAAACCACGCAGAGAACATAAAAGAAAACCCAGATTAGAACTATGGTGTGTATTAAATGCTAGAAATAGAAGGAAATAACCATGACCAAGATGGAATGGGGATACCTGGGAGTTTTTAAACTCCTAGGGGTGTCAAAAACATAGGAGGGTGTGTAAATGGTGTATGGGAGTAAGAAAACGTGGAAGAAATATAGAAGAAATGATGCATGCAAGTAAAAGAGAATAGTGGGACTAAATGAAATAATGACTCAAAGTACGACTACTCCCTGAACCGGAGGCCTATGCGGACGTAGAAGGCCTCCCTCCCTGGTGGTAGGTCACTCAAAGATTAGGCAGAGCTTCGCCGTCGACCCAAATCTCCCCCCCTTTTCAAGCCCGGCCTCTAGGGTCTATTTATAGAGCACCTGAAGTCTTAGCTCGAAATTATGGTTTCTAGGCATTTTTAGGTCGAGATATTAAAATAAAAATTGTAGATAATTGAATTATCTTTCAACCAGAAGAAATGGCACCGAATTTGGTTCAATATTCGTGGAGAAAATTACTGAGAAAGTTGGGGATAAATCCACGAGTAGAGAGAGAAAAAGCCCTTTAAAATCTATGGAAATCGACAGTTGGACAGTCGCCCGACAGACCACTCATCAGGTTGGGCAGTCTACATGTAGGCCGTTTATCCCTGACGGTGAAAATTCAAATATAAATAATATAAATCGATTTATCCATCGAACTGACCGAAAATCTCGTCGTTGGACTCTCACATATGAATGGGTACATCAAGAACGTTCAACCGTAAGAGCGGCCAAGGGCCAACCGCGCTTGCCTTGTCGGTGATAAATAGACAGTTAGATAATTATCTGAGAAACTACCGAGCTTAGGACTCTGGGATAAGAACGGCTAAGATTAGCCCGCCCATCATGTTGAACGGCTAAACTAAGGCCGTATGAAAGCGTGTCGGTGGAAATTCAGAAACTTAACCAAAATATCTCATAAATATTTGGACGGCCCATAATCAACGGCACAGAGGATGTGCGGCCAGGGGTTGACCGTACATGTCTCTGGACGCTTGAAATTCATGAAAATGATTAATTAACCAAAGTCAAGGCCCATTAAGCTCTGAATTGAAACAGACCTAGCCAGGGAGGGAGGCTACCCATAAAATGGGCCCAAAGATGTGCCAGAAAAATAGCCCAACGAGCAATGGACAACTTGAGGCATCAACAAATGACAGTAAGAGAAATGACTCAGCTTATCGACAAAAAATGGGCGTCAACAGATGCCCCTCCTTAACGTTCTCTTTGCAGGGGAGCGAGCGGAGGTGAAGCAAAAGTGAGATGTAACATGGAGATGAAGCGGAGATGAAGTGGAGCGGACTGAAAAAGCGGACGTTAAGGTAAAAATGACACCCGTTTTGCCAACAAGCGATAGGAATCTTCGGAAAACTCTGAATCAAAAACAAGGAGCAGTCAGACTAAAAGCGAAACCAGTCTGGAGGAACTAAACTGAAAAAAAAAATAGGATCAACCTCATGGGGGACACAATCCCGCGGTCCAATGAGGAGACCAAAGCAGGCAAAAAAATAAAGAGATGAACTAAACTCTAGACCGGGACTCTCAATCCACCAAACCAAGTGAAAAGACCAGAGAGAACCTTCCAAATCAGAGTGGAATTGTTCCCCTTACTCTGACCTGAATCATACATAGTCATCCATCACTGGTGGGTCATTTCGTAGGCAAAATCATGGGTCATGAATGCTCAAAAGATGCGTATGATGCATGCTGGGCTAAAATAAAAGAAATCCTTTAAACAAATGCAAAGAAAGGATAAAATATAAAATACTCGAGAATAATATTGCTAGATTGAGTTAATCAGGGTCAGGATACTATCTGCAACCACGGCGTGCAAGATAGAACAGTCGTCCCCTAGTTTTCCCAAACTAACGGCCCATCCGAAGGTTAAACGCGTGCACTTGGATCATCACTTGTTTTTGTTAAAGGGGAACATCAGATCCTGGAACATGCGATCAACCAACTGGTTCTCGAGATAATATAACATAGTACCATATAGTAATGCAATAAAGGATATAGGGATCGGAATACTTACCTAACTTACCTGACAGAGTCGAAAGGCAAGTGAGGTCTTGATGCTGCAAAGAAGATCGTTAACAAGATTTGCAATAATACTATCAAATAACCAAGTTTATGAATTAACCATAAGGATCAAACCATTTACTTCAAGATATGAACGGCCAACTATATGCCGCCCCACAATATGAACAGTTGATTCCGAACCGTGCACAATCATTGAATTTGAACGTTTAAAAGAAAGAAGTACGGTTAAAACTGAACCGCTCCAGTTGGGATGGCCAGAACATAGCCGTGCAAATGCAACATACCGTTGGAGAAGAACGACAAGGAATCAATTATCTAGATGTTGGATGGCCTATCGTTAGACCGCACAACCTCTCGAGTTTTGAAGGCTTAAAACCCTTCGTCTCCCTCCCTCCACCGTAACCCACGGTGGAAGGAAGGGAGGACGAAGGCCCAACCGAACCCCCCACCCCCTCTCACATTCTCTCAGACTCTCTCTCGATCCCTCCCTTCGTTCACCCTCCCCCGTTGATGCAAACGAAGCATCAGTCCAAACGCCCGCGGATGGCTGGAGGGGAAGAAGCACCACCACCAGCGGCACTGGCCATGGAGGAAGAAACAGCGGCACTGGCGGCGGCCACGGAGGAAGAAACGGTGGAACTGGCGACGACGTCAGCACCCGCGGCGGAGAAGGAGACGAAGGCTCTGGACCCCGAGGTAGGTCCCTCTAATCCTAGCCCTTTCCATTTTTAATTTTAATCACTACATGCTAGCCCCAGGGTGACCACGGGGAATTAGAGCGCTTAGGAGCCGGTTTGGGGGCCCATGGGGTGCCACCGCCGGCGGGAAGGCCCTCACCGTCGTTGGGGGAGACGACGGATGAGTGATACTTAAGGAACCACACAACCAAGGACGTGCGGCTCATATAGAGCCACCCAGATCACATGCGGCCCAGGGGTGGCCGTTCAAAATCGGAAAACAATAGGGCTGAAGATGGAGATGAACGGCTGGAGGTCCACCGCATAATTGAAGAACGGGCCCCAATGTGCCGTTCAAAACTTTAGAGGTTCAGAACAAATGCGGCCCATATTGGACCGCCCATAGAGTAGAGTGGTTCATGGAGAACCGCTCATCAAACCCAAGTGCAATTTTTATTGTTTTCATTTCTTTATTGAAATAAAATGCTTAAAACTAATATTAAATGCATGCAACAATATGAATGCAGGGAAAACGTAGGACCCACATCTCGTGGTTGCAGGTCCGTGCAGTGTATCTGGCACTGCCGGACTTGCAGCGAGAGCGGCTAGCTGCCATGGGGTTCTCCCCATTCCTGAGCATTAAGGTGTGTCGATTCGATACCGCACTCCTTTATGCTTTGCACGACCACTGGGATCCAGTGAGTCAGTATGTTCCTCTTCCCGTAGGGGCATATGGTCCCCACGTTGGAGGACATGGCCAGACTCACTAGACTACGGGTGCGTGGGAGGCCGGTAAGTGGGAGCACTTATCCCGATTATCGCGAGATGGCCCAAGAGCTGCTGGGCTTGGAGCTACGACATTTTGAGTGACAGTCTACCCTCCTGCCACGGGCGAGTCTTTAGGATAGCCTCTGACTACGACGAGCTGGCATAGCGACAGGGGAGCAGTCGGAGCAGCACCTTCAACGCTTGGTGGACCTGGCGAGACCGAGAGTTGCGGTGGAGCCGAGAGCAGAGGCAGACAAAGTGTTGGGGAGATTCCTGATGCTACTGTTCAGGAGACTCCTCTTCTCGACGTGCGTAGACGTGAGCCATTGCCGCTTCCTTCCACTACTCCAGGACCTCAACCACGTTGGCGACTACGCGTGGGGAGCGGCGGTCCTAGCTTTCTTGTTTGACACCTTGAGTTCGACGGGCAAGCGGACCATGTTTGGGGGCTTCTCTCTTTTACTCCAGGTATGACTTCTACCCTAGACTCGATTATGCAACTTCTACATGTTTCCTAGATGCTGACACGATGCTGTGATGTAGGTGTGGGCCTACGTGCATTTACATGGGCTAGGCAGAGGCGAGGAGACTCACCCTGAGCTCTTGCCGATTGCCCGGAGGTGGACCACACCTCGAGAGACTGTAGCCCTTGGGAGACAGGTCCGGAAGCTGCAGGATGACCTAGACGCTCTACCATACGCCTCGGTAGAATTCTAACCTTAGACTTTTTACTTAAATGTAATTCTATATAATTATGATGCTGATGCAATTTCTATTTTGCAGGTACGGTGGACACCATACGTTGAGGAGGGACAGGAGGGCCAGCCCTGGGTGGCCGGGGCTCTCACCTTCTCGGGGCGTGACGTCTGGCTTCACTGCATGAACGTGGTGGAGCCACTGTACTTCCGACTGGTGATGAGGACCATTGGGGTCCATCAGCCAGTGGTCGAGTTCCCGGTGGCAGAGAAGCCAGGGGAGCGCGTCACTCGGACGACACGAGGCCTAGCAGTGGCCTTTGACTGGACGGCGCGGAATGCCGCACAGATAGCAAACTGGACAGCACTTGGGCGAGTGGTGACCGCCCGAGCAGATAGCGACGCGGCGTACTACACCGCATACGCCAAACACTACAGGGACCAGGTGTTCTGGGGTGCCCATCGACCGGTACGACTTCTAAACTTCAAACTCTGTCTATTATGCTTATGCTTTCTATATGATGACACACTGACATTTGGACTTCTAAATGCAGATCGACCCTGAGGGACGGCTTGCGGAGCTGCAGGGGCTCCTACACTCTACGATCAGGGAGTGAGACGAGGCTCGGCAGGCCCTGGCCCTACTGGTGAGTCTTCTAACCCTTGAACTATAAAATTATGCACTTAATTATGATTATGCATGTGACTGACCTGGAGTTTTGGATGCAGCACGTCGAGAGAGCTCAGCGGCAGGGGGCTGATGGTCCTTCTTCTTCGCAGACTCCCGCAGACCGAGCCGAGCAGGACTTCGACTTCACACGGATGGTAGCACGGGCCAAGGCGACTGAGGTGGCACTCACTGAGCGGGTACGTAACCACTACACTTTCCCTGTTGTTTATGCTTATGGAATGTATGAAATGTGATTAACTGACCATGAAAGTGTATGCAGACGACCAAGCTGACCCGATTAAGGGTAGAGTTTGAGCAGAGCTGGGCAGCGGCTCGGGAGGAGGTGGCCCACCTGCGGAAGGAGGCGGCACAGAGTCGACCGACTGATGCACTGGAGATGACACTTCTACGGGCCGAGCTGGAGCGGCTCCGGGCTGGCGCAGAGGAGTTGGTGCGGGTCCGAGCGGAGTGGGACCGTGCCCTGATCGAGGCGTCTGGGCTGAGTGGGGAGCTGCGGGCCTACAAGGAGATGAGCCGGCGATCAGCGCGCAGCGGGACTCCTAGCAGAAGCACTCACGGCACCCACGGCTTGGTGAGGAGTTACTTCACGTGTTCCTCCGGCCACCGGAGGAACGAGGAGGAGGAGCGGCACCGATGATAGCACGATGAGGTGACCTCAGTGATGCCTCTACCAAAGAGGCACAAGGGAGACGGAGACAGTGACGGCGGTCAAGGATAGGGACAGGCCTGACTTTGTACTTGGGACATGACTTTGTACATGATATGATATGATAGTGATATGATATGCCTTTTTTGGTTTTTGTTTTGATTTTGTGGACAAATGTATGAATGAATGAATGTAAATGTTTGATACTAACTAACTACGATTTTTGACTCGATACGAGTGAGACGGACACGAGCAAGGGAGGGACGACACGAGTGAGCGAGTGAGGAGGTGAGAGACACGACAGAGTGAGTGAGTGAGATGACAGAGTGGGAGAGTAGACGCCAAATGATGAGTGAGAAAGAGGGACGCCAACTCAGAGTGAGAGAGAGACCCCCAACTGAGCGAGAGAGAGACTCCAACCCAGAGTGAGAGAGAGACGCCCAACTGAGTGAGAGAGAGATGCCAAACTGAGTGAGAGAGAGACGCCGACTTAGTGAGAGAGAGATGCTGACTTAGTGAGAGTGAGGAAGAGGGATGCCAACTCAGAGTGAGAGAGAGATGCCAAAACTGAGTGAGAGAGAGACGCCCAACTTAGTGAGAGAGAGACACCAAACTAAGTGAGAGAAGAGCAACATTCCCACGGACGTGAGAGATGCAAGAGGGGAGACACACCGACTTATGGGTGAGAGAGAGGGAGAAGTACACAAAAAGTGTAGCTGGGAGATGGGCGGTTAATAGCTGGCCACTCTTGGGAAGAACGGCCAGATAAAGACCGCATGCAGAATGTTTTAGCAGGCGAGAACAAGCAGATAAACGGTCCAGTTTTAGCCGTCCAAGAAGAAGAACGGCTAGAGATATCTCGTTCAAGGCTTAAGATCGAGCTGTCTAGAAGCTAATGGATGGTAAATTATCAACCGCTCAATAGGTTGAGCGGCCTATCGTGAGGCCGTCCATCTCAGCGTACCGGGAGTCCGAACTGGACTCTCTTGGAGAGTCCCAATTCAAGGAAGTGAGTTTTAATTCAACTCAAACTCTATCCTAACCCAATCTAGATCTATCATAGCTCCGTCCTAGTAGGAGTAGACCTCTAATCAAGCTCTATAAGAAAGGGGGGGTCTAAATTCACAACACACATCATAGCCCTCTTTCTAAGCCTCCAACTTGTGTTATTCCCCATCAAACCATCATGAAAAGATCCTTTGAGGGGAGTTCCATGGAGGGGGCAGCTTATGAAGGGCCAAAGCCGGCCATAAAGAGGCGTGAAGTGCTCCAACGGCTGACTACGATCCCTCGTCATCTCAGCTCAAGCCCTTTGACAGAGGTATGTTAGCATGATTTCATTCAAATCAGTTCATTCATTCACTCACACGTTCTTCCTCTCTTTCTCCTTCTCCTTTTCTTTTCCCTTCATCTCAACTTCTCCCTGGCTCCAAGCGCTATTCCACTTTGAAGTGGATGGCTCCCATGGTCCGTGCATTACCCCTAGGAGTGATATCCATCCTGAAATCTTGGCACCTACACCCACTCTTGATTTTAGGTGAAAACTACCCAAAGTTATCTTTAGACTGGCATAGCATCTCAACCCTAGTAGAAATCTGGCATCCTCATACTCATATGTTCATTTTCCCCTCTTTTGAGGCCACAATCCTACTAGAGGAGGTAGAGACCTATTTCTCTTTCCTAGGTCCCAGGCGGGAGAGGAGGATTTAGTGTGTCACATTGTTGCCCCTATAGATCCTAGGCTTATATTGGGAGGGTTTATACCAGATAGCAAGGACATCCATACCTTCATAGGCCCACATCATATCCACCTTCTTCCTCTTAGCCAGTGGGTAGTTGAACATTGTAGGAACAGGTGTGGGTGGGATGAGGCCATAGCCAAGGCCGCGTCTATTTGCCTGTGCGGGGTGATCTTGTTCACTTCCGTCGACCATGTGCTAGAGACACCTATCCTTAGTACCATCAGTGGCTTGTGGCAGGGTCTTTCTTTCTCCCAGGCCGTCCTTGCTTATTTGTACGAGGGCCTTACCTCAACAGCTCTAGGAGGTCCTCTCATCGATTCCATGATGCTTTTAGAGTGCTGGATGGGTGTCAGGATGAAATTCATTCATAAGGAGGATGTTACTTCAGCCAGTCGGGTCTTCGGGAGCCACCCCTTCTTCTTCATAGGTGGCGCCTTCAGGTTTTCTCCACAGGTAGAGTGCAGGATAGCAGAAAAGAAGACCAAGGACGAGTGGCGACTACACCTCAACAGATTGCCCCTGGATTGGTTCGTGATGCGCCCTGACTTCCTTCGCGACACCACTGTCAGGGTACCTAGGAGGCCAGGCTTGGATCCGAGGCTCGGGAGCGACACTGCACTGGCGATGTATAGCCCGCACCGGTGCTACCTACAGGTTGGACTACCTAAGACCGTACTTCCGATACTACCCCACCTTCCCGCGCTACAGGCAAGGAGGATCGAGACCGAGGAGGACGAGCAGGCGGTCATGAGTGCCTTGATAACGTGGGAGGTTAGCAGGGTACTTACCCTTCCAGCGGAGGTTGCAGAGATTCCGATGACACGCCAGACTTATGTTAGAGAGCTGAGAGAGATACGTCCCCGCGGGGATGCCCAGCGGAGGACTGAGTGATTTTTCTTTTCTTTCATGATGTTGATGTAGAGACTTATGCTTAGAAAGTTTGGTATATGAATGAATAAAATTGATGACTTGGTTGATTTAAGTTTGATTTTCTTATGTGTGATTGAATGAGTTGGGCTATGACTCCAAAATGGACACGGTCACACACAGACCGTTCGGTTGAATAAACGGTTAGACGCTAACCGTGCAAGGAATAAAGCGGCTTTATTAGGGCCGTGCTTTAGATCAACGGCAGAGTTGAGAACAAAGAATTGAACGGCTTTCGACAGACCGTGATCATGGTAAAACGATCAAGAATCTACCGTTCATATGCTTGAATGGTCTGGTGAAGATCGTAGATCTTTGGAGGAGCTTGAGATTAGACGGTCTGAATGAATCCGCTTGAAAATTGGACGGTCTGACCGTGGCCGTTGAATGGAATAGGACGGTCGCCAAAGGACCGTTTACTGACTGAACCTTCAACTTCAACCTGCCCCTGTACACACACAAACAAGGAAAATAGATTAAATCTATTTTAGGCTTAACCCCTTACCTGTAGCAAGTTAGGAAATGATCGGTTCTTGATTTTTGGTCAAGCGGGTAGGCCTTATTAAATAGGAAAATAACGAATGAAAATGAATGCAATGCATGCCATGAAATGCAGATGATGAAAATCTCTTTTTGTGATTTTGAACATATTTATTTTTTTTGGGTTTTGAAGTATTTGATTTTTTTCGTTGGATTTTGAAATATGTGTTTTTTTGGGTTTTGAAATATTTGATTTTTTTAGATTTTGAAATATTCGATCTTTTTGTATTTGAAATATTTGATTTTTTTGGATTTTGAAGCCAGCTTAAACCCGACGATGGGGAACCCTATTCTCATTAGAGGTCTCCTAAGTTCGACGTGCATTATGGGTGACCGCCCATGGCCGGGGTCCAATTTTGCCTAACGGTGCCTCTACCGAGGCCATACCCGGGGTGGGATCCATTCCTTGGAAAAATTAAAAGAAATTTGATAGAAAAGCTGGCAATAGGCATAGAGGTTTTTAGGGCTTGAGTTCTTTTCATGACAACCCCTTTTCAAAGAATTTTTGGTCTGTTACGCCGAGGCTTTGTGTCCGTCATCGAACCTACATCCGCTCTAGGCACGCATACGACCGGGCTCATAACGTCCCGTGGGGAAATTATAATGCCACTCTTGCCATGCCTAGTTTCATTGTTGCGGGGTTTTTTAGACTATTGAGCTTCGAGCTTTGGATGAGCTTTTAGCTTTGTCTTTGACTTTGCCCCTTGTCTCCGTATATTTTTCTTCTTCTTTTTTTCTTTTTGCTCTTACAATTGCGGAATAAGGTCATAACGGACTGCCCCTATTTGTGACCTCTTTTATTGGGGTGTCTAGATCAATTCTCGTCCCCTTATTTGCTTCTTGCCCCTATTTTCAGTCGAGAGAGGAGAAAAATAAGGATTTTCACTTTCCCCTAAGCATAGCCAAGGGAGAAACGGTGTTGCGCAAAAGCGGAAAATCGAATCACAGGGGGTCGTGTAGTGTGTGAATGTTGAACCGGGGATCTCCCTTCGAGATCAAGTAGAGGCATACCCCGCCGCCAGGCCGTTGCTGGCTTGACTCTATGGATAAAAATCTTTTAAATACAACCCATTCCACGGATTTGGCAATTCTTCACCTTCATTGTTAATTAAACGGTACGCGTTACCAGGATAGACTTCCTTAATTACAAATGGCCCTTCCCAATTAGGTTGCAGCTTAGACCTAGGACCTGCTGATCTGATAAATTTATGTTTCAAAATCATATTACCCACTTGAAATTTCCTTTCAATAACATTCTTTTGAAAATACCGCGAGCCACATTTTTGATAAACCGAGACGTGATTGGTCGCATTGAGCCTCTTCTTGTCTAAGAGTTCCAGTTGGACTAGCAATGACTCTCAACGCTCGTCGAGATTAAGTTCTTTGTCTAGCTACATGATGCGCGGAAAACGCACGTCGTTAATACGCCCCACTATCAAATTACAATATCCGACCCACAAATTAAATAAATGGAATAGTTAAGTGGTGAGACCGAGTCGAATCCACAGGGTGAAGTAGATTTGAAAGTTGAAAACCTTGAGTTGTTAAGATTTAAAGATCAAGAGAATTGACTTAGACCGCCTTAGAAATTGAAAACAAAATAGAATTCTATTGAAAATAGGGGTTTGGAAGAATAACTTAAAATCTAGAGGGAACTAGAAAAAGTGGAATACATGGAAGTTGTGGCGAATAGAAAGATGAAGAAGTTTTATGAAGAACACAGAAACAGAAAATGAAAGTAAGATAATGAAAAACTTAAAATATCAAGATCTATCGCTGCTGGTGAACAGTAACTGACAGAAAAACAGACCGGTGAAAAATTAATTCTAGAGCGCAAACTAAGAAGAATTTGACGAAGTGGAAGAAGAACAAAAGTTATATCTATAAAAGAGGAACAACTTGTATGAAGAACTAAGAGTAAAATTATGATTGTAAAGGCTTCAAAATGAAAATTGGTGAAGACTATCACTTCGGATGAACAGTACATACACAGGATAACACTTAGAAACACGGAGAATAACTTTTAAACTAGAAGGAATTAAAGAAATGATGAAAACAACAATTGAAGAATACTGAAATATGAACAACTTTCATGAAGACAACAAATTGAAATGAAGATCACACAGGCTTGTAAATTGATTATTAAAATCTGAAATGGCTAAGAGTACAATGAAATTCTTCAATACAAACTTAACACAAACTTCAACACTTAAACATAAAAGCTCTCAAAATCTATCCCTACCAAAGCCACGAAGTAAAAACTTTAAGAACACTTACAAATTTGATCAATCCCTAACTTACAACACTTGGCTCTCCTCTCTTAACTCAACCTCCTTTTATTACAATTGAAGCCCTTTATATAGGGTTTACATAATAACCCCTTAGGAAATGTGAACACTCTTGCCAATGTGAATACCCAATTGCTGCATTTGTTGACTTCAAATTATGTGCTAGCATGTGCTTCACACTTCTCTATTTTTTTCTGATTTGTTTTGAATTTTTATGGCATTTTTTCTCCTTCTTTTTCTCTTCTTTCTCTCTCTTTCTGGCCGTGTGCGCCCGCGTGCGCCGCCGCTCCTCTCTCCGCGTGAGTCGCCGCCGCGTGCGCCATGCGGTGCGCCACCGCACCTCCACCTGCCGCGTGGCTGCTCGGGCGCGGTGCGCCCGGCCGCCTGGCCTCCTCCATCACGCGCGCTTCGCGCGTGTTGAGCGCGTGTCCAACCCCCCTCGTCGCCCGTGCCGACGCGAAGGGGGGCAGATTTCTCCGCCTTTTGTCCTGCACACACGCACACACTATTACACGTAGATTACTTATAATATATATATATAATATAATATATTGATATATATATCATATCTAGCTTAGAAAATTCCTAAAAAATGTCAAATCAATTTATTTTTTTTCTATTTTTTTTTGTTTTCTTTTTGAACAAGTCCTTAGGCTTTTGGCCCAATTCCACATATATATAATTTTTTTATTTTCTTTATTTTCTTATTTTTTCATTTTGAATACTTGCATAAATAAGTAAATATCTTTATTAACATTATTTAATTTCAAAAAATTAAATATTTTACTCTAAATTAAAAGTAAGTGTGATATGTGTATATTTATTATTATTTAAGCTCATAAAAATGTGTAATATCATGAATTAATATGTAAAAATACACACTTATCACACCCCCCAACTTACTCATTGCTAGTCAAAATAATCACACCCCCCAAAATACTCACAGCAATGCAAATAATCTCAAAATGTAAGGACTAACAAGAGTTTACAAAGTTCATACCTCATTTCTAGATCATCTTTCATAGAGTCAACTAAAGATTAGGAATCTGGAATCATTATCACATACTAGCCTTATGTAGAAAATTCAGGTATATGATCAAGAATTCTAATCATAATTCAGTAGCACTTGTGCATGTATAATATTAAATTCACAGTAGAGACAATTGCATCCCCCATTTACTATTTTAAACAAATGCCTTCCAATCCTGCACTTCCGAAACAGAGTATTCAGCATAATAGCTTTGTTTGTCTGCCTTATTGCTATGTCCCTTTTGGGATCTCTTTTCTTTCTCTTTTTTTTTCTTTCTACTTTTTATTTTTTTCTATACACACATGATGATGCACTACCCTTCACTATTTTACGCGAACCTCAACACGTCTTAGGTGAAGTAGGCTCGGTTACACAGATCAAAGTGCCCTTTTCCTTTTGACGCGAACCTCAACACGTCTTAGGTGAAGTAGGTCCGGTTACTCAGAATCGGAGCATTTTTCATGGTATTTTTCTCAAAAGATTTCTTTTCAAAAGATAATACGGCAGAAAGCTTAAAAAAAGATCTCTTCTTCAAGAAGTGCAGAATATCAGACAATATACCCAAAATAGCATAAGGCTTGTCCTACTTGTTTCATTAGCGTGTAACGTGCTTTTTATTTTTCTAAAGTGCACATGAACTTTAAAAAGATTCTTAGATCAGTTTTTCATGGCTCGATTAGATAAATGTTCCATCATCCTTCTCCCTAATCTTTTCCATTCCAGAATTACTTTTCATGAGAGCATAAATCAAGAAAACTCAATTGGGTGTTATTTTGGATTTAGGAAGAGAAAAAAATTTGTAGGCGAAAGAAGGTTGTATAGGATAATATGATTTCTGTCCCCCCAACTTAAATGACATTGTCCTCAATGACATGAACAATATGGAATAATGAACAATGTAAACATGATAGTTTGTGAAAGAACGGGACAACCTGATGTGTACTTCGACGGATTGGCATTTGAGAGGCGGTACTTTGGCTTGGAAAATCGGAGAAACAGAGGAAGCAATCAGCTCTCTCCCCCCAACTTATCTTTTATTTAAACCTGTAAAATAAAAACACAAAACCACAATAAAAAACTTGGGTTGTCTCCCAAAAAGTCATTTATTCTCACACAGAAATCACAAAAATTTTGGGTTGCCTCCCAAGAAGCGCTTAGTTTAACGTCTTCAGCCAGACATATTACAGTTCACTAACCAACGGGTGGCATTCAGAATGAGCCACCAAATGATCTTATCCTCCGATAAATTCCAGCCCGAGTACCATTGGAGGAAAAGATTATGCCTCGATGCATGTGGGTTAGAAGCATGCTAAGGTGGGTCTAGGAATTTGGATGGGCCCCCTCGGTCAGAGAATGGTGGAGGAATTATCATAGCTTCAATTACAAAATATTCCTCTGTATGTTTAAGGTCCTTATAAGTATTAAACACATCAATGTGGACCTTAATTTCTCTCAACTTTTCTCCTTCATCCTCACTTTTAAGATGTACTTGCGTATTGTTTAGGTGAGAGAGGATAAGGGTGTTATGGATTTTTGGGTAATCTACCACATGGCCAGTGTCAAGGAGATAAGGAGGATTAGGAATGAAATCAGTGCGCTCCTCAACACAAGAATTCACAGAAGGCTCATATGGATCTAACTAGTTGGTGAGTTGCAGAATATTTGGAATGATTATGGATTCACCAAGGTTAGGGATGGGGAAAAGATCCACATCCTTCTCTAAATCATGAGATGCCCAATCAGAGTGACTTTCTAGTGGAGTACCTGGTTCCTCAATTACCCAAGAAGATGGATTTATGTATACACTTAATTCACCCTCCACACTCATATTTTCATCATCATGTATTTGGAAAGAAGATTCATCAAATTTAGGAATGGCAAGTAATGGAATTTGGTCATTGACTGGCAAATCATCATCCTCTTCTTCTCGCCCCAAAGACTCAAGATCATCATAATCCTCTTCACAAATGGAATGGGGTTTAGGCTTCTCAGGCTGCTCTTCCTTTACGTCCTCCTCATAAGACTCTTCCATGATCCCCTCAAAATCAACAGTGATATGAGTGATAGATTGGGGAATCATAGGTTGAACATATGGATTTTCATCGTTATCACGTCCATCAAATCCAGGAAGTTGGTCCTCAAGACTTATAGTGGAGTTGCTAGGCATTGGATCGACTTCCATTTCTATGATGTTTTTAGCAACCCGACTCACATGAGCCTCAAAGTTTTGTAGTTGTTCCTGGAAGGCTTGTTGTTGAGTCTGGAAGAGTCGTGTCAATTGATCAAACATCTCCTCCTTATGCAAATCTGTGTATGGAGGAGATAGATAAGTGGGCTGAGAGTCAGATTGTGATGGATAGTAATTTGAAGGGCACTCAGTCTGAGAATGAGGTGGTGGAGAGTGTATGGGTTGTCCTCCATAATATGGTTGATCGTAAGAATTATTTGGGTATTAAGTCCAATTTGGAAAAGCTTGTTCTTGAGGACTTTGGCCTTGATCCTGATAAGACTCCCAAGAAGAATCATGTTGATCTCTCCAACCAGAATTAAAGTTATTTGGATATGGGTCAAAATAAGGTGTGAAGAATTCTGGAGACATTTGGGTTTGTCTTGCTTGGTCCATCCAAGAGATTGTTGGTTGATTTTCCCAGCTAGAGGTATAAGTAACTGGAGATAATTCGTAATCGGGCTAAGAAAATCGTTGATCATATTGGCTTTGCTCCGGGGTGAAAGGTAGATCATGGCCCCCAAACTGAGTGGTTGGAATATGGTCTTGGGTAAACGATGGAAACTGGGCCATCATAGGTGACGGGATCTCATTTTGGGCCGACCACGAATATGGACTGTCATAAGAGGTCGGGTTGTTTTGGGTGAGAAATGAGTGTGGATTTGGACAACCACCTACATAATTGGCCGGGTTATCCCACATGTGATCATTATCATGGTGACTAGGTGGTATGAAGGGGTGTTGATCTATGGCTAAAAATTGATCAAATTTATGAGCCAATTGGTCAAACCTAGCTAAGTTGTGTGCCCAATCCATAGATGAAAGTTATGATCTCACCATTTTTTGTATATTTTATTTTTTCTTCTTTTTTTTGATGCAAACAAATTATCAATTAAAGTCTAACTTTTTTTTAAACCCAAAGCATCTAGTAGGACGAAGGGAGAGTGCACCTCTTTCCAAAGGAATGAAATGTTCTCACTCCACCAACTCACCACTAGATGTAATTTTATTGAATATAAGAGTTGTAAAGAATACAAGGGGGTTTAGCATGCCCCTGAAGTACAAATAAAGGAGTAAAGAAAGTACAATCTAAACTCGTCGAACACGAATGTTCGGAAGACATGAGGCATCAGCTTTATAGTAACCTTTGGCCACTGTAGGAAGCTCACTTATTGACAAAAATTTAGAATTAAATCCAATACTTGTTGCATGCTTTGCCAATGAATCGGCTAACTGATTTGCCTCCCTGTAGATATGGACTAGAGGACATTGGACTGCGGAAAGAGATCTTGAAGGTGCTTCCACCATGGGAGAAAGGACCATGGAGAGGTTCTTTTGCCTTTAAGAAGCTCAGCCAAAGCCATAGAATCAGTATATATAATAGAGAGGGGAATGCCATGAAGGCGTGCCAGCCTTAGACCATCAAGCAGAGCTCTCCCCTCTGCCACCATGCTTGAGCCATGACCATAATAATAAGAGAAACCTAGCAGTAAGTTGCCTCGGGAGTCTCTAAAGCAGCCACCGCCTCCGGATAGCCCTGGATTTCCCTTACATGAACCGTCTACATTGAGTGAAAAAGCCATAATAGGGGCCTGCCAGCATACTGTAAATACTTGGGGAGTTTTATATTTGATGATTAATCCCATGTCATGAATATTCTGCATTAGATAACGGTTGGGTCCCTGATTAAAAGTAATCTACTGAAGCACTTGCATGGCATCCTGTTGTATATGAGAAGCAATTCTAGCACGATTGGTGATTATACCCTCATATCTGCTTTGGCACCTTTGCTTCCAGATTTCCCAAACAATAAGCATAGTCATTAGTATGTTGATATAACCCTGCGGTTTAGTTATTACAGACTCACTAATGATCAACTGTAGTCTGTTGATGATGGAAGAAATGTTCGTATAAGAACTGTCAATGATGTTGCTAAACTTTGTCCACAAAAGGAGGCCAGCTCACTGCTAACAAAAAGATGATCCAAGCTTTCCATTGAGGAAGAGGCCTGACAACAATTGCAGCATGATGCTAATTGGATGCCACAGTTCTGTATTCTTTCATCAACAGGAATTGCATGGTTGAGTAATTTCCAGTAAAACAGTGAGGCTCGAGGGGGATAACTATGGTGCCAAAGGTTTGTAGAATGAACATTGACATGTTGTCCTTTAATATATCTATATGTGGATTTAAAATCAAAATTACCCGAACTGGTAAATGACCATATCAGATGTCTTCTCCTTCTTCAATCACATATTTGGATAACTCAGATTTTAGATTGAGATCAGTGATCCTCTGCCACATCGGATGTTGAGAATTTGTTAATACTTTATGGACTGAACAGTTTTCTGCTTGAGAGATAACCTGAAATTGGAAACTGTCTTGCAGAGATTTTCCCTTGTACCATGTGTCTTTAAAGAAATTGGTTGTAGCACCATTGAACACAATTTTCCTCATACCAGCTAAGAGGATCAATCTAGCTTTTTCAAAATCTCTGAGTTTAGTTCCTGCAGGAAATGGAACCTTGCAGTCTGAAATGTGGTGACCATGTATGTATTTCATCCTGATGAATCTGGCCCAAAGAGAGTTGCTATGAAGAGAATTCCATAAATGTTTAACTTGAGAGCATTGCTGGATATCCAGGAGTCTTTGAATACCCAGCCCACCATCAGAATGGGAGTTGCAAACTTTATCCCAAGATATCCAATGCTTCCTATGAGCCGACTCCAGACCTTGCCAGAGGAAATTAGCACAAATACTTTCCACTTGTTTGATAATAGTATAAGGAATATTTACAGAACTGGCAGTATATATCGGAATAGCCAACAGAACAGATTTAATAAGAGCAACTCTGCCAGCCTGAGAAAGAAGTTTGCTCTGCCATCCGGCCAACTTATTGTTGATTTTATCAAGCAGATATTTGAAATGAGGAATTCTAGTTTTGCCTTTAAAGAGTGGGACTCCAAGGTAGACAATACTATCTGTTTTGTGTTGGAATCCTGTTACTTGGATGATCCTCTCAATTGCCTTACTTCTCATATGTTTAGAAACCATGAATGAGCTTTTGCGGTAGTTGATCTGTTGACCTGAGGAATCTTCATACTGTTTCAAAAATCTTAACAATGCCTTGACGGATGTTAGTCCAGCATTCAAGAAAATAATGGAATCATCAGCAAAAAGAATATGGGAGATAGGCATGACATTACGAGATAAATGGAAGTATTTGCACTGTCCTGATTGAAACAACTGAGTTAATCCCCTGCTCAGAACTTCTTCTGCCAATATGAAAAGAGCAGGAGCTAAGGGATCTCCTTGTCTCACCCCCCGAGTGGATTTAAAGTAGCCTTGAATTTGACCATTAAATGAAATAGAAAACCAGCAATTCATCAGTATTTGAGCTATGAGTGAAGTGAATCTGCTAGAGAAGCCAAATTTTCTCAGAACAAGAAGAATGAAATCCCATTCAATGCGATCATATGCTTTGGCCATATCTAATTTCATAAGCATATTGTGGCCCCTGACTGGCTTATCTATATCCATGAGTAGTTCTCTAGCCAACAAAAAATTATCAGTGATACCTCTACCACTCACAAATCCACTTTGATGCTCTGAAATAATCAAAGGTAGAATGCTCCTCAACCGGTTGCTAATAACTTTGGAAACCAGCTTACAAGAGAAGTTGCATAGGCTAATCGGTCTAACTTAGATTCACGATCAAACTTATCCACCGGCCAGGTAACAGGTGTGGAAGTGGGAGGCTCCCCTTGCTTTCACAAGGTTCTAATTAAGTAACCACTTTCCCGCTTATAGCGTCTGCCGTTGGCCTCTAGCCTTAGACACCAGTTTCGAAGATGATAGTGAGACCAAGTTATACTTTTTTTTTTTTGCTTTTGTTTTTCTATTTTTTTGGTTAGTGAACTGAGCTAATCCACCATATTTTTTATTTCTTCTATTTTTTTATTTTATTAAGAACATTTCTAAGCATGAAAACAAATTACATATTGAAAGTAAAAATAAAGAAACTAAATATATGGAAAGAGGGTAAGAGTACTAACCTTCATCGCATTCCCTCGTTCTTTATTTGGTAAATAAAAAATAACAAGAGTAGAAGATAAAGAAGACTTACCTCGGGGAGACACAATATTTTTTGACATTTTTCAAAAAATTTTGTTTTTTTTTACTTTTGTTGATCCTTTTATTTTTCGTCGTTAATACGCCCCACTATCAAATTACAATATCCGGCCCACAAATTAAATAAATGGAATAGTTAAGTGGTGAGACCGAGTCGAATCCACAGGGAGAAGTAGATTTGAAAGTTGAAAACCTTGAGTTGTTAAGATTTAAAGATCAAGAGAATTGACTTTAGACCGCCTTAGAAATTGAAAACAAAACAGAATTCTATTGAAAATAGGGGTTTGGAAGAAATAGAATAACTTAAAATCTAGAGGGAACTAGAAAAAGTGGAATACATGAAAGTTGTAGAGAATTAAAAGATGAAGACGTTTTATGAAGAACACAGAAATAAAAATAAAAGGAAGACAATGAAAAACTTAAAATATCAAGATCTATCGCTGTTGGTGAATAGTAACTGATAGAAAAATAGACCGCTGAAAAATTAATTCTAGAGCTCAAAATAAGAAGAATTTGACGAAGTGGAAGAAGAATAAAAGTTAGATCTATAAGAGAGGAACAACTGTTATGAAGAACGCAGAGTACCATTATGAGCGTAAAAGCTTCAAAATGGCAAATTGGTGAAGACTATCACTTCGGATGAACAGTACAAACACAGGATAGCACTTAGAAACACAGAGAATAACTTTTAAACTAGAAGGAATTAAAGGAAATGATGAAAAGAACAATTGAATAACACTTAATGATGAACAACTTTCATGAAGACAACAAATTGAAATGAAGATCACACAAGCTTGTAAATTGATTATGAAAAGCCGAAATGGCTAAGAGTACAATGAAATTCTTCAATACAAACTTAACACAAACTTCAACACTTAAACATAAAAGCTCTCAAAATCTATCCCTACCAAAGCCACAAAGCAAAAACTTGAAGAACACTTACAAATTTGATCAATCCCTAGCTTACAACACTTTGCTCTCCTCTCTTAACTCAACCTCCTTTTATTACAATTGAAGCCCTTTATATAGGGTTTACATAATAACCCCTTAGGAAATGTGAACACTCTTGCCAATGTGAATACCCAATTGCTGTATTTGTTGACTCCAAATTGTGTGCTAGCATGTGCTTCACACTTCTCTATTTTTTTCTGATTTTTTTGGAATTTTTCTGGCCTTTTTCTCCTTCTTTTTCTCTTCTTTCTCTCTCTTTCTGGCCGTGTGCGCCCGCGTGTGCCGCCGCTCCTCTCTCCGCGTGAGTCGCTGCCGCGTGCGCCATGCGGTGCGCCGCCGCGCCTCCACCTGCCACGTGGCTGCTCGGGCGCGTTGCGCCCGGCCACCTGGCCTCCTCCATCACGCGCGCTTCGCGCGTGTTGACCGCGCGTCCACCCCCCCTCGTCGCCCGTGCCGACGCGAAGGGGGGCGGGTTTCTCCGCCTTTTGTCCTGCACACACGCACACACTATTACACGTAGATTAGTTATAATATATATATATATAATATATTCATATATATATATATATATCATATCTAGCTTAGAAAATTCCTAAAAAATGTCAAATCAATTTATTTTTTTTCTATTTTTTGTATTTTCTTTTTGAACAAGTCCTTAGGCTTTTGGCCCAATTCCACATATATATAATTTTTTATTTTCTTATTTTTTTCATTTTGAATACTTGCATAAATAAGTAAATATCTTTATTAACATTATTTAATTTCAAAAAATTAAATATTTTACTCTAAATTAAAAGTAAGTGTGATATGTGTATATTTATTATTATTTAAGCTTATAAAAATGTGTAATATCATGAATTAATATGTAAAAATACACACTTATCACTGCACTCTTAGAGAAGTGATTAAGATCTCGTATGGGAGTACCGCCTCCATCTCATAGGTGAGAGCAAAAGGATTTTGCCCTATGGGAGTACGGACGGAGGTGCGATAAGCCCATAGAGCTTCTATCAATTTATCGAGCCAATCAGAAAATTTGTGTGACTCGCATGTTTTCTTAATGATTTTAAGAAGGGTTTGGTTCGTGGCCTCGGCTTGGCCATTACCTTGAGGATAGTACGGTGATGAATGATGCAATGAAATATTAAATTTCTTACAAAGGTCTCTAAGTTCTTGAGAAACAAATTGAGGCCCATTATCGATGACGATATTACTTGGCACTCCAAACCGTGAGATGATGTTCTTGAGGATGAAGCGGCATACCGTGGTGGCTTTGATTTCTACATAAGCTTCACCTTCCGCCCACTTGGTGAAGTACTCCGTAGCAGTCAGAATAAAGGATTTCTATTTAACCTGAGCATTGGGGTCACCAAGTGGTCCAACGATATCAAAGGCCCACATCGAGAATGGCCAAGGAGCAGAAAGGGGATGAAGAGAAGAGGCCAGAGCATGGATTTTGTCAGCATGAAGCTGGCATTAAAGACACCTACGAACATAGGTTGAACAGTCTTCTTCTAGGGTTGGCCAGTAATAGCCCTGCCTAAGAATCTTCTTTGCCAACGCCTGTCCATTAACGTGCCCTCCACACTCACTGGAGTGAGTAGCTTCTACTACCTTCCAAGCCTCATCGTCATCCAAACACCTCATTAGAACTCTATTGAGAGCCCGCCTGTACAATTCTCTAGCAATAATCGTGTATCTGGCGACGACTCGTCTAATGGCCTTGCGCTGCTCAGCGTTTGCCGTTTCTGGGAAGGAACCATCCCTGCAATACTGCTCTATCTCGTGATACCACGGTAATTCCTCTTCTTCTATAATCTCCTCCAGCTCAATCAGTGAAACATCTTTCAAATCTTCCTTCTCAGCTTTCTTCTCTATAGCCTTCCTAAGGTTATCGAACCAAGGATCCCGAAGGGAGGGAGCGTCCATCCGCTGAACCAAAATGGTCTCAGTGGAACGACTAAGCGGGAAGGAAAGGGAAGAAGCAAGTGATGCCAATGCATCAGCAAGGATGTTCTGGGAGCGAGGAGTATGAATGTAGATGAGCTTCCGGAATTGCTTAGGCAAGAGCGTGACCAAATCTTGATAAGGTTTGAGTTTGGGGTCACGGGTGCGGTAGGTTGACAGAACTTGACGCAGCACCAATTGAGAGTCTCCTATGATGTTTAGGTAGCGCGTGCCCATGAGGTAGGCGTGCTTCAGTCCAGCAAGGAGAGTCTCATACTCAACTATGTTATTAGTGGCAGGAAAAAGAGTTGATAAGCGATGGGGGTGGTTACTTCTTCCGGAGTGAGGAGAACAGTGCCGATTCCGCGGCCTTGAGAGTTGATAGCACCATCCAAATGAAGAGATCAAAAAAGAAGATGAGTGATTACAGCCAAGTGTTCATCAGGAAACTCGTCTTGGATTGAATCAGTGCGAGGGATGGGAGAATGAGCAAGATGCTCAGCGATCGCATATCCCTTGATCACTTTTTGAACAATGAAGGTGATATCAAATTGGGAAAGAAAGCTCTGCCAGCGAGCTAATCTGCCAGAAAGGATAGGTTTTTCTAAGAGGTAATGGATTGGGTCCATTCTAGATATCAGCTTAACCTCATGGGCAAAGAAATAGTGTTTGAGTTTCTGAGCTACCCATACTAATGTTGCGCAGGTCTTCTCCATGGCAGTATACTTTGATTCAGTAGGATTGAACAACCTCGAAAGGTAGTATGCGGACCTTTCCCTTCCTTCATCATCCACCTGTGCCAGGACAGCTCTTAGGGATTCTTTAATAACAGAAATGTACAATATCAGGGGTTTCCCAAGGACGGGTGGTTGCAGAACTGGGAGATTAGAAAGGTAAACCTTAAGATCCTCATAGGCCTTCTGACATTGTTCATTCCACTCGAACTTAGCTCCCGCCTTCAACAATTCATAGAACGAGAGGCATCTCTGTGAATGTTGGGATATAAATCTTCTAATGAATTACAAGCGCCCAATCAAACCTCTGAGCTCAGAGAGTTCTTAGGCAGTGGCATCTCCATAACAGCCTTTGCTTTATTCAGATCGATCTGAATCCCCCGTTTACTAACTATAAACCCGAGCAATTTCCCTGATGCAACTCCGAATACACATTTCTTTAGATTCATTTTCAGCCTATACTACCTAGCCCTTTGCAACACCTTGGCTAAAATGGCGGGGTGCTCTTCCTTAGACCTCGATTTCACCAAGATATCATCCACATAGGCTTCCATATACACATGCATCATATCATGGAAGATAACCATCATTGTCTGTTGATATGTGGCACCTGCATTCTTTAATCTGAATGGCATAACGACATAGCAGTACGTGCCCCAGGGCGTGGTGAAAGAGGTCTTCTTTTGATCCTCGGGAGCAAGACGGATTTGATTATAACCAGAATACCCATCCATAAATGAGAGGGCCTCATACCCAGCTGTGTTGTTCACCAACACATCAATGTGAGGAAGCGGGAAATCCTCCTTCGGACATGCCTTATTTAAGTCCCTGAAATCAATACAAATCTGAATTTTTCCATCTTTTTTCATTACTGGGACTATGTTTGCCACCCATTGTGGATATAAAACAACTCTGATAAACCTGTCCTTATGCAATTTATCAACTTCCTCCTTTATCCTTAAGGCCATCTGTGGGTGGAATCTTCTTGATTTTTGTTTAACGGGTGTTGCCCCTGGTTTAAGAATAAGTCGGTGTTCAACCAAAGCGGGGTCAAGACCCGGCATGTCCTCATAGGACCAGGCAAATGAATCGCTGTACTCCCTCAAAACCTTAATCAGCTCCTCTTCCACCTGAGGAGGGAGATTAGCAGAAATAATTATGGGCCTGGGGTCCTCTTCCATTCCAAGGTTGATCTCTTTAGTGGGTTCATCCACTGGCGTCGATGGTTCATCAAATCTCCTTAATCCCTTTGCGTATAGATCGGTAATGTCATCCACATCGCTTTCCTCACCATCGGCTGGGTCCTTCTCATCTATGACTTCATATACGCCTAATCCATCATTGCACCACACCCCTTCTACTTCCTCATCATCCTCTAAAACTATCGCGGTCTCTACAAACTCTGGGCATTTGAGAAGGGCATGACATCTCTGAGATAAATCTCGCAGAAAGCTATCTGGGACAGATTTGGAATGACGCATCACAAGGTGCGCCGCAGACGTGGATGGTGTTGCATCCCTACGGTTTTGATGATGTCTCACACTATAAATCAATCTTCTATCTCTAGAATAATTCATGCTTCATCATGTAGTACTGTGCAGTTCATATGGCTGTCAGATAAATATGCACTACTTAATCATGTCTACACACTATCTGCATAGTCTGTACATAGATGAGTCGACTCTCCACCACTGATGGGTCGACACCTCCTTTACTCTCCAAGTCCATACATTGAATTTCATATTCAAAGTATGTACATTGGTCTTCACCTGAAGTCCATACATTGATCTTAATATTCAAAGTCTGTACACCCTCCGGTAAGCCTTCAGAGTCTGTACAGCCATTCTTGAGTTCAAGTCCATACAACGGCACTGAAGATTGCATCTGAAGTGTATACAACCTTTCAAGGGGTCAAGTCTATACATTCTCTCGTTCATTTCAAAGTCTACACATCGCCCTTGATCTTCCAAGTCTATACATCCAGTTGAACTCCAAGTCTATACACACTCTGTTGAACCACAAGTCTATACATCGTCTCTCGTCTCAAAGTCAATACAATGTCCCTCGTCTCACACATCATGACCCAAAGTCTGTACAGCCTCTAGTCACTGTACAAGTCCACACACTGGCTGCACTGCACAAGTCTATACATTGGCTTGGGCATCCAAGTCTAGACATTGATTCATTATTCATGCCTTGATTCGAAGTCTGTACAGCGAGTGGCATTCATCAAAGTCTGTACAGCCAACGCCTTCATTGATTCCATGTCTGTACATCATTGTCTCAAGCTGCAAGTCTGTACAGAGTTTGGCAGTCTACACTGCACTGTAGCTGCATCGTTTGACCTGAAGTCTATACATCGTCTCAGCCACCGTCTCACTCAGCGTCTCACGCTTATAAAGTCTATACATTGGTCGGTGGAAGCAAGTCTATACATTCGACTGTTCAGCCTGTGATCAAGTCTGTACAGCTAGAGAGACCATTAAGTCTATACACTCATTCACTGTAGCCTGAACGAGGTGAAGTCTGTACATTGGCATTAGTTTTCCAAGTCTTTACATCCTTCTGTTGATATTCCAAGTCTGTACAACAGACTGGTTGAGCATGTCTGTACAGCGGTTGCATTCTCAGGGAAAGTCTATACATTGAGACTTTTACCTACGTTCTGAACTGAACTAAGTAAGTCTATACATTCCTCATATCTTTTACCTACGCTCAGCTCAGTAAGTCTGTACACTGGGAACTTTACTGACGTTGCCTTGCCAAAGTCTACACAATGTGAACCTTCAAGTATGTACAGACTTCACTTGTTCAAGTCTGTACATCATCCAGCTCTTTGGCAAGTCTAAACATCTCTAAGTCTAGACACACTGTTATCCTTCAACCCTATACACTCGATATCACCTGCAAGTCTATACACTCTCAAGTTGTTCACACTTGCTTAAATTGCTGTTTCTAAGTCTACACATTCGATGCCTTCATGCATTGTTCTCTTCGAAGTCTATACATCAACGTCTATACATTGAAGTCCATACAGTGCATATTGTTGTGCTTCAAGTCTACACATTGCTGCTCTTCATTACTAGTCTTTACACTCATCCTCCTTCACACGACCAACTCTATACATCCATTGTCTTGACTGCTGAATGAAGTATACACATTGAGATCGCATGAACACTTACAAGTCCATACACTGAGCTCGCATGAAGAACTTCAACTCTACACACTCTCACACTTGACACACTTGCCTATTTGTCATCCCTGAGTCTATACACTCGAGGGCCTCATACACTTCACAGAAGTCCACACATTTCATATGCTGTGCTAATGCATTATTCAGCTAGTCTATACACTGAGGTCGCATGAGGACTCACAAGTCTATACACTCCCTCAGTGTATACACTTACTCATCTGCTATCCTAAAGTATATACATTCCTATCTGACTGAACTAACTAATCACATTTCTTTGTTTTTGCCTGCAGATGATTCAGGTCAATAATTGGGCACGTGAACCGAGGATGATGCCTGGCACGTGATCCGAGAATGCCCTGGAAAGGGAGGGAAAGAGACTCCCTCGTATGAAGGCCTGAAACTCAGGTCGAATGCCATATAAAAGGTGCCTTCTGCGTTTAGATGGAGTGAACTAGAGAAAAAGCTGAAGAGCAAAATCCCTGAGTAGAAGAAGAAAAGAGAGAGAGCCTCCACGTTCTAGAAAGAAGATATAGAGAAAAGATTTGAGAGTATTGCGGTGAGAGAAAAGTCTGAGTGAGAGAGAAGAGTCCAATTTGCTTCTTCGGAAGCTACATTTGTATTTGATTTTTCTGAAATGATTTGTGTTCATCGTTGGCCTTGTTTACATTTCTATTTTTTCTTTTATTTCTTCATATATCTGATTTTGAGTTGTTACCCTCTGGTGTTTGGAGGAAGGGAGAGTTACTCCGGTTCCCCTCTGGGCTGCATAGGAAGAGAGATCTGTGATCTCTGGTTTTTGCCAGTGATGGGTTGTCATTATCAGATTCCCTCCGGGTTGGAGGAAGGGAGAGGCATCTCCGGTTCTGGTCTTGCTGGTAGCAGGTCCAGGTGTCAAGCTGTGTGGCAGCACATTGTTCACAGACTGAGTCTGCAGTTTTCTAGCAGTGGCTAGTGGAATCCTCACTCTAGTTGGAGTGAGGGGTGGATGTAGATTGTGGACTACAATCGAACCACCTTAAAATCTCTTGTCTCCTCTGTGGCTTGGTATTATTGTTGTGCTTTCCTTCTGTTCGGCATTATGTTTGTGTGTGGACGAGCTCTTCCAATCGCACCTTATTATCCTGTCTTAGTTTCTCACTGCGTTAGCTGCATTATTTAGCCTTATCAGAAGGGTTGTATTTCGAAGTAGTGAGTTTCCGCTGAAGTTGTTCAAATTGGGAGTGATCTATTCATCCCCCCCTTCTATATCACTCTTCGCTGCGCTAACATTTAGTATCAGAGCAGGTTTGCATCATGTGGACGAATGGTCAGAGAAATGCTAATGGTCCTAGAAGCTTCATGGCTGAAGGTCAATCCATTAGTCGCCCTCCATTTTTTGATGGTAATAATTATATGTTTTGGAAGAACAGGATGGAAGTGTTTATCAGAGCACAGAGCCACAAGCTGTGGAGGGTAATCACGGTTGGCCCGTGTGATCTGCCACCGAACGAGGATGCGTGGATAGATGACCATGTCAAGCTATCCTCACTCAACTGGACGGCGCTGAACATCATCCAGTGTGCTGTTCACCCAGAGGAATATGCCCGTATATCTACCTACAGGACTGCCAAGCGAATGTGGGATGAGCTGCAATTAATCTACGAAGGTACAGCTCAAGTGACAGCCTCGAAGGTAAACCTCTACACCTCTAAGTATGAACTGCTTAGGATGAATGCAGAGGAGAATATTACTGAAATGTATGCCAGGTTGTCCTTGATCACGAACACACTTAAGGGGATAGGGAAGGATCTAGCTGAGGCAGACATAGTCAGGAAAATTCTTAGATCCTTATCCCCAGCATGGCACACTAAGGCCATCGTGATTGAAGAGTCAAAAGATCTGACGACCTTGACAGTGAATGAACTCATAGGATCCCTCATGACCTATGAGATGAATTTCAAAGGAGGTGGTGAAGGAAGTGATAGGAAGGCTAAGAATGTAGCTCTCAAGGCATCCCGCAACAAGAGTAGTAGTAGTAGTAGCAGCAGCAGCAGTAGTAGCGGTGAGTCTGATGGCTTCTCAGATCTCGACCAGAAGGAGCAGGCAATGCTCACTCGTCAGTTCAATAAATTTTTAAGGAGAAAGGGGAAGACCTTTAGGAGGAAAAAGCCATACTCCTTTAACAAGAATGTTGAATCTACCAATTATAGGGATAGAAATCCTAAGAGACTGACTTGTTATCATTGTAACAAACAGGGACACATGAAAGGCGAATGCCCAGATCTTCAGAAGAAGGGTCCCTACTTCCAGAAGAAGAACACAAAAGTGCAGAAGAAGAAGAAGCCACAGACGATGGTCTGCACATGGAGCGAGGAGGAAGAAGATCCTGAAGATACTTCCTCAGAGGAGCATGAAGAAGGAATTTGCCTTATGGCAAACAATGAAGAGGAGGTAACCAATGTTTTTGAAAATTTTACGATTGATGACTAGGAAGATGCTTATGCTGAGTTATTAGATAAATTCAATTCTCTTAGTAAAGAACATAGGGTTCTGAAAAGAAAATTTAATACTAATGCTGAAGAACAAACCTAGGTCTATGAGGAAAATCAGAAACTAAAAGAGCAACTAGAAGAAATGACCTCACTAAGAAGAGAAAATGATAAGCTCAAGGGAGAAAACGAAGAAAGTCAAAATCAGCTCAATGAACTCAAAATAAGAATTGAAGAAAGTTTGAATGAAAGTAGAGTGAACTCAGAAAAATATGAAGCTATTAAGAAAGTCAATGGTGAACTTCTAAAAAATTCTGAGTCCCTTAAAAAGGAGTTGGAAGACAAACAGAAAGTTTTGGAAAACTTTGTCTAAGGAAAATCTAGTCTGGATGCTATACTAGGGGCTAGGGTTAACTTCAATAAGGAGGGTCTAGGCTACGACCCAACTAACAAAAGACCCTTACAATTCAAAACCATTACCTTCTGCCCAGAGAAGGGAAAAGAAAAGTTGGACACACCATCCAGCTCAAACAGTAGTAAGGGAACTCAAGGTCAGAAGGAAAGTCCTAAAAACAGTGCTGGTCAACCATTTAAGATGGGAATGAATTCTGTGAAGAATTTCACTAAGCCTACCAATCAGAACATAAATGGTAAATGGACCAAGCAAGTGGATCAGAAGAAAAGCTAGAATTACTACAATCAGATGGGTCCAAAGAGGACCTACTGGAGAAATGATCATCATCTTCAAAAATCTGTTGATCAACAAACTTACAGAAGATATCCTAGGAGTGGCAAGCCTAGTGAATGGAATAGAACTTACTTCTCCAGACCAGCTGGACTTAATTTCAATAAACCAGAAATAAAGGTGCCAGGGAAATCATTGCTGAAGCAAATTTGGATTCCTAAACACTTGATTATAGATTTGAATAATGTCCTTGGACCCAACTCATCTTGGGTTCCAAATCACTCTGCTTGATGTTATTTGTGTAGGTCGGCCTGGCAGCTGAAGACAACAAGTGGTACCTCGACAGTGGCTGCTCCAGGCACATGACAGGTGACCGATCCAAGTTCAGCAAGATAGAGATGAACGTAGGGGGTCTGGTCAAGTTTGGAGGAAAGAACAAAGGTAAGATTATTGAAGTTGGTACAGTAGGTAAGTCTTCCACAAACTCCATTGAAAAAGTTCTACTTGTGGAAGGTCTTCAACACAACCTGATTAGCATTAGTCAGTTATGTGACAAGGGTCACAGGGTTGTGTTTGATGATAACTCATGCAAAATCTTTGAAATAAATTCTGATGTGGTTAAATTTGTAGCCAACAGAATTAATAATGTCTACATGGTAGACCTAGATGAGGAATCTGAATCTAATATTTGTTTATCTGCCGATTCTGAAAATGATGCTTTTGAATGGCATAGACGTCTAGGACATGCTAGCTTTACTACTTTAAATAAATTGGTCAAGCATGATTTAGTGAGAGGCATGCCTAGAATAAAATTCAATTCTATTTCAAAATCATGTGATGCATGTGCTCTAGGCAAACAGACCAGGAAATCTTTCAAATTAAGATCTGAGCCATTGTCCTCTAGACCAATGGAACTCCTCCATATGGACCTCTTCGGTCCTACTAGAACTCAGAGTCTTAATGGGAACAGGTTTGGCTATGTCATCATAGATGACTTCTCTAGATATTCATGGATCTTTTTCTTAGCAAATAAAAGTGATGCTTTTCAAAAGTTTAATCTGTTTTTCAATAAGGTCAAACAAGAAGGAAAACACAAGATCTGTTCTATTCAATCTGACCATGGAGGTGAGTTTGAAAACTCCATGTTTTCTTATCTTTGTGAAAGAGAAGGACTAACACACAGATTTTCTTCTCCCAGGACACCTGAACAGAATGAATTGTAGAGAGAAGAAATAGAACTATGGTGGAGATGGCCCGAACCATGCTAATTGAAAGTCAATTACCAAGGAGGTTTTGGGTAGAGACGGCCAATACAGTAACTTACATAATCAACAGGGCCATGGTAAGACCCATTCACAAGAAAACACCCTATGAGCTTCTAAAAGGTAAGAAACCAAACTTGTTTCATTTCAAAAATTTTGGAGCAAAATATTTTATTCACAATAATGACAAGAAAGATTTAGATAAGTTTGAAGCTAAAAGCTCCCCTGGAATATTTTTGGGATATTCAGAAGTGTCTAGGGCATATAGGGTCTTCAACATAACAGACAAAAAGGTTGAAGAGTCACCACACATTATTTTTAGTGAAAAGAAAGGTGTTTCCAACAATGAAAATCTTAACAGGGATTCCAATCATGATGGGGAATTCCTAGAAGACCAAGAAGAAGAGAACACTCAGCCAAGTGGAACAGCAAATCCTACCAACCAGGAAGAGCCAAGAGAAGGAGGTGAGTCTTCAATAAATGTTAGATTTCTTAAAGATCATCCGATAGATAATGTCATAGGCAATCCTGAAGATCCTCTTCGGCCTAGGTCCCATTTTAGGAATGTGGATAATGAAGACTTAATTGCTTTAGTCTCACAAATTGAACCCAAATCAATAGAAGAGGCCTTGGCTGATCAAGCTTGGGTCAATGCCATGAGTGAGGAATTAGGCCAGTTCGAAATAAATAATGTCTGGGAACTTGTTCCAAGACCAGACAATGTCAATATCATAGGAACTAAGAGGGTGTTCAAAAATAAAATGAATGAAGATGGAATCATTTCTAGGAATAAGGCCAGATTAGTAGCCAAGGGCTACTATCAGGAATTTGGTGTAGATTTTGATGAATCCTATGCACCTGTTGCTAAGATGGAGGCTATAAGACTGTTGCTTGCTTTTGCATGTTCAAAGAACATAAAACTCCAACAGATGGATGTTAAAGTGCTTTTTTAAATGGATTCATTAAAGAAGAGGTTTTTGTTGAACAACCCCCTGGATTTCAATTTTCTCCTCAACCTGACCAAGTTTTCAGGTTAAACAAAGCCTTGTATGGTCTAAAGCAGGCTCCAAGAGCATGGTATGAAAGATTGACTGAATTTCTGATCAGCAAGGGCTACAAAAGAGGTAAAGTAGATCAAACCTTATTTACCAAAGGTACAAATAAAGATCTCCTCATAGTTCAGGTATATGTAGATGACATTGTGTTTGGATCAACTAAGCATGAACTATGTGTTGAATTCTCTAAAATGATGTCTGCTGAATTTGAGATGAGTTTGGTTGGTGAACTAAAGTACTTCCTTGGCTTGCAGGTACAACAGCTAGAGGATGGGTGCTTCATCAACCAGACCAAATACATAATGGAACTGTTCAAGAGGTTTGGTATGGACAACCTGAAGCACATTACAACACCCATGGGTACCAATACCTCACTGGATGCAGATGAGACAGGTAAAGAAGTAAATGCCAAGCTCTATCGAGGTATGATTGGATCTCTTCTTTACCTAACAGCTTCCAGACCTGATATACAATTCAGTGTAGGAATGTGTGCAAGGTATCAGTCTAGACCTACTGAATTACATTTAGCTGCAGTGAAAAGAATTTTCAGATATTTGTCAGCTACTCATTCTCTTGGTTTATGGTTTCCTGCATCACACACATTTGACTTAGTTGCATACACAGATACTGATTATGCAGGATGTAAACTAGACAGGAAAAGCACTAGTGGTCATTGTGAATTTTTGGGTGGGTGTTTAGTGTCTTGGGGTTCCAAGAAACAACATTCTATGGCCCTCTCCACTGCAGAAGCTGAATATGTGGCTGGAGGGAGTTGTGGAACACAAGTCATTTGGATTAAACACCAGCTTCAGGACTACCAAGTAGACCTGGGGTGCACACCTATCTATTGTGATAATACTAGTGCCATTAATCTTGCCAAAAATCCTGTTTTGCATTCACGCACCAAACACATAGAGATAAGGCATCATTTCATAAGAGATGAGGTTTCTAAAAACAATTTTGAATTGATTCATGTAGGCACAGATAATCAAATTGCTGACATCTTCACTAAACTCTAGATAATGAAAAATTCACAACTCTAAGAAGAGAATTAGGCTTATACAAATTGTCTTAACTGTGTAGCCTGTTCTTTTTGTGAGGGGGAGTTCTGTATGTTAGTTGGTCAGCTTTCAGAAATGCTGTGAGTGAGGGGGAGCTGCTTGAGCTGTGATTCTTTGACAAAGTCAAAAAGATTGACCAGATGTATGTCTTTGCTGGTTTTCATGACAGATCTAGTGTGGTTCTCTCAGACAGTAGAATGTCACTTAATTCTTAAGTCTATAAGTCAGTGATACTAAAGTCCAGTTAGAATCTTTCCTCTGGTATTCCTTCAGAGATCTGGATTAATTGTAAAAAGTATATCTTCCTACATTGTCAATGATTCTGGTTTAGGCTAAAACCTGTATGTCTTGATATCTGACCCAATCAGCTTGAAATCTAGACTTCAAGATTCACTTCAAGTAATAGTCCTTCTGGTATTATTTTCAATCATTCCATCTCTTCAACACAAGGGCTTAATTAAACAAACATGTCTTGTTTTGTTCACTGAGAAACTGGGAGCTTCATCAATGAAATGAATATTTCTCCTATGTCATGAGGTGACAAATGCTCAAAATGAATGAAAAAGACATGGCAGAGCAATGGTGGCTAGCTGGTGAGTAACTGGGGACTCTGGCCTCTAATCAAGGTGTTTCCCTAATGTCAAAAGCCACAGTTACTAACTCTGTTCCTTAATAATAATAAAAAAAGGAAGTAATGAGGTACTCACTCTGAGTAACTGGGGATTCAGGCCTCTAATCAAGGTGTCTCCCTAATGTCAAAAGAGTGAATCACCAACCTACTCATTGATCTTCTTGAAAATCATCTCAAACATTCCTTGTTGTTTTTACAACTAATGGATTGCTTGTCCTCAATATCTTGAGAACACCTCTCTGACTTTGTCTCTTGTTGTCTTTTTGGATTGTTGACAGTTCAGCTATATCTGGCCATACTTGTTAACACCTGCTCTAAATCATACTCTATGTATGCAAATAAACTTTTCTATCATTCTATCTCTCTAAGTTTGTACTAGAGTTCAAGAATCTTCACTTGAGTTTAGCACCTCACTTATTTTCTTAAGACTTGCTTGTGTCTTCCTGCACTAAGAAGTTACTGTACTTCTTCTTCATGTCACCAGCACTTTCATATATTCTGCATTTCCTTTTGTTGATGTCAAAGGGGGAGAAGAGATATGCAATATCAGTAGATCATGTATTGTCATGAGTTGTGGGGGAGTATTGTTCATGAGCTAAAGAAGAGATTACCTAGTCATGTGATGGCTTTATCTGAGAATGGGTTGTAAGGAAGCTGAGAGGGAGTGGTTTTGGAGAAAGAAGTAATTCTGCAGTAATGCTTAATTTGGCTGTGCTTTCACTTGCCTTGAATTTGCTTTGATTGTTGAAACTGCATTTTATTTCATGTTAAGATTTGATATTGTTTGATTCATAGTGTTGCCATCATCAAAAAGGGGGAGATTGTTGCATCCCTACGGTTTTGATGATGTCTCACACTATAAATCAATCTTCTATCTCTAGAATAATTCATGCTTCATCATGTAGGACTGTGCAGTTCATATGGCTGTCAGATAAATATGCACTACTTAATCATGTCTACACACTATCTGCATAGTCTGTACACAGATGGGTCGACGCTCCACCACTGATGGGTCGACGCCTCCTTTACTCTCCAAGTCCATACATTGAATTTCATATTCAAAGTATGTACATTGGTCTTCACCTGAAGTCCATACATTGATCATAATATTCAAAGTCTGTACACCCTCCGGTAAGCCTTCAGAGTCTGTACAGCCATTTCTTGAGTTCAAGTCCATACAATGGCACTGAAGATTGCATCTGAAGTGTATACAACCTTTCAAGGGGTCAAGTCTATACATTCTCCCGTTCATTTCAAAGTCTACACATCGCCCTTCATCTTCCAAGTCTATACATCCAGTTGAACTCCAAGTCTATACACACTCTGTTGAACCACAAGTCTATACATCGTCTCCCGTCTCAAAGTCAATACACTGTCCCTCGTCTCACACATCATGACCCAAAGTCTGTACAGCCTCTAGTCACTGTACAAGTCAACACACTGGCTGCACTGCACAAGTCTATACATTGGCTTGGGCATCCAAGTCTAGACATTGATTCATTATTCATGCCTTGATTCGAAGTCTGTACAGCGAGTGGCATTCATCAAAGTCTGTACAGCCAACGCCTTCATTGGTTCCATGTCTGTACATCACTGTCTCAAGCTGCAAGTCTGTACAGAGTTTGGTAGTCTACACTGCACTATAGCTGCATCGTTTGACCTGAAGTCTGTACATCGTCTCAGCCACCGTCTCACTCAGCGTCTCACGGTTACAAAGTCTATACATTGGTCGGTGGAAGCAAGTCTATACATTCGACTGTTTAGCTTGTGATCAAGTCTGTACAGCCAGAGAGACCATTAAGTCTATACACTCATTCACTGTAGCTTGAACGAGGTGAAGTCTGTACATTGGCATTAGTTTTCCAAGTCTATACATCCTTCTGTTGATATTCCAAGTCTGTACAACGGACTGGTTGAGCATGTTTGTACAGCGGTTGCATTCTCAGGGAAAGTCTATACATTGGGACTTTTACCTACGTTCTGAACTGAACTGAGTAAGTCTATACATTCCTCATATCTTTTACCTACGCTCAGCTCAGTAAGTCTGTACACTGGGAACTTTACTGACGTTGCCTTGCCAAAGTCTACACACTGTGAACCTTCAAGTATGTACAGACTTCACTTGTTCAAGTCTGTACATCGTCCAGCTCTTTGGCAAGTCTAAACATCTCTAAGTCTAGACACACAGTTATCCTTCAACCCTATACACTCGATATCACCTACAAGTCTATACACTCTCAAGTTGTTCACACTTGCTTAAATTGCTGTTTCTAAGTCTACACATTCGATGCCTTCATGCATTGTTCTCTTCGAAGTCTATACATCAACGTCTATACATTGAAGTCCATACAGTGCATACTGTTGTACTTCAAGTCTACACATTGCTGCTCTTCATTACTAGTCTTTACACTCATCCTCCTTCACACGACCAACTCTATACATCCATTGTCTTGACTACTGAATGAAGTCTACACATTGAGATCGCATGAACACTAACAAGTTCATACACTGAGCTCGCATGAAGAACTTCAACTCTACACACTCTCACACTTGACATACTTGCCTATTTGTCATCCCTGAGTCTATACACTCGAGGGCCTCATACACTTCACAGAAGTCCACACATTTCATCTGTTATGCTAATGCATTATTCAGCTAGTCTATACACTGAGGTCGCATGAGGACTCACAAGTCTATACACTCCCTCAGTGTACACACTTACTCATCTGCTATCCTAAAGTATATACATTCCTATCTGACTGAACTAACTAATCACATTTCTTTGTCTCTGCCTGCAGATGATTCAGGTCAATGATTGGGCACGTGAACCGAGGATGATGCCTGGCACGTGATCCGAGAATGCTCTAGAAAGGGAGGGAACGAGACTCCCTCGTGTGAAGGCCTGAAACTCAGGTCGAATTCCATATAAAAGGTGCCTTCTGCGATTAGATGGAGTGAACTGGAGAAAAAGCTGAAGAGCAAAATCCCTGAGCAGAAGAAAAAAAGAGAGAGAGCCTCCATGTTCCAGAAAGAAGTAGAGAGAAAAGATTTGAGAGTATTGCTGTGAGAGAAAAGTCTGAGTGAGAGAGAAGAGTCCAATTTACTTCTTCGGAAGCTACATTTGTATTTGATTTTTCTGAAATGATTTGTGTTCATCGTTGGTCTTGTTTACATTTCTATTTTTTCTTTTATTTCTTCATATATCTGATTTCGTGTTGTTACCCTCCAGTGTTTGGAGGAAGGGAGAGTTACTCCGGTTCCCCTCTGGGCTGCAGAGGAAGAGAGATCTGTGATCTCTGGTTTTTGCCAGTGACGGGTTGTCATTAGCAGATTCCCTCCGGGTTGGAGGAAGGGAGAGGCATCTCCGGTTCTGGTCTTGCTGGTAGCAGGTCCAGGTGTCAAGCTGTGTGGCAGCACATTGTTCGCAGACTGAGTCTGCAGTTTTTTAGCAGTGGCTAGTGGAATCCTCACTCTAGTTGGAGTGAGGGGTGGATGTAGATTGTGGACTACAATCGATCCACCTTAAAATCTCTTGTCTCCTCTGTGGCTTGGTATTATTGTTGTGCTTTCCTTCTGTTCGGCATTGTGTTTGTGTGTGGACGAGCTCTTCCAATCGCACCTTATTATCCTGTCTTAGTTTCTCATTGCGTTAGCTGCATTATTTAGCCTTATCTGAAGGGTTGTATTTCGAAGTAGTGAGTTTCCGCTGAAGTTGTTCAAATTGGGAGTGATCTATTCATCCCCCCTTCTATATCACACTTCGCTGCGCTAATAGATGGGCTGACTACGCTAGAGCTAGACTCTACCCCAACTAATTCTACCAACCTAGCAGACTCTGCAGAATGTACATCTAACCTAGGAGACAAGAGATCTTCTGGGAAAGGAGCAGGGGTCTCATCCCCCTGGGGAGATGGGTAGAACATAGCGTAATCCTCCATTGCAACCTCTGTTTTAAAATTAGCAGTTTTTTTGGAGTCGGAGGAGATCACGTAACAGGAAGAGGAGGACGGGGGAGGAGGAAGTTGCATGGGAAACAGAGAGGGGAAGATGCAATCAAAGAATGGGTCGGAAGATGAAAACCACATCTCGTGGAGTTGGGCAGTGGGGGAAGGAGGAGTAAACAGAGTTGAAAAATCAATGGGTGGGCAGCGCCCACATGCACATGGCACAAACAAAATTTTAGGTGGTCTCTCTGTGAATTATGGGTCGACCATGATCAGAGGGGAACGGGGAACAAACCCCAATTGTTGAAACAAGGAGGCAAGACGGGATCGGGACAAAGAAAAGGTAGTGATGAAGCTCCCTGCTTTTCACGGCCTCCGGTGAACTAGCTCAGTTGGAGAATGCTTCACCAGCTACATCTCCATCTTCTTCGGGCAAGCTTCTTCTTCTTGGAACAACTTTTCAAAGCAACTACAATAGTCTTCCATGTCACCCACCAGCCCCTTCAGTGGCGGCGGTGGGTCAGCAACAACATGAGCGGCATCAGTCTTCATATCAGAACAAGACGACAGCTTCTTCAAAGTACCTGGCTGTAACGGGCCTCTCACAAAGTGTTGACGATAATCCCACGTCAATGGCCTGGAGTCTCCCAGTATGGAGAGTGCTGACTCCCAGTAGCCAAGGCCTCTTCGGCTCATTTTCCTACCTTTAGGGACGGGCTTAGTTCGCCCTTGCAACTGCGCACCGAGGCCCAAGCCCGGCTGATAACCTAACTTCATGATCATGTGCCACCCTTTTGAATCTCTAATCTTGGACTTAATTTTAACATTTGTCGGTGCAGTGACGGGCTTGCGTGATGCATATGCTTATGAATAGTTTAAGTCCATAACAAAAAGGACTGGCCTATTGCTCGGCCACAAAGTGGGAAGAATTTTATTTGTAATTGCTTCAACATAGTGGACTGTGGAGACACTCTTCACCGTAACTACCCGGCCTTGGAATGGGAACATGAGGCATTGGTGGGAAGTCGAGGGTACTGCATTCATATTGTCTATCCAAGGACAACTCAGAATTGCCTTGAACATCGGGTCTATGTCCAGCACGTAAACTCCATGTCCATCCCTAAAGGCCCTAGCTCGGCCTAAACTATCACGACCCCATGGCAAGCTCGCCTGGAATTATCATACGCCGCAATCATGGTTGGCGTTGGCCTAAGCATGTCTTCTTAAATATTGCAGGCACGCAGTGTACTCAGTGGACATACATTTATTGAAGCTCCTGTGTCCAGTAGGGCCGACTCAACTGCCGCTTTGTTTAAGGAAATGGTAATGCAGAGTGGCATTTGCCGTGCCTCTAGGGGTGCCAATTCTGACTAAGAAAATGAAATGGAAGCCCCCTTGGTAATTGTTGCCAACACCGACGGCAAACTGTCTACCGCCATGTCCTCGCTAACCATTACTTTATGCAGAAAAGCCCTCAGGGCATCTTGATGTAGCATGGACCTTTTTATTAACTCTAGAACTGATATTTTAGCTGGCATCCGATCCAAATGCTGTAGCAAATCATACTTCATGCCAGGCACGGGGTCTACTTCTTCTGCTTCAACTGTTGAGGAAGGAACTTGAGGGTTCGGTGCAGATGCACCAGGGAAAGGGTGACTTCTGTGGAATGGACGCCCGCTCCGGAGGGCGCATTGTCATGCTGGCACGGCCTGAGATGGACCCCCAATTGGCCCGGTGGGGTGAGTGGAAGGGGTAGAAATAGGGGTGAGGATGGCAGAGGTCGGCCTGACAGGCCCTGGCGGAGTGGTGACGGGTGAATGATGGGGGGTATGGCGGGTGATGGTGGAAGGATTGGCGAAATGGTGGAAAATGTGGTGGGTGGAATAGGCAGTCGGGAAGGGATAGTAGGTGGCACGGTGGTGAAGGCGGTGGTCCGGAGGATGGAGGGGACAGCAGGCGCGGGGGAGTTAGTGTGGTGGAAGGCCAAGAGGTGAGCGGGGGTCTCATCATCAAAAGACCACCCAACATTAGGGGCTGGGCGGTGGACTACGTTCACTTTAGCCGGTGCCGGTGGCTGTTGTGGCTTTTGAGGAGCGGGCAGATGTTCTGGCATGGGATTATGATGAATCCCGAGGTCTTGGTGCTGTTGATGCTGCTGCTGGGGTTGAGGTTGTTGTTGTTGGAGAGGTTGCTAAAACTGCTGCTACTGAGGTGCCGCCTGCTGTGGCCTAGCTTGTCTTCTTCTTTCTTTTATGTCTTCAATCAATTTGTGCATTTGGGCCCAATCAATCCTCTGGCCCTCATGCGAATACTAGATCCTTGAACTGATAACACCTTTCTATCGTGTGCCCAGGTTGCCGATGGTATATGCAATACCTTGAGTGGTCGGCTATCGGGTTCCAGTTCTGACGTTCCGGAGGCAATTGTATGTCACCAGTGTACATCAAGGTTGAAAAAATGTCACGGAGTGTTTCCGGAAGTGGTGGGTAGTTGACTCTCTTGGGTCCCAGCCGAGCAGGCCCATAACTAGCGGGAGGAGGAATGTTATGGTACTGGGGTGGCTGTTGTGGTGGTGGTGGTGGTTGTTGTGGATGCTGGGGAGCTTGGAAGGAGGGTCAGGGAGCTTGTTAGGTGGAGAACTGAGGGTTACGTGGAGGTTGCTGGAAACAGGGTGGAGCGGACTGATTAGGGAATTGAACAACCTGGACCTGCTCATTGATTTGTACTCCCTCGGTAACTGGGCCCTAGGATTTTCTTGTGGTTTTAGATTTCTGGGCCTCAAAAAGGGAATGGATGGGGGAGTCTTTGAACTGGGTCTGGATGAACCGGGCCTGACTGTAAAACTGGTGCATATTTGAAATGTCGTTCATTGCTAATATGTTCCGGAATGTCAGAGTGGCATTAGAAATTAACAACTTGACTTTTATTTCTTCCGGGATCTGCCCGAGCACACGCGAGGCCATCTGCCTCCATCGATCTGCATATGTAGCAAAGTCCTCGTCTGCTTTCATCTTCTCTGTAACTATGTCGATAAAGGAATACTCGGGACCAACCCGATCTTAGAATCTCTGGATAAACTTCTCCTTCACAGTCTTGAAACTCTCTGCATCCTCCAGAGGCAAGGTGTAGAACCATTCAAGGGTGACCCCGTCCAAGGATCGGCGGAACAAATACGCCATCAAGCGGTCATCATGTTGGAACTGCGCTGACTCATAAAGAAATTCCCTACATGAATGAACGGGTTGTCATTCCCGTCATACTTCCGGCATATGGGGAGCTCAGACTGGGGAGGAAATCGAATGTCCCTGTAATTAGGAATGGGGACAGCGGCTAGAGACTGCGGGCCGACCCGCTTGTGGAGGAGGTCAATCTGCTACTGCATGACAGCCCATTTGTCGAGAAGTTCCCGTTCCCGAGAAGGAGGAGATACAGCGGGGAAAATAGAACCAGAGTATGGAGCAGAAGGATAAGCTGACTGAGATGGCAGCCCATAAGATGGATGATGGGCCAAAGAAGGGCCCACATCCGCATGAGCCAACTAGGCGGCCCCTGGTTGCAGACGAGTGAAATCAGTCGGGGCCGTGAGGGCCTGCGGCACTGGAGAGATAGTGGTGTAAGGATCAACATAAGAACTAGAGGGGATCTGGGTCTTCCCATTATCAAGTGGCTGATAGGCCGAGGTAGAAGCCTGGCCCACTTCCATGGTGAAGAATCGAAGAACCTAAGGATGAATGGGAGTAAGATCAATGGGGGCTGCAGAGGTGGCCCCTGATCCAGCAATCAGAGATGTAGAAGTGGTGGCAGTAGTCACGCCAGAAGGGAGCATTGAAGGCGGGGCATCCGCCCCTTGCAGAGCCTGTTTCAGAAGATGAAGTTGAGTTGGATCAAGCTGGGCCATCATGTTAAGAATCTGATTGGCCAAATTTTGTGAAGAGGAACTAGACATGGAGGGTTGAGGACCCTCGATGACAATGGTCGGGAGAGGAGGGGCATTCCCCTCTCCTCCCTGCATATGGGCGACCCTAGGCGGGTCCTTGAGAAGTCCCTGAGGGAGGGAATCCTCATGGGAATGGGAGAAATTGTAGGACGACATGGTGGGTGATGAATCGAACAAGGGAGACCAAAATCAACACCAAATATCATGAAAAAGATATGACATGAAAATCAAAATGAGGCTCGGGTGCACTGTAGCATGAGAAGGATGGTCTCTAGGAGACCGTACAGGGAGGGAGACGGTCCAGTGAGGACCGTTCAACAGCAGGGAGTAATACGAAAGGACTTAATTAAGACTAACAGAAATGATAAAATGAACCAAACGATGAAATGAACATGGGCAGGGAAATAGTGCGTACCTGGACGAACGGTCTAACACAGATCGTGGACTCTCTGGGACGGACCTACAGCAACCGCAGATGGTCAATGAAAACTAACAGTGTGAAGACAGAGACGTACCTATGCCTGGAACTCGAGCGACCTGTAACAGACCGTAGGAATGATGTACGGGCAGTGGAGGACCACTGGAAGTAGCAGGGTGGCAGAAGGAATGGCTCTGTTCGCAGAGAAGAGCGGTGGGCCTTCGACCGCAGAATATGGTGGATGGCTTTGGAAGAAATGCACAAGTTCCAGAGGACATAAACGTGAACAGCGAAGATCGCCCTGTAACCACTCAGAAACAAGGACTAACAAAGGAAACGAGAGGGTCAACAAGTCACTAACACGATGCACGCTAGGATTCCCACCGTGATTGCCAGAAATTTGGGATGTTGATAAGTTTTCCAAACCGGTGGAACTTTCATTAAATCCCTCCTACTATGTCGACATGAACATAGACAAAATGGAAATATAAGGGAATAGAAGTGTAAACCTATGATCGCCACCAAGGCTCCGAACGTGATGAACACGCCGTACCTTGGAAAGAAAAAGGAGACACTCGCCTTTTGACCAGCACTGGAAGGATGCGCGGCTCCGAATGAGCCGCCCTTATCTTGAACGACCACTCGACAGACCGCTTGTCAGTGCTGAGAGGGGATGTGGGATGAAGTGCAATGGATGACGAACGGCTTGGAGATGGCCGCGGGAATAAGAAGAACGGCTCAGATAATGCCGCACGTCCCTTCGAACGGCCAATATGAAGCCGCCCAACGCCACCGCACCTTAAGTTGTAAAAGTTCAAACCTCCACCCTTTCCGATCGGCCAGAAAGAGTGGGCTTCGTGTTAGAAGGTTGCTGACCTGCAAAACCACGCAGAGAACATAAAATAAAACCCAGATTAGAACTATGGTGTGTAGTAAATGCTAGAAATAGAAGGAAATAACCATGACCAAGATGGAATGGGGATACCTGAGAGTTTTTAAACCCCTAGGGGCGTCAAAAACATAGGAGGGTGTGTAAATGGTGTATGGGAGTAAGAAAACGTGGAAGAAATATAGAAGAAACGATGCATGCAAGTAAAAGAGAACGGTGGGACTAAATGAAATAATGACTCAAAATACGACTACTCCCTGAACCGGAGGCCTATACGGATGTAGAAGGCCTCCCTCCCTGGTGGTAGGTCGCTCAAAGATTCGGCAGATCTTCACCGTCGACCAAAATCTCCCCCCTTTTCAAGCCCGACCTCTAGGGTCTATTTATAGAGCACCTAAAGTCTTAGCTCAAAATTAAGGTTTCTAGGCATTTTTAGGTCGAGATATTAAAATAAAAATTGTAGATAATTAAATTATCTTTCAACCAGAAGAAATGGCACCGAATTTGGTTCAATATTCAGGAAGAAAATGACTGAGAAAGTTGGGGATAAATCCAAGAGTAGAGAGAGAAAAAGCCCTTTAAAATCTCAGGAAATCGGCTGTTGGACAGTCGCCCGACAGACCACTCATCAGGTTGGGCGGTCTACATGTAGGCCGTTTATCCCTGCCGATGGAAATTCAAATATAAATAATATAAATCGATTTATCCATCGAACCGACCGAAAATCTTGTCGTTGGACTATCACATATGAACGGGTACTTCAAGACCGTTCAATCGTAAGAGCAGCCAAGGGCCAACCGCGCTTGCCTTGTCGGTGATAAATAGACAATTAGATAATTATCTGAGAAACTACCGAGCTTAGGACTCTGGGAGAAGAACGGCTAAGATTAGCCCGCCCATCATGTTGAACGGCTAAACTAAGGCTGTATGAAAGCGTGTCGGTGGAAATTCAGAAACTTAACCAAAATATCTCATAAATATTTGGATGGCCCATAATCGACTGCATAGAGAATGTGCGGCCAGGGGTTGACCGTACATGTCTCTGGATGCTTGAAATTCATGAAAATGATTAATTAACCAAAGTCAAGGCCCATTAAGCCCTGAATTGAAGCAGACCTAGCCAGGGAGGGAGGCTACCCTTAAAATAGGCCCAAAGATGTGCCAGAAAAATAGCCCAACGAGCAATGGACAACTCGAGACATCAACAAATGACAGTAAGAGAAATGACTCAACTTATCGGCAAAAAATGGGTGTCAATAGCGATAAGGCTCCGTGTTTATTTCATGAGAACAACAAAAGGGCTACATCAGGGGTTTAGGCACTGCGGGACTCAAATTCCCCATTTCATTTACATAAGCTTCCCACAGCTTGCGTTCTTCCTCTACATGTATCATCACCTTCTGTGGTACGCTTGTCTTCCATGATGCTTTGATAGCCTTTACATCCTTTGCATCCCCCTCTGTACCTAACTACCTCTTCATCAAAGCAGGAATGTAAGATAACATTGGGAACAAATGGCGAGGGTGGTTGATTTGAGTATAACACTGATGTGCATTGTAAAGAACAAACTCAGTCGCGCCAACGAGCCAGAAATCTATGTCTGGGGAAGACCTCGTGAGGAGTTCGCATGGGGGTAAACATGTTGGCACACAAGTGAACATGTTTTGTGTCATGGTGCTTGGAGAGGGGGATTTCTGTAGCCCAATTAAGAGCAGTCGAACTAGGCCCCTCAGGGCCCAACAAGGCTCAGCTCAGCCAAGTGAGAGCCCACTGGGGCCCACTTAGGCGAGAAAGCCCAATAAAAGTTTAGCTCAAGGATACTACCTTCCTAGGCGGCCTCTAGGCTCGGAAGGCCCGAGCGTCGATCAGGTCACAGGAAAGGTCCATGCTCGAGCCATCTCTCCACCCAGGGGAAGAAGGCGCATGTTGACCAATCTGACCCATCTTCGTCCGAGCTAAGCCTACCGCCCGGATAGGGCTGGCCTCTCTGAGCTCGGAACAGCCGACGATTGCTTATCCATGCATCTGTTAAGAGTCCTATGTGGGTAGGAATTTATAAAGGTGAGGGACTCCAACTCCCCAAGGTGATAATGCTCCCACGATAAGGCAATAAAAGCCCACGTCGAGGACGTAACCCCCACCTGAAACCCCTCGACTTATAGGACTCTAGAAGATGGCGCACTATTTAACCCAGGGATACCCTCCGGTGAAAGGTAAGGGCAATCACACGCTCAAAACTCCTGAGTAGGAACCACTTCACCCTTCTGGTGGAGAGTGATCTCGCGTAGAAGCTACTTCCTCCCTATATTGCTCCCACCATAGCTCTACTGACTTAAGCATCGGAGGGTTTTCCCCAGGGACTCATCCCTGGGCCCCCTGATCCGTTTCCCTTTCTTGCAGTTCACTATCCGGTGATCCACTGCCCACTCAGGACCAGTGCGAGATCTTGCCTGTTCATCTGGCGCCGTTTGTGGGAAACGTATGAGAAGCCAGTATGGTGCGAAGGAGCTCAGGGAGGAGGTCCACCGGCGACAGGCGAAAGGCCATGGTAGCGGTAGGGGATGGCCCCTCCCAGGCCTCACAGAACCCTCCCTCCAACGCCAGCGCCCCCGTCGACGAACCACCACCCCCTCCTGCGGCAGTAGGGCTACCGCTCAATGGTGGCGCCGAAGCCTTCCAGGCCCTCAACGTGAAACTGGATGTCCTCGTGGAACTCATGAGGACCCAGGCAGCTAGGGATGGAAGGTCTCGCGCCCCATCAGGGAGCCCTCCCCGCGAGAATGCATCCCAGCACACCGCCGGAGGCCGCTTCACTCTCCGCGGCTAGCAGATCATCCGCAACAGGATTGGAGGACCCTCGCAGGCTCCGCCTCCGGAGTAAGAGGCTTCCTCCACACCAAGGCGGGGAAAACCTGGGACACACCATCCGAACCTAGAGACCGATGTTCCCGGGGATCACCAAGACGCTCCTCCCAGCCCCACGGTACGACAACAGCCGGAGTTATCCCTCCGACTGTGAGATTTCGAGAGGCGTTTCACAGAGCAAGAGCACGCCCTCCGCGCCCTGCAGAAGACCTCTTTCCTAGAGGATGAGGAGAAATCCCCGTTCTCCAAATACATCTTGAAGGAAGAGGTGTCTCCCAGAACCTCCATCCCGACCTTCAAGCTCTACGACGGCCAGGGTGACCCGACCGATCACTACGACAGCTTCGACGCTTTGATGACCTTGCATGGAGCGTCGGACGCCATCAAGTGCCGAGCCTTCGCGACCACCCTGGTCCAGGGCGCCCAGGCGTGGTTCCGGGCTCTCGCCCCTAGATCCATCCGAGACTTCAAGCAATTTGGGTGAGTCTTCAAAGAGAGTTTTGCCAGAAGTGCCCCCCCATGGTCGCTAGCGGAGCTCCTGGCCCTCAAACAGGCATAAGGGGAAAGACTCCGGGCTTATATTCACCGATTCAAGTCGAAAGCCCTGAGAATCCCCCGCCTGGACGTGGCCTCAGCCATAACCGCACTGACTGGGGGCACACGGGATGAGAATCTCCGTCGCGAACTTGTCCTCCACCCTCCCTCGACCCTTGCCGAGCTAGTGACTCTGGCATTACACCACGCTGAGTGTGAAGAGGTGCTCAGCGCTTGCCGAGACGCAACTGGCTCGGGTCGGGAGGGGGACAAGAAGCGGGCTTCTAAGCCAAGCTCAGGTTCGAGGAAAAGGCGGAACCGCGACGGGGAACGCAAGGAACTGTCACGGAAGTATGAGCGGTACACCCCACTAGTCACGCCGGTCTACGAGATCTACGAAGGCATCAAGGACTCGGGCCTCCTCCGCCAACCCGAGCTAATGAGATCAAAGAACCGTAATCGCAACAAGCACGACTTGTTCCACAGTGATCACGAGCACCACATCGGTGACTGCCACCAGCTCCAGGATGAGATTGAGCGCCTCATTCATCAGGGACATCTAGCTCGGTTCATAACCGAGCGTAAAGAAGACCGAGGCACCCCAAAGAAGATTGACAATGCCCCCCGCGGGGTACACGCCAATGTCATCTCTAGAGGAGCAGCATCAGGCTGCGACAGTAGCCGAGGAAGGAAGCATCATGCTGAGTGGGTGAGCCGAGCCATAGATCCTCCCAAGGCCCCGCCAAGTGAGTCCCAGGTCATAGTCTTCTCCGATCGAGACCTGGAAGGGCTGAGCACCCCGCATGACGACGCCCTCGTGATTTCGGCTACGATAAACCATTGTAACGTAGATAGGATTCTAGTTGACAATGGGAGTGCCCTTGATGCACTGTCTTATGATTGTTTCCTTAAGATGGGGGAGGAACCATCCAAACTCCGCCCGATCCGAACCCCTCTCTTCGGGTTCAATGGCCTGGCCACATATCCCGAGGGAGCCCTAAGCCTGCCGGTTACCCTCGGCACCCCACCTAAAACCGTTACGGTCATGGTGGACTTCATAGTGATTAAAGGTATGATAACATACAATGCCATCTTCGGCCGGGGAATCCTCAGCCGAATAAAAGCGGTGCCGTCTACCTATCACCAGAAAATGAAGTTCCCCACCAAAAATGGGTTGGGGGAAGTCCGAGGTAACCAGGCCGCAGCCAGAAGGTGCTACAATATCTCGGTAGAGGCCACAAGGCCGGACGGGAAGGACAAGGGCCTCCGGGGAGTCGAGGATGAATCCACAACCACCGAACCTGGTGGCGAATTGCTGGCGGTTTTCCTAAACGATGACCCAGCCCTAGGACTAAAGATCGGAGCCGACCTACCATCTGAGGTTCAACAGCAATATAAAAAGTTCCTTTCTGAGTACATCTGAGTTTTTGCTTAGGCTGATGATCAACTCTCTGGGATACCAGAGGAGACTGTAATGCACAAGCTCAACCTCGACCCCGCCGTGAAGCCCGTACATCAGCGCAGGTGGAAGCATGCACCGGAGAAACATGCGATCATCAAGGCGCAGGTCACCAAGGGGCAAGGGACTGGCCTTTTTAGGCCGGTCCTGTACCCAACGCGGCTAGCCAACGTCGTCCTGGTACCGAAAGCTTTAGGCAAGTGGCAGATGTGCGAGGATTTCACCGACCTGAATAAGGCCACCCCTAAGGACTGTTATCCATTGCCGAGCATCGACCAATTGGTTGACTCAACCTCGGGCAACGAGATACTCAGCTTCCTATACGCCTATTCAGGTTACCACCAGATCAGAATGGATCCCGAAGATGTCGAGAAGACCGCCTTCATCACCGACTACGGCGTATACTGCTACACCCGGATGCCTTTCGGGTTGAAAAATACCGGAGCCACGTACCAGAGGCTGGTCAACCACATGTTTGAACGATAGCTAGGTCGGAACGTCGAGGCCTACATCGAAGATATGCTCATCAAGACCCCCAAGGCCGAAGACCACTTCACCGACCTCGCTGAGACCTTCGACACCCTCCTAAGGTACAACATGAAGCTCAATCCTGCCAAGTGTGCCTTCGGAGTGAGATTCGGGAAGTTCCTGGGCTTCCTAGTCACTCAGCGTGGGATCGAGGCCAACCCCGACAAAGTCCAGGCCATCCTGGACATGCGCCCGCCCACCTACATCAAGGACGTCCAACGCCTAACTGGGTGTGTTGCCGCTCTCAGCCGGTTCCTGTCCCGTGCGGCCGAACGATGCTTGCCCTTCTTCAAGCTATTGAGGGGGCCCAAATTGGCATCTGCTACGTTCGCATGGGATGAGGAATGCAAGAGAGCGTTCGCCGAGCTCAAGGAGTTCTTGGCCTCGCCCCCGGTGCTCTCTAAGCCCGTTCCGGGTGAAGTCTTAATGCTCTATCTCTCGGCAACACCATCTACGGTTAGCTCAGTCCTAGTCAGAAATGACTCGGGAGACGAGAGGCCGATCTACTACACCAGCAAGGTGCTCAACGAGGCTGAAAGGAGGTACCCCACAATCGAGAAACTCGTGCTAGCGCTGGTTACCTCCGTCAAGCGCCTCCGGCCCTATTTCCAGGGTCACCCCATCACCGTGCTAACCGGTGAATCATTGAAGAAGATCTTGGCTCACCCCGAAGCCTCAGGACGACTCGTCAAATGGGCCATTATGTTTGGGGCCTACGATATATCCTATCGGCCGCGCTCGACTGTGAAAGGCCAAGCGCTCGCCGACTTCATCGCCGAAAGCACCATCCCGACTGAAGAAAGATCCACGTCCGCTCCCGGGCTGACCTGGGAATTGTTCGTTGATGGATCCTGCAACTCGATCGATAGTGGTGCCGGAATCCTCCTGAAGTCCCCTGAAGGAGCAGAACTACAATACGCCTTGAAGTTTAGCTTTCAGGCATCCAACAACGCTTCCGAGTACGAGGCCCTTATCTCGGGAGCGCGCATGGCCCGACGGTTAGGGGCTGAGTGAGTCAAAATCCATACTGACTCCCAGTTGGTCGCTAGCCAAGTCAACGGTGAGTACAAAGCTCGAGAGGCACCAATGATCAAATACCTCCAACTGGTCAGAGACCTGGCCCAATAGTTCGAGAGATTCAAGGTAGTCCGAATAGCTCGGGAGAAAAACTCCCGAGCGGACGCCCTCTCTCGGCTAGCCTCCTCTCTCGACCCCGAAGGTACCCGATAGGTCCTCCTTGAAGAGCTAGAGCGCCCTAGCATTGACTCGGAGCTCCTTACTGTTGACTCAGCCATTCCGAGCGACTGGCGCACCCCCTACCTGTCGTCGCTTCGGGACTCTCAAGAGCCTTCCGACCCTCGAGAGGCCCGCAGATTGAAGTACAAAGTTCGGCGCTTCGTTGTTCTAGATAACGCTCTCTACCGGAGATCTTTCTCCGGTCCCCTCCTGAATTGTCTCGGCCCTGACGAAGCCAACCGAGCTATCCAAGATATTCATGAAGGCTTGTGCGGAGCGCACTCAGGAGGAAGGTCACTCACCCAGATCCTGCTACGGCAGGGTTACTGGTGGCCCACTCTGCAGTGCGACTACACTGCCTACATGCAACAGTGCGATCGATGCCAGCGATTTGACCACTTAGTCTATCAACTGGCTACGGAGCTCGTCACCCTGACCGAGCCATACCCCTTCGCTCGGTGGGGGATCGACATTCTTGGGCCGTTCCCTACGGCTCAGGCCCAGAAGAAGTTTATCATCATCGCCATCGACTACTTTACCAAGTGGATCGAGGCCGAAGCCACGGTGAGGATCACCGAGACAGTCGTCTGGAGTTTTGTCTAGAAGTCGATCATTTGTCGTTACGGCATCCCCCGGGTGATAGTGAGTGATAACGGTCGGCAATTTGACTCTCGTTATTTCTGACACAGATGTGCCGACTTAGGTATTCGTAACCACTTCACTTCAGTCACCCACCCTAAGGCCAACGGGCTAGTCGAGAATGTCAATAAGACTATCTTAAAAGGCATAATGACTAGACTCGGCAAGGCCAAGGGCAGCTGGCTCGAGGAACTGCCTAGCATACTTTGGTCCCACAGAATGACTCCCAGAGCAGCAACCGGTGAGAGTCCTTTCCAGTTGGTAGGTGAGAGTCCTTTCCAGTTGGTATATGGCACCGAGGCCGTCATTCCGTTATAGATCGCCAATCCCTCCCTCCAAGTCATCTACTTCTCGCCCGAGATAAACGAGCAAAAATTACTCGAGAACCTCGACCTAGCAGATGAACTCCGAGAGATTGCCAGCATCCGAGCAATGGAGTACCATCGCCACCTCACTCGATACTACAACGCCAAAGTCCGAGACAGGCACTTCCAACCGGGAGACTTCGTCCTTAGGAAAGCCGAAGCCTCTCGACCACTAGAGGCGGCGGGCAAGCTATCCCCTAATTGGGAAGGCCCCTACCGAGTGGTCGAGACGCTCCGGAAAGGAGCATACCGGCTATTTACAATGGAAGAGGAGCCCATCCCTCGGACATGGAATGTAGCCACACTACGCAAGTTCTACTTTTGAAGTTCGTGCAAACAATCCGAGTGAAATAAATTTTTCTCCTTTTTCATTCAAACGATTGTTGGTACATCAGAAAGGCAAAAGCTAATACATTACACAACAGAAAGCAAAAAATCCATCTGGCACCACTGCAAGAGGCCATTGCTCGGCTGACTCGGTTGATCTCCTTGCGTCCAGCCACTGACTCTGCCTCGCGTAGAAACTGGCTCGGATAAAAGGCTGTCGACCCAGTTGGCTCGGGTGGCCCATGACAAAGGTGACAGAAGGGACTACGGAGGGGAAGGCTACCTTCCAAGTTGACAGAGGCTGGGGAAGAGGGAACGCCTATGAAGGCCTCCTCTCTTCCAACCTGCCAACTCTTTGGAATGTACAGAGAGCAAGCACCTTCCGAAGTGTGAAAGAAAGGAAGAGCAGAAGAGGGAAAAAGAGGCTGCCAGAAAGAAAAATAAACTAGCATAGCTGGATGAGGAGGCAGGGGAAGGCCCGGAAAGGAGGGAGCTTAATTTGCTTCTCCCCCCATCCCTGAAGCGAGCAGAGAGGGATGGGCGGTGGAGATGCCTGATGCCCCCATCCATCTTCCATCTCGCCCCCCTCCGGGAAGCCTCGCCGGAACTGATAGAGGAAATGATGTGATTTTTCTGTCAAAATCCTCTCCAGATCTACGCGACGACCATCGGACTCGCTTCAAACCCACGCGACGACCATCGGACTTGCTCAAAACCTGAAGCGGTAAAAACCTGCCGCCCTCCATCATCGGCAGCATCGTCTTCCGAAGGATCCTCCATGCTCTGAATGCAACGGCACAATGCAACATGAAGAAGGGGCGAGGAAAGACTGTCAGGGAAAATCCTAAGCGATGGAGAGGAAGGGATGCCCTTCAGTCTTTTTATAGGCAAAGGGAGGCTACTCGCCTTAAACGACTCCCTCCTCGAAAACATGCCAAAGGAATTTCCCCCTATGAACGGTCACCTCAAACCTCTCATCTTCCGCCCCAGTGGGACACACGAAGCAGCAAGGCATTTAAAGCATGAGAACGCGGAAAGGCACCCGGTCAGACGCTCACCCAACCATCATGCGAGATCTGCACAGAAAGTATCGGTCCTTTTCAACTACTACAGATACGCTGATCAAATCATAGCAAGGATAGCGTGAAGCAAGCAAGATTTTATTTATTGTCTTACAAAAAGTGGAAGTCCTTTTTGAAAAAAGAAAGTGGCAAACAAAGAAGGAGGCAAAACAGGATGATACATCAGGCCTAGGGCCCACTTTGAAGCTCGGAAGTGGAAGGCGCAGGTGTTTCGCCCCCGGCGGCCTCGGTGACGGCCAACCCTGGCACTGACCCTGCCTGCGCGGGAACTGCCTCGGTCGCGAGCCCTCCCGAGGTAGCCGGAGTTCGCGACCCTGCAGGAGAAGAGCCATCTGTATCTTCCCCGCCCGACGCAGAGGAGCTGGAAGATGACATGTCCGAGTCATAGCGTTGGCCAAAGGGGAAGTCGACCCCAGAATCTTGTTCCCCGGCATAAGCTACTGCCCGGCGGTAACCCTGCCTGAACCCCTTGCGGATGCCTTGGCGAAGTGCTGACTCATAGTAAGGAAGGGCAGCTTCCTTCAGGTCGGCCCGGTAGGCCTCTGAGCCCTTATATCGCTCGATCACCTCCGCCCCGGCCAGTCCCATCTTGTCAGCAAGATTGGCCTTCTCCCGCTCCGCCTTGGCCGCCCGCTCCTCGGCTTCCACCGATCATTTCTCTGCCTCGGCCGACTTCCGCTTGGCCTCGGCCGCCCACTCCTCGGCCTTGACCGATCGCTTCTCCGCCTCAGCTCGGTCGGCCTCGGCCTCCAAACGAAGGCACTCCACTGCCTCCGCCCAGTCCACCAACTCGGCGCGCTCGGCCTCCCAACGGCCATCCAGCTCGAGATGGAGAAGGTGCTCCTCTTCAAGGAGTTTACTTTTCCTCTCGAGCGATTCCCGGGCTTTGGTTAGTTGCTCGGTCAGCACTCCGACCTCAAGCCGGCTCGACCGTGACAACTCCCTGATCGCGGAGAACTCTCGTCGGAGCCCCTCATGCACCTCATTGAGTCGAGCTAGTTTCCTCTCACACCCTCCGAGGGTCCAAGCAAGATTTGACCACTTTGACTCCAACCGGGCATAAGTCTCCGCCATTGTGGCCCCCATCTGGGCCATGACCAGGCCGCCCACCATAATGATGTCGAGTACCCCAGGTGGGGAATGACGCTTGTCTCCCCCTTTCATCCTCGCGGACACCTCGCGGAAAAGCTGGTATAAATTGCTTGAGATGCCAAGCCTTTCCAGAGCCACCGGCATGGGAACCCTTTCCGCACCTGGCGCCTCGCCGGAAGGCCCAGATCGAGTTGCGGGCTCAGCCGCCCCACACGCTACGGTCGGTTGGGGTTGCGACGCCCTCGCAGGTGAACCCCCGACCTCGATCGACGCTACGAGCTCGGCCACCCCCTGCGCCATGGACGGTTGGGGATGCGACTCCTCTGTCGACGAACCCCCAACCTCGACCATCTCGGCCCACGTGTCGCCACCCGAGACATGACCCGCCTCGACCGGCGCCCCAGCCTCGGCCACGGTTGTTTCAACTTCGGCCCCCTCTCTTCCTGACAAGGGAAGAGCCGACCCATCACCGTCACTCCCCAGGGTGCCCCTGGTCTCCTCGGCCCCCTCTCACTCAACAGATGGGAGAGCCGGCTTGGTAGGGTCGGCCCTATCTTGCCCCAGAGAGGGGAGTGCCGCCGAGCCAGAATTGCTCCCAGCGGCGGGGACGGCCCCGGCCTTCCTGGCCCGTTTCCTGGCCTTCACGGCCTCCCGCAACCTCCCCTCCACGGGATCCTTGCGCTTCGCCCCGCACGGCCGAGAAGTCCCCTCCAAGGCCGCCCCTTTGCCCTTGTCCCGGGCTCAGGAGCGACCCACAAGGGCGCCCGGCTCATCAGCCACCGAGTCGTCACCAAGGTCAATGATCTCAGCGGCCTCCTCCAGAGGCTCCCGCCTGGTGTCTGCACGAAGAAGAAGGCGTGAGCAGGAAAAGAAAGATGACCCCCACATCCGAAGAAGGATCTAAGTTGTGGCACCTGACGGCTTCAGCCGCATAAGAAGACACCGCTCGATATTCTCCGACGTCACCAGCTCTTCAGTAGACTGATGATGTTTCAACAAACGAGCAGCATACTCCTCCACATGTGGGGGGAACTCCTCCTGCCGGGGAGGGATATTCGGGTGGAAATTGGGCATTACTTGGCACCTCCAAGTTTCCTCCACCGAGTCAATCCCCACCCAGAAGAATTGGGTCTTCCACCCTTTATGCGAAGAATCCTTCGCCGCCAGTGAAATATAACTCCTATTCCTCCTAACCTTGATGAAGTAAAAACCCTTCCTCGCCGACGGGTGCGCCTTCAACTCGAAGAAATAGTGGAAGAGGTCCAAGGTGTTGGATACGGACTGAATAGATCTAGAGGGGGGGTGAATAGATCTTTCCCCCTTTTCGATGATTTACTAACTATCGACCAGATGAGCTACTGGTAATTAATGAATTATAGAACTAATGCGAATAGTAAAGATGCAAGCATACGTATAGAAAATCAAACACACACAAGCACACCACAAGAGAGGATTTTTAAGGTGGTTCAGTCTCTTCCTGAGACTTACATCCACCCCTTGCTTAACTCAAGCAAGGCTTCACTATGAGAATCTCTGATCTCAATCAAAACACAGCTGACACACAGCTTGTACCTGCTGACACACAGCTTGACTCTGCTGCCTCACAGCTTGACAATAATTGTAATCACAAATGGAAAGATGATAAGAACAGGTGATGAAAGACAGGACTGAATATTGGCGTGTGTAGAAGAATAGATGTTCAGCCTGGGACTTGATCACTCTTATGAAGAAGCCTAGACTCCCTGTTGATCTTCCAGTCAGTTGCCTTCGATTGTTCTGCTGCTGGAGATCGCACAGTCTTGAGCTAAGTCTTCCTTCTGCAGCAACGAGATTGCCTTTAACCTTTCTGCAGATCTTTGATTGGTGGAGAGCTCCTTCTTCCTCTTCTGTGTATATCTTCCTTGGCTTCTATTTCGTGCTCTCTCCCTTTCTTTTTTCGTGATTAGTTGCATTATATTCTTCATACCGCCTTTGAAGTTCTTCCCGCGCAATTTTCAGATTGAGCGCCAATCTGCTAGAAAACAGGGATCGGTTTAAATCCAATCGTTAGAACGAGTTTGACCACTTCTAAGCAAGATTGTTTCCTTGATTCCCGTGCAGAATCTTATCTCCTGAGCAGCCCAACAACCTGCAACAACCATCTGCAGGTTTTAAGGAACCTCAACAGAATTCGGTTAGAGTTCGGTTCTGGACGCTATAAAGCCCGTGGTCGACCATGACCCTGTCGCTGGTCGACAATGGGCATTCCCCAGACGGCCGGTTCTTCTGGCTGAAACTCACTTCGCCCGTTGGTCGACCACAGCCTGGTCACTGGTCGACAAGGGACGAATTACAGATGGCCGTCAGTTCTGTCTGATGTTCTGGCTGTTCTGTGGTCGACCAGAGGTGGGGCTTTGGTCGACAGCCAAGGTGCTTCCAGAAGACAGATGATCTGATGCTTTTCTGGTTGAGTTCGTTGGTCGACCATAACCACTTCCCTGGTCGACAAGCGGCCTTTGACACTTCTTCTGATTTGTTGATTCACTTGGATTTCAGTGGACCTGAAATTACTTAACTTATCAGAAGTAAATTGAACTATCAGATTTATATTGAGTTGATCAGAAACATTGTTTGTCATCATCAAATGGGCATTAATTCAATGCACTATCTTTACACACATAACTAAACCATTTGCTTTAAGAGACAAGATAGAACTTAGATTAGTCAAACATATCCTATTGTCATCATCAAAACCAAGGGATGCACAACATTCTCCCCCTTTTTGATGATGACAACCATGAGTCATTGTGTCAAACAAAACCATTTGATATAGCATTCAAGGCTTTCATAGCACAAATTTCATTCAACAAAGTATTTGATGTGCCTTTCAAAAAGCTTTCAAAAAGCAGTATAGCACTACTTACATGAGTGACAAAACTAAAGACAAAACTAAAGACACTAAGGACTAGTTGGACACATCTAGACACACAATGACACATAAGCTTCTCTCTCCCCCTTTGTCAACAGCAAAAAGTGAATCACTTAAACAGTCCTTCCGAGGAGGATGAGGAAGTCTCTGGCTTCACGTTCTCTTCCATGCGATCCAGCTTGTCAACAATGTGGGCATAGGAGAGCCTGAGTTTCTGGATCTCTGAGATAGTATCCTTGTGATACTTCTCATTCTGTTGGGTTGTGATCTCGATACGGATTCCCATCTGATCGGACACTTCACCGAGGGTCCTTACAAGTCTGTTGAACCGAGAACTAGCCTGGTCAGAGTGTTCCTTCTGCTTGATGAACCTGGCCTCCATCTGTTGTTCCAGCCTTTGGACTTTCTGCTCCAAGCGTCCAGTGGCAGCATTGACATTCTCTTGAAATGATTGGAGTTGGGTGGTGAGAGAAGATAACTGAGATGCCATCTGGAGGAGCACTCCATGAGATTCAGGGTGGGAGGTAAATGCTAGTGGTGGAACAGAAGTAGAGGGAATGGAGGTAGGTGGTACTTGTGTGGGTTGAGCAGAATGTGATGGAGCTTGGGAAGTTGGAGCTTGGGTAGGCGGAGCAGATGGGGATTGAGCTGGAGGGGCAGCAGTGCCTGGCTGCCAGAGCACTATTGAAAGGGACGATGGTGAATGGGCAGCAGTGGGGGTAGTAGGTGTAGCTTGAGGCACCACTGGTGACGGTGTGACAGCAGGGCTAACCTGTATAGGTGAATGAGGTGGAGAAGAGGGTGGCACTGGATCCTTTGCTTTGCCCTTGGAAGGGAGAGTGCGCTGAACATGGTCTCCGACCTTCTTAAATCCCAAGAATGTGGTCACGAAGTGAAAATTGTAGACGTGCCATTTGGGAATGACAATGCTTGGGCTGTGAGAGAAGGTATGTTGGCTGCTTTCAGAATGGAAGTGATATGGGCAGCAAAAGGAAGAGAATTCAGGGGATAATGTAGGATGCTTCGGAGGGAATTCAAAAGGAGTGTGGTTAGGCGAATAGGCTGGCGAGTGATGAGGCCATGGAGTATAAATAGATGGAGGCGACTTACTTGATCTCTGGCGCCTCCTCGAGGTTGTATGATGGTGGTGATGATGTGGTGAAGCAAACGATGAAGAGGAGGGAAGGTATTAGCATTGAGGTACTTGGGAAGGACCTCAGGGGCTGGCTTGCCAGTGACCACTGCATGTGCTTCTCGGAGGTCGAAGTCCTCATGATTGAAAACAGCTCCAATTCTGGGAGTCTTCAGCGTCATGTGGAGAAGCTTGACGTCGAGTCTGATGACTTTCCCTTGAACTACGGTGTATAGCTGACTGTCCACGACTTGCAGGTTGTGATAGAATTCTTGCACAAGCTGGGGCGAGTACGAATTGTGCACTGAAACGAACGTAGTCCACTCTTGAGCTTCAAAAATTGGCAGTAGATCTGGGAACATCTCCATCAGCTTGTCATCGGAGAAATCGACGATCCTGGGTTGCAAAACTGTTCGTGGCTTGAGAGCTCCAGAAACGGGATGCACTGCGGGTTCCTCTGAATCTGCTGATTGTCTGCCTGGACCAGGTGCATCAGCCGTGGTCGACCGGTGAGGGGCCGATGGCGAACCCTGCGCGGCCCGCGACTTGGATCGCTTGGACGGCATCGAAGCTGCGGCAGGGGCCTGATCTCTTCTACGCTTAGAGGAAAGTAGAGCACGCTTGGGAGACATTGTGAAGGGAAGCGAGATAGAGGCGAGAGAGAGGCGAGAAAAGAAATCTGGAGAAGATGAAGTTGAGAGAGGGCTAGAGCTGCGGATGGGAGAATTTCAGGGACCCAGCCGAGACAATTTATAGGGTAGGGCATTAGGGCTGGCTCTTAATTTTTAGGGCAGTGAACCATCGCGATGCAAAGAACGAGCGGTCAGGATTGAATCAGCATAACTCATATTTTGGGAAATTGTTGAAGTGTACCCCCTTTCTTTAATAAGACATTTAAGTAACCGTTCCCCCCTTTCTTAAAGACCACCTTGTGACCAAATCGAGTGGGTCTTGTGGTTCAAAGAATTTGAAAGTATTGCCCCAATAAATTGACTCCCCATATCCACTGTCTTACTCACGGCTCCTTAAACTTATAATATGGTTCATGAGATAATTTTACTAGCTGAACAAGCTGAACAGTGTTTTATGCCTCTATTTGCATATAGTGCATTAGGTCAACCATTTTTGTTGCCTTTTCGTTTTGGAATATTTAAAAGCTGTGGTCAGGTTTATCACATGCTTTTCCACACGAAGAGACACGCTTTTTACACGCCAGAAACCCCGGCTACTTAGCATGCCTAACCATTCCACTTTTAACTGGGACACACTTTTTATCCGTGAGGATATACGTTTATCAGACGCCAATATCCCCAGTTACTCAGGATACCCAATTAATAATTTTGAGAGTGGCAGAGGTAGATTGAGTCTTCATGACATACATGTCTCCCACTTAATTTTTCAGCCAATTTTGCTTTGTGATGGAGAACAGTAGTTTCTCAGAACTCAGTCCATTGCTCTACCAAGTAGGCAGAATTATGGCGTATTCCATATACATTCATGCTATAGCTGCGTTTATTTTCACTGTCCAACACAGACACAGGTAGAGAAACAGTCTCATTACTAAAAACATAAGTTCTCAATAGTCTTGAGTCAGAGTCATAGTTATGGTTTGAATTTATTGCAGTAGTACAGGTCAAATTCTCATTACTACACTTAACATTTACTCTCATTGATGACTTTGGTGATTTTCTTGTAAGAGGTGGTTAGGTTGTTCAATGGTTTATTAAGGAATGAGTTTACACTTTTTACTCCCCCTCAATTTGTGAGTCCTTGCTGAAGATAGAGAACAATAAGCTGACCACAAAGAGATATTGAGACACAAGGAATGGGAAGTGAATGAGGATGAGTGAGTGAAGCCAAAACTGAGCTCAGAGTCCAAAAAGTTCAGAAGATTTCCCACCAAAGCCAGCAGCTTGATTAGATCCAATTTCCCTTTTTCAGGTCCTTTGTCGACCATGGAGTGGCCTGTGGTCGACCTTTGTGCTGACACAGAACCTGCCTGTTGAGAAGACTGCGTTCTCACAAACCTGTTGTCGACCATTGGATCGCCTGTGGTCGACAGCTGCGAATTCCCAGAGCTAACTATTTCCTGTCCTGATGCCTTGGTCGACCAGCGCCTTGTCTGTGGTCGACCACAAGAGATGAGCCGTAGAGAACCAGTATTCTTGCTGAAGTTGCACCCGACACAAGACTTTCCAAACTCAAAAACTTGACCAGTACTAGAGACCTATAACTTAGACAGAAATGACAGAATCTATGTAGAGTACACATGAATATGATTATTTCAAGAATTTTCAGGAGAAATTCTACAAATTCCTAACTCCCTTCTTAGAGTTGAAAATCTGTCATTGTTAAGGGGTTTTGTGAAAATGTCTGCCAGTTGTTTTTCAGTTTCTACAAAATGAAGCATGAGATTTCCTTTGGAGACCTCATCTCTTAGAAAGTGATGACGGATCTCAATGTGTTTTGTCCTAGAGTGTTGAATGGGGTTTTTAGACAAATTAATAGCACTAGTGTTGTCACAGAAAATAGGTGCACATCCAAGATCTACATTGTAGTCTTGAAGCTGATGTTTTATCCACAAAACCTGTGTACCACAGCTCCCTACTGCGACATACTCAGCCTCAGCAGTGGAGAGTGCCACAGAATGCTGTTTTTTAGAGGCCCATGATATTAAACATCCACCTAATATTTGACAATAACCACTAGTACTCTTCCTATCAATTTTGCAACCAGCATAATCAGCATCTGAATATGAAATCAAGTCTAGTTTGCAGTAAGTAGGATACCATAAACCCAATTCTTGGGTACCGGCAAGGTAACGAAAGATACGCTTGACAGCCCCTAAATGTGAATCTCTAGGGCTAGATTGATATCTAGCACACATGCATACACTGAACTGAATGTCTGGCCTAGAGGCAGTTAAATATAGTAAGGATCCGATCATACCTCTGTATTTCTTGGCATCTACCATGTTACCTTTTACATCAGCCTCCAATGTTGCATTTGTCCCCATGGGTGACTCTATTGGTTTGCAGCTCTCCATGCCAAACTTTTTCAGCATCTCCTTTATGTACTTGGATTGATTTATGAAGTAGCCTTCTCTACATTGTAGAATCTGCAATCCAAGAAAGAACTGTAAATCACCCATTAAACTCATTTCAAACTCATTGGTCATTAGATTTGCAAATTCAGTACATAATGAAGCTTCAGTGGATCCAAACACAATATCATCCACATAGATTTGCACAATTAGTATATTCTTACCTTGGGTCTTGGAGAATAATGTTTGATCAATTTTACCTCTTGTGTAGCCCTTTTTGGTGAGGAATGAACTCAGTCTGTCGTACCATGCCCTAGGAGCCTGCTTTAAACCATACAAAGCCTTATGCAGTTTAAAGACATGATTAGGAAAATCATCATTTTCAAAACCAGGGGGTTGTTCCACAAAGACTTCTTCCTTTACAAAGCCATTTAGAAAGGCACTTTTTACATCCATTTGCTGCAATTTAATTCCATGGGACGCCGCAAATGCTAACAGTATTCTAATGGCTTCTAACCTTGCAACTGGAGCATATGATTCTTCAAAATCAACTCCAAATTCTTGGTTATACCCCTTAGCCACCAATCGAGCCTTGTTCCTCATAACAACTCCTTCTTCATTAAGCTTATTTTTATAAACCCATTTGGTTCCAATAACAGGATGAGATGAGGGTCTGGGAACAAGTTTCCAAACCTGATTTCTTTCAAATTGATTTAATTCTTCATGCATGGCATTTATCCAAGATTCATCTCTTAAAGCTTCCTCTACATTTTTAGGCTCAACTTGAGATACAAGGGCTAGCTGATCTAATTCATCAACTGTTTTAAGCTGAGATCTAGTTTTCCTCGGTTCATTAATTCCTCCAATGATGTTATCTAGAGGATGATCTCTGAGAAATCTCAGATTTTCAGAATTGTTACCTGGGATGATCTCTCCTTCGGGTTGATCATTGGAATCACCTTGCTTTGGTTCTGCTTCAGTCTCCATTGGTTCCTCTTTGCCTTCCAGAAATTCCCCATCTTCATCTTTGCCTACCTGTCCAGTTTTGTCAAAGTCATTATTTTCATCAAATGTGATATGTGGGGATTCTTCAACTAGCTGATCTTTGGTGTTGTAGACTCTATAGGCTCTTGATCGGTCAGAGTATCCCAAGAAGATTCCTGGGTCACTCTTTGGTTCAAATTTGTCCAATGATCTCTTGTCATTGTTATGAATAAAACACCTTACACCGAAGATCCTAAAATGAGCTAGAGATGGCTTCTTACCTTTGAACACCTCATATGGAGTTTTCGTACTAGATGGTCTTACCATTGCCCTGTTTACAATATAACATGCTGTATTGACCGCCTCAGCCCAAAATCTTCTTGGAAGATTGGCTTCAACCAACAAGGTTCTGGCCATTTCAACAAGTGTGCGATTCCTTCTCTCTACCACTCCATTTTGCTCTGGCGTCCTTGGTGATGAGAACCTGTGATTTATTCCTTTGTTCCTGCAGAATTCATCAAACTCTGAATTTTCAAATTCTCCCCCATGATCAGATATTATTGAACACACTTTGGACTTTCCATCCTGCTTCATCCTTTTGTAAAATTCCTGAAACTCAGAAAAGGCATCACTTTTATGAGATAAGAACATGACCCATGTAAATCTAGAGAAATCATCAACAAGTACATAACCGTACCTCTTACCACTAAGGCTAGCAGTTCTTGTTGGGCCAAAAAGGTCCATGTGCACAAGTTCTAGTGGTCTAGAGGATTGACTTTCAGTTCTACCTTTGAATGATTTTCTTGTTTGCTTACCTTGGGTACATGATTCACATACTTTGACATTTTGAGCAAACGAAATTTCAGGTAAACCAGATACCATTTTATTCTTAACCAATTTGTGCAGCACCCTGTAGCTAACATGCCCTAGCCTTCGGTGCCACAACCAAGTCAGGTCCTCCTTCTTGGCGGTGAGGCACAAGTTGGAGTGGGCTGGATCATCCAAGTCTATCATGTAGACATTATTTACTCTCTTGCCCATAAACTTAACTTTAGCCGAATTTGGTTCAAGAATTTTACAGATTTTAGAATCAAAGACTACTTGATGGCCTTTGTCGCATAGCTGACTGATGCTAAGAAGATTATATTCAAGGCCATCCACTAGCAGTACATCTTCAATGTTATTTGTAGATGTCTTACCTACCTTACCTTTCCCAATGATCTTGCCTTTGTTATTTCCTCCAAATGTCACATGTCCTCCATCTTTTGAGTTTAGCTCGGAGAATTTTGCCTTGTCCCCTGTCATATGTCTTGAGCAGCCACTATCTAAGTACCACTTGTTGTGTATAGCTGCCAAACACACCTGCATCACAAGTTACACAGAAACTTTTGGACCCCAATGGTACCCGGGTCCAAGATGACTTGTAAAGTTATGAAATTGCTGCAGTAATCCTTTGGGAACCCAGATTCTGTTAGAGCAGTGTACATTTTTATTTTTGAACTTGTTCAGATTGGGTTGCTTTTGTTCTAAAGTTTCTTTAATCTGAGTCCACCTTTGTGTATTCAAGTTTTCATTTTGTTTTACCCGAGAAAACCTGTGATTTCTGTTTGCTTGTCTGGCCATGGTCGACTTTTGGTATGTCTGTGGTCGACCATCGCGTCTCCAGAACTCAGCGTCTGTTCTGGCACCACCTCTGGTCGACATCTGGTGTACCTGTGGTCGACCACTGCTTCTCCAGTAACCAGCGCCTGTTCTGGCAGATCCTCTGGTCGACAGATGAAGGGTCTGTTGTCGACCAGCCTGTCTCCAGACACCTTGTTTTCCAGATTTATGTCCTTTAACTTGGTTTATTTGGTGATTTCTGTGAATTTGGGTTTCTTGTTTATTATTTTGAATCTTATATTGATTGACTGTTTTCTCTTTAAAATTTCTCTCTTCCTTGGTGACATTGTTCCTTTTGGAGGAGCATTCAGCTACATCCTCTTGTTTATCTTGGTATAGATTAATCAGGGGCCTTTTTCCTTTTGAGTCAGCAATCCCATTTACGGTTTTTATTTGGAATTCCTTTTTAGCCGTAGGATTGTATCCTAACCCTTCTTTTTGAAAGTTTACTTTTATTCCCAAGACAGCATTTAAGTTTTCTTGACCCTTGGTCATTTTTTCCAAGGCTTCCTGTTTATCTTCCAATTCACCTTGGATTCTTTCTATCTCTTTTAGAAGCTTACTGTTTTCTTCCTTGAGTGAATTGTTTCTTTCTTGACTTAACTTAGTTTCCTGTTCATATTCTTGAGTTTTTAGTTTTAGCTCATCAATGTCGTTTTTTAGCATTTCATTCTCTTCGGACATTCTCTTGTGGTTTTCTTCATCTAAGTCCATTTGATTCAGCTTGTTTTTCAGAGACTTGATTTCCATTTCTAGTTCAGTTTTGTTTTCCATTGAATTGCTGTCTTTATTCAGTTGACTGATCTTCTTCTTCAAATGTTTATTTTCCTTTCTTATTCTTTCATAAGTATCAAGCAATTCTGAATATACTTCTTCCCAATCCGAACTAGAGAAGTCTTGAAATGGGGAACTTACCTCAAGATCACTGTTGTCTCCCTTGGCCATCAGACAGAGCTTTCCTTCTTCTTCCTCGGAAGTTGTTTCCTCTTCACTGCTCTCTTCCTCCTCACTCCAAGTGCTAATCATCGCCTTGGGTTTCTTGCCTTTCCACTTGAAGCTTGATTTCTTAGGAGCTTCTGGACATTCAGCCTTCATATGTCCAGGCTGCCTGCAATTGTAGCAAATGAGTTTATTAGAAGAAGTCTTATGTTTATCAGATTTAAACTGGGATGACTTCCTTACCATGCCCTTTGGATTTCTGAATCCTTTACCTTCCTTTCGCAGGAATTTCTTAAATTTTCTTGTAAGCATGGCTAGCTCACCAGATTCTTCACCTGAGCTAGATGAGTCTTCATTGTCAGACACCTCAGAGGTGCTTGTCTTAGTCTTTAGGGCAAGTTGCTTCTTTTTCTTCCCCTCATCTTCCTTTCTCTTCAGATTGACCTCATAGGCCATCAGGGATCCTACTAACTCATCCACTGTCATTGTTGTGAGATCCTTTGAGTCCTCAATGACTGTGGCCTTGGTATGCCACATCGATGTGAGAGACCTTAAAATCTTCCTCACTAATTCCTGCTCTTTGTATGTCTTCCCTAAGCTCTTCAAGCCATTAGTCAATTGTACTAATCTGGCATACATCTCAGAAATACTTTCATCATTTTTCATCCTAAACATCTCATATTCTGAGACTAGCATATTTGCTTTTGTCTCTCTTACCTCGGAAGTACCTTCGTAGATTACCTTTAGACGATCCCACATTTCTTTGGCTGTTGCGCATTGGGAAACTCTTGAGAATTCTGTGGGGTGTAGTGAGCACTGCATTACGTTCATGGCTCCCCAGTTGACAGTTGATTTCCTGACCTGTTCTCTGGTCCAGGTTTCTTCATCTTCCGGTAGCTCAAAAGGTCCGCGGCTCACTACCCTCCACATCTCGTGGTCTTGCGCACGTAAGAACACCTGCATACGATTTTTCCAATAAGAATAATCAGTTCCATCAAAATATGGAGGTCTAGTTACAGAGTGCCCCTCAGCTATGAGGCTTTTAGAGTTCAGTCCGCCCGGTCTCTCCTGGTTGTTAGACCACATTTTTGGAGAACCTGCTCTGATACCACGTGTTGGATACGGACTGAATAGATCTAGAGGGGGGGTGAATAGATCTTTCCCCCTTTTCGATGATTTACTAACTATCGACCAGATGAGCTACTGGTAATTAATGAATTATAGAACTAATGCGAATAGTAAAGATGCAAGCATACGTATAGAAAATCAAACACACACAAGCACACCACAAGAGAGGATTTTTAAGGTGGTTCAGTCTCTTCCTGAGACTTACATCCACCCCTTGCTTAACTCAAGCAAGGCTTCACTATGAGAATCTCTGATCTCAATCAAAACACAGCTGACACACAGCTTGTACCTGCTGACACACAGCTTGACTCTGCTGCCTCACAGCTTGACAATAATTGTAATCACAAATGGAAAGATGATAAGAACAGGTGATGAAAGACAGGACTGAATATTGGCGTGTGTAGAAGAATAGATGTTCAGCCTGGGACTTGATCACTCTTATGAAGAAGCCTAGACTCCCTGTTGATCTTCCAGTCAGTTGCCTTCGATTGTTCTGCTGCTGGAGATCGCACAGTCTTGAGCTAAGTCTTCCTTCTGCAGCAACGAGATTGCCTTTAACCTTTCTGCAGATCTTTGATTGGTGGAGAGCTCCTTCTTCCTCTTCTGTGTATATCTTCCTTGGCTTCTATTTCGTGCTCTCTCCCTGCTTCTTTGTTCGTGATTAGTTGCATTATATTCTTCATACCGCCTTTGAAGTTCTTCCCGCGCAATTTTCAGATCGAGCGCCAATCTGCTAGAAAACAGGGATCGGTTTAAATCCAATCGTTAGAACGAGTTTGACCACTTCTAAGCAAGATTGTTTCCTTGATTCCCGTGCGGAATCTTATCTCCTGAGCAGCCCAACAACCTGCAACAACCATCTGCAGGTTTTAAGGAACCTCAACAGAATTCGGTTAGAGTTCGGTTCTGGACGCTATAAAGCCCGTGGTCGACCATGACCCTGTCGCTGGTCGACAATGGGCATTCCCCAGACGGCCGGTTCTTCTGGCTGAAACTCACTTCGCCCGTTGGTCGACCACAGCCTGGTCGCTGGTCGACAAGGGACGAATTACAGATGGCCGTCAGTTCTGTCTGATGTTCTGGCTGTTCTGTGGTCGACCAGAGGTGGGGCTTTGGTCGACAGCCAAGGTGCTTCCAGAAGACAGATGATCTGATGCTTTTCTGGTTGAGTTCGTTGGTCGACCATAACCACTTCCCTGGTCGACAAGCGGCCTTTGACACTTCTTCTGATTTGTTGATTTCACTTGGATTTCAGTGGACCTGAAATTACTTAACTTATCAGAAGTAAATTGAACTATCAGATTTATATTGAGTTGATCAGAAACATTGTTTGTCATCATCAAATGGGCATTAATTCAATGCACTATCTTTACACACATAACTAAACCATTTGTTTTAAGAGACAAGATAGAACTTAGATTAGTCAAACATATCCTATTGTCATCATCAAAACCAAGGGATGCACAACACAAGGAAGGAGGAACCCCGCACTGACGACAAAGGATTTGAAAAGTAGAGAGGAGAAGGTACGAGTTGGCTACCAACTGAATGGGTGCCAACTGGAAAAAGTTGAGAAGCGTGAGGATGAAGGGCTCGAAGGGGAGGTGAAACCTGCTCTTCCACGCTAGAAGAAAGGTGCAGATGTGGCCCATGCGAGAATTCATGCTTGTCTCATACGGGGCAGCAGCAGTAAAGCTATACCTGTGAGGCAAGGGAAACTGATGCTCCAGTCTCTTCACCTCGGCTTCCCCCAACTCGCTACAATTCTAGACCGGCGCTCTTACCACCGGTTCATCGCCCCATCCCTCGGCACCCGAACGCTGGCCCGCCATAGATTCCGAGGAAGAAGTTGAAGAAGAATTCTCTCGAGACCTCGAAGATTTCAGGGGAGGAGGAAGCTACCGGACCGCCTCCGCAGTTATCTTCGCCAACTCCTCAAACGCCGCCGCAAGTTTCTGCTCCTCCGCTGTGTTCTCACGGTGCATCAAAGAGCCCCAAAAGTAAAGAAGCGAAGGAAAGCCAAAACCCTAATGACGGAAAGAGTCTGGGATGACAACCAGTGCCCAACGCCTATAAACCCACGCGGGAGGCGGCGCGTCGTTCCGACCTCCGAGAAAAGGGGGCCCCTTCATTTCAAAACCATCAGGATTTCAATTATTACAGGCCAAGGTGACCACGGCACTTGGCTTCCTGACACCGCCAGATTTCCACCCACCTGAGCCACGCTGGTCCAAAACCCCAAACGACTACTCCTTAGAGCTTATTAAGGCTCGGGAGTAGGAGGGGGACAAGTGGAGAGGGGGATTTCTGTAGCCCAATTAAGAGCAGCCGAACTAGGCCCGTCACGGCCCAACAAGGCTCAGCTCAGCCAAGTGATAGCCCCCTGGGGCCCACTTAGGTGAGAAAGCCCAATAAAAGTTTAGCTCGAGGATACTACCTTCCTAGGCGGCCTCTAGGCTTGGAAGGCCCGAGCGTCGGTCAAGTCACAGGAAAGGTCCATGCCCGAGCCATCTCTCCGCCCAGGGGAAGAAGGCACATGTCGACCAATCCGACCCATCTTCGTCCGAGCTAAGCCTACCGCCTGGATAGGGCTGGCCTCTCTGAGCTCGGAACGGCCGACGATTACTTATCCATGCAGCTGTTAAGAGTCCTCTATGGGCAGGAATTTATAAAGGTGAGGGACTCCAGCTCCCCAAGGTGATAACGCTCCCACGATAAGGCAATAAAAGCCCACATTGAGGACGTAACCCCCACCTGAAACCCCTCGACTTACAGGACTCCAGAAGACGGTGCACTATTTAACCCAGGGATACCCTCCGGCAAAAGGTAAGGGCAATCACACGCTCAAAACTCCTGAGCAGGAACCACTTCACCCTTCTTGTCGAGAGGGATCTCGCGCAGAAGCTACTTCCTCCCTATATTGCTCCCACCATAGCTCTACTAACTTAAGCATCAGAGGGTTTTCCCCAGGGACTCATCCCTGGGCCCCCAGATCCGTTTCCCTTTCTTGCAGTTCACTATCCGGTGATCCACTGCCCGCTCAGGACCAGCGTGAGATCTTGCCTCTTCAGTGCTGAAGTGGGCCCGCCAATCTTCATGTCTCTTTAGCCAGGGACTGCGATTCATTACATTACCACTAAAGCCTAACACGTCGGCCATGTGGTAGAGAGGGCGTTTTTAAAAAAACCTCGAGGCAGTCGACATCCCCTCACGCAGGTCAAATTTGAAATGGAGGTCGATCTAGCGGTTGAGAAGAAACATGCACCCGTAAGGAGGTCGGCCCATGCCGGAGGCTGTGAGACCGCTGTAGAGATATGCCAAGATGGCGGGCCCCACTCATTTTCCCTCCCAAAATCCATAAATCGCGCTTAATTGATCTTCCTCAACTATGTTGTCGGTGTTAGAGAATAAGAGCGCACCTGCCAAGCAGATTGGGAAGCCCTTCATGATTCCTTCTACACGATCATCACCCCTTAATCTTCCCAGAGCAATCACGACCCATTCCGCAAGCCTTTGTAGATTGATTTCTTTTGAGTCCGGACGCTTCTGATGGCCCCAGACGACATGAAACTTCCGAGAACTTCCTCAGAAGTTACATTTTTCAGCATGGGCATGATTTTTATCTTGCCATCTGTTTTGAATCTCTTCAAACCAAGCATAAGTTCCACCTCCTCAAGAAGGATCGTCACTTCGAAAGTAGGGAAAATGAAGGTATGGGTCTGAGGATGCCAAACCTCTACCAGTGCACCCATGGATGCCCAATCCATATGGATCTTATCATAGTACTTGGCATGAACTACGGGCCCTTGGAGGTGCCACTTTGTAATGATATCCCTCATACTGATCGAGATGTTGGAAGTGAGCTTCGAGAGCCAGGGAAGCTTTGAAAACTTCCTCGGGCCTGGAAAGAGCGGGTACGACTGCAAAGTGAAAAGAAAAAGGTGAAAAGTCTCGCAGAAAATATGAAAAGACATGTCAACTCACCATCCGTGAGTGAATTCTCTCACTAACATGCCCTTCAGGGTCGCTAAGCCATTTGACCTTGTTACTAGCCCTAGTTCTCTTCACGGGACACGAAGATTCGCACTCCATCTCAAATTAAATGGCTAAAATCACTCCTTTCCCTCTCTTGCTTCTCTTCAGAGGATTCGCTCTGATGCCTTTTCCTAGACCAAATGAGAAGTATTTATAGATCGGGAAGGAATCAAGAAATGATAAAGAAGTTGGAGTCGCCATCACTTTATTAAAGTCATTCTGTCCTATTATGATTATTGGCCCTGTTGTGATTGCGCTAATTATTGGTCATGTTATGATTATGTCTTTTATTATTGTGCTAATAATTCTATCTTGTCATGATTGCGCTAGTGATTATGTCATGTTATGATTGTGCTAATGATTGGGTATTGGATTGTGTCTTGTTATGATTGTGTTAATTGTTGCATGTAAATTTTGAAAAGAAAAGAAAAAAAAATAAAAAAAGAAAAAAAAGTGGATCATCACCCTCCCACCGTCTACCACCTCCGCATTGTGCCTTGCATTGTACTATATGATATTTACATTACTAGAGTGTGTCAAGGATCTTACAGCCCAAACCGACCCAAAATTTGAGTTCCCCTTCAACAAAAATAGTGATGATTTCGGAGGAGTTTAGGTCGTACGGATAGGCCATTAAGTTGTGATAGCATGGGGACGATGGTTCTGTTCGATGAGTTGGTGCGTGGATAAATAGGTCCCGGATCAGTATCAGCTCCCCAGATCGGTATCCTGACCCATTCTTAACAATTTAACAATATTATCCTTGGCTATCTTCTATTTTTATTTATTTTAATTTTTCCTTTCAACCCTAACATGCATTCATATAGGACTTTGATTTCACGGTGAAGAATCATTCACTTAATTCGATTGTGCAAGCCATTATGCTTAAACGCTCTTAAATATGAGATATTCCATTCTGAGTTGAGTACTCAGTTTCATCAAAGTTACTTTGAGCTGTTTCTCTGGAGAAGACCTTTGTTTGGATTTGTTCTCAACTCTATTCTTTTTTATTCCTCTTGGACCCACCTTGGCTGCAGCACTTCCACAATGGCTGGTAACCACTCTCTAATGGTGAAACATGTAGGTTTACGACCCAGGTACTTCTACGCAGTGAAGTTGGTCCCTTTGTCTGTTCATGTCCGAGTGCACACTATCTCCTTCCTGGTTTACCATCCGAACAATTGTCGAATTCCGGAGAACCTTCTTTAAGGTCGCTTCGTTGAGACTCTCGAAAGATTCCAATCAGGAAATGTTGGAAGCGTATCTCATCACACCTTGGCATTCACTTTTCAGTCCACTCCATTTAATTCCAATACATTTCATTTCATTCTATTACATGTCCCTCCCCTGCAAAACGGACGCCAAGGCAGGGCAGTTGTAGACATGCCATTTTGACATTTTCGCGAGTGTATCTCATGTTACACAATAATGCCCCCAAGGTGGCTTACGCGGTGGACTTGTTTGAGTGATTTTTTTATGATAATCTCGATTATTTTTTTAAAAACAAATTTGAGAAAAAAACATTAAAACAACAAAAAATTGTGTAAAAACTATAAATGACAAAACAATAATAAAACAAACGAAAAACTAATATATATATATATATATACATATATAAACTTTGAAATAATAATACATAGCTTAATGTCATATAACATCTTATTAGTTTCATACAAGAAAAGGAAAAGAAAAAAAATAATATCAAACCAAAAAAAGATAAATAATAATCATGAAGATAAAATAAAATAAAGCAATATGTATAGATATAATTACTAACTAACCTATCTAAATTATTGCAACCTCGTCTCTGCCATCACTACGATCCCTATCACACTCCAACACCCTGCTCCCACACCCATTTTAATCATAATCCATTTTTTCCCTCTCCCCACCATAAGAAAAAACACAAAAACTTTAATCATATCCTATCTTTTTGTTCCCCATTATCACCATAATAATATGCCCTTAAAAAAATATCCCAACCACGTCCACACATTTTTTCTCTCCAGAACCCACCCATTCCTCTCATGTCTCTTTCTCTCTTTCTCTCCTCTTTCTCTCTCCCTCCCCCACGTAGATTTCTCTCTCTCTTTCTTTCTCACCGGCAGACATCACCAACCGCCCCACCCTCTCCCTTCACTACATCCTCCTCTCAACACCCAATCGCTAACCCCTTCACACAGATACCCTCACGCAACACACACCTACACGCGACTGCACCCCTCACAACCCCACCTCTCTCTAGACTCTCATCTTCTCTCCATCTCATCACTACCTTTCCCCTCCTCATCACAAAAACCCATTGAACCTCACCACTCACTAGAATTTTTTTTCTCTCGGCACCACTCTCTTTCCCTCAACTCTCAATCCCAGCTCTCACCACACCACTGCTCGTCACACACACTCCGCCGTGACCACCTCGCCACAGACCTCTCCACCGCGGCATCCTCGCCACCTCTTCATCGCAGCCAACACACTTCCTCCTCTCCTCATGTTTTTCTCTCTTCACCCACTCTCCCCAGCGGCAGACCCTCTCTCCTCATCTCACTCTCTTTTGCTCTCTCTCTTCTCATCACACAACCTCACTCTCTCCCCTTCTTTTTCCACTGGTTTCCCTCGGCAGACCCTCCGGCGCCCTCTTCGACCATCACCAACCCACCGCCGAGCGCTCTGTTGGATCTCTGATTTTGATGATGACACACTATGAATCATGTCTGTGTTGAAATACTTGGTTGATTCATGGTCTGTGTTAAAGTGCTTGACTGATTCATATGATAAGTCATTTTAATAGGTTCATCAAAAATATAAACTAAGTCAATTCAATGCATACACATAGTCATTTAGTCATTTCATCAAATAGGTTGCATACATGAGCATTTCTGTTCTTAAGGTCGTTGCATGTTTCAGAAGTTCTTCACTGAGGTCGGTGTCAAGTCCTCATCAGGTCGGTGCATGCATCAGACATGGCTAACTAAGGTCCATGCATTGTCATAAGGTCGGTGCTAGCCTGTTCTGCATTGTGCATAAAGGTCGGTGCATACTTGTCTTATGCATGTTTTAGAAGTTCTTCACTGAGGTCGGTGCTAGAATTAATTAGTCTGCATAAGGTCGATGCTAGTTGCATCTTCCATCAAGTAAGGTCGATGCTAGTTGCGTCTTTCACTAAGTAAGGTCGGTGCTAGTATCCTCTCAAGCATACTCAAGGTCAGTGCTAGTAGCATCTCATGCATACTTAAGGTCGGTGCTAGTAGCATCTCACGCATACTTAAGGTCGATGCTAGTTGCATCGCTCATGTAGTGAGGTCAGTGCTAGTTACATTGTCTACATAATCAGGCCGATGCAAGTTACTTTGTCAGCATATAGAGTTGTGCAAGGGTCGGTGCAATTCATTATCTCATGCATATTTTGCATCGCGCATGACTAAGGTCAATGCATGTCGTTACTAGTAGCATATCAGGTCTGTGCACGTTTTGCATCAAGCATATATATAAGGTCGGTGCATGTTTTGCTGAATGCATGCAATGGTCAGTGCTATCCTGTTTTCTTCATGAACTAAGGTCAATGTTAGTATGTACTAAGGTCGATGTTAGTATGCAGAGTCTTGCATCTGAAGTCTGTGCTCTGTCGAATAGCTCATGAACAAAGGTCAATGCAAGGTTTCTTATCTTCTGTACAAGGTCAAGGTCTAGGTCGATGCCAGTGGTGCTTTCATGCTAAATTTCACAGAATTCTCTGTGTGTTCTGTCTGCTTGACCTATTCATGACCATCGATCATTTCTCTCTCTCTACAACATGTTTGCATAATTAAGTCAAATACATTGTGATTGCTTCAATATGCCTGCAAGGTGTTTGACAAAAGGTCTTTTACTAAAAGTGTAGGAACTTAAGGATGCGCGTGATCCAATAAGTGGCGCGTGATCTCAGGACGTCTTGTTAACCAAGATCTTGTCACGTGGCTAACCCAACTCAGATCTCAACGAACCTTTGGGCGGGAAACATGGTTTCCACACGCCTTTCTGCTAGTGGCTTATAAAAGGGGGCAGATCGCCCAACTTCGAAATAGATACTGAATGTAACGACCCGGATTCCAGATACCCGGTGCACCCGGTATAAATACCGAATACACGTGATACCATGAGGGACCCGCGAGGCCTCCCAAGCGCGGGAAAGCGCCGAAGGGATAAAAGGCATGTGTAGAGTACATTGAAGCCACAGAGATATAACAGTAAGCAAGTAAATTTCATTAGATTGGATTGCTAAAGTAGCAGAAATAAAATTACCTTTTCATTAATAAATTTTTAACAATTAAACACAGAGTCCAGCCCAAAGGAAAGACGACAAGTCTAGCACAGTATAGTACGACAGAAAGAAACGTACACAGAAGTCGGGAGAAACCCGACGCAGGTACGGCTGGCAGCTACAACAGCGAAAGAGCGCTCCATCAAGAACAGCAGAGGCAGACGGCGAAACCCACCTGAAAAGCAGCAGGGGTGAGTCTCAACAGAAACTCAGTAGGGGTCACGCGGATCCCCACTGGACAGTGCACAAAGCGAAGGCAACGGAAGCAGCAACAAACGCAGCAAGAACAGCAACGTAGCAAAGCAGGAAAGCTACACTACAAAGCTGTAAAGGAACAGACGGGAAATAGGAGTAGGGAACACGCAGGAGAGGGTGAGAACCCGCACCAAACAAGCGGCTACCGAACTAACCTCGCCGCCCCAAACTACTCCAAACGAAAGGCAACAGATGGATGACCCCAAACTCACACAGAAGGGTACATCAGTCTGTCAACCAGCCCAACAAAGGCGAAGGCGAACGCCGACGCCGAGAAGCAGACAAAGCGCGACAGAGAACGTCGTGCACAAAGCCCCACGTACGAACAGAACACCATGCGGACAGCAACACACTGACCCCGAGTGCAGCCACGAACGGGCAACTCGCGAAGGTCACAACGCGCAAGAAAACGCGAAGAGCTACGCGTCACGTGACGGAAGTACCCCCTTAGAAAGCCAGCTGCGCCCACTGACGTCTTATGCCGCACCTCAAGTGTCTAGCCTACAGCACTGCTGCAACAACAGCAGAGACATAGACACAAGCTGAACCAAACAGGAACAACAAAACAAGTAACTAGTCAGGGTCACGCCCGTCGACGTAAGTCCTTAGTCCCTGACCACGTGTGCACACACTGGCTATAGTCTAAGCCAGGTCCTCAAGCTAGTATTCTCCCTCGGCAGGACGCCACCGTTGACTAGGAGCCCGCGGAACTAACTAAAAACCGCTCACCGGGAAAATCCCTCCGCCATCCGCTAGCGGGTCGGCACCTCTAGGCCTTAGGTCACACAAGTGGAGGCTTCACACGACACAGAAGCTCAAAACACGAGTGCCGAAGTATAAACAGGCTACCACGCCCATCAACACGTACTTCGAGGCACCAAATGGCAGCATCGCCATAGCCGACAACTCAGGACAAGCAACTAGACCTCCTATGTAACAATCCTGAGTCGAACGACTCAAGGGCAAGATCGTCACAAACAGCGGAACAAGCCGCCAATCGGTCTAATCCTAAGCCAGAGAAACCACGCTCTGCAGAAAACAACACACGGAGACCTGAGGGAAACATCAAGAACCCTCAGCACAACTGGACACGCAAACCGAGGTAGAACAACACCTCGAAGCATCCAGAAGCAGTGTCTCGGACAGGACAGAGCTGCCAAGACACGCACAAACAAGGTCACATGTCAACCACTGGGTCAAACCAGGTTGACCGAAACCAAACAACAAAAGCATACCAGAGTAGGATCAAGAGTCCTACCACAAGTAAGAAGACTCCTGGCTACCTTACAACGTAGTCTTAACCCTCATAGGATGTCGGAAGACATCCACAGGGCAACGGGCAGACCACTAGGCCAAGCCAAGACACACAGAATCATCAGGCGAAAAACCAAGGCACAAGGAAAGTAACGCACCAGCCCTAGACCGCTACTAGCAAGTGACGGTCTAGCTCAGGCCGTTATTTCCCAAACGACGGGCGGACACGGGCCGTCGCTCACACCACCCTAACAACCTACAAAACACACAAAAGCCAAGTAACGCACGAGACCAGGGGCGTTACAAGCAAACGGCGCACGGGGTCCCCACCGTCACATCCAACAGTGCAGCAAACCCAAACCAACGTGAAGTAACGCGCGACGCCAGGCGCGTTACAGCAAAACGACGGACAGAGGCATGCAGGGTCCCATCCGTTACTTCCAACGGCATAGCCACCCTCAACCCAACACGACAGCAAACGACGGACAGAGGCATGCGCGTTACTCACTAACGACGCACAGGGTCCCCACCGTCACATCCAACGGTGCAGCAAACCCAGCTCTGCCAAAGCAGAAAGTAACGGCCAGGGGCTCCACCGTTACTCTCAAACAACGGATGAGGCTCCGACCGTTGAAGGCACCGCCTCAACGAGCCAACGTCAGTCAACTGGCAAGCAACGGCCTGGGCAGGGCGTGCTGCTTCCATCTAACGCACTGGGTCCAGTGCGTTAGATCAACCGACTTAACCTCAACACAAAACGACAAGAAGGAAAGTAACGGCCAGGCACTGGGGCGTTACATGGAAATAACGCTCCATCCTGGGGCCGTCGCTTACCCAGAAGCAAAAGAGCTAAAAACAACACAGACCAAACGACGGTCAGTCGTAGGGCCGCTAAATCAAGTAACGGTTGCTGGCATGACCGCTACTTCGGTCACGGCGGGAAAACATAGGAATGGCCGGATCGGCCCGTTCCATGCCCCATTCATGCCGAAACGCAGGGGAAACACACCGCAACGACAAAAGACAACACCAAGGGGCTCCAAACCCCACATGCAACATTAAAAACGCAAGATCCGGGCGATTTTACCAAATCAACCCTAAATGGGTCACCGAGGTTCCCGGGTTTCTACCGGCCTCGAATGAACACCAAATCGCACGAAACCAACGTGGACGGGATTCTAACATCCCTGCGATCAGTTAGAGACTAACTACGTCGCAAATGGTCATCGTTTACCGGCCGACCCAAAAAACCACGAAAATCACGGTTTAGGCAAAACAAGCCCAAACACGCTCGTTTCCTAGCCGAACGACGTGCAATGGCAGGGAAAACGAAGAGGACGAAGTAAGGATCCGTCACCCTACCTCCACCGAAGAAACCGTGCCCCGAAGGGACTAAACCACGCCGAAAACCACTCGCAAACCGATTTCACCGGCTTTGAATCCACCGATCGGGATCGCGCCAGAATCGATCCGATCCTCGCTCCATCGCGCATCCAACCAGCTCCACGGCTTCACCGCCTCGCCCACCTACGCCTCCATCTGCAGCCGGAGCCGGAAAGGGGAGAGAACGAGAGAGAACGGGAGAGAGAGAGAGAGGGACGGTCGCGCGAATGAGAAGGAGAGAGAGAAAGAGAAAAGAAAAAGAAAGAAATTAGGAAATTTTCCTAATTTCCAAAAATTCTGAAAATGCGCCGAAAATGCACAAATTCAGAAAAATACGCAAAAATAGTCGAAACGACCGGCTCGACGAGTACATCATCGCAGCAGCATCCACGAGTTCGAGAATTGACAAACAAACTCACCGTAGGGTTCCGTAACTAGTACGTGAGAAAAACCCACACGGCTCGTCAAACCCAACTCGGAAGCCACAAAAGCGAACCGAAACTCAACGAAACCAATCCGAAACAGATCCGAAAGATCCAACAAAGATCCAACAAGATCCGCAAAAGATCCATCAAGATCCAGGGCATTACACTGAACATACTGATAAAAGGTAGAACTGAAGAAAAAGGAGAAGTGTAGCTAGAGACATAGTGTTGCAGAAAGCAGAAGAGAGCTAAGGTTGGAGAAGGTTAAAGGAGATCGTAGAAGAGAGTGAGAATAGCTCAGATCCACTGGTGAGAGAAGGTTAGCCCATCTGTTCAGTCAGATCATGAGAGAGATTTGAGAGGAGAAAGAAAAAGGAGTGTTGTAGAAGCAGAGCATCGTGTCCAGAGCTCGAAGAAAGAAATTGAAGGCGTCTCTGATCAGATCTAGTGTTGTCTGCTATCTGCTTTATACAGAGCTACATTTACGTTTAAATTCAGATCTATCTTTTTATTTTCTGATCTATTGTTCTTTCTTTCTTTTTATACCTTTTTCATAAGCTATGTATCAGCGGTGGCATAAGCTGTAAGGCCCAGCGTTTTGAAGCTGTGAATCAGCGGTGGCATAAGCTATAAGGCCCAGTAGTTTGAAGCTGTGAATCAGCGGTGGCATAAGCTGTAAGGTCCAGTGGTTTGAAGCTGTGAATCAGCGGTGGCTTAAGCTGTAATGCCCAGCGGTTGAAGTTGTGAATCAGCAGATTGTAGGCAAGCTGTGAGGCCCAGCCGTTTAAGCTGTGTATCAGCGGAAGCCACACTCTAGTTGGAGTGTGGGGTGGATGTAGGTCAGTAGACCGAACCACCTAAAATCTCTTGTGTCGTGTGGTTGACTGCCTTTCTGTGTGAGCTTGCCGTTCATCATCGAGATTGCTTCCGCCTGTGTATTTCCTAACAGTTGGTTAGGCCGTGCAACTCAGCAGTCTGAGCAATTATTCTTTGAGCGAGTTATTCTAGTCTCATATAGTTTGAATTTGGCTACAAAGTTTTTAAAGGATCCATTCACCCCCCTCTGGATCCACGTTTGGTTCAATCCCTGTGTCCAACAATTGGTATCAGAGCGGGTTATCTGCACAGAGGGTCCAACGACCTGCAAATCAGGTCCTGACTCTTCTAGACGCATTCTGCTTTATCTGATTGATTTGTGCTTATCATCTGAATTGTATTTGATTGAGATGGCTGAAATTCCTCAGTACACTAGTTCTAAACTTTATTGTTGGTTTGGTAAATTCAGAGATTACGTTCTTTCTGTTAACTCTGATCTATGGATACTTATTGCACACAGTCTGCATGACATTCCAAGGGACAAATCCCAATGGAATGCTTCAAACCGACTGAAGTATTTGGAAAATCAAAAGGCCCTGGAATTAACAAGAAGGGCAATAGATGTTAACCGATTTCCATTTATTGCTAAGTGTAGGTGTGCTACTGAAATAATCAATAGGATAACAGCCAACTGTGAAGAAGATGAAGTCAAATGCTTGATGGCCAGAGGCAACAACAGTGATCAGACGGTAGACTCATCTTCATAGGAAAATTCTGAAACAGACGAAATTAATTTTGAAGATTTGGTTATTCTGCATGAACATTTGATTATGAAATATGAAAAAGTTAAATCGGAAAAGAAGAAGTTAAGAAAAGAGAAAATTGCTGAAGTTACATGTCTTAGAGCTGAGAATGAGAAGTTGAAATCTGAAATGAACAAGAGATCATAAAATGCTTGTGATAAGTGCTCTTCAATGAAGAAATTAAATGACAATATTCAATCAGATCTTATATGGCAAGAGGAATTGATCGAATCCTTAAGAAAAGAAAATGAACATCTGCTAAACAACAAAAAGGAGCATGACAAGAGTAATGAAGAATCTGAAAAATTAAAACTGGAAAATGAGAATATGAAAGAACAGAATAAAAAGCTAATGGTTCTTAACATAGTTTTGTCTGAAAGACTGCTCGCATTTGAAAAGGGAAAATCAATTTTGAAAGAAAAAGAAGCAAATGATGAAATGAAGTTAAGACAGGAGAATGAGTTTTTGAAAAGTCTAAATGATGGTCTGCATCAACAGGTTATCTCCAGTGAAAATGATATTGCTTGTAGCATCCTGTCATTTTCTACTATAAATATTTCCATACAAATTAATTATTTATTGGCTCAACTTCTAAAGAGATTATTAAAATTCTGGAAAAATATGAATCTAGTGTAAAATTGAATTCGTAATAACTTTGTCTTCAGGTAAGAGGCCAAAATAAAATACGTGTAGGCCCAATTTCACGTTTTAGCAGTTTTTCATGGGTTTAGAAGGCCTAGTTTAACCATCACAATTTGGGCCCAATTCTAGCCCAATTGTGCTTTGATTAGAGCCAAACCCTAGGCCATTGTTAGGTCTTTGCTTACTCTTCGAAAACCCTTAGTCTAGACGCTTCCACCGGCGGCGGCGGCGGTGGATTAGAACATTATCCAAAGTTTTCGCCGGAATTTCTTCATAGGACTCTTCAACCAAATTCGATCTCTAGGAGTCCTTATAGGTTCTATTTATAGAGGACTTTCGACACCCTAGAACCCTATTTGCACCAGCAACAGGCGGCGTGACCGATCGTGACTAGACGAGGGGAAATTTGGGCATTCTTGAGTGGTACCTAGGGTTCCTACGACCCCTCTTCTTCGTCCTTCTTTCCTTCAAGCAAGGGTAGGTGTCTCTCAAACCAAAAAGAAATGTAATAATACCATCTTGTGCGTCTCCATGAGCTCTTTCTTTTGATACCTAATTGCCCAATTTTTGTTCATCATGATGTTCAAATTTTACGTTTTACTTCGAGGTGTATCAAAAGGACAACTTTCATGATTATTAGTTAAAGATTGAATCTTGTTGTGTTAGATCTAATCAAAGCATGCTATTTTATACGAAATTTTACGCTCTTTCGAATGGTAGTATTTTCCGTAATTTTTATTCATTCTATCATGAGCAATCGAAGTTTAGTGTAACATGTCAAAGTTCATCGTTGGCGGGTTTCCAGGTTTATGTGACGCATCTTTCAGAGACCGTTACAATGTGACGGCCGCACGACAGACCGTCACATGAGCATGACGGCTTCACGATAGACCGTCACTTGCCCCTGTGTTTTAAGATTTTTAAGATTTTGCCTATTTATTTTCGGATACGTAACGCACCTACTATAGACCGTTACATTCTTGTAACGCCCCTTACATAGATCGTCACATGCTTCTGGCAGGGTGTTGTTAAACTTTAATTTCATACGTTTTAACCAGAAACTTGCTATGTTAGTAAGATATATTGATCTATAAATAAGGCAGAACGTAATGTTAATATTGTATTATGTCACGTCCCGAGCGCGGAAGCTTACCCGTGGCGCGACAGTTTTATATAGAACCAAAGCGAGCTAGCTATTCGATGGAATTCTTCATTTTGATAGTTAATAGAGTGCGCAAATAACTAAGATTTAACTTGAAATTAATACAAATAATCCGAGATGATAATTATTACCACTAACCAAATGACAATTACATACATTTCTCGAGTCCGACTACTAGGCTTCAAGCCCTTATTATAGTTCTAATAAATTAGACTAATACAACTAACATCTGACATAACTGGATACAAATGACATAATTACTACACCACAATTAACAAGACAACATGATGACTCCATTTCTACACTCATCACTCAGACTCATTCCCTTCCGAGTTCTGGCTGATATTCGCACTACCTGAAAAGGTTAGAAAACAACTAGATGAGCGAATCGCTCAGTAGGATTTACATCTCAAGTTCTAACATGCTTTAAGTGAATTACACGTTCATTTAATGTAGGTAACCTATGCATGCAGACAAATAGATATCAAGGAATCATAAGATCAACAAGAGTAGAAAGTGAGAATATATAGATTTCACAATTTCAATAGTAAGTGATAGTAAATGATATCAGGCCAGTGATAACTAAGAAGTGATAACTGGAATAGCAACATGTTAATCAAGCTAGCAATAGTGAGCAAGTAGTTTCAAGCATGTATAACTGGAATTGGCTATTTATCAATGCATTCAAATAAACACTTTTACCCTTCTGCGGGTCTCAAGTCAATCAATCAAGTAATATCACGAGAATGAGTGGAATGCCTAAAGTCTAGCAAGCAAGTACTCCGGTGCAATGCCAAACACCGTGGTCAATAAACTCCCATGGGCACAAGTACCTTCGGGTGCTCCTCCTAGGACCAGACCGGGCCCTATATGCACAGCATTGGTCATGTTTGTCGACATCCACTCTCGTTTATAGCCAATATGGAATTTCAAGGGTTGACTCGATAAGATGTATATAAGGTGGATTGTAGAATAGAATCCAAGGCGTATCGTTATGTAGGGACGAACTAGGAGTAAAACCCGTAACGTTCAATACATGCTAATGACAATAGGAGTTTGAGACTAACTTACTAGTGTTGACACGAATGTCGATATTAGTTATATATATATATATTTATCCAAAATGTATATGTATATATATATATCCGATTATAAAATTCTGTCCACTATAATGGAGGTTATAGGTATAGATACCTTCTATCCGATATACATATATGAGTTAGCCAAAATGGTGATTTATTATAATAATCAGAAATTAATTATGAAAATAAGTTTTTATGTTGAATATAGTTCTAACTTGCTAAAAATGATATTAACATGTTGAGAATGAGTTTCATATGTTACTTTACTGGTAAGATGATAAAAATAAATTTTTCATGCTAGATTTAATTTTTACATGTTGAAAATTAATTATTAACATGCTAAAATTAACTATTAACATGTTAAAATTAATTAGCTTACTGATAGGATGATAAGATAAGGTTTCCATGCTGATTACAGAAATTTTCTGATAACAACATAATTTTATCATGCTAAAATTTATTTTTCTACATTTATTTGCTAATTATTTGATAGGAATATAGAATTATCATGTTGAAAAATAGTTTTAATACACTGAAAATAACTATAACATGCCAAAAATAATTATAACATGCTGGAATAATTTTTACCATACTGTAAGAAATGTTATCATGTTGGAAGTAATTTTTATGCCTTAATTTACTACTTTATTTAATAGAAAAGTAAGTTTTATATGTACAAAATAGTTTTAAATAGATTTTAACGTGCTGAAAATAATTTTTATATCTCAATATGTATAAAATAATTCTATCATATTGGTAGTCACTTTTAACATGCTGGAAATAGTTTTAACATGTTGGAGATAATTTTTATTATGTATAAACTAATGTGGTGAAAATTAGATTTTTACAAAAAAAAAATAATTTCATTCTACAAATATATATATATATACTCTGTAAGAATGAAGGAGTCTATTTTATATTGTATTCCGTTCTCTATATATATTCGGTGAGAATGGAGGTGTAGACATTAGTTATATATATATATATATATATATATATATATATATATATATATATATATATATATATATATATATATATATATATATTCTTGTCTAACAATATATAATGAAGGTGTTTTATATATACAATTAATGGAAGTATATATATGAATTTATATACATATATAATGAAGGTGCTTGTATATACAATTAATGGGAGTATATATATATATATTTAAGGGGTTTTATGTCGTTTTTCATTAAGTTCACAGCATGTGTCGACACTAGTGTCGACACGTACTGTTCATTTTTGGTCTCTGTTGTACAGTGAGCATTACAATGTTTTGTGTGTCGACACCGGTGTCGACACCTGAGTCGACACATGGCTTAAATGTATACGTATGGTGTTAAGTTAATAGCATGTGTCGACACTGGTGTCGACACCTGTGTCGACACATGGCTTATATGTTCATATAAGCTGTTAAGTTAACATCATGTGTCGACACATGTGTCGACACCGGTGTCGACACTTGTGTCGACACATGAGGTTCTTCTACGGTTTTCAATTAACAACATGTGTTAAGTTCTGTGTCTATTGTTAATTAAGTCTTGTTTTGGTTTAATCATCTTGTTAATCAAGTGTTTAAGGTTTTAATCTATGGTTTAATTTTGATTTGTCAAAACTCTGGTATAAGTGTCGCGTAGGTGTTGACACCTCGCGTAAGTGTTACGTAGGTGTCGCGTAAGTGTTGACACCTCGCATAGGTGTCGCGTAAGTGTCAACACTTGCGCAACACTTGTGTAAGTGTTGCCCAGGTGTTGCGTAGGTGTCGCGTAAGTGTCAACACTTGCGCAACACTTGTGCAACACATTTTACTACAAGTGTCGACACATGTATGACATATGTATGGAAGTGTTACCCAGGTGTTGCGTAGGTGTCAACACTTGCGCAACACTTGTGCAACACCTGTGTCGATATACTGCAAGTGTCGACACATGTATAGAAGCGTTGACATTTAACATGATGTGCTGTTAATAGATTAGTTAATAAATCTAATACATGTTAATTATCTAGGATATGAGACTAATACTTGCTAATTGTTCCAGATTGAAGCTATTGCATGCTAACTACGAGGCTAACACATACTGTATAAACACGAATTCATCGCATGGAGATGTGCCTAGACTAATCATCATGGATTAGATACTAGTTTAGTTAAAATTGAGAACACCTACCTCAGGTATAAGGGCAACTTTCTTCTGCAACGTCGGAGGCTCCCCCTTCTCTGCAGCAACAGCAACCCTTTGGAAGAATGAAGGGAGTTTCGATATAGGGAGTATTATAGTGTTTTGGGATAGTCACGAGGGGATAAGATGCTACATAATTCGCATCTCAGTGCGATGCCAGCTTAAACGGGCTGTTCATGTCTGAGAAGAAGACATATGCCAACGCAGGTTTGTTTGTGGTCATGTAAGCTAAATTATAGGGACTTGTGGCCCTGTGTCGGTGTAAGTATCCTATAGCATATAATTATTTGGCACAAAATGTATAAAATGGTGGATGCTAAGATTTGAACCCTGGTCATTGGATTTAAAGGTAAGTCACTTAACCAACTACACTAGGAAGTCACCTTGTTAAGAGAATAATCGTTATATATGATAACTTTATGGTGAACTTGTTTAATTTTCTTTATATAATTGAAAAAATTAAATTATTTATGATTGTTTAATTTTATAAATCTAAAAATTTAAATTATTTAATTTATAGAGTTGAAAAAAAATTGACTTATAACTTACTAAATTCTAAATAATTAGAAATTTTACTTATTAAATTATGAAAAATTGATTTCTTTGATTTTATAATTTGTGAAAATATAATTAGATATCTTTTAAATATAATATTTAAGTTTTAAAATAGTTTTTTTTAACTATTAGGAAATAGCTTATAGCTTAAATGCTTAATAAATGTTATTAAATTTAGTTATTTCTATTTAAAATTAACAGGTGTTACACCCTCCCCTACTTAAAAGAATTTGGTTCCCAAATTCAACTACATGAGGATAATTATGCCATGAAGGAGAAAAATAGAGCGTATATGATACTTACAGTCTAAAACAGCTCTGGGTATCTTTTCTTCATAGATTCCTCGGTCTCCCAAGTTGCTTCCTGCTCCGAGCAGCGATTCCATTGAATTTTCACCATAGGGATCGTCTTGCTCCTTAGAACTCAGACTTCTCGATCGAGAATTCGCATCGGCTTTTGCTCGTAGGTAAGATCCCTTTGAATCACCAAATTGGTGTGGTTGATGACATGAGAGGGATCGTGCACGTATTTCTTCAACATAGAAACATGAAATACGTTGTGCACTTCCGAGAGCTGAGGAGGTAGAGCAATACGGTAGGCTACCTCGCCCACTCTTTCCAACACCTCAAATGGGCCGATGAATCTTGGTGTAAGCTTGCCTTTAACACCAAATCTTCGGATACCTCGGCTGGGAGATACCTTGAGGAATACATGATCGCCAACTTGAAATTCCAAGTCTCTCCTTCTGTTATCAGCATAAGATTTCTGCCTGTACTGAGCTACCTTGAGTCTTTCTCTGATAAGGAGAATCTTCTCAGTAGAATCTCTTACCATATCAGGACCTAGGAGTTGTCTTTCACTGACCTCCTCCCAGCATACCGGAGATCTACAGCTTCTACCATAGAGTGCCTCGAAAGGTGCCATTTGAATACTAGCTTGGTAGCTGTTATTGTAGGCAAATTCGGCTAGTGGTAAGTGGTCATGCCAACTCCCGCCGAAATCTATAATGCATGCTCGCAACATGTCTTCAACAACCTGATTAGTCCTTTCCGTCTGACTATCTGTCTGAGGATGAAAAGCAGTACTGAAATTAAGCTTCGTTCCCAGAGAGCATTGTAGACCCTTCCAGAAGTGAGATGTGAAGCGAGGGTCTCGGTCAGATACTATAGACACAGGAATTCCATGAAGTCTAGTGACTTCCTTAATATACAAAGCGGCAAGAATATCAATCGACCATCGACTCTTGATAGGCAAGAAATGAGCCGATTTAGTAAGGCGATCGATGATTACCCATATTCCATCATATCCACCTCTCGACTTGGGCAAACCCATGATGAAATCCATGCCGATATCCTCCCATTTCCACTTGGGAATATCCAGTGGATGCAGTCTCCCTGCAGGCTTCTGGTGTTCGGCCTTCACCTGCTGGCAAGTCAAACATCGAGACACGAAGTCCGCTATTTCCCTTTTCATGTTGGGCCACCAAAAGGTCCTTTTTATATCTTGGTACATTTTAGTGGCTCCCGGGTGTATCGTGTATCTCGATCGATGGGCTTCTTCCAGAATCTCCTTCTTCAGCTCAGGACTGTCGAGCACACATGTCCTTTCATGGAATAAGATTATGCCATCGGGTGCCAACTTGAAGTCGGTCTTCTCATCCAGTTTTTCTTTAATTTCCACCAACATCGGGTCTTCTTCTTGCAACCTCTTGATTTCAGTTAGCAAATCTGGATGTACACTTAAGTGGGATAGAGTGATACACCCATCATTCTCACTCATGTTGATGTCGAGTTCACAAAATTTTTCTAACAATTTCCATTCCTGAACCATACAGTTGGCTACTAGGACCCTCGGCTTCCGACTAAGGGCATCTGCCACAGAATTTCCTTTACCGGGATGGTATTGTATAGTAAAGTCGAAATCCTTGAGATACTCGAGCCAACGCCGTTGCCGCATGTTCAGCTCCTTCTGAGAGAATAAATATTTGAGGCTTTTATGATCAGAGTAGACTATAAATTGTTCTCCATAGAGATAGTGCCTCCAGATCTTCAAAGCCAATACTACAGCGGCTAGCTCCAGATCATGCACAGGATAATTCTCTTCATGTTTCTTCAATTGCCGGGACGAGTATGTAATAACTCTCCCATTCTGCATCAATACACATCCGAGGCCGATACCAGAAGCATCAGTATATATCTCGTATTTCTCCCCTTCAATCGGAAGAGATAAGACCGGTGCGGTGGTCAATAGATCCTTCAAAGTTAAGAAACTCTTTTCACAGTCTTTATTCCACTCATAAGGCACTTCCTTGCGAGTCAATTTGGTAAGAGGAACAGCAATCTTGGAGAAGTCCTTGATGAAACGCCGGTAATAACCAGCTAAGCTCAAGAAGCTACGAATCTCCGTTGCATTCGTCGGTCGTCCCCAGTTTTGCACGGCTTCGACCTTTGCAGGATCAACAGAAATTCCATTCTTGGAGATAACATGTTCTAAGAAGGACACTTCCTCCAGCCAGAACTGGCATTTGCTGAATTTTGCATATAACTTATTGTCCCGCAATACTTGTAATGCCTTCTTGAGATGTTCCTCATGATCTTCTTTAGTCTTTGAGTAGATCAATATATCATCAATGACCACAATAAATTGGTCTAAATAAGGCCGATAAATGCTGTTCATTAACTGCATGAAAGCTGCAGGCGCATTTGTTAGTCCGAAAGGCATAACAGTAAATTCGTAATGCCCGTACCTACTTCGAAATGCAGTTTTGTAAATATCCTCCTCCTTGATCCTCAATTGGTGATAACCAGACCGAAGATCTATTTTGGAGAAATACTTTGCTCCTGATAATTGGTCGAATAGCTCATCAATTCTCGGCAGTGGGTACTTATTTTTGATTGTAAGATTGTTTAACTGCCGATAATTAATGCATAATCTCAATGTGCCATCCTTCTTTTTAACAAATAGCACGGGTGCTCCCCATGGGGAAGTACTCGGCCTAATAAACCCTTTCTCCAGTAAATCCATCAACTGCTCCTTCAGCTCTTTCAGTTCCGCAGGAGACATCCTGTAGGGTGCTTTAGAAACAGGACCGGCACCCGGAACAATATCAATTGTGAATGACACTTCCCTCTCCGGGGGTAAACCGGGCAATTCGTCTGGAAAAACGTCGGAGAAGTCCTGAATCACTCGGATGTCTTCAATTTTCATCTTCTCAACTCCTGTGGTAGTTACAAAAGCCAGAAAAGCCATACATCCTTTCTTCACCAGTTTACTAGCTCAGAGAGCTGAGATAAGCAGGGTTTTATTCTGAGATTTGTTAAAAACTAACTCGGGATAATCATCAAAAGCTATTTTGCCATGCCGACAATCTATCGTTGCTTGGTAGGTGGATAACCAGTCGGCTCCCAATATGACATCATAACATTCCATGTCAAGGCATATCAGGTCGACAGGTAGATTATTATTTTGAACCATCACCTCACAACTTGGGTAGTGATGCATGATATCCGATTTGTTTCCAAGAGGTGTAGATATAATTAAATCTATCCGTTCAGGTTCTTTGGAAAATGAAGCAGTAAACTTATTGGAAACAAATGAATGAGTTGCTCCAGTATCAAATAAAACTCTAGCAGGTTTAGAGCAAACAGTCAATGTACCTTCCACGATTCCTCCTTCCACAGATTCCGTCCCTTGAAGAGCTTGCAGACGGCCTTGCTTTTTAACTGGACGCTTCTCGTCCTTGTTGGCTTGCTCCTTCATCAACGGACAGTCGGGAATTCGGTGCTCCCGACTACCACATCGGAGACACGCTCCCAGTTTCCTCCAGCACTCCTCGGTCTTAGACCAGCTTTATCACAATATTTGCAAATCTCCTTAGAAGGCGTAATATTGGAGAAGGGCTTGTTGCTAATAGTGAGGAACGGCTTGTGACTTTTCTGGGATCTCTTCTCCTTGGAAGACTCGCCTCCATTAAAGACTCGCTTCTTGCCAAATGGAGGTTTGAAGCTTCCCGAACTTGTAACATGTTCCTTCTTGTCCTTGCCTCGAATCCTTTCAAAAAATTCGGTGGCGTCTTCCAGCAGCTGAGCACGCCGAACCATTTTTGAGTAGACTTGGATGTCCATCGGTGCAAGCTGGGTAATATACTGGGGCCGTAGCCCGTTGAGAAATCTCCTCGCCTTCATCTTTTCCGTACACACCAAGTGAGGTGCATAACGGGAGAGCCTTGAGAACTGGGCCTCATATTCAGCCACCTTCCGGGTCCATTGCTTTAATGTAGCAAATTTCACAGCCTTCTTCTCTTGCACACGGTCCGAGAAATACTTGCTGTTGAAGTGCTCGACAAATTCCGCCCATGTGACATGATTGTCGGGCAGTGTTGCTTCCACGGACTCCCACCAGCATCGAGCATCCCGTTCTAGTTGAAATGTGGCCAGTAAAACTTTTTCTTCGTCCGTGCATTGCATTACACGGAAGATCCTCTCGGTCTCCTTCAGCCAATGCTCGGCGTCATCGGGGTCCACCGATCCCGCAAACTTTGGTGGGTTCATGTTGCGGAAATCCCGATGAAGGTCACCGGCTCCGCGGTGAGCACCGCCAGCACCGCCTTGTGCCACTTGCTGTAGCGCCTGCGTAAATCCTTGCACAGTGTGTAGCATCTCGCGCCATTGTGCTCTTTCAGCAGCCATAATCCTACAAAATTAAGGTGTAATAAATATTAGGTTTCGTTAGTATGGGATCAATTGTCATTGTTAAACTTAACCCTTGGCTTTACCCATCTCACCAGGTAAGATCTAAACCTATCCATAGACAATTCTATTAGACATTTTATCTTTGGACTAAGGTTTTTACCTAGGAAATTACGATCTTAGGCTCTGATACTAAGAAAAGCTGTCACGTCCCGAGCGCGGAAGCTTACCCGTGGCGCGACAGTTTTATATAGAACCAAAGCGAGCTAGCTATTCGATGGAATTCTTCATTTTGATAGTTAATAGAGTGCGCAAATAACTAAGATTTAACTTGAAATTAATACAAATAATCCGAGATGACAATTGTTACCACTAACCAAATGACAATTACACACATTTCTCGAGTCCGACTACTAGGCTTCAAGCCCTTATTACAGTTCTAATAAATTAGACAAATACAACTAACATCTGACATAACTGGATACAAATGACATAATTACTACACCACAATTAACAAGACAACATGATGACTCCATTTCTACACTCATCACTCAGACTCATTCCCTTCCGAGTTCTGGCTAATATTCGCACTACCTGAAAAGGTTAGAAAACAACTAGATGAGCGAATCGCTCAGTAGGATTTACATCTCAAGTTCTAACATGCTTTAAGTGAATAACACGTTCATTTAATGTAGGTAACCTATGCATGCAGACAAATAGATATCAAGGAATCATAAGATCGACAAGAGTAGAAAGTGAGAATATATAGATTTCACAATTTCAATAGTAAGTGATAGTAAATGATATCAGGCCAGTGATAACTAAGAAGTGATAACTGGAATAGCAACATGTTAATCAAGCTAGCAATAGTAAGCAAGTAGTTTCAAGCATGTATAACTGGAATTGGCTATTTATCAATGCATTCAAATAAACACTTTTACCCTTCTGCGGGTCTCAAGTCAATCAATCAAGTAATATCACGAGAATGAGTGGAATGCCTAAAGTCTAGCAAGCAAGTACTCCGGTGCAATGCCAAACACCGTGGTCAATAAACTCCCATGGGCACAAGTACCTTCGGGTGCTCCTCCCAGACCAGACCGGGCCCTATATGCACAGCATTGGTCATGTTTGTCGACATCCACTCTCGTTTATAGCCAATATGGAATTTCAAGGGTTGACTCGATAAGATGTATATAAGGTGGATTATAGAATAGAATCCAAGGCGTATCGTTATGTAGGGACGAACTAGGAGTAAAACCCGTAACGTTCAATACATGCTAATGACAATAGGAGTTTGAGACTAACTTACTAGTGTTGACACGAATGTCGATATTAGTTATATATTTTTTTTTTATCCAAAATATATATGTATATATATATATCCGATTATAAAATTCTGTCCACTATAATAGAGGTTATAGGTATGGATACCTTCTGTCCGATATACATATATGAGTTAGCCAAAATGGTGATTTATTATAATAATCAGAAATTAATTATGAAAATAAGTTTTTATGTTGAATATAGTTCTAACTTGTTAAAAATGATATTAACATGTTGAGAATGAGTTTCATATGTTACTTTACTGGTAAAATGATAAAAATAAATTTTTCATGCTGGACTTAATTTTTACATGCTGAAAATTAATTATTAACATGCTAAAACTAACTATTAACATGTTAAAATTAATTAGCTTACTGATAGGATGATAAGATAAGGTTTCCATGCTGATTACAGAAATTTTCTGATAACAACATAATTTTATCATGCTAAAATTTATTTTTCTACATTTATTTGCTAATTATTTGATAAGAATATAGAATTATCATGCTGAAAAATAGTTTTAATACACTGAAAATAACTATAACATGCCAAAAATAATTATAACATGCTGGAATAATTTTTACCATATTGTAAGAAATGTTATCATGTTGGAAGTAAATTTTATGCCTTAATTTACTACTTTATTTCATAGAAAAGTAAGTTTTATATGTACAAAATAGCTTTAAATAGATTTTAACGTGCTGAAAATAATTTTTATATCTCAATATATATAAAATAATTCTATCATATTGGTAGTCACTTTTAACATGCTGGAAGTAGTTTTAACATGTTGGAGATAATTTTTAGTATGTATAAAATAATGTGGTGAAAATTAGATTTTTACAAAAAAAAATAATTTCATTCTACAAATATATATATATATTCTGTAAGAATGAAGGAGTCCATTTTATATTGTATTTCGTTCTCTATATATATTCGGTGAGAATGGAGGTGTAGACATTAGTTATATATATATATATATATTATTGTCTAACAATATATAATGAAGGTGTTTTGTATATACAATTAATGGAAGTATATATATGAATTTATATACATATATAATGAAGGTGCTTGTTAATGGAAGTATATATATGAATTTATATACATATATAATGAAGGTGCTTGTATATACAATTAATGGGAGTATATATATATATATATTTAAGGGGTTTTATGTCGTTTTTCATTAAGTTCACAGCATGTGTCGACACTAGTGTCGACACGTACTGTTCATTTTTGGTCTCTGTTGTACAGTGAGCATTACAATGTTTTGTGTGTCGACACCGGTGTCGACACCTGAGTCGACACATGGCTTAAATGTATACGTATGGTGTTAAGTTAATAGCATGTGTCGACACATGTGTCGACACTGGTGTCGACACCTGTGTCGACACATGGCTTATATGTTCATGTAAGCTGTTAAGTTAACAGCATGTGTCGACACATGTGTCGACACCTGTGTCGACACATGAGGTTCTTCTACGATTTTCAATTAACAGCATGTCTTAAATTCAGTGTCTATTGTTAATTAAGTCTTGTTTTGGTTTAATCATCTTGTTAATCAAGTGTTTAAGGTTTTAATCCATGGTTTAATTTTGGTTTGTCAAAACTCTGGTATAAGTGTCGCGTAGGTGTCGCGTAGGTGTTGACACCTCGCGTAAGTGTTGCGTAGGTGTCGCGTAAGTGTTGACACCTCGCGTAGGTGTCGCGTAAGTGTCAACACTTGCGCAACACTTGTGCAAGTGTTGCCCAGGTGTTGCGTAGGTGTCGCGTAAGTGTCAACACTTGCGCAACACTTGTGCAACATATTTTACTACAAGTGTCGACACATGTATGACATATGTATGGAAGTGTTACCCAGGTGTTACGTAGGTGTCGCGTAAGTGTTGCGTAGGTGTCAACACTTGCGCAACACTTGTGCAACACCTGTGTCGATATACTGCAAGTGTCGACACATGTATAGAAGCATTGACATTTAACATGCTGTGCTGTTAATAGATTAGTTAATAAATCTAATACATGTTAATTATCTAGGATATGAGACTAATACTTGCTAATTGTTCCAGATTGAAGCTATTGCATGCTAACTACGAGGCTAACACATGCTGTATAAACACGAATTCATCGCATGGAGATGTGCCTAGACTAATCATCATGGATTAGATACTAGTTTAGTTAAAATTGAGAACACCTACCTCAGGTATAAGGGCATCTTTCTTCTGCAACGTCGGAGGCTCCCCCTTCTCTGCAGCAACCGCAACCCTTTGGAAGAATGAAGGGAGTTTCGATATAGGGAGTATTATAGTGTTTTGGGATAGTCACGAGGGGATAAGATGCTACATAATTCGCATCTCAGTGCGATGCCAGCTCAAACGGGCTGTTCATGTCTGAGAAGAAGACATATGCCAACGCAGGTTTGTTTGTGGTCATGTAAGCTAAATTATAGGGCCTTGTGGCCCTGTGTCGGTGTAAGTACCCTATAGCATATAATTATTTTTCACAAAATGTATAAAATGGTGGATGCTAGGATTTGAACCCTAGTCATTGGGTTTAAAGGTAAGTCACTTAACCAACTACACGAGGAAGTCACCTTGTTAAGGGAATAATCGTTATATATGATAACTTCAAGGTGAACTTGTTTAATTTTCTTTATATAATTGAAAAAATTAAATTATTTATGATTGTTTAATTTTATAAATCTAAAAATTTAAATTATTTAATTTATAGAGTTGAAAAAAAAATTGACTTATAACTTACTAAATTCTAAATAATTAGAAATTTTACTTATTAAATTATGAAAAATTGATTTCTTTGATTTTATAATTTGTGAAAATATAATTAGATATCTTTTAAATATAATATTTAAGTTTTAAAATAGTTTTTTTTAACTATTAGGAAATAGCTTATAGCTTAAATGCTTAATAAATGTTATTAAATTTAGTTATTTCTATTTAAAATTAACAGGTGTTACATATTATGATCATAAGCATTAAATTTTGTTCTACATGAAAGATGTTTAGAAAATCCTAAGTTGAATGATCATGATGAATTTGATAAAAACCCTTAGTCAATACTTGTATAACTTCTGATTTAAGTAAGATATATTTAATCTTAGCATTATTGTTTGACAGTCATGCCACTACGGTGGGATTGACTGACCGCACCGTCTTGGTTTCCGTGTTTATTAGCCTCAATTCTTGTAATAGATGGGACTCTCCGCCGGATATTCCTTCCGTCGGACTAGGACTACTATTGCGAGACCTCCGTAAGACCCCGTGAGCTTAGGATTCCCACCAGGACGTCGGGCAGGTTGTACCCTAAAGACCTGAACTCATGAATGTGGTTTGAATCGTGTTTTTGGACTAGCTCAAATTAAACTGGTCTGTGTACTGTAACGGCCCAAGATTGGACCGTCACATCATCGTAACGGCCCTGTGTACGACCGTCATGTTCCTGTAATGGCCCTGTTATAGACCGTTATAGATAAGATATTAATAAGGTTTTTCTTATTTTATCATCATGAAGCAGTTATCAAGGTTGGCCTTGAACTGTGAGATCATGCGTGATCCTTGTTTACATCCTTGTTACCTAAAGACTCATAGTCTTTCTACTTGATGTCATTCCAATTTTGTTGAAATTTCTCTTGATGTTAGAAGTAAGTTCGTGAGCTTAACCTTGGAACTCTTGGCCATTTAATGTGATGAATGTCTAGACTAGGATCATTGATTCAAACCTTTCAATGCCAACGCATCAAAAAGGGCCCGGTCTGGTCTTGGGAGGAGCGCCCGAAAGTACTTGTGTCCCGGGGAGTTTGTAATGACAAGGTGTGGCATTGCACCGAAGTGCAAGACTAGCGTGATTGGCATATGACATTTCCACTTTTACTCAATTACTTGAAATTCCCGTGTGACATGATATGCATGCTTGATATGGCCAATTCCATTTATCATTTCATGACATGAAAAGTTTTTGTTATACTTGTGTTTACTCTTTACTTGAAAGCTCATGTTCTTTTTCCTATCTATCTCTTGTCATTTATTTGTCATCGCTTTTGTTACAATGTTATTCATAAATGGTTAATCACTTTAATTATGCCAGATGATAGAGATATAAAATCCTACTGAGCTTTGCTCACCCCTACTTTCCAATCCTTTTCAGGTAGTTCTGAGGAGGACGTGTATTCCGATGGGGATGGGAACGAGTGATTCCAGGAGTGAGCCATTTAGAGTTTATGTTCGAGTCAAGCTCAGATTAGTTATTATCTAGAGTTGATGTATTTTCCATTAATGAGATAGAAGTCCACAAGGAGTCAGGTGTAATCAAATACTTTCTCTTATTTTTAGTATCAACAAAGTTAGGTTAATTGTTTCTTTATTATTGGCCTGGTGGTTAGTCTCTTGTGACAACGTGTGCTCTGATTGACATGATTGATATAAACTGCTACGTTCCGATTTTCCGCGTCGAGAGGTGACATTTTTTATGGAATCAGAGCCTTAGTTTTCTTTAGACCCTAGGTTGCTAGTAGTGTTATAGAACCTTTAACCTTGGTAAAGTCCGAATCCGACCCAGTGAGTTGGGTAGAGACTTGGGTTAAGATTAATTAACTTGCTATAAGATGATAGATTCAAAAAAAACCTTCTTAATTACTTTTCTTATGCTGTAGGAATTTTCCATGATGGCGGCAGAACGCGCTCAATGGCGAGACATGCAACGTACAGTGCAGGGCCTGACCCAGGCCTTACAGTAAGCTGCCCAAGGCGGCGGATAGCAAGGAGCATGCAATCTACATAGGAACTTTCAAGGCTTAAATCCCCCGCATTTCAGTGGATCTTCGGATCCAGATGAGGCTGAGAACTGGCTGAAAGAAATGGAGAGAATCTTCAGGGTTATGCAATGTGGAGATCAGGATCGTGTCCTACTAGCGACTTTCCAATTAGAACACGATGCTCGTGCTTGGTGGGAAGCCGTGGAAGCCACACTTGGAAATAGGTGTGCCACGTGGGACGAGTTCAAGGAGTTTTTCAATAGCAAGTACTTCTCAGATCAGGTGCAGGAGAAGAAAGCAGCCGAGTTTGCTGCTTTGAAACAAAGAAACTTGTCGGTTGCAAAATATAAAGTGCAATTTTCCAGATTATGTAAGTATGCCCCACACTTGGTGTCCACTGAGAAAATGAAGGCTAAAAGATTTTTGAATGGTTTGAAGCTTCAGTACATCAATCAATTGGCACCCTTGGAAATCCATATCTATGCTGAGATTATAAGGAAAGCACAAGTTTTGGAGGATACGATGGAAATGACTGACCGGATCAGAGGTCGGGATAAGAAGAAAGAGCAGACTACCAGTTTCGGGAACTTTAAACCCGGTAATGGTCAGAAGAGGCCCAATGGTGGGTCGAGTTTTTCTAAAAACAAGAAACCCAAGGAAGGCAAGAAGAAGGTTGGACCAACTGTGCCGTCCAAGGCAGTTTACAAGTATTGTGACCGTCCAGGTCACAAGATGGAAGAGTGTTGGCGCAAGTTAGGTGCTTGCTTAAGGTGTGGTAGTAGGGACCACCGAATTCCAGAATGTCCCCTTATTAATGAACCGGCAGCATCCGATAAGTCGCAAGGAAGTTACAAGCATCAAGGCAAGCTCCAAGCCCTCCAAGAGGTAGAGACCGAGAACCAAACTACCGAGGAAGGAGGTATTGTCGAAGGTACTCTTACTATTCTTTCCAAGCCAGCATTCATACTTTTCGACACTGGAGCCACTCATTCTTTTATATCTATAAAATTTGCTAAGACTTTATCTGTGGAACAGGTGTTATTGGATTCTCACCTTACGATATCCACCCCTATTGGTTCGGGATTCGAGACTAAATACTATTATCCTTCTAATGAAGTTTTGATCAATGGTTGTAATTTATCTGCTGATCTAGTATGCATGAAGATGAAATAGTATGCATGAAGATGAAAGATTATGATGTAAACTTAGCGGCTGATTGGTTATCTTAGCATGGTGCTAGTGTTCATTGTAAGTCAAGAGTAGTGTCTTTCCCTGGACGTCCGGAGCTTTCTTTCTCTGGCTCTAGGCTATCCAAGTCCGTGCCACTCATTTCGACACTTCGGGTAGATAAGCTGTTAAGAAAGGGGTGTCCAGCATTCTTGGCTTTGATTTCTTTAACTGATAAGAAGGAAGTGGAGTTGAAGGATATCCCTGTTATTCAAGATTTTCCGGAGGTATTTCTAGATGAATTGCTAGGTCTTCCCCCTGAAAGAGAGGTGGTTTTCTGTATTGATTTGATTCCTGGCGCCTCACCTGTGTCGAGAGTCCCCTATCGTATGTCCCCTGCTGAGTTAAGAGAATTGAAGGTGCAGTTGTTAGACTTGCTAGAAAGAGGGTTCATTCGTCCGAGTACTTCCCCATGGGGTGCTCCTGTTCTTTTTGTAAGGAAGAAAGATGGTTCCTTGAGGCTGTGTATCGATTATCGTCAGTTGAATCAGCTCACCGTGAAGAATAAGTATCCATTACCAAGGATCGATGAATTATTTGATCAGATATCAGGAGCTCAGTATTTCTTAAAGATCGATCTCAGATCTGGGTATCATCAGTTGAGGATAAAAGATGAAGATATTTTTAAGACGGCATTCCGTAGCAGGTATGGGCATTTTGAATTTGTGGTGATGCCATTTGGACTAACAAATGCTCCTGTAGCTTTTATGCAGCTAATGAATAGTGTGTTTTGGCCCTACTTGGATCAGTGGGTCGTGGTATTTATCGATGCTATTCTTATATATTCAAGGAGCAAGGAGGAGCATGAACATCACTTGAGAATGGCGTTGCAAATATTAAAAGAGCATTAGCTATACGCCAAGTTTAGTAAATGTGAGTTCTAGTTGCAAGAGGTATCTTTTCTGGGCCACATTATTTCTAAAGAGGGAATTGCGGTAGACCCTTCTAAAGTTGAGGTAGTACGTAATTGGGAAAGACCTGTGAACGTAACTGAGATCAGAAGTTTCTTAGGTTTAGTAGGCTATTACCGAAGATTTATCAAGGATTTTTCCAAGATTGCAGTGCCCTTGACAAGGTTAACTCGTAAAGAGAATTGTTTTGAATGGACGGATGATTGTGAAAGGAGTTTTCAGACTTTAAAGGAGTGCTTGACTACTGCCCTAGTTTTGGCCTTACCCTTAGGTGAAGGAGGTTTTAAAGTTTATACCGATGCTTCGGGAATCGATTTAGGTTCCGTATTGATGCAACGAGGGAGAGTGATAGCTTATTCCTCCAGGCAATTGAGAAAACATGAAGAGAATCACCCTGTGCATGATCTGGAGTTAGCAGCAGTTGTGTTTGCTCTTATGATATGGAGGCATTATCTTTATGGAGAAACTTTCACCGTGTACTCAGACCATAAGAGCTTAAAATATCTATTTTCTCAAAAGGAGCTGAATATGAGACAGAGAAGGTGGTTGGAGTACTTAAAGGATTTCGACTTCTCCATTGAATATCATCCAGAAAAAGGGAATGTTGTAGCAGATACTTTAAGCAGGAAGCCGACAGCTAGACTAGCCAGTTTGATGATTCAAGAGTGGAAGTTGTTAGAACAGTTTGCCAGTTTAGATATTACAGAAAAGGAAGATCGAATCTTGGTGGCTCATGTCCAGCTTCGTTCAGAATTGCTAGCAGAAATTAAGCCATTGCAGGATAATGACCCAATGCTTGTTGAAGTTAAAGAATAGGTGGCTAATCAACCAGATTTTGTATTAGCTGATGATGGGAGATTGTTGTTTCGAGGGAGAACATGTGTTCTTGATTCCATGAAAATAAAGAAGAAGATTCTTGAAGAAGCGCACAGATCTAAGTATACTATACACCCAGGAGCTGCAAAGATGTACAGAGATTTGAAGAGGACTTTCTGGTGGCCGAACATGAAGAGAGAAGTGGCTGATTTTGTGAGCAGGTGTTTAGTATGTCAACAAGTTAAAGCAGAGCATTTCAGACTTGCTGGAAAATTAAAGCCTCTAGAAATACCACAGTGGAAGTGGGAAAGTGTCGGTATGGATTTTATTATGGGTTTACCCCGAACACGAGGAGGCCTTGATGTAATTTGGGTGATTATTGACCGACTGACAAAGTCCGTACACTTTTTGCCCATTAAGTCAAAGTGGACGTGGATATTTTGGCTGCCATGTATGTAAAGGAAATAATAAAATTGCATGGAGTGCCGGTGTCCATCATATCTGACAAAGACCCTAGGTTTACATCTCACTTTTGGAAAGGACTGCAAGCATCATTAGGCACTTGTTTGAACTTCAGTATAGCTTTTCACCTTCAGACTGACCGGCAGACTGAGAGAGCAAATCAGATTGTTGAAGACATGTTGAGAGCCTGTATAAATGATTTTAGAGGTAGTTGGCATGAGCATTTACCTTTGATTAAATTTGTACACAATAATAGTTACCAATCCAACATTCAGATGGCACCGTTTGAGGCCTTGTATGGCAGGAGTTGTAGATCCCCTCTTTGTTGGGAAGAAATTGGTGAGAAGCAATGGCTCGGGCCGGATCTTATCTCAGAATCATCGAAGAACATTCAAGTTATCAGAGACCGTTTGAAGGTCGCCCAGTCCAGACAAAAGAGCTATGCAGATAATAGAAGAAGGGAGCTAGAATTTCAGATTGGGGATCATGTATTTCTGAAAGTATCACCATCAAGAGGAATTAGAAGATTTGGAATTCGAGGCAAGTTAAGCCCAAGGTTTGTTGGCCCATTTGAGATTTGAGAGAGGGTAGGCGAAGTTGCCTATAGATTAGCTCTACCACCACAGTTAGCTGGTATTCACGATGTGTTCCATATATCTACGCTTCGGAAGTATGTATTTAACCCTTCGCACACCATCCAACATGCTGATTTGGAATTGAAGAAAGACTTATCTTATGAAGAGAACCCTATCAAGATATTGACTTCAAGCAACAGTAACTCAGGAATCGATCCATTCCGATGGTCAAGGTCCAGTGGAGTCGGCGTGGAGCTGAGGAAGCAACATGGGAGTCCGAGGATGCAATCAGAAAATTATATCCCGAATTGTTTTAAGGTTGGTTGTTAGCAGATTCAGTGAATTTGGGGACCAAATTTTTTTAAGTGGGGGAGGGTGTAGCATCCTGTCTTTTTCTACTATAAATATTTCCATACAAATTAAATATTTATTGGCTCAACTTCTAAAGAGATTATTAAAATTCTGGAAAAATATGAATCTAGTGTAAAGTTGAATTTGTAATAACTTTGTCTTCAGGTAAAAGGCCAAAATAAAATACGTGTAGGCCCAATTTCACGTTTTAACAGTTTTTCGTGGGTTTAGAAGGCCTAGTTTAACCATTGTAATTTGGTCCTAATTCTAGCCCAATTATGCTTCGATTTGAGCCAAACCCTAGCCCATTGTTAGGTCTTTGCTTTCTCTTCGAAAACCCTAAGTCTAGACACTTCTACCGGCGGCGGCGGCGGTGGATTAGAACCTTATCCGAAGTTTTCGCCAGAATTTCTTCATATGACTCTTCAACCCAATTCGATCTCTAGGAGTCCCTATAGGTTCTATTTATAGAGGGCTTTTGACACCCTAGAACCCTATTTGCACCACCAACAGGCGGCGTGACCGATCGTAACCGGACGAGGGGGAATTTGGGCGTTCTTGGAGCGGTACCTAGGGTTCCGACGACCCCTCTTCTTCATCCTTCTTTCCTTCAAGCAAGGGTAGGTGTCTATCAGGCCAAACAGAAATCTAATAATACCATCTTGTGCGTCTCCATGAGCTATTTCTTTTGATACCTAATTTCCCAATTTTCGTTCATCATGCTGTTCAAATTTTACGTTTTACTCCGAGGTGTATCAAAAGGACAACTTTCATGATTATTAGTTAAAGATTGAATCTTGTTGTGTTAGATCTAATCAAAGCATGCTATTTAATATGAAATTTTATGCTCTTTCGAATGGTAGTATTTTCCGTAATTTTTATTCATTCTATCATGAGCAATAGAAGTTTAGTGTAACATGTCGAAGTTCATCGTTGGCGGGTTTCCAGGTTTATGTGACACATCTTTCAGAGACCGTTACAATCTGACGGCCGCACGACAGACCGTCACATGAGCATGACGGCTTCACGACAGACCGTCACTTGCCCCTGTGTTTTAAGATTTTTAAGATTTTGCCTATTTAATTTCTAATACGTAACGCACCTACTATAGACCGTTACAATCTTGTAACGCCCCTTACATAGACCGTCACATGCTTCTGGCAGGGTGTTTTTAAACTTTAATTTCATGCGTTTTAACCTGAAACTTGCTATGTTAGTAAGATATCTCGATCTATAAACAAGGTAGAACGTAATGTTAATATTGTACTATGATCATAAACATTAAATTTTGTTCTACATGAAAGATGTTTAGAAAATCCTAAGTTGAATGATCATGATGAATTTGATAAAAACCCTTAGTTAATACTTGTATAAATTCTGATTTATGTAAGATATATTTTGTTGGGTTTGGTTCTATGTATTCAGAGGGGGGGGTGAATGAATATCCTTTAAAAAGTTTCACCCAATTAAAATTCTAGTGCTCAGAACTGCGGAATAAAAGCACTAAGACTAACTGAGGAAAAACTAATCCAGTCATCTACTGAACCTGTAGACAAATATGAAGTGTGCTCCTAGCAAACATTTAATGTGGGCAGCAATTAGACAGATCAAGCAAACACACAATACCACTATCAAGCATATAGTGTGCGCATCAATGAAATGAACACATATAGAATATCAACCTATCTTGACCCTATGCATTCATCTAGCGCCAAACACACAAAGAAATCAAACCACTGCTCAATGGGTTTTTAGGTGGTTTGGTCCAGCAGACCTACATCCACCTCACACTCAACCCGAGTGTGGCTTCCGCTGACTCACAGCTTGAACAGCTGGGCATCACAGCTTGCCATACAACTACTGGGCAACACAGCTTGCCGTTCGAGGAATCCTCCTCGCCCGCTGAGCCTCACAGCTTGCTGTCCAGAGGATGCACCTCTGCAAATCGCTGGGGATTACAGCTTACTCGTCCAGAGGAGTCCACCTCTGCAGTCGCTGGCTAACAGCTTGAAGAAAGTATAAAATGAAAACAGAAGATAGACAAGACAGCAACGGAAAGCTGTAAATGAAAAGCACAATATCACTCTCAATAGAGACTGGCCTGGATTTGATCCACGGTCCAGTAAAAAGATCTTCAGACTTCACTCTTCTTCTCTTGATCTCACTATCTCTCTTTCTTCTCTCTTTCTCTTCTTTCTCTTCTTCTTTTGCTAATCTCTCACTCTCTGCTCTTCTTCTCTCTTTGGATCGAAGGCTCTCTGCTGCTCTCAGACTGGATGTATATGCTTTGCCTCCCTTTAGTCGATCTTCTTCCTGCGGAAGATGAAGGCATCAATATATACTAGCAATAGGTGGATAAGGGGCGTGTGGCTTCCACATTTCCTGCCCTAAGAATTCGGACCACGTGGCAGCATCCAGCAGGCTGTCAGTACATGTGTCTTCATCTGGGCACTCCCCTTATTCTCGGATAACGTGCCTTCATTAGGCTTAACGAAGGGTGCCTGTCAGACAGAGAACAAATTATCAGTCTAAGTCTAAACCCTATACACACTTTGAATATGAAATGCATTGTATATACTTGTGAAGGTGAATGCAGTGTACAGACTTTGCCCCAATGTGTAGACTTCACATAAGAGGGCAACGGTTGTACATACTTTGAAGAGCATTCAGCATCCAACGTATAGACTTAGGCAATGTGAGAGGTTGCCAGTGTATGGACTTGATGAGCGTTCAACAATGTGCAGACTTCGACTCGATGTGTAGACTTCACAACTGATGAATGCAATGCAATGCAATGCTGACACTGACTATATGGACTTGAATATGAATGCAGTGTACAGACTCTGCCCAAAGTATAGACTTCATCTATGTGAAGCTATGCGATGTACAGACATCATATATGAAGCAGCCGCTGTACAGACTTAAGCAGTATAAAGACTTGACAGACAATTGACGATGTATAGACTTCAAGTGTGAAGACGTTGTGAATACAAATGCAATGTACAGACTTCATATGTGAAGCAGCTGAGTGTATAGACTTCATCATGTGAAGACTTGAACAAGGCATGTATAGACTTCACGTCGTGAAGCAATGTATATACTTAGCTGAAGAAACTCTGTACAGGCTTGACCGAAGTAAAGTCTGTACAGACATGAAACAAAGGAAGACAGCGAGTGTATAAACTTTGAGATGTGTAGACTTGCCAAAGAGTTGGACGATGTACAGACTTGAACAAGTAGAGTCTGTACAGACTTGAAGGTTCACAGTGTGTAGACTTTGGCAAGGCAACGTCAGTAAAGTTCCCAGTGTACAGACTTACTGAACTAAGCTTAGGTAAAAGATATGAGGAATGTATAGACTTAATCAGTTCAGTTCAGAACGTAGGTAAAAGTCCCAATGTATAGACTTTACCTGAGAATGCAACCGCTGTATAGACTTGCTCAACCAGTCCGATGTACAGACTTGGAATTTCAACATAAGGATGTACAGACTTGGAAAACTAATGCCAATGTACAGACTTCACCTCGTGCAAGCTACAGTGAATGAGTGTATAGACTTCTTATGAAGGAATGCACAGGACTCTGTACAGACTTGGATGCTCGACCAGTGTACAGACTTGCCACCGACCAATGTATAGACTTGGTGGAAGGCATGCACTGTACAGACTTCATGATGAAAGCATGAACTGTAATACCCCGAATTATTATTTGAGCCCAATATAATTATTAAGCTTTTATTAACTGAGAATTGAATTTTTATTGAATTAATAATGGAATTTCGGATTATTAATATTTAATTCCTTAGAAATAAAATAAGTGAAAATCTGACTACCTTATAAAAATCTATAAAAATGGTAAACAGGTTAAGGTCGATGTAGTTAGCAACTTTGTCTTCTGTAATTAAGCCATTAAAAATCCGTGGTTAGATCTATTTAGTGATTAAGATAAAAAGTGCACACTTTTTGACCCTTACCTAACCTTAATTTGAAACGCGAAATTAAGGCTTAATACTTAACCAAATGAGCTCAAACCAGAGGCAAAAGGACGGTCTTGATCTGAGGATCAAAAGCCCTCTACCAATTTCTCGAAACCCTAACCCTAGAATGCGCAGCCGGCCGAGTTTGGTTGAGTCAACCTTTTCGGCACCGTTTCTAACACGTCTCTTGCCCCGTCGAATTCTCTCAGCTCCGAACTCTCCAGAAGATGTGTGAGCTATAGATAGAAAGCTCTTCGACCCTAATTTTGTTTGGTAGCAGCTGTGTCCGCAGAGGAGTCAGATCTGGGGAGATATCCGGCGATTACTGAAGGTGTGTCGGTAGGCCGTCGTCTACCTTCTTCCTTCCTTGTTTCTTCAATTGAGGTAGGAATTCTCAACCAAAATTTGAACATGAATACATAATTTTATTCCTCTCGACGAGATCTATCCAGTGGGACTGAAAGCCCCAATTTTTATCAGGTCTCTAGAGAGCTATCGAGGTTTTTGTGAAGGGTTAGCAAGTTCGTTCTTCTTATCTAGCATCTTATTTCAACCTTCGATTGAGGTAGGTTTAACAGGCTAAACTCTAATTAACTTATATGATGCAATCAGCATCTTATTAGCTTTCTTTAGGCGTAGAAAGCCCTAAAATTCATGAAGCATGTTTAGAGAATTTCTGTTCGTAGTAACAACATGTTTAGACCTAGTTTGGATATGTTCTTCCGAGTTGATTTATGATTTCGAAGTATTAATCCTGATCCCCATGAACCATATTTTCTATGGTTGGATTCATCATCGTAGTAGCTTTCTTTTGATATAAGAAGCCCCAAATTTCATTCTGTATATTGAGATAATTTTACGTTTTAGTCACAACATGTCAAAATTAGGGTTTCCCGTGTTCTTGCCTTAGTAAATCATGATTTCAATAAGATAATTTGAAATTGGCCTTACTGTTAGATAGTATTCTCTGTTAGCTTTCCAACGGTACCAAAAGCCCCTTATTTGGAGTCCATTTCCATTAGTTATTAGCGTTTTAGTGCAACCCTATCAACCCCCTTAGCTTCCCGGCGTTCATCGGACGCGGAAGGGATGACCGGAGATGACCAGAGATGGACGGTCGCACGATAGACCGCACAAATCAAGCCTAAACATTGACTATTTTGACCCTGGTATAACCATAGATAAACGGTCTTTCAGGAACCACACATCCCAGGATGAACGGTTCCAAACTAACCACATATCTAGATATAAGGTCCCAGAGCAACCACATAACTTGGACGGTCTAGAACGAACCACACATCCAGGAGGATGGGTGGTTGACCCAGAGCCGCACAACCCCTTTGGGCGGCCCAATAGGAACCACCCAACCCTTGGGCGGCCCTGACAGAACCGCCCAAGTCCCTGGCTTGGCCCTTTGAGCCCCGTTCAGCCCTATGAGTCCAGCAGGATATAAGGTCCATCCAGAACCGTTTATCCCCTCAGAGAATGACTTAATACAAGTTTTAATTGATTCATCTTCATGTCATAAATGGTAATTAATAAAATAGAAACCCACTTGATAAACGATTAATTATGCAACTAAATTTCTGTTAATTGCTTGTTATTCGTGCCTACGCGACTTACGCGATCTTGTTCGTTAGCTTATCATCTTGAATCATTCTTTTTAGCATCTTGACTTAATGTATAACTTAATTCTTGTTAATTTGACATAAAATTAGGATTAATATGGTCATTAGCTTGCTATTTAGCAGTTGTACTACAATAGAACAGCGTGTTAACTTCCCGACTTGTAACAAGTCGTTAGCCGATTAGCGTGCTAGTCTTGGTTTTACCCCCAGAAACTCTATCCGACGGCCCGATTATGACCGCATATCTTTATACGGCCCAGTATGGACCGTATATCTTATTCATGGGTCTTAATGCCTTTTGGACATGAGCGGCCCATAATGCACCATTCATACCTTCGAGCGGCCCACTGTCAGCCGTTCTTTCTTGACCTCATGGCTAAATTTTGGCCCAGTTCTTGTATGCACGGCCCGGTGTTAGCCGTACATACCCTTGCGCGTCTTCTGTATGACCGCACATCTCTTGGAGATGAGTTTGACCGTGTTTTTGTGCTCTTGAATCCAAGGACAAGGTTAGTCCTTTAAATCTTGAACTTATGGCAGTAATTCCTCTGATTAAATTGGCCATTGAAATTGACTGAATGTCTAGACGCGTGGGATCTTGGATCCAATAAATCGATGCCAACACACCGTAGGGGCCCGGTCTGGTCCTGGGGAGAGCGTCCAAAAATTATTGAGCCCATGGGATGTTAATGACATGGTGAGGTATTGCACCGAATACTTGCTTGCTTGTTACGTCTATGACAAAAATCTCTTATTACTTGTTACTTGTTACTTGATCGTGATTGAATTGATGTTAATTACTGCTTGTTGGCCAATTCTTTATTACTATCTCATGTTGTAAATTCTTGTACTTGTTATCTTGTTAATTCTTGGCATCTTATATTTCTTGACCTTGCAAGATCTTTTTATTACGTCGTTTCATTATATTGTTATCGTCATTTATTTCTTTTTAGCATGGCATGTGAAAATGTAATTAACTTGTTAATCATGTAAACTTGCCTGTTACTTCCTACTGAGCGTCAGCTCATAGTTGTTGTTTCCCCCCTTTCCAGGCTATTCAGGTGACGAGCTTACCATCGGGGATGGGCAGGAGTGATGTCTTGAGTGCACCAGTTCTAGAGTGGTGTTGGCAGTGTTATCCTATTAGTTGTGCTTTAGAGAGTATTTAGCTTCAGTTATGTTGTTAATGTTTAATGTCTCAGTTGTATTAAGTTGGTTTGAGGATTATTGTATCACTTGTGGTTTGTTTAATGATCAATAAGTTATTTCCATTCATAGCACTTGTGTTATATTTAGATTAGCTCTCTCTCTCTCTCTCTCTCTCTTTCCTGCTAGCTAGTTTCTAACTGTACGTCCCGAGTTTTCGCATCGGGGCGTGACAGTTTAGTTGGTATCAGAGCCCTAGGTTTCACATTCCTAGGTTTCTCTAAGTGCTAGGTTTATTAAGTTCTAGGGTTGTAGTGTTCTCGTAGAACCCCTGACCTTGTAAAAGTCTAGAAACTACCTGGTGAGATTGGGTAGAAACTTGGGTTAAGTTCGCATCTTGATCGTGTAATTATCTATCTTATTAGACCTAAGTAATCGTGTTCCCCGTGTAGGCTTTTGCAATGGCAGCTGATCACACTGAATGGAGGAACATGCAGCGCACAGTTCAAGGCCTTACTCAGGCTCTGCAGTAGGTGGCTCAAGCAGGAGCTGCACAGCATGGCACCGGTGATCTATACCGGAACTTCCGAGGGATGAATCCACCAAGGTTTGAGGGTTCGACCGACCCCGACCAAGCCGAGCACTGGCTAGATGAGATGGGAAGGATCTTCGAAGTTATGCAATGCACCAACCAGGTACGTGTCCTTTTGTCTACATTTCAACTGGAGCGTGATGCACGTACTTGGTGCGATTCTATCAAGGTGACTCTCGGTGATCAACAGGTTACATGGGAAGAGTTCGAGGAATTCTTTAATAACAAATATTTTTCTGATAGAGTACAAGAGAAGAAAGCGGCGGAGTTCGCGGCCCTAAAACAGCGAGATCTATCTGTGGCGGAGTATGAGGGTCAATTTGCACGGCTTTCTCGTTATGCTACACACCTTATTTCCACCGAGAAGATGAAGGCGAAGCGTTTTCTCAACGGTCTGAGGCTGCATTATATCAACCAATTAGCACCGATGGAAATTTTCACTTATTCTGAGATGGTGAGAAAAGCTCAAGTTTTGGAGGATACTTTAGAAATGACGGAGAGAATCCGTGGAAGAGGTGCAAAGAAGGAACAACCTACAGGTTCCGGGAATGTTAAACCCGGTTATACCAAGAAGAGGCCCGTTAGTGGACCTGGTTCGTGGAGCGGGTCCGGATCGTGGAAGGGCAAGATGCCGAAGCGTGAAGACAAGAAGCCTGGCCCTATTGTCCCATTTACGGGCATGTGTAAGTTTTGTAGTAATCCTGGTCACAAGATGGAGAATTGCTGGCACAAGCTAGGCGCATGTTTGCGATGTTGAAGCAAGGAGCATTGTATCTCTGACTGTCCTCGTTTGTCGGAGCAAGCTACCCCGGCGAAACCTCAAGTCTTCAAGAAACCACAAGGCAAGCTCTAAGCTCTACATGCAAGTGAAGCGAAAATAGCCGAGGATGGTGGACTCGTCGAAGGTACTTTTATTATACTCGACAAGTCAGCATTTGTTCTTTTTGGTACTGGTGCCACGCATTCATTTATTTCTCGGAGGTTTGCTAAGTCTTTAGCTGTGGAACCTATTTTGATGGATTCTCCGTTAGAGATATCAACCCCTATGGGTACTAGATCAGCAATCCAGCATTTCTATCCTTCTAGTAAGGTTATGATTGGTGAGCAGAACTTTCCAGCTGATTTGATTTGCATGGACATGAAGGATTATGACGTAATCCTAGGAGCATATTGGTTGGCTAGATATGAGGCCAATGTTCATTGTAGTTCTGGCTCGGTGTCCTTTACTAGGCACCCAAGGCTTTCTTTTGTGGGAGTTAAGCACCATAACTCTGTATCACTCATTTCGGCTCTTCGAGCTGATAAGGTGATGAGACAAGGATGCGAGGCTTTTCTAGCCTTTATCTGTGCAACCCCTGAGCAGCAGATTGAGATCAAGGACATTCTTATTGTCCAAGATTTTCCTGATGTCTTTCTAGAGGAACTACCAGGACTTTCGCTTGAGCGGGAAGTTATCTTCTCTATTGATCTCTTTCCGGGTACATCTCCTATTTCCAAGGCTCCTTATCGTATGTCTCCTGCGGAACTGAGGGAGTTGAAGCAGTAGTTGATGGAATTACTCGAGAAGGGCTTCATTCGTCCTAGTACTTCTCTGTGGGGAGCCCCTGTATTATTCGTTCGGAAGAAAGATGGTTCGATGAGATTATGCATCGATTATCGACAATTGAACCAGTTGACTGTCAAGAACAAATATCCATTGCCGAGGATTGACGAGTTATTTGACCAGATAGCAGGAGCTCAGTATTTCTCTAAGATTGATCTTCGACCTGGATATCACCACTTGCAGATTAAGGAAGAGGATATCTATAAATCAGCTTTCCGCAGCAGGTGTGGTCATTTCGAATTTGTCGTTATGCCTTTTGGTCTAACGAATGCTCCAGTAGCTTTCATGTAGTTGATGAACAATGTATTTCGGCCCTATCTTGATCAATGGGTCGTGGTATTGATTGATGACATCTTGATCTATTCCAAGAATGAAGTGGAACATGCTGAACATCTGAGGTTGGCTTTGTAATTATTGAGAGATCCTCAGCTATATGCCAAGTTTAGTAAGTGTGAATTCTGGCTGCAAGAGATGTCCTTTCTCGGACATATCATTACGAAGGAAGGGATTTCTGTTGATCCTTCGAAGGTTGAGGCAGTGAAGAATTGGGATCAGCCTACCAGTGTGACAGAAGTTAGAAGTTTTCTAGGCCTGGCAGGCTATTACCGAAGATTTATCCATGATTTCTCTAAGATTGCGATACCAATGACAAGGTTAACCCGCAAGGAGAACAAGTTTGATTGGTCAGAAGATTGCCAGCGAAGCTTTCAGACTTTTAAGGAATGTTTGACCACTGCACCTGTTTTGGCTTTACCTTCTGGTGAAGGAGGTTTTGTTGTTTATACTGATGCTTCAGGTATTGGCTTAGGCTGTGTACTCATGCAGCATGGGAAGGTGATTGCCTATTCTTCTAGGCAGTTGAGGAAGCACGAAGAGAATTACCCTGTTCATGATATGGAATTAGCAGCAGTGGTGTTCGCATTGAAGATTTGGAGGCATTACTTGTATGGAGAAACCTTCACAGTGTTTTCAGATCATAAGAGTCTGAAATACTTATTTTCTCAGAAGGAACTCAACATGAGGCAGAGGAGATGGTTGGAGTACTTGAAAGACTTTGACTTCTCGATTGAGTATCATCCTGGCAAAGGCAATGTTGTGGCAAATGCTTTAAGCCGAAAGCCTGTAGCTAGATTGTCAAGTCTCATGTTACAAGAATGGAAGTTACTGGAACAATTGTCTAGTCTGGATCTTAATGTTGACAATGATCGGGTTATGATTGCTCAGATTCAACTTAAGCCCGAACTGTTGATGGAAATCAAGTCCTTGCAAGATAATGATCCCGAGCTGGTAGAGATCAAGGGAAGCTTGAGTGTAGACACGCCAAAATTGACGTTACTGTGAGTACATCTCACATTCCCCTTAGCATCCTCGCATGCTCCCCTTTTCTCCCTCTTTTCCCATTCTTATTCTTAATAGTGGATTATTCATGATCTATAAATTGGCGATCACGGTGGGACCTCCACTGTTTTTCTATTGATTACCCCTTTCCCCTTTGGCACCCACGTGTGCCCTTTCCCTTTGGTACCCACGGTACCTCTCCTTTGTGCCCCACGGGCACCCTCCACTGTGCACACTGCATACTCCCCGAGATGAGCTAGTTTGTGATTTTTCTGAATTAACGCCTTTCACAAAGGCACGTTTTGATTTAACGCCTTTATCCAGGGCGTGTTTTATATATTCGATGCCTCCTACGAAGGCGTCTTTCATCACATATCCCTGGCGTTTTATTCTGTCTGAGGATTCACGTCCTTCCCTCAGGGCGTCCTTTTGTTGAGAAGCGCCTCCCATCAAGGCGTGTTTTTCTTTGAGCGTGCGCACCACACACTTTTGACGCCCTCTGCCAGAGGCGTCTTTTCACATTTAGCGCCTTATACTAAGGCACGGTTTTGTGATTCACGACAGCGACGCTGTCGTCTCTTTTACTGGTAGCGACTGCTGCCAGGTCGCCTCTTTCCTGTGCGTTTACAGAGGCTTATTTCTTGTGATCATTCATGCTGGATTGATACTTACCTCTATTATTTGATTATATTGGTGTGAGCTGCTTATCTTATCTTGCATTCATCCATTTGTATTGGTTTGGGAGGCCTCCTCTCTCTACATTAGGAGCCACACCCCCTCTTGGTGAAGGAAGGACCCTACATTGAGCACTCCGTCTCATTGGACCGGAAATTCCTAAACCAAGCCTCCGTAAGTCCCCGCACCCATGGATTCCCTCATGGACGTTGGGCAGGTGGTACCTTTGAAGTCCCGGGTTTAGTTGGCCTATACACGGTGAGAGAGTGTTCCTAGTTGGCATCGAAGTGAACTTACATTGAAACTAGGTTCCTCCCTTGTGTGAATCACTCCAATTTAGGTTAAAAATCATTAATTCACCAAGGTTCAAACAAAAAGAAATCAAAGGTAACCATTCCAACTTGTGTGCTTCTTTGCAAATTATTTTGCTTGAACTTTGATTGATGACTTACCTTGATATAGAAAAGAACATGTTTAATCCAAACTTTGCTCATGAGGATGCACAACCTAGCACATCTTATACTCCTCAATTTCAACATGTTCGTCATAATTCACACCATATTTTCAAGGGACCACGTCCTCATTCTTATGGTTTTGCTCGACCCATGGGCAATATCTAATCTCATGGTCCCTCGCCTCAATCGTGAGCCACTACTCCTACGGGACCGTCTCCTCCCAACGATGAGAAGGTCTCCCAGATCTTGCATGCATTAGATCATCTCACCCCTCAACAAATCCAAGCCCTTAAGGCCGTTGTTGAGGGTGCATCTCATTCCTCTCATCCTCCTTCAAATCCTACGGGGGTGGCCCATCACCCCCTTCCCTCTTCTATTCACATTCCTACTCGGGTGGCCCATCACCCATCTCCTATTCACACTTCTCCTCGGGTGGTCCAATGCCCGCCTCCTTCTATTCCTCCTCCATCACGGCCCCAAGGCCTATTTATTTCTTGCAACTCGACCCATCTGGGTCCTTCTATGGGTCGGCCCATTAATTCCCTTCCACGGCCTTCTTATGCGGCCCCTCCTTCAAGGCCATGCCAACCCTCTATTGCTCAGGTCACGCCCCTCCAACAAACTCTTTTCAACAAAGTCACTTCGTTGGAGGAACAATTAAAGAGGGTTACGAGCCCACGGCCCACTCCTCCTACTCCAGTTAATCCCCTTTACGCGGCTCTAAACGACATTACAAATATGGAGAAAGATTGGAAGGATAGGAGAGACGGTTGCGGCGTCGACAGTTCAAGCGAGCAAGAGCCGGCAAATTTCAATGTTCAAGTGGACGCTGTCCTTCCTCCACTCACATATACGCCTCCACTACGGTGTCCACTTGAACCGCCTGATGAAGAACCGGCAATTGAAGAATCTGAGGCGCACAATGATGAAGCTATGCAGGCACCCCTTCCGAGTTTCCTTCGCTTCCCTCTCCCTCCACTACCGCTTGATGAACCCCCTGCCCAGGACTAAGTCACCGTCCCCAACACATTCCCTGTTTATGAGACTAATTGGTGTTACGACGATGGGTCAATACTCCAATCACCCATGTCGTTGCACCAAGACATGTCTCCTATCCCTAACACCTCTCGCCCCATCCGGCATTTTCAACACACTAAACCTTCTCCGTTCACCCCTCCCGTAACCACCCCAATAGCCTCCACTCCACTGGCCTCCACCGAACCTCCATTACCCTCCATTACGCCAGTCTCCGCCAAGCCTTCCATTACACCTCCTCTTTGTTCGCCACCTCAGCCGTCCACTATGCCTATGACCCCTACCCCATTACTTAACCATTTACCCTTACCTGTGGCTAGTCCTGAGCAAGGTTCACCCTTTTTTGCACTAGAGCCAACCCCGACTGCTTCCGAGCAGAGGGAGAAGCTCGACGTGTTTGAACCTTTGCTTCCACTCACCCTTTCACCTCCACCATCCATGGAACCTTCCGCCTCTGCTTCACCCCCCTTTACTACTCGGAACAGGCGTCCTTCTGTAAATACTTGTGCCGAAGATGATCAAGAGCCGGGAAAGAAAGATTTGGCCATGGCCATGCTGTTCAAGATGCAAGAGTTTATTTGCCGGATGCCAATCTGGGTTGTTGTGCCAAGCATGGTTGAAGAGGCCGAGTCCCCGCCACTGCTCGCCAGAAGAGAATGCCAAGCATTGATGCCATGTAAGTTCGTGCCCAAGGGCCGAGCAAGGCACCCTTTGTTCCAACTTTTAAATCTTGAACCCATTCTTCCATACAAGGGGCGAATGCCCATTTTTTTCAACACTCTTTATATGTCGCAATCAATGGGCATGGCGATGCTTCCTATCCCAACTTTCCAACTCTCTCACACTATTGCTTTCCACTCTCCAAGAGAGTTGTCACTTACCATTGAAGCTTCATCCATTGGGCCAATTGGCTATACACTTTCACTGCCATGGAGGGGCAGTTACCTTGGTGTCAAAGGGCTTTCCACTATTCTACCCACCTTCCATTCAACGCCATCCACATGGGCCACTCCAGGGGTAAGGAGGAGGATCTCATCCTCTCGCCCTTCATGTTCTTCATATTCTTTGCATCTCATGCATTCTGTCGCATCCATGCATTCATCGCATCTATTACATTGCACTCGTATACATTGGCACTTCTTCTTTCTCGGGTTTCCGGACCCGTATCTTCCCAGCCTTCCGGAACATTTGGATCTTCCGCATTTCCCATCTTCATCCTCTTCTAATCCACTCTCCCTGGGGCATCGCGTCCCCTTTCCTGCTATTTCCCTGGAACCTCCAGGTGTTTTATCCCTCCTTTTAGGGCATGACGCCCCTTCTGATTCCACTATTCCGGAACCTCCGGATCTTTCTCTTCTCCCAGGGCATCGCGCCCCTTTCCATCTTCTTCCTCCGGAACCTCCGGATCTTGCTCTTTGGGCATCACGCCCCTACACACCCTCAAGTCCGGATCTTCTGGATTTCTTATCTCTTCCCCTTGGGCATCGCGTCCCATGGTACCTTCCCCCTCTAGAACCGTCGGACTCTCTTTCCTTCCTCCCAGGGCATCGCGCCCTTTCTGATTCTCTTCCTTCGGAACCTCCGGATTCTCCATCTTATTATCTCTATCTTCTTTCGGGGCATCCCAACCCTTCTGATTCCATCCCTCCGGAACCTCCGGACCCTCCTGATCCTTTTCATCCACTCTTCCCTGGGCACCGCGTCCCTCGGCATCTCATTCCTCCGAACCTTCGGACCATCCCTCTTTCTTCCAATTCATCTTCCTGCTCCTCCAGGATATCACATCCTTTGTCCTCTTCTTCCTTTTTCACCATATCTTTGCATATTTCTTCCCAGGGCATCGCGTCCCTCGAGATTCTTCTCCTCTGGATCCTCTGGATTCCTCCTATCAGGATTCTCCTCCACAACCCCTAGACCCTCCAGATCCGCCTCTTTCCATCTATCAATTTCTTCTTCTGATTCCCCCTAATCCTAGGTCCGACCCAACTTCTTCCACGTCCACTACTTTGGGCATCTGCCCTTTCTCCCACTGCTTTCGAGACTTTAGTCCACACTCCTCCTTCTAATTCTCCTCTCCTTCTGTAGACCTTTCATGTGATCAGGGTCTCCACGCCTTAGTGAGGGAGTTCTAGCCCTCGCCTCTCTTCCTTTTATCCTTGTTCATCTGAGTCTGGTCTGAGCACCACTCCTTCTTGTTAAGCCACTTCCAAATCCTTTGCTTCCAATCTTTTTATCTGCCAAAGAGGACAAATCCCATGATGATCAACCTCGCCTCTTGCGGTAGCTGCTTCAACAAAGATCGTAAGGTAACATATTGGCATAAGTAAGCATTTTTATGATATCATTTTCTCATTACTTCACGCATGATTTTCAAAATGAAGTGCTTCTTAACAAGATTAAAAGTGGTGTTTTAGACCTTTATCTTAGGCTTTTGTTTAATTAAAATATTCCAAAAAGAGTCTTTAGGCTTGCTTTTGCAGCACTTTTGGTTAATAAGAATCCCGCGCTAGGAATTCAACATTCTCTCCCCGCTTGTTAAGAGCAACCCTTAGCTGGGCACCGCACACACTTCACGGCGCCCTTTAGCCGGCTCCTTGTTAAAACACCGTTGCTACTTTGGCCATGCCATGAGAATTCCTGAAAGTCTTTTTCTCTTCTTTACTCTGCCGCGTGCAGGGGCAAGAGGTTGACGGATGAGATGACCAACCTCGGTACTCCCCAATACGAGAGGAGTCTCAAATAGGGTCAGTCTTGACCTAAAATCAATACAAATTTCATGATATACATCTCGCCAAAAGGGCTATTATGGAAATCAAATCAGAATTTCGATAAATGCAAAAGTATGAATTGTGGCATGACAAGAGTGGCAAAGTCCCCGCAGGGAAAATGGTGCGGACACCCGAGCAGTTGAGCGGCGCGACACGCCGAGCCACCGGTACCGCACACGGAGCACGACTCGAGCCACCTCAGTATCCATATGGCTCGGAGACAGCCTGGAGACTCCGCCTTGAGCCTCCCCATTTATCATATTTAGTTAAACTTTATTTGTGTGTAATTTGTGTTTATTTCATTGTATTCGGTTTGCTATTTTGATTGTAAGAGGGGCTTATGTACAATTTGGACCCGTGGGCCCCACGGGTCCCCCAGGCCCCATCCCATTGATCCACCTCAGCCCATGGGCCCCATGTGGGGTCAGTCAACATGTCAAATGGAGGCATCTAGAAGTTTGAATGGTAAAAGGCACATGGGAGACAAGTAGACTTCAAAGTCCAAGGTGGCTACCAACTTGTCCCCCCCTTGCCACCATAGTCAATAGGCCGCCCCCCTCCCCTTATTTTTTATTTATTTTTGTGTGTGTGTGTCACATGCCATCCCAGCCCTTCATCTCCCACCCCTAGATCCTACGGTTGTGGATGGATGTGAGATGTAACCTATTTCAGCTTGTATTTTCCATTTTGAAGAATTAATGCCATTTGAATCAAAGTAATTCTTGGAGCTCCAGCTTGGTGCGCCCCCTTCTCCTCTCCCACTCCCCCTTGGATGCTGTGAAGGCTTCCATTCTGAGGTGTGACTCCTCGTGTATCGGTTCCGACGATCGCCGCCGCCGCCATGAGCCGCCACCGCACCGCCATCGCCATCAACGGAGTTCTGCCTGCGCAGTACCACAGCAGCTTGCTCGAAATTCATAGGTCTTCCCCGAGCTCATTTGGCTACCAAATTTGGAGGAGTTGTTCCTGGGATGTTCCTCTCCACCCACAAACATCAGGCCAACATTCAGATCACGTTTGCTAATTTTTGATTTTCGTCCACTCTTTCATTTCGGTTCTGCCAGAATTCTGTCCAGGTTCACCTCCGTCCTGAGTTTCATGTCTTAGATCCACTTTTTGATTTCTGTTAGTTTGCCCAATTTTACTGGGGGTTCCATCTGTCTTCCCCTTCATCCACAAGTTTTCTCAATTTTTGATTCGCCCATATCATATTTTCTAAAAATCGTTCTCAGACCCATCTACAGTTCTGTCCACCAGTTCCCAGATCCAACCACTAGTCACCCCAAAAATCATAACAAATCGGAGCCACCTCCAAATCAAATTCTAAAAATAGTCCCTGTTCCGTGGTTTGATTCCCTACAACTTCTAAGAAGAGCGTAAGAGTTGAATCGGAAGTTTACTAGGCGGTCAATGGTGGTTCTCAGACAAGTGCCCTGTAGATCTGAGATTTCAGTTACTGTACAATAGGGACTTGTAAATTCAATAAAGTTCTGATCCGACCAGATCCAGTAGATCTCTCTGGGTCTAGATCGAAGCATTTGAAGAGTGCTTTCCAACGATAGCTCATGCGTCCCGATCTGACGTCGGGATTGCTCGCAGCGGCCGTTTTCGCCGGAGCGCGCGCCGGAAGATAGCAACCAAAATCCGTGGGTTATTAGTTCAAGAGTTGGGAATCGGGGCCGATCGACCCCCGATCGGTGTTCCCGGCCGACCGCCGTCCGTGGAGGCGCACCACCAGGGGTCCCCATCACAGTGGGTCCCTCCCCCGCAGATCCGGAGGACAGCGCCGTCCGTGGGCCACGCGGGCCCGTAGAAGCCGCCGTTCGGAAAGCACAAAAACGCGGAGTTTGGCACCGCCGGGCGACATCAAGATGCTGCCCGTCAACCCGAGTTGCGTGATTCCCGGACCCCACATGTGACCTTTTACCTCCCTGCGTGGAGTGGGTCGACTTAGTGTATTGCTGTAATAATTGTTAACCGGGAGTCCGTGATTCGGCCGGGGTTGTCTTCGCCACGCCGGGTGCGTGGAGGTAAAGGTCTTAACCTCTTGGCGTTCATTGCTTAGCTAGTATATGGTCTTTTGCAGCTGTCGAGAGTGTAGGTACTAGCCCGTGTGTCCATGTCACCGCTGTGAGAGTGAGAGTGACCCGTCCCGCGACTCGATCCGAGTCCGGAAGTTGAGTCGGACTACCCTTGACCTCCGCAGGTTCCTTAACCGCGCACGGTCCGCGCTTTCCCTCGCTTGGGACGACGAGTGAGCTTCCACTTCTGTTAGCGACGTTTCGCCACTAGGAGCTTGTAGTGTCGGGCTTAGTGTCTCCCTGGTGCATGTTGCTGGTCGTGTCTTCATCTAGAGTCGAGGGTGGCACCATATAGTGTCGTCTCCCGTGTCCGTCCCGCATCAGAAAACCCTGGTCGTATGCATGTCAAGGGTCTAAAAATCAAAGGCACAAAGCCCCGGCACAACAGACTACCTCTTTGAGGGGAAACACCTGGGAAGGAATTCAAGTCCTGACATCTCCCATCCTGCATAAAGCTTATCCTCAATTATCCTTCTCTTCTCCCTCTAAGACCGAATGTTTCTCGGGTATGGCCTTGGTAGGGGCATCGTTAATCAAGGGCAGTCAGTTATAGGGCGCCACCCTTCAATGCATGCTCGGCTTTGGGTAATTTTAGCGAAAGGGGAAAGAACAAGGACCCCTAGCCAGTGGTTTTAAAAAATACCCTTTGATGCTGCATTAACGAAGCCTAAATCAAAATCCAAAAAAAATTGAATATTTCCTAAAGCAAAATCCAAAAAAAATTGAATATTTCCTAAACCAAAATCCAAAAAAAATTGAATATTTCCTGATCAAAATCCAAAAAAATGAATATTTTCTAAAATCATCAAAAAAATTCAAATATTTTCCAAAATCCATAAAAATTGAATATCTTTTTTCAAAACCCACAAAATATGCTTATTTCAAAATCCAAAAAAATTTACATTGTATTTTCTGATGGTGTTTTTTTTACAGGAACAATAATTTTGCAAGGACCAAGAGCACGGGATGAGTCCTCTCCATTCACCGCTATCAATCTCTTGATTCTTCCCAATATCATCATGATTCGTCACTATGGACACTCCTGATTACCATCTCTCTATACTGGGCATTAACTGATCGTTCATCTCCTAATCTTTTAATCAATTCCTGCTGATTTCACTTGATAGATCCTGATCATCCAATCTCAATCTCACATGCCAAGATTGTCATCCTCATGGCAAACAACAAATAATGATGTTTTGCAATGCTATGATTTAATTCATGTTTAGCCTTGCTAATACATGCTTGAATGCTATCCACACCAAGCTTTGAGTGCTTTGATGTCTATATTGTGATTGCTTTGATGCTTTGATTCATGCTATGCTTACTATGCTTAAATGCCTTATTCATTGCTTGTTATCTTTTATATCTTGGCTGATGAATCTTTGAGCGCAGGAAGAAGCTCTTGGTCCCATCGACTGGGCATCATCATCCAAGTCCCACGGTACTTGCACCTCATTTCTCAGTTCCCCCATGCTCATTGCTATCACCATCCCCCCTGTATGCATTCTACTATATGTTACATACGCTACTAGATTATATCAAGACCTTGTGACTTTGGTAAATCTAGAATTTGAGTTCCCTTCATCAAAAATAATGATGATTCCAGAGGAGTTTTAGTCACACGGATAGGCCGTTGAGCCGTCCAAGACTGGGGATGATGGTTCCCTTTTAGGAGTTGATGCGTGGATAAACGGGCTTCGGCTTAGTATCAGCTCGCGAAATCAGTTTCTTGACCTAGTCTTGACAGTTTAACAATATTATCCTTGATTATCTTATATTTTCATTTGTTTTAATTTTTCCTTTTAAACCCAGCATGCATTCATATAGGACTTTGAATTAATGTTGGAAAATCATTCTGATAAGCTGATTTGGAGAGTCAAATTGATCTTAATCTTTCAAGATATGAGATATTCATTACTGAATGGAATCCTCAGTTCGTTTTGTCGCTGTTTTGGGTCATTTTCTTGAAAGCTCCTTGTTTGGATTTCTATCATCTTATTTCAATCCTTTTCCGTTGATCCACCTTGGCTGCAGCACGTCCACATTGGCTGGTAATCGCTCCCCAATGGTGAAACCTACAGGTTTGTGACCTGGGGTACTTCCACCGCGCTGGAAGTTGATCATTCTCCTTCGTGCCCGCGTGCACACTCCCTCTTTTATCCAAACATCGTTGATTTCATTGAATTTCCTGAGATTGCTTCATCTCGAGCTTTTGATTTTATTCTCATCAAGTGATGTTGATTGCGTGTCTCATCACACCTTGGCATCTACTTTTCAGTTTGCTCTGCACTCTTGCAAAGCAGACGCCAAGGCGGGGCAGCTGTAGACACGCCAAAATTGACGTTACTGTGAGTACATCTCACATTCCCCTTAGCATCCTCGCATGCTCTCCTTTTCTCCCTCTTTTCCCATTCTTATTCTTAGTAGTGGATTATTCATGATCTACATTGAGCAGCAGACCTGACTTCATGTTGGCTAAAGATGGAAGATTATTATTCAAAGGCAGAACTTGTGTACCTGATGAAGCTGGAATAAAGAATAAGATTCTTGAGGAAGCTCATAGATCTAGTACACCATTCACCCTGGAGGCACTAAAATGTACAGAGATTTGAAGAGATCCTTTTGGTGGATGAATATGAAAAGAGAAGTTGCAGACTTCGTGAGTAGATGCTTGGTTTGCCAGCAAGTTAAGGCCGAACATTTCAGACCGACAGGAAAACTGAAACCACTCGATATACCCCAATGGAAGTGGGAAATCATTGGCATGGATTTCATTATGGGTCTACCTAGGACTCGTGGTGGATTTGATGCGATATGGGTGATTGTCGATCGATTGACTAAGTCGGCTCATTTCATACCATTTAAGTCCAAGTGGACAGTTGATGTATTGGCTGCTTTGTATTGAAGGAAGTGGTAAGACTCCATGGCATACCAGTCAGCATTGTGTCTGATCGAGACCCCAGATTTACTTCACATTTCTGGAAGGGACTGCAAGAGTCTTTGGGTACTCGTCTGAATTTCAGTACTGCTTTTCATCCGCAGACAGATGGACAGACGGAAAGAACCAACCAGATAGTGGAAGATATGCTGCGAGCATGCATGATTGATTTTGGAGGCAGTTGGAGTGATCACCTGGCATTGATTGAATTCGCCTACAACAATAGCTACCAATCCAGCATACAGATGGCTCCTTTTGAAGCATTGTACGGGAGAAGCTGTCGTTCCCCGTTGTGTTGGGATGAGGTAGGTGAGAAACAGTGGCTTGGATCGGATCTTATTTCAGAATCATCACAGAACGTCCGTATTATCCGAGATCGGTTATAAGTAGCCCAATCCAGACAGAAGAGTTATGCCGACAGCAGGAGAAGAGCATTGGAATTTCAGGTTGGCGAGCATGTGTTCCTAAAGGTCTCTCCGACGAGAGGGATCCGAAGATTTGGTATTCAAGGCAAGCTAAGTCGAGATACATTGGTCCATTCGAGATTCTGGATAGAGTGGGAGAAGTTGCTTACAGACTGGCTTTACCACCGCAGTTGTCCGGCGTGCACAATGTTTTCCATGTGTCTATGTTACGAAATATGTGTACGACCCCACTCATATCATTCAGCAAGTGATTTCGAACTGAAGGAAGATTTGACCTATGAAGAAAGACCTATCGAGATTCTGGACCGGAAGCAACAGCAACTCCGGAATCATTCTATACCGATGGTGAAGATTCAGTGGAGTCGGCGTGGGACCGAAGAAGCTACTTGGGAGTCTGAAGATACTATGCGGAAGCGATATCCCGACTTATTCTAGGTGAGCGATCTCTTTCCCTACTCTCGGTTATAGTGTAGTGAATTTGGAGGACAAAATTCTCTAAGTAGAGGAGGGTGTAATACCCCGAATTTTTATTTGAGCCCAATATAATTATTAAGCTTTTATTAACTGAGAATTGAATTTTTATTGAATTAATAATGGAATTTTAGATTATTAATATTTAATTCCTTAGAAATAGAATAAGTGAAAATCCGACTACCTTATAAAAATCTATAAAAATGGTAAACAAGTTAAGGTCGATGTAGTTAGCAACTGTCTTCTGTAATTAAGCCATTAAAAATCCGTGGTTAGATATATTTAGTGATTAAGACCAAAAGTGCACACTTTTTGACCCTTACCTAACCTTAGTTTGAAACGCGAAATTAAGGCTTAATACTTAACCAAATGAGCTCAAACCAGAGGCAAATGTACGGTCTTGATCTGAGGATCAAAAGCCCTCTACCAATTTCTCGAAACCCTAACCCTAGAATGCGCGGCCGGCCGAGTTTGGTTGAGTCAACCTTTTCAGCGCCGTTTCTAACACGTCTCTAGCCCCGTCGAATTCTCTCAGCTCCGAACTCTCCAGAAGATGTGTGATCCATAGATAGAAAGCTCTTCGACCCTAGTTTCGTTTGGTAGCAGCTGTGTCCGCAGAGGAGTCAGATCTGGGGAGATATCCGGCGATTATTGAAGGTGTGTCGGCAGGCCATCGTCTACCTTCTTCCTTCCTTGTTTCTTCAATTGAGGTAGGAATTCTCAACCAAAATTCGAACATGAATACATCATTTTATTCCTCTCGACGAGATCGATCCAGCGGGATTGAAAGCCCCAATTTGTATCAGGTGTCTATATAGCTATCGAGGTTTTTGTGAAGGGTTAGCAAGTTCGTTCTTCTTATCTAGCATCTTATTTCAACCTTCGATTGAGGTAGGTTTAACAGGCTAAACTCTAATTAACTTATATGATGCAATCAACATCTTATTAGCTTTCTTTAGGTGTAGAAAGCCCTAAAATTCATGAAGCATGTTTAGAGAATTTCTGTTCGTAGTAATAGCATGTTTAGAGCTAGTTTGGATATGTTCTTCCGAGTTGATTTCTGATTTCGAAGTATTAATCCTGATCCACATGAACCATATTGTCTATGGTTGGATTCAGCATCGTAGTAGCTTTCTTTTGATATAAGAAGCCCCAAATTTCATTCTGTATATTGAGAGAATTTTACGTTTTAGTCACAGCATGTCAAAATTAGGGTTTCCCGTGTTCTTGCCTTAGTAAATCACGATTTCAATAAGATAATTTGAAATTGGCCTTACTGTTAGATAGTATTCTCTGTTAGCTTTCCAACGGTACTAAAAGCCCCTTATTTGGAGTCCATTTCCATTAGTTATTGGCGTTTTAGTGCAACCCTATCAACCCCCTTAGCTTCCCGTTGTTCATCGAACGCGGAAGGGATGACCGGAAACGACCAGAGATGGACGGTCGCATGATAGACCGCACAACTCAAGCCTAAACTTTGACTACTTTGACCCTGGTATAACCATAGATAAACGGTCTTTCAGGAACCACACATCCCAGGATGAATGGTTCGAAACTAACCACATATCTAGATATAAGGTCCCAGAGCAACCACATAACTTGGACGGTCCAGAACGAACCACACATCCAGGAGGATGGGCGGTTGACCCAGAGCCGCACAACCCCTTTGGGTGGCCCAACAGGAACCGCCCAACCCTTGGGCGGCCCTGACAGAACCGCCCAAGTCCTTGGCTTGGCCCTTTGAGCCCCGTTCAGCCCTGTGAGTCCAGCAGGATATAAGGTCCATCCAGAACCGTTTATCCCCTCAGAGAATGACTTAATACATGTTTTAATTGATTCATCTTCATGTCATAAATGGTAATTAATAAAATAGAAACCCACTTGATAAACGATTAATTCTGCAACTAAATGTCTGTTAATTGCTTGTTATTCGTGCCTACGCGACTTACGCGATCTTGTTCGTTAGCTTATCATCTTGAATCATTCTTTTTGGCATCTTGACTTAATGTATAATTTAATTCTTGTTAATTTGACATGAAATTAGGATTAATATGGTTATTAGCTTGCTGTTTAGCTGCTGTACTACACTAGAACAGCGTGTTTAACTTCCTGACTTGTAACAAGTCGTTTGCCGATTAGCGTGCTAGTCTTGGTTTTATCCCCGAAAACTCTATCCGGCAGCATTACCATCATCACGGGATTTTTTCATATCCCTGTTATGAACCTAATGAACTACCAAAACATCGTTTTCTATGTTTAAATCGCTGGTTTAAGTCTTGGATCAAATTGGACGACGAGAGGCATGCGCGGCTAGTAGTTGACCGCATATCCTCTTCGGCGGCCCGATTATGACCGCATATCTTTATACGGCCCAGTATGGACCGTATATCTTATTCATGGGTCTTAATGTCTTTTGGACATGAGCGGCCCATAATGCACCGTTCATACCTTCGAGCGGCCCACTGTCAGCCGTTCTTTCTTGACCTCGTGGCTATGTTTTGGCCCAGTTCCTATATGCACGGCCCGGTGTTAGCCGTACATACCCTTGCGCGACTTCTGTATGACCGCACATCTCTTGGAGATGAGTTTGACCGTGTTTTTGTGCTCTTGAATCCAAGGACAAGGTTAGTCCTTTAAATCTTGAACTTATGGCAGTAATTCCTCTGATTAAATTGGCCATTGAAATTGACTGAATGTCTAGACGCGTGGGATCTTGGATCCAATAAATCGATGCCAATGCATTGTAGGGGCCCGGTCTGGTCCTGGGGAGAGCGCCCGAAAATTATTGAGCCCATGGGATGTTAATGACATGGTGAGGTATTGCACCGAATACTTGCTTGCTTGTTACGTCTATGACAAAAATCTCTTATTACTTGTTACTTGTTACTTGATCGTGATTGAATTGATGTTAATTACTGCTTGTTGGCCAATTCTTTATTACTATCTCATGTTGTAAATTCTTGTACTTGTTATCTTGTTAATTCTTGGCATCTTATATTTCTTGACCTTGCAAGATCTTTTTATTACGTCGTTTCATTATATCGTTATCGTCATTTATTTTTTTTTAGCATGGCATGTGAAAATGTAATTAACTTGTTAATCATGTAAACTTGCCTGTTACTTCCTACTGAGCGTCAGCTCATAGTTGTTGTTTCCCCCCTTTCCAGGCTATTCAGGTGACGAGCTTACCATCGGGGATGGGCAAGAGTGATGTCTTGAGTGCACCAGTTCTAGAGTGGTGTTGGCAGTGTTATCCTATTAGTTGTGCTTTAGAGAGTATTTAGCTTCAGTTATGTTGTTAATGTTTAGTGTTTAATATCTCAGTTGTATTAAGTTGGTTTGAGGATTATTGTATCAGTTGTGGTTTGTTTAATGATCAATAAGTTATTTCCATTCATAGCACTTGTGTTATATTTAGATTAGCTCTCTCTCTCTCTCTCTCTTTCCTGCTAGCTAGTTTCTAACTGTACGTCCCGAGTTTCCGCATCGGGGTGTGACAGTTTAGTTGGTATCAGAGCCCTAGGTTTCACATTCCTAGGTTTCTCTAAGTGCTAGGTTTATTAAGTTCTAGGGTTGTAGTGTTCTCGTAGAACCCCTGACCTTGTAAAAGTCTAGAAACTACCTGGTGAGATTGGGTAGAAACTTGGGTTAAGTTCGTATCTTGATCGTGTAATTATCTATCTTATTAGACCTAAGTAATCGTGTTCCCCGTGTAGGCTTTTGCAATGGCAGTTGATCGCGTTGAATGGAGGAACCTGCAGCGCACAGTTCAAGGCCTTACTCAGGCTCTGCAGCAGGTGACTCAAGCAGGAGCTGGACAGCATGGCACCTGTGATCTACACCCGAACTTCTGAGGGATGGGCCAAGGTTTGCGGGTTCGACTGACCCCGACCTAGCTGAGCACTGGCTAGATGAGATGGGAAAGATCTTCGAAGTTATGCAATGCACCAACCAGGAACGTGTCCTTTTGTCTACATTTCAACTGGAGCGTGATGCACGTACTTGGTGGGATTCTATCAGGGCGACTCTCGGTGATCAACAGGTTACATGGGAAGAGTTCGAGGAATTCTTTAATAGCAAGTATTTTTCTGATAGAGTACAAGAGAAGAAAGCGGCGGAGTTCGCGGCCCTAACACAGCGAGATCTATCCGTGGCGGAGTATGAGGCTCAATTTGCACGGCTTTCTCGTTATGCTACACACCTTATTTCCACCGAGAAGATGAAGGCGAAGCGTTTTCTCAACGGTCTGAGGCCGCATTATATCAACCAATTGGCACCGATGGAAATTTCCACTTATTCTGAGATGGTGAGAAAAGCTCAAGTGTTGGAGGATACTTTAGAAATGACGGAGAGAATCTGTGGAAGAGGTGCAAAGAAGAAACAACCTACGGGTTCCGGGAATGTTAAACCCGGTTATACCAAGAAGAGGCCCGTTAGTGGACCTGGTTTGTGGAGCGGGTCCGGATCGTGGAAGGGCAAGATGCCGAAGCGTGAAGACAAGAAGCCTGGCCCTATTGTCCCATTTACGGGCGTGTGCAAGTTTTGTAGTAATCCTGGTCACAAGATGGAGAATTGCTGGCGCAAGCTAGGCGCATGTTTGCGATGTGGAAGCAAGAAGCACCGTATCTCTGACTATCCCCGTTTGTCGGAGCAAGCTACCCCGGCGAAACCTCAAGTCTTCAAGAAACCACAAATCAAGCTCCAAGCTCTGCATGCAAGTGAAGCGGAAACAGCCGAGGATGGTGGACTCATCGAAGGTACTCTTATTATACTCGACAAGTCAGCATTTATTCTTTTTGATACTGGTGCCACGCATTCATTTATTTCTCGGAGGTTTGCTAAGTCTTTAGCTGTGGAACCTGTTTTGATGGATTCTCCGTTAGAGATATCATCCCCTATTGGTACTAGATCAGCAATCCAGCATTTCTATCCTTCTAGTAAGGTTATGATTGGTGAGCAGAACTTTCCAGCTGATTTGATTTGCATGGACATGAAGGATTATGACGTAATCCTAGGAGCAGATTGGTTCGCTAGATATGAGGCCAATGTTCATTGTAGTTCTGGCCCGGTGTCCTTTACTAGGCACCCAAGGCTTTCTTTTGTGGGAGTTAAGCACCATAACTCTGTATCACTCATTTCAGCTCTTCGAGCTGATAAGCTGATGAGACGAGGATGCGAGGCTTTTCTAGCCTTTATCTGGGCAACCCCTGAGCAGTAGATTGAGATCAAGGACATTCCTGTTGTCCAAGATTTTTCTGATGTCTTTCCAGAGGAACTACCAGGACTTCCGCCTGAGCGGGAAGTTATCTTCTCTATTGATCTCTTTCCGGGCACATCTCCTATTTCCAAGGCTCCTTATCGTATGTCTCCTACGGAACTGAGGGAGTTGAAGCAGCAGCTGATGGAATTACTTGAGAAGGGCTTCATTCGTCCTAGTACTTCTCGTGGGGAGCCCCAGTATTATTCGTTCGGAAGAAAGATGATTCGATGAGATTATGCATCGATTATCGGCAATTGAACCAGTTGACTGTCAAGAACAAATATCCATTGCCGAGGATTGATGAGTTATTTGACAAGATAGCGGGAGCTCAGTATTTCTCTAAGATCGATCTTCGATCTGGATATCACCAGTTGCGGATTAAGGAAGAGGATATCTATAAATCAGCTTTCCGCAGCAGGTGTGGTCATTTCGAATTTGTCGTTATGCCTTTTGGTCTAACGAATGCTCCAGCAGCTTTCATGCAGTTGATGAACAATGTATTCGGCCCTATCTTGATCAATGGGTCGTGGTATTTATTGATGACATCTTGATCTATTCCAAGAATGAAGTGGAACATGATGAACATCTGAAGTTGGCTTTGCAATTATTGAGAGATCATCAGCTATATGCCAAGTTTAGTAAGTGTGAATTCTGGCTGCAAGAGGTGTCCTTTCTCAGACATATCATTACGAAGGAAGGGATTTCTGTTGATCCTTCGAAGGTTGAGGCAGTCAAGAATTGGGATCAGCCTACCAGTGTGACAGAAGTTAGAAGTTTTCTAGGCCTGGCAGGCTATTACCGAAGATTTATCCAGGATTTCTCTAAGATTGCGGTGCCAATGACAAGGTTAACCCGCAAGGAGAACAAGTTTGATTGGTCAGAAGATTGCCAGCGAAGCTTTCAGACTTTTAAGGAATGTTTGACCACTGCACCTATTTTGGCTTTATCTTCTGGTGAAGGAGGTTTTGTTGTTTATACCGATGCTTCAGGTATTGGCTTAGGCTGTGTACTCATGCAGCATGGGAAGGTGATTGCCTATTCTTCTAGGCAGTTGAGGAAGCAAGAAGAGAATTACCCTGTTCATGATCTGGAATTAGCAGCAGTGGTGTTCGCATTGAAGATTTGGAGGCATTACTTGTATGGAGAAACCTTCACAGTGTTTTCAGATCATAAGAGTCTGAAATACTTATTTTCTTAGAAGGAACTCAACATGAGGCAGAGGAGATGGTTGGAGTACTTGAAAGACTTCGACTTCTCGATTGAGTATCATCCTGGCAAAGGCAATGTTGTGGCAGATGCTTTAAGCCAAAAGCCTGTAGCTAGATTGTCAAGTCTCATGTTACAAGAATGGAAGTTACTGGAATAATTATCTAGTCTGGATCTTAATGTTGACAATGATCGGGTTATGATTGCTCAGATTCAACTTAAGCCCGAACTGTTGATGGAAATCAAGTCCTTGCAAGATAATGATCCCGAGCTGGTAGAGATCAAGGGAAGCTTGAGTAGTAGACCTGACTTCATGTTGGCTGAAGATGGAAGATTATTATTCAAAGGTAGAACTTGTGTACCTGATGAAGCTGGAATAAAGAACAAGATTCTTGAGGAAGCTCATAGATCCAGATACACCATTCACCCTGGAGGCACTAAAATGTACAGAGATTTGAAGAGATCCTTTTGGTGGATGAATATGAAAAGAGAAGTTACAGACTTCGTGAGTAGATGCTTGGTTTACCAGCAAGTTAAGGCCGAACATTTCAGACCGGCAGGAAAACTGAAACCACTCGACATACCCCATGGAAGTGGGAAAGCATTGGCATGGATTTCATTATGGGTCTACCTAGGACTCGTGGTGGATTTGATGCGATATGGGTGATTGTCGATCGATTGACTAAGTCGGCTCATTTCTTACCAATTAAGTCCAAGTGGACAGTTGATGTATTGACTGCTTTGTATTTGAAGGAAGTGGTAAGACTCCATGGCATACCAGTCAGCATTGTGTCTGATTGAGACCCCAGATTTAGTTCACATTTTTGGAAGGGACTGCAGGAGTCTTTGGGTACTCGTCTGAATTTCAGTACTGCTTTTCATCCGCAGACAGATGGACAGACGGAAAGAACCAACCAGATAGTGGAAGATATACTGCGAGCATGCATGATTGATTTTGGAGGCAGTTGGAGTGATCACCTGGCATTGATTGAATTCGCCTACAACAATAGCTACCAATCTAGCATACAGATGGCTCCTTTTGAAGCATTGTACGGGTGAAGCTGTCGTTCCCCGTTGTGTTGGGATGAGGTAGGTGAGAAACAGTGGCTTGGACCGGATCTTATTTCTGAATCATCACAGAACGTCCGTATTATTCGAGACCGGTTACAAGTAGCCCAATCCAGACAGAAGAGTTATGCCGACAACAGGAGAAGAGCATAGGAATTTCAGGTTGGCGAGCATGTGTTCTTAAAGTTCCCTCCAACGAGAGGGATCCGAAGATTTGGTATTCAAGGCAAGCTAAGTCTGAGATACATTGGTCCATTCGAGATTCTGGATAGAGTGGGAGAAGTTGCTTACATACTGGCTTTACCACCGTAGTTGTCCGGCGTGCACAATGTTTTCCTTGTGTCTATGTTACGGAAATATGTGTACGACCCCACTCATATCATTCAGCAAGTGGATTTCGAACTGAAGGAAGATTTGACCTATGAAGAAAGACCTATCGAGATTCTGGACCGGAAGCAACAGCAACTCCGGAATCGTTCTATACCGATGGTGAAGATTCAGTGGAGTCGGCGCGGGACCGAAGAAGCTACTTGGGAGTCTGAAGATACTATGCGGAAGCGGTATTCCAACTTATTCTAAGTGAGCGATCTCTTTCCCTACTCTCGGTTATAGTGTAGTGAATTTGGAGGACAAAATTCTCTAAGTAGAGGAGGGTGTAATACCCCGAATTATTATTTGAGTCCAACATAATTATGAAGCTTTTATTAACTGAGAATTGATTTTTATTGAATTAATAATGAAATTTTGGATTATTAATATTTAATTCCTTAGAAATAGAATAATTGAAAATCTGACTATCTTATAAAAATCTATAAAAATGGTAAACAGGTTAAGGTCGCTGTAGTTAGCAACTTTGTCTTATGTAATTAAGCCATTAAAAATCCGTGGTTATATCTATTTAGTGATTAAGACCAAAAGTGCACACTTTTTGACCCTTACCTAACCTTAGTTTGAAACGCGAAATTAAGGCTTAATACTTAACCAAATGAGCTCAAACCAGAGGCAAATGGACGGTCTTGATCTGAGGATCAAAAGCCCTCTACCAATTTCTCAAAACCCTAACCCTAGAATGCGCAGCCGGCCGAGTTTGGTTGAGTCAACCTTTTCGGCGCCGTTTCTAACACGTCTCTTGCCCCGTCGAATTCTCTCAGCTCCGAACTCTCCAGAAGATGTGTGAGCCATAGATAGAAAGCTCTTCGACCCTAGTTTCGTTTTGTAGTAGCTGTGTCCACAGAGGAGTCAGATCTGGGGAGATATCCGGCGATTACTGAAGGTGTGTCGGCAGGCCGTCGTCTACCTTCTTCCTTCCTTATTTCTTCAATTGAGATAGGAATTCTCAACCAAAATTCAAACATGAATACATCATTTTATTCCTCTCGACGAGATCTATCCAGTGGGACTGAAAGCCCCAATTTGTATCAGGTGTCTAGAGAGCTATCGAGATTTTTGTGAAGGGTTAGCAAGTTCGTTCTTCTTATCTAGCATCTTATTTCAACCTTCGATTGAGGTAGGTTTAACAGGCTAAACTCTAATTAACTTATATGATGCAATCAGCATCTTATTAGCTTTCTTTAGGGGTAGAAAGCCCTAAAATTCATGAAGCATGTTTAGAGAATTTCTGTTCGTAGTAACAGCATGTTTAGACCTAGCTTGGATATGTTCTTCCGAGTTGATTTTTGATTTCGAAGTATTAATCCTGATCCACATGAACCATATTGTCTATGGTTGGATTCAACATCGTAGTAGCTTTCTTTTGATATAAAATGCTTAAAATTGCATTCTGTATATTGAGAGAATTTTACGTTTTAGTCACAACATGTCAAAATTAGGGTTTCCCGTGTTCTTGCCTTAGTAAATCACGATTTGAATAAGATAATTTGAAATTGGCCTTACTGTTAGATAGTATTCTCTGTTAGCTTTCCAACGGTACCAAAATCCCCTTATGTGGAGTCCATTTCCATTAGTTATTAGCGTTTTAGTGCAACCCTATCAACCCCCTTAGCTTCTCGGCGTTCATCGGACGCGGAAGGGATGACCGGAGACGACCAGAGATGGACGGTCGCATGATAGACCGCACAACTCAAGCCTAATCTTTGACTATTTTGACCCTGGTATAACCATAGATAAACGGTCTTTCAGGAACCACACATCCCAGGATGAACGGTTCCAAACTAACCACATATCTAGATATAAGGTCCCAGAGCAACCACATAACTTGGACGGTCCAGAACGAACCACACATCCAGGAGGATGGGCGGTTGACCCAGAGCCGCACAACCCCTTTGGGCGGCTCAACAGGAACGGCCCAACCCTTGGGCGGCCCTGACAGAACCGCCCAAGTCTCTGGCTTGGCCCTTTGAGCCCCGTTCAGCCCTGTGAGTCCAGCAGGATATGAGGTCCATCCAGAACCGTTTATCCCCTCAGAGAATGACTTAATACATGTTTTAATTGATTCATCTTCATGTCATAAATGGTAATTAATAAAATAGAAACCCACTTGATAAATGATTAATTATGCAACTAAATTTCTGTTAATTGCTTGTTATTCGTGCCGACGCGACTTATGCGATCTTGTTCGTTAGCTTATCATCTTGAATCATTCTTTTTGGCATCTTGACTTAATGTATAACTTAATTCTTGTTAATTTGACATGAAATTAGGATTAATATGGTCATTAACTTCCTGTTTAGCTACTGTACTACAATAGAATAGCGTGTTTAACTTCTCGACTTGTAACAAGTCGTTAGCCGATTAGCGTGCTAGTCTTGGTTTTACCCCCGGAAACTCTATCCGGCGGCATTACCATCGTCACGGGATTTCTTTATATCCCTGTTATGAACCTAATGAACTACCAAAACATCATTTTATGTGTTTAAATCGCTGGTTTAAGTCTTGTATCAAATTGGACGACGAGAGGCATGCGCGGCTAGTAGTTGACCGCATATCCTCTTCGACGGCCCGATTATGACCGCATATCTTTATACGGCCCAGTATGGACCGTATATCTTATTCATGGGTTTTAATGTCTTTTGGACATGAGCGGCCCATAATGCACTGTTCATACCTTCGAGCGGCCCACTGTCAGCCGTTCTTTCTTGACCTCGTGGCTAAGTTTTGGCCCAGTTCCTGTATGCACGGCCCGGTGTTAGCCGTACATACCCTTCCGCGGCTTCTGTATGACCGCACATCTCTTGGAGATGAGTTTGACCGTGTTTTTGTGCTCTTGAATCCAAGGACAAGGTTTGTCCTTTAAATCTTGAACTTATGGCAATAATTCCTCTGATTAAATTGGCCATTGAAATTGACTGAATGTCTAGATGCGTGGGATCTTGGATCCAATAAATCGATGCCAACGTGCCGTAGGGGCCCGGTCTGGTTTTGGGGAGAGCGCCCGAAAATTATTGAGCCCATTAGATGTTAATGACATGGTGAGGCATTGCATCGAATACTTGCTTGCTTGTTACGTCTATGACAAAAATCTCTTGTTACTTGTTACTTCATCGTGATTGAATTGATGTTAATTACTGCTTGTTGGACAATTCTTTATTACTATCTCCTGTTGTAAATTCTTGTACTTGTTATCTTGTTAATTCTTGGCATCTTATATTTCTTGACCTTGCAAGATCTTTTTATTACGTCGTTTCATTATATCGTTATCGTCATTTATTTCTTTTTAGCATGGCATGTGAAAATGTAATTAACTTGTTAATCATGTAAACTTGCCTGTTACTTACTACTGAGCGTCAGCTCATAGTTGTTGTTTCCCCCCTTTCCAGGCTATTCATGTGACGAGCTTACCATCGGGGAAGGGCAGGAGTGATGTCTTGAGTGCACCAGTTCTAGAGTGGTGTTGTGACGACCCAGAGTTCAGGATACCGATATACCGATAACATCGGTATACCGACACCAAGAACTGGGGAGGCCACCCAAGAGGCTGATGAGGCCCCTGAAGGGTTAGTGGGGGGTTAGCTGAGGAATATGCATAATTAATTGCGAATTGGGGCGCGCAATACAAATAAGTATTTAAGATTTAAACACAAGTGCGGAAGCAATTTTAAAATAACCAGAGTGATATATATATAACTAGTCCAGAGTCACAAACACTAGTCCACAGGGCACAACTACGCGGGGCATACCCCGGCAAAAGTACAACACAAGCCTCAAAAAGGCAGCTCGTGCTCAGCTGGCAGCTAAGGAACGGTCCCGAAACAGCACGCTAAACTCCGGGAGATGTCGGGCGCGGCTCACCTGAAAGGAGAAGGGTGAGTCACAGCCAGACTCAGTAGGGGTCACGCGGATCCCTACCTCGCACTAAACAAGCGAACATGCATAAATAACCGCAATTAAAGCATGCATTTAAATAAATACACAGGCAATGGCATGAATATCTAATCACAAGAAAGCTGTAAACTCTATCTAAGCAAGTATAACAGCTAACACATGCCGCTACTAATTAAATGCAAGCGATTAAAGCTAAAACTACCAATTAGAATGAGCTGCAACTAGTCCAAGCAACAAGGAAGGACAACCACTGGAGCAGAAACCAGAAGCGTCCACTGACGGCTTACACTGCGTCTCAAGCACTCGCAGTCGACAAGCGACAAGCTAAGCGCGCAAACAGTACCAAACCAAGTGACCAGTCGGAGTGACACCCGTCGGCGTCAGTCCACAGTCTCCGACCACGTGTGCACACACTGACTCTAGCCTGAGCCAGGCCCTCTAACTAGTTTTCTCCCTTGGCAGGACGCTACCATTGGCTGGGAGCCCACGGAACTAGCTTACAAACCGTGAATGGGAAATATACCCCTCCGCCATCCTCAAGCGGGTCGGTACTCAACAGACCTTAGGGCAACAACAGTGGCTCCATTGCCTGGAAAGAAAAGCTACTCTATTGGCACATAAAACACGCCACGATATAGTAAAACAATACAACTATGGCATGAATATAGAACGGAACGCATAAGCAATGGGCTGGGAATATATTACAGCCATCAGGGAAGTGGCGGTCAAGGACCCACGCGCCACATGCAAACGACGGTCGGGGGTCGGCGCGTTACTTCAAGAATGACGCTCCAGTCCCCATCCGTCACTCCCGTCAGGATTCCAGCTCAAGAGGCACCAAAGGCATGTAACGGTAGGGGCCCTGCGCGTTACTTCGAAGCGACGCGTGGGGTCACCGCCGTCACATCCACCCGAGGCTCAAACCACCTATCAGCGTTCTAAATGGTAGCAGGCGAAGTAACGCCCCGGTCTAGGCGCGCCGGACCGAAACGACGGTCGGCCGACTGGCCGCCGGGCGCACCGCCTGACCAAAATCACGGAAAACAGTTGATGAGTAACGGATGGGAGCCCCACCGTTACTCTCCAAGTAACGCACCCCTATTGGGCCGCTATTTGGTAGTGACGCGTCCACCTTGGACCGTCGGGCAAGTGACGGTTCCTGGCAGGACCGTCACTGCACCTGGGTTACGGGCGGGTGCGGTTTGTAAACCGAAGCCCTCCCGGACGGCTGAAAACGCCGGGTATCGACGAAAAACCTGATAACCTGTCAAACCACGCATGCTAGACAACAATTTAACATCTAAATCTAGCACATGCAAGGCCTAAAACGCATTAAACTCAAGATTTAGGCTAAAACCCCAAAAGTGGAAATATGAACATCATGCATGCTACGGGGTGCTAATCAACAAGCGAGCTAAAGGAAACGATCCTAGCAAGATCGAGGTTCCATCCCCCTACCTTTCGCAAGCCGAAACCGTCGAACGGGCCGCATGCAAGGAGGAATAGCCACGGAGCTTCCACGCTCCACCTCGCTCCCACGATCACCGATCCACGCCGAAGTGGACACCCACGCGCTCTACTCGACGCGAGGAATCCAACGGTGCCAACCTCGTCTCAATCCGACGCCGTCTCGACCCCGATCCCTAAGAGAGGAGAGGAGGTGGCCGCACGGAGGAGAGAGAGAGGGAGAGGGTGAAATGAGAGATCGACGGGGGAGAGAGAGTGAGGGTGAGAGATATAAAAAAAAAAATAAAAATAAAATTAATATATATATAATATAATCATTATATATATAAAAATCTTATTAATATTCAATAACCCTCAAACAGCTCCGAACAAATCCGGAAAAATGCCAGACAAATTCCTAAAAATCCAGGAAAATAGCCGGAATTTCCAGAACAATTAATAGAACAAATACCACGAAGGATCCATTAAGGCACGGGCCTTACAGTCCCTCCCTCCTTACAGAAATTTCGCCCTCGAAATTTACAATAACCGAAAAGGAGGAAACTGAGAAAGGACTTATACCTCACTGGAACAAGAAAGGAAAAAGCTGACGCATCTCATCTTCACGCTCCCAAGTAGACTCGTTACCAGAGTGACGCTGCCAAGCAACCCTTACCAGAGGAATAACCTTATTTCTCAACCGCTGCTCACGACGGTCTTCAATTCGGATAGGAAACTCTGGCGTGGACAAATCAGCAGTCACCTCGGGCCACACTGAATCATCGAGAACATGAGAAGCATCAGACACATATTTCCTCAACTGAGACACGTGGAACACATTATGAATAGCTTGCATGGCCGCCGGCAGTTGCAAACGATAAGCCACTGAACCAATAGCTTCAACAATCGGAAAAGGGCCAACATACCGCGGACTAAGCTTTCCACGCTTCCCAAACCTGGAAACACCCTTCATTGGAGATATTTTAACAAACACCATATCTCCTGGCTCAAATTGTAGTGGACGTCTGCGCCGATCTGCATAACTTTTCTGTCGACTCTGAGCCGTCAACAATCTCTGTCTGATCAGACGAACCACATCAGAACACTGCTGTACCATGTCCGGTCCTGTCAACAGTCGGTCCCCAACATCAAACCAGTTCAGAGGAGTACGACAAGGACGACCATACAGCGCTTCATAAGGAGCCATGCCAATACTGGAGTGAAAACTGTTATTATAAGCAAACTCAACAAGTGGCAAATGCTGACCCCACGAACCTTGCCAATCAAGGCAACACGATCTCAGCATGTCTTCCAAAGTCTGAATAGTTCTCTCTGACTGTCCATCTGACTGTGGATGATACGCTGAACTGAAAGCTAACTCAGTGCCCAAAGCTTTCTGGAAACTACGCCAGAAGCCAGAGGTAAAACGCGGGTCACGATCTGACACAAGTGAAACAGGAATTCCATGCAATGGCACGATCTTCTGCACATAGAGCTCGGCCAATCTCTGCACACTCCAAGTAACTTTAATTGGCAACAATCTGGCGGTTTTCGTCAATCTGTCGACAAGCAGCCAGATTCCATCAAAACCTTGAGAAGTTCGAGGCAAACCCACCACAAAATCTGTAGTAACATGGTCCCATTTCCACATCGGAATTTCCAATGGCTGAAGCAGACCACCTGGCTTTTGATGTTCGGCTTTAACTAATTGACAAGTCAAGCACTTAGAAACAAAAATAGCCACGTCCTTCTTCATGCCGGGCCACCAGAACTGCTTCTTCAAATTCTGATACATCTTGGTGACACCAGGGTGAATAGCAAAACGGGAACCATGGGCTTCACTCAAAATCTCATTCCTCAAATCATCATCAACAGGAATATACAATCTGCCCTGGAAACTGACGACCAGCTCGTCATCAAATTCCACATCATATCTTGATATAACACGGGCCAAATCAGAATCAGCTTGTTGGGCTTCTAGAATCTGCTGATACAAAGCTGAACCCAAAACCAAGCTAGCACAAACTGCCATCCTCGGATCGGCAGGAATCTCTACACACAATGCCTCGCTCGGAAGCTGTTCCCACAATTTCCATTCACGAAGCAACAAATGACTGACTTGTACTTTCCTGCTCAGAGCATCGGCCACAACATTCATTTTACCTGGCTGATAGGAGAGTGTAAAGTCATAATCTTTCATGTATTCCATCCATCGCCTCTGCCTGAGATTCAGATCTTTCTGGGAGAAAATATACTGTAAACTCTGATGATCAGTAAGAATCTGAAATTTCTCACCATACAGATAATGTCTCCAGATCTTCAAGGCAAAAATAACTGCAGCTAGCTCTAGATCATGAGTGGGATAATTTCCTTCATGCTGTTTCAATTGCCGAGATGCATATGCGATAACCTTACCATGTTGCATCAGCACTGCACCCAAACCTACTCGAGACGCATCTGTACAAACAAGAAAACCACCCGAGTCGGAAGGCAAAGTCAACACTGGAGAAGAAGTCAACAGCCTTTTCAATTCAACAAAGCTAGCCTCACACTGATCCGACCAGACAAATGGCACACCCTTCCGTGTCAATTTAGTCATCGGTGCTGCAATCTTCGCAAAATCCTGAATGAATCTGCGGTAATACCCAGCCAATCCTAAAAAACTTCGTATCTCCGTGATGGTCCTCGGTCTCTGCCAACTCAAAACGGCATCAATCTTTGCAGGGTCTACTGCTACTCCATCACTAGAAATCACATGGCCAAGAAAATGAATCTCCCGAAGCCAGAATTCACATTTACTGAGCTTCGCATAAAGCTCGTGATCTCTTAGAGTCTGCAGAACGATCCTCAAATGCTGCACATGATCATCAACAGAGGCAGAATATATCAAGATATCATCAACAAAGATCACCACAAAATGGTCCAGAAATGGACGAAAGATACGCTGCATTAGATCCATGAAGGCTGCTGGGGCATTAGTCAAACCAAACGGCATGACTAAAAATTCAAAGTGACCATATCGAGTACTGAAAGCAGTCTTCTCCACATCAGATTCCCGGATCCGCAACTGAAAATAGCCAGATCGGAGATCAATCCGTGAAAAGACAGCAGCAGACTGTAACTGGTCAAACAAATCATCAATCCTGGGGAGCGGATACTTATTCTTGATAGTCGCCTGATTCAGCTGCCTGTAATCAATACAAAGCCTCAGGTTTCCATCTTTCTTTTTCACAAACAGTACTGGGGCACTCCACGGAGAAAAACTGGGACGAATATAGCCCTTCACCAGTAACTCTAGTAGCTGTGCACGCAGTACTTTCAATTCAGCTGGAGCCATTCGGTACGGCGGCTTTGCTAAGGGGCCAGTACCTGGAATCAGTTCAATCACCATCTCAATCTCTCGCTCTGGGGGCAAGCCTGGCAACTCGTCAGGAAACACATCAGGGAACTCACAGACAACCGGAATATCACAAACATCCCGTCGTGGTTTTTCAACAGCCACCACTGAAGCAAGGAATCCCTGACAACCTGCGCTAAGCAACCTATAGGCTCGAATAGCAGAAATAATCATACGAGAAGAACGGGATCGAATACCTTGAAAATAAAAGGCTGATTTTCCCTGGGGCTGAAAATAGACTTTCTTCGATCTGCAGTCAACCACAGCTCCATAATGCTCCAACCAATCCATTCCCAGAATAACATCATAATCTGCCAGCTGCAACGCATACAATCTCGCCGGCAACTGGTGATCATCTATCATCACAGGAGACTCATCCAAACACAAGGGAGTAACCATGAAATCTCCAGAAGGCAATTCCACAAACAACTCACAAGACAGCTCAGAAGTGGGTTCCTCAATACAAGCCATAAAATCCTCAGAAATAAAAGAGTGAGAAGCACCAGAATCAAATAAGACATGAGCTGAATGACCATAAAGCATAATCGTACCTTCCACAAGATGGGACGCAGCAGCATCAGCTCTTGTCAAATGAGAAACTTTGCCTTTCTGCTTCTTAGAACCAACTGAAGATTGCTGAGAAGACGCCGACGCCTGAGAGAAAAATTGCTGTGGAGCTTGAGGTGCAGGAGGTCTAAACTGCGGCTGAGGTTGAGAAAACTGAGGAGCTTGCAATGGATTCGGCCTCAGCGGGCAATCTCGAACCACATGACCTGGCTGGTCACACCTAAAGCAAACAACAGGAAGAGAACACGGTTGGCCCTTATGATGACCACCGCATCTCCGACACGTCCACGGCTGACTAGCAGCTGAGCTCTGCCGAGTCTGAGAAGAAGGTGCTGTCGGCTGCTGAACAGAATCTGCACCGGACGGCTGCTGAACAAACTTCTTCTTCTTCTTGAACCTTTTGAACTTGGGCTTAGAAGGAGAGGAAGCACTGGAAACCTCTGACTGGACCGAAGGAACACTAGGCACGGGCTGTCGGTAAGCCTGCTGAACCTGAGCCACCGGCTGCACTGACCCTGCCTGGGGATATCCACCCGGTCTCGCCATCTCCAGCTCTAAAGCTACAGCTGTCTGGCACGCAGTATCGAGATCCGCAACACGACTCGCTATCAACGGCATCTTCAACTCTGGCCTCAACCCTCGCAAGAATTGCTGGGTCTTCAAAGCTTCACTGGCCAGCACATGGGGCGCATACTGACCCAATTCCAAGAACTTATTCCTGTACTGAAGCACGGTCATACTGCCCTGGGTCAATTCCATAAACCGATACATCTTATCCATCTGCAAGCAGGCAGGAGTATAGGCACGCTCAAAAGCAGCGACGAACTCTGCCCAAGTGATTTGCCGAAGAGGTCTGGATCGAAAGGAAATCTGCCACTCGGCTTTCCACCACGCAATGGACGTACCCTGGAGTTGAAAGGCAGCGAGCATGACTTTCTCATCTTCAGCACACTCCATCGAGACAAAAACACGCTCTAACGCATCCATCCATTGCCTCGCGACTTCTGGATCAGCTTGGCCATCGAAAGCAGGCGGATTGAACATCAGAAATTCCTTCAAAGCCTTGCCTCGACTGCCAGGCACTTCAGCTTGAACGATCGGCACTGGAGGAGCAACTGGAACGACAGGAACAGCGGGAACTGCAGGAGGAGGTGCAGAACCGCTATCTTCCCTGGGCGCATCTCGAGGAACACGAGGAGCTCGAGGAGGTCTTCCTCGACGAGGCGGCATAATTATGCTGCCAGAAACACAATCAACAATGAAATCCATCAATCATACGGAAAACATCCTATGCCAGCAAGAGACAACAACAGGACTAGCTCTGGACCAAGCGTCAATTCCAATTCTTTACGCAAATCCTCAACTTCAAGCTCTGATACCACCTGTGACGACCCAGAGTTCAGGATACCGATATACCGATAACATCGGTATACCGACACCAAGAACTGGGGAGGCCACCCAAGAGGCTGATGAGGCCCCTGAAGGGTTAGTGGGGGGTTAGCTGAGGAATATGCATAATTAATTGCGAATTGGGGCGCGCAATACAAATAAGTATTTAAGATTTAAACACAAGTGCGGAAGCAATTTAAAATAACCAGAGTGATATATATAACTAGTCCAGAGTCACAAACACTAGTCCACAGGGCACAACTACGCGGGGCATACCCCGGCAAAAGTACAACACAAGCCTCAAAAAGGCAGCTCGTGCTCAGCTGGCAGCTAAGGAACGGTCCCGAAACAGCACGCTAAACTCCGGGAGATGTCGGGCGCGGCTCACCTGAAAGGAGAAGGGTGAGTCACAGCCAGACTCAGTAGGGGTCACGCGGATCCCTACCTCGCACTAAACAAGCGAACATGCATAAATAACCGCAATTAAAGCATGCATTTAAATAAATACACAGGCAATGGCATGAATATCTAATCACAAGAAAGCTGTAAACTCTATCTAAGCAAGTATAACAGCTAACACATGCCGCTACTAATTAAATGCAAGCGATTAAAGCTAAAACTACCAATTAGAATGAGCTGCAACTAGTCCAAGCAACAAGGAAGGACAACCACTGGAGCAGAAACCAGAAGCGTCCACTGACGGCTTACACTGCGTCTCAAGCACTCGCAGTCGACAAGCGACAAGCTAAGCGCGCAAACAGTACCAAACCAAGTGACCAGTCGGAGTGACACCCGTCGGCGTCAGTCCACAGTCTCCGACCACGTGTGCACACACTGACTCTAGCCTGAGCCAGGCCCTCTAACTAGTTTTCTCCCTTGGCAGGACGCTACCATTGGCTGGGAGCCCACGGAACTAGCTTACAAACCGTGAATGGGAAATATACCCCTCCGCCATCCTCAAGCGGGTCGGTACTCAACAGACCTTAGGGCAACAACAGTGGCTCCATTGCCTGGAAAGAAAAGCTACTCTATTGGCACATAAAACACGCCACGATATAGTAAAACAATACAACTATGGCATGAATATAGAACGGAACGCATAAGCAATGGGCTGGGAATATATTGCAGCCATCAGGGAAGTGGCGGTCAAGGACCCACGCGCCACATGCAAACGACGGTCGGGGGTCGGCGCGTTACTTCAAGAATGACGCTCCAGTCCCCATCCGTCACTCCCTTCAGGATTCCAGCTCAAGAGGCACCAAAGGCATGTAACGGTAGGGGCCCTGCGCGTTACTTCGAAGCGACGCGTGGGGTCACCGCCGTCACATCCACCCGAGGCTCAAACCACCTATCAGCGTTCTAAATGGTAGCAGGCGAAGTAACGCCCCGGTCTAGGCGCGCCGGACCGAAACGACGGTCGGCCGACTGGCCGCCGGGCGCACCGCCTGACCAAAATCACGGAAAACAGTTGATGAGTAACGGATGGGAGCCCCACCGTTACTCTCCAAGTAACGCACCCCTATTGGGCCGCTATTTGGTAGTGACGCGTCCACCTTGGACCGTCGGGCAAGTGACGGTTCCTGGCAGGACCGTCACTGCACCTGGGTTACGGGCGGGTGCGGTTTGTAAACCGAAGCCCTCCCGGACGGCTGAAAACGCCGGGTATCGACGAAAAACCTGATAACCTGTCAAACCACGCATGCTAGACAACAATTTAACATCTAAATCTAGCACATGCAAGGCCTAAAACGCATTAAACTCAAGATTTAGGCTAAAACCCCAAAAATGGAAATATGAACATCATGCATGCTACGGGGTGCTAATCAACAAGCGAGCTAAAGGAAACGATCCTAGCAAGATCGAGGTTCCATCCCCCTACCTTTCGCAAGCCGAAACCGTCGAACGGGCCGCATGCAAGGAGGAATAGCCACGGAGCTTCCACGCTCCACCTCGCTCCCACGATCACCGATCCACGCCGAAGTGGACACCCACGCGCTCTACTCGACGCGAGGAATCCAACGGTGCCAACCTCGTCTCAATCCGACGCCGTCTCGACCCCGATCCCTAAGAGAGGAGAGGAGGTGGCCGCACGGAGGAGAGAGAGAGGGAGAGGGTGAAATGAGAGATCGACGGGGGAGAGAGAGTGAGGGTGAGAGATATAAAAAAAAAAAAAAATAAAATTAATATATATATAATATAATCATTATATATATAAAAATCTTATTAATATTCAATAACCCTCAAACAGCTCCGAACAAATCCGGAAAAATGCCAGACAAATTCCTAAAAATCCAGGAAAATAGCCGGAATTTCCAGAACAATTAATAGAACAAATACCACGAAGGATCCATTAAGGCACGGGCCTTACAGGTGTTGGCAGTGTTATCCTATTAGTTGTGCTTTAGAGAGTATTTAGCTTCAGTTATGTTGTTAATGTTTAGTGTCTCAGTTGTATTAAGTTGGTTTGAGGATTATTGTATCAGTTGTGGTTTGTTTAATGATCAATAAGTTATTTCCATTCATAGCACTTGTGTTATATTTAGATTAGCTCTCTCTCTCTCTCTCTCTCTCTTTCCTGCTAGGTAGTTTCTAACTGTATGTCCCGAGTTTCCGCATCGGGGCGTGACAGTTTAGTTGGTATCAGAGCCCTAGGTTTCACATTCCTAGGTTTCTCTAAGTGCTAGGTTTATTAAGTTCTAGGGTTGTAGTGTTCTCGTAGAACCCCTGACCTTGTAAAAGTCTAGAAACTACCTGGTGAGATTGGGTAGAAACTTTGGTTAAGTTCATATCTTGATCGTGTAATTATCTATCTTATTAGACCTAAGTAATCGTGTTCCCCGTGTAGGCTTTTACAATGGCAGCTGATTGCGCTGAATGGAGGAACCTACAGCGCACAGTTCAAGGCCTTACTTAGGCTCTGCAGCAGGTGGCTCAAGCAGGAGCTGCACAGCATGGCACCGGTGATCTATACCGGAACTTCCGAGGGATGAATCCGCCAAGGTTTGCGGGTTCGACCGACCCCGAACAAGCCGAGCACTGGCTAGATGAGATGGGAAGGATCTTCGAAGTTATGCCATGCACCAACCAGGAACGTGTCCTTGTGTCTACATTTCAACTAGAGCGTGATGCACGCACTTGGTGGGATTCTATCAAGGCGACTCTCGGTGATCAACAGGTTACATGGGAAGAGTTCGAGGAATTCTTTAACAGCAGATATTTTTCTGATAGAGTACAAGAGAAGAAAGCGGCGGAGTTCGCGGCCCTAAAACAGCGAGATCTATCCATGGCAAAGTATGAGGCTCAATTTGCACGACTTTCTTGTTATGCTACACACCTTATTTCCACCGAGAAGATGAAGGCGAAGCGTTTTCTCAATGGTCTGAGGCTGCATTATATCAACCAATTGGCACCGATGGAAATTTCCACTTATTCTGAGATGGTGAGAAAAGCTCAAGTTCTGGAGGATACTTTAGAAATGACGGAGAGAATCCGTGGAAGAGGTGCAAAGAAGGAACAACCTACGGGTTCCGGGAATGTTAAACCCGGTTATACCAAGAAGTGGCCCGTTAGTGGACCTGGTTCGTGGAGCGGGTCCGGATCGTGGAAGGGCAAGATGCCGAAGCGTGAAGACAAGAAGCCTGGCCCTATTGTCCCATTTACGGGCGTGTGCAAGTTTTGTAGTAATCCTGGTCACAAGATGGAGAATTGCTGGCGCAAGCTAGGCGCATGTTTGCGATGTTGAAGCAAGGAGCACCGTATCTCTGACTGTCCTCGTTTGTCGGAGCAAGCTACCCTGGCGAAACCTCAAGTCTTCAAGAAACACAAAGGCAAGCTCTAAGCTCTACATGCAAGTGAAGCGAAAACAGCCGAGGATGGTGGACTCGTCGAAGGTACTCTTATTATACTCGACAAGTCAGCATTTGTTCTTTTTGATACTGGTGCCACGCATTCATTTATTTCTCGGAGGTTTGCTAAGTCTTTAGCTGTGGAACCTGTTTTGATGGATTCTCCGTTAGAGATATCAACCCCTATTGGTACTAGATCAGCAATCCAGCATTTCTATCCTTCTAGTAAGGTTATGATTGGTGAGCAGAACTTTCCAGCTGATTTGATTTGCATGGACATGAAGGATTATGATGTAATCATAGGAGCAGATAGGTTGGCTAGATATGAGGCCAATGTTCATTGTAGTTCTGGCTCGGTGTCCTTTACTAGGCACCCAAGGCTTTCTTTTGTGGGAGTTAAGCACCATAACTCTGTATCACTCATTTCGGCTCTTCGAGCTGATAAGCTGATGAGACGAGGATGCGAGGCTTTTCTAGCCTTTATCTGTGTAACCCTTGAGCAGCAGATTGACATCAAGGACATTCCTGTTGTCCAAGATTTTCCTGATGTCTTTCCAGAGGAACTACCAGGACTTCCACCTGAGCGGGAAGTTATCTTCTCTATTGATCTCTTTCCGGGCACATCTCCTATTTCCAAGGCTCCTTATCGTATGTCTCCTGCGGAACTGAGGGAGTTGAAGCAGCAGTTGATGGAATTACTCGAGAAGGGCTTCATTCATCCTAGTACTTCTCCGTGGGGAGCCCCTGTATTATTCGTTCGGAAGAAAGATGGTTCGATGAGATTATGCATCGATTATCGGCAATTGAACCAGTTGACTGTCAAGAACAAATATCCATTGCCGAGGATTGACGAGTTATTTGACAAGATAGCGGGAGCTCAGTATTTCTCTAAAATCGATCTTCGATCTGGATATCACCAGTTGCGGATTAAGGAAGAGGATATCTATAAATCAGCTTTCCGCAGCAGGTGTGGTCATTTCGAATTTGTCGTTATGCCTTTTGGTCTAACGAATGCTCCAGCAGCTTTCATGCAGTTGATGAACAATGTATTTTGACCCTATCTTGATCAATGGGTCGTGGTATTTATTGATGACATCTTGATCTATTCCAAGAATGAAGTGGAACATGCTGAACATCTGAGGTTGGCTTTGCAATTATTGAGAGATCATCAGCTATATGCCAAGTTTAAGAAGTGTGAATTCTGGCTGCAAGAGGTGTCCTTTCTCGGACATATCATTATGAAGGAAGGGATTTCTGTTGATCCTTCGAAAGTTGAGGCAGTGAAGAATTGGGATCAGCATACCAGTGTGATAGAAGTTAGAAGTTTTCTAGGCCTGACAGGCTATTACCGAAGATTTATCCAGGATTTCTCTAAGATTGCGGTACCAATGACAAGGTTAACCCACAAGGAGAACAAGTTTGATTGGTCAGAAGATTGCCAGCGAAGCTTTCAGACTTTTAAGGAATGTTTTACCACTGCACCTGTTTTGGCTTTACCTTCTGGTGAAGGAGGTTTTGTTGTTTATACTGATGCTTCAGGTATTGGCTTAGGCTGTGTACTCATGCAGCATGGGAAGGTGATTGCCTATTCTTCTAGGCAGTTGAGGAAGCACAAAGAGAATTACCCTGTTCATGATCTGGAATTAGCAGCAGTGGTGTTCGCATTGAAGATTTGGAGGCATTACTTGTATGGAGAAACCTTCACAGTGTTTTCAGATCATAAGAGTCTGAAATACTTATTTTCTCAGAAGGAACTCAACATGAGGCAGAGGAGATGGTTGGAGTACATGAAAGACTTCGACTTCTCGATTGAGTATCATCTTGGCAAAGGCAATGTTGTGGCAGATGCTTGAAGCCGAAAGCCTGTAGCTAGATTGTCAAGTCTCATGTTACAAGAATGGAAGTTACTGGAACAATTGTCTAGTCTGGATCTTAATGTTGACAATGATCGGGTTATGATTGCTCAGATTCAACTTAAGCCCGAACTGTTGATGGAAATCAAGTCCTTGCAAGATAATGATCCCGAGCTGGTAGAGATCAAGGGAAGCTTGAGCAGTAGACCTGACTTCATGTTGGCTGAAGATGGAAGATTATTATTCAAAGGTAGAACTTGTGTACCTGATGAAGCTGGAATAAAGAACAAGATTCTTGAGGAAGCTCATAGATCCAGATACACCATTCACCCTGGAGGCACTAAAATGTACAGAGATTTGAAGAGATCCTTTTGGTGGGTGAATATGAAAAGAGAAGTTGCAGACTTCATGAGTAGATGCTTGGTTTGCCAGCAATTTAAGGCCGAACATTTTAGACTGGCAGGAAAACTGAAACCACTCGACATACCCCAATGAAAGTGGGAAAGCATTGGCATTGATTTCATTATGGGTCTACCAAGGACTCGTGGTAGATTTGATGCGATATGGGTGATTGTCGATCGATTGACTAAGTCGGCTCATTTCTTACCAATTAAGTCCAAGTGGACAGTTGATGTATTGACTGCTTTGTATTTGAAGGAAGTGGTAAGACTCCATGGCATACCAATCAGCATTGTGTCTGATCGAGACCCCAGATTTACTTCACATTTCTGGAAGGGACTACAAGAGTCTTTGGGTACTCGTCTGAATTTCAGTACTGCTTTTCATCCGCAGACAGATGGACAGACGGAAAGAACCAACCAGATAGTGGAAGATATGCTGCGAGCATGCATGATTGATTTTGGAGGCAGTTGGAGTGATCACCTGGCATTGATTGAATTCGCCTACAATAATAGCTACCAATCCAGCATACAGATGGCTCCTTTTGAAGCATTGTACGGGCGAAGCTGTCGTTCCCCGTTGTGTTGGGATGAGGTAGGTCAGAAATAGTGGCTTGGACCAGATCTTATTTCAGAATCATCACAGAACGTCCGTATTATCCGAGACCGGTTACAAGTAGCCCAATCCAGACAGAAGAGTTATGCCGACAACAGGAGAAGAGCATTGGAATTTCAGGTTGGCGAGCATGTGTTCTTAAAGGTCTCTCCGACGAGAGGGATCCGAAGATTTGGTATTCAAGGCAAGCTAAGTCCGAGATATATTGGTCCATTCGAGATTCTGGATAGAGTGGGAGAAGTTGCTTACCGACTGGCTTTACCACCGCAGTTGTCCGGCGTGCACAATATTTTCCATGTGTCTATGTTACGGAAATATGTGTACGACCCCACTCATATCATTCAGCAAGTGGATTTCGAACTGAAGGAAGATTTGACCTATGAAGAAAGACCTATCGAGATTCTGGACCGGAAGCAACAGCAACTCCGGAATCATTCTATACCGATGGTGAAGATTCAGTGGAGTCGGCGTGGGACCGAAGAAGCTACTTGGGAGTCTGAAGATACTATGCGGAAGCGGTATCCCGACTTATTCTAGGTGAGCGATCTCTTTCCCTACTCTCGGTTATAGTGCAATGAATTTGGAGGACCAAATTCTTTAAGTAGGGGAGGATGTAATACCCCGAATTATTATTTGAGCCCAATATAAATATTAAGCTTTTATTAACTGAGAATTAAATTTTTATTGAATTAATAATGGAATTTTGGATTATTAATATTTAATTCCTTAGAAATAGAATAAGTGAAAATCCGACTACCTTATAAAAATCTATAAAAATGGTAAACAGGTTAAGGTCGATGTAGTTAGCAACTTTATCTTCTGTAATTAAGCCATTAAAAATCCGTGGTTAGATCTATTTAGTGATTAAGACCAAAAGTGCACACTTTTTGACCCTTACCTAACCTTAGTTTGAAGCGCGAAATTAAGGCTTAATACTTAACCAAATGAGCTCAAACCAGAGGCAAATGGATGGTCTTGATCTGAGGATCAAAAGCCCTCTACCAATTTCTCGAAACCCTAACCCTAGAATGCGCAGCCGGTCGAGTTTGGTTGAGTCAATCTTTTCGGCGCCGTTTCTAACACGTCTCTTGCCCCGTCGAATTCTCTCAGCTCCGAACTCTCTAGAAGATGTGTGAGCTATAGATAGAAAGCTCTTCGACCCTAGTTTTGTTTGGTAGAAGCTGTGTCCGCAGAGGAGTCAGATCTGTGGAGATATCTAGCGATTACTAAAGGTGTGTCGGCAGGCCGTCGTCTACCTTCTTCCTTCCTTGTTTCTTCAACTGAGGTAGGAATGTTCAACCAAAATTTGAACATGAATACATCATTTTATTCCTCTTGACGAGATCTATCCAGTGGGACTAAAAGCCCCAATTTTTATCAGGTGTCTAGAGAGCGATCGAGGTTTTTATGAAGGGTTAGCAAGTTCGTTCTTTCTATCTAGCATCTTATTTCAACCTTCGATTGAGGTAGGTTTAACAGGCTAAACTCCAATTAACATATATGATGCAATCAGCATCTTATTAGCTTTCTTTAGGCGTAGAAAGCCCTAAAATTCATGAAGCATGTTTAGAGAATTTCTGTTCGTAGTAACAACATGTTTAGACCTAGTTTGGATATGTTCTTCCGAGTTGATTTTTGATTTCGAAGTATTAATCCTGATCCACATGAAGCATATTGTCTATGGTTGGATTCAGCATCGTAGTAGCTTTCTTTTTATATAAGAAGCCCCAAATTTCATTCTGTATATTGAGAGAATTTTACGTTTTAGTCACAGCATGTCAAAATTAGGGTTTCCCGTGTTCTTGCCTTAGTAAATCACGATTTCAATAAGATAATTTGAAATTGGCCTTACTGTTAGATAGTATTCTCTGTTAGCTTTCCAACGGTACCAAAAGCCCCTTATTTGGAGTCCATTTCGATTAGTTATTAGCGTTTTAGTGCAACCCTATCAACCCCCTTAGCTTCTCGGCGTTCATCGTACGCGGAAGGGATGACCGGAGACGACCAGAGATGGACAGTCGCATGATAGACCGCACAACTCAAGCCTAAGATTTGACTATTTTGACCCTGGTATAACCATAGATAAACGGTCTTTCAGAAACCACACATCCCAGGATGAACGGTTCCAAACTAAGCACATATCTAGATATAAGGTCCCACAGCAACCACATAACTTGGATGGTCCAGAACGAACCACACATCCAGGAGGATGGGCGGTTGACCCAGAGCTGCACAACCCCTTTGGATGGCCCAACAGGAACCGCCCAACCCTTGGGCGGCCCTGACAGAACCGCCCAAGTCCCTGGCTTGGCCCTTTGAGCCCCGTTCAGCCCTGTGAGTCCAGTAGGATATAAGGTCCATCCAGAACCGTTTATCCCCTCAGAGAATGACTTAATACATGTTTTAATTGATTCATCTTCATGTCATAAATGGTAATTAATAAAATAGAAACCCGCTTTATAAATGATTAATTATGCAACTAAATATCTGTTAATTGCTTGTTATTCTTGCCTACGCGACTTACGCGATCTTGTTCGTTAGCTTATCATCTTGAATCATTCTTTTTGGCATCTTGACTTAATGTATAACTTAATTCTTGTTAATTTGACATGAAATTAGGATTAATATGGTCATTAGCTTACTGTTTAGCTGCTGTACTACAATAGAACAGCGTGTTTAACTTCCCAACTTGTAACAAGTCGTTAGCTGATTAGCGTGCTAGTCTTGGTTTTACCCCCGGAAACTCTATCCGGCGGCATTACCATCATCACGGGATTTCTTTATATCCTTGTTATGAACCTAATGAACTACCAAAACATCATTTTATGTGTTTAAATTGCTGGTTTAAGTCTTGGATCAAATTGGACGACGAGAGGCATGCACGGCTAGTAGTTGACCGCATATCCTCTTCGGCGGCCCGATTATAACCGCATATCTTTATACGGCTCAGTATGGACCGTATATCTTATTCATGGGTCTTAATGTCTTTTGGACATGAGCGGCCCATAATGCACCGTTCATACCTTCGAGCGGCCGACTGTCAGCCATTCTTTCTTGACCTCGTGGCTAAGTTTTGGCCCAGTTCCTGTATGCACGGCCCGGTGTTAGCCGTACATACCCTTGCGCGGCTTCTGTATGGCCGCACATCTCTTGGAGATGAGTTTGACCGTGTTTTTGTGCTCTTGAATCCAAGGACAAGGTTAGTCCTTTAAATCTTGAACTTATGGCAGTAATTACTCTGATTAAATTGGCCATTGAAATTGATTGAATGTCTAGACGCGTGGGATCTTGGATCCAATAAATCGATGCCAACGCACCGTAGGGGCCCGGTCTGGTACTGGGGAGAGCGCCCGAAAATTATTGAGCCCATGGTATGTTAATGACATGGTGAGGCATTGCACCGAATACTTGCTTGCTTGTTACGTCTATGACAAAAATCTCTTGTTACTTGTTACTTGTTACTTGATCGTGATTGAATTGATGTTAATTACTGCTTGTTGGCCAATTCTTTATTACTATCTCCTATTGTAAATTCTTGTACTTGTTATCTTGTTAATTCTTGGCATCTTATATTTCTTGACATTGCAAGATCTTTTTAGTACGTCATTTCATTATATCATTATCGTCATTTATTTCTTTTTAGCATGACATGTGAAAATGTAATTAACTTGTTAATCATGTAAACTTGCCTATTACTTCCTACTGAGCGTCAGCTCATAGTTGTTGTTTCCCCCCTTTCCAGGCTATTCAGGTGACGAGCTTACCATCGAGGATGGGCAGGAGTGATGTCTTGAGTGCACCAGTTCTAGAGTGGTGTTCGTAGTGTTATCCTATTAGTTGTGCTTTAGAGAGTATTTCGCTTCAGTTATGTTGTTAATGTTTAGTGTTTAATGTCTCAGTTGTATTAAGTTGGTTTGAGGATTATTGTATCAGTTGTGGTTTGTTTAATGATCAATAAGTTATTTCCATTCATAGCACTTGTGTTATATTTAGATTAGCTCTCTCTCTCTCTCTCTTTCCTGCTAGCTAGTTTCTAACTGTACGTCCCGAGTTTCCGCATTGGGGCATGACATGAACAGTCTGATGTACAGACTTGCCTTAAGCATTGGCTGTACAGTCTTGATGTGAAGACCAATGTATAGACTTTGCATGAGACACTAGCCAAGATGATGGATGCAACAGTGCAATGTCTAGACTTGAAATCCAATGCAAACGGCTGTACAGACTTGAATGAGACTCTGCATGAGACGATGCAGCTATAGTGATGTACAGACTTATGAATGACTTGCTGATGCATGATGTATAGACTTAGTTGCTCATGATGTATAGACTTGGAGATCTGGGGGCGTCGACGCATGATGCATGAGACACACTTGCTGCGTTGACGCTGCATAACTTGCGAAATGCATAGAACACACAGAGGCTGTATAGACTTACAGCGTTGACGCTGCAGACTTGAGAATGCAGTGTACAGACTTTGGGCTCGCCATGGAGTGTGTAGACTTAGACATCCTTCAGCTCAATGTATAGACTTCAATGAATGCATGCTGCAATGTATAGACATGCTGATATGCTAGGAATGCAATGTATGGACTTGCAGCCATGCGAGCCATGCAGTGTATGGACTTAACTACTCGCACAAAGACACAGTCCAATGTACAGACTTCATAAACAATGCATGAACGAGACGCTGAAGTCTGTATAGACTTTAACAATGAATGCATGCTGCGATGTACAGACTTTGTCCACGAACTGTGCACGTGCATGAACGATGTATAGACTCTGAAATGCAAGCAATGCAGTAATGTCTAGACTTTGGGGTTTACCCCGCAGTGTATAGACTTGCTAGTCATCAAGCTACATGCAGACAGAAAACAATGCACGAACACAGTGTATAGACTTAGAAGTCTAAAGGGGCGTCGACTCATCTAATCAGAGGGTCGACCCATTGATGCATGTATGAAATATACTTACAATGTGTAGACTTCATGAGAATGCAGCAGCCAATGTATAGACTTCATGTAATGATGTATGCAGCCTGGGCAATGTATGGACTTGGCCCAACCAATATATCAGTCATACACATGCATTCTCCACAGAACAAATCAGACATAGCACACTTAAGCATTCTCCAGACAATATATCATGTTGCTGTCATCAAAACACAATCTCATAAAGCACACTCACTGTGTTGCTATCATCAAAATAAAACTAGCATTGCTATCATCAAATCATCAACACTAAATATCACATGCTTGTGCCTAAGGGGCACAACATTCTCCCCCTTTTTGATGATGGCAACAAAGTGACAGTGAGTCACCAATCAAAATTTTATCCCCCTTTGACATAATTAAAAAGAGAAAAATAGTATGAACATGAGTGCAACATGGCGGTATGCATGCAAATTCCCTTAGAGCACCTCATTCTCCCCCTAAAAGTATGACTCCCCCTGAACTGTTTGTCCCCCTAAATAATTGCTCCCCCTTTGAGAAGGAATATGGACAGATATACAAAGGTAGAGAAGGTAGGAGGGTCACTTGACAACAGCATAAGCATTGGTTCAGAAAGGAAGCATGATTATAAATAACTGTTAAAGTATAAGAATCAGTAATGTACAATTTTGATAAAAATTCAGGTTTAACAGTGATAAATCTAGAGTAAAACAGCTGACTCCTGAAAAAGAGCTTTAGATTCCATTTATAGCAATGAATCTAAGGCACATGGTATTAATAGATAAGTCAGAAATAATACCCTTTTGTGATTAAACATGGAAGATCAAGAAAGGCAACTTGAATATGTATTGAGAAAAATAATTCTCACTCAATGACTTTTGATTTCAAAGGGTTATAGCAGTTTGTATTTCACTTTTAAATTTTCAGAACCTGAACTAAGTGAATAGACTTCTGGCATTTATGCTTTTGACATTAGGTGTACACCTTGATCAGAGGTAGGTACCCCTAGTTACTAGGCATAAACTACAAGATTTACTTCAGGTCAAGGCCTACAATGACCAACCAAACAATTCAATGGGGGGTAAAGCGTTTTTGACCTAGAGGGCGGCGAATAGCATCCAGTTGACCTTGAGTCGCCGTCTTCAATGGTGGACCCCGGGGGGCCGCCCGTGGCCCCCTCGGCGCCGGGCCCTTCCGTGGCCTCCCTTCAACGAAATTCTTCTCTCCTTCAGGCAAAGCTTCCTTCTGTGGGCTTTCCATCGACTAATGGCGGGAGATCGTTTGCTGAAGTTTTGTCTTCTTCCATGGCCCCGCCGGTCGTCCCGGGATCGGTCCACTCTCCGGCACTCACCGACAATGGAGAACCTGCTGTTTTCTTTACCCAGGAAGATCTCTCGGCGTCCCTGGGGCCTTTTGCATTCTCTTTGGTTGCGCGAACCCCTCAGGGAAGACCTGCTTTCTCCGAAATCAGAGCTCATTTGAACAACAGGTGCAGATTTACTGATGATTATATGATTAGTGCTCTGGACAACAGACACCTTCTATTGAGATTCCGAAACTATGAAGATTATCTATCTCTCTTATTAAAGGAGACACTTTTTGTTCATGGTCGTTTATTCCGTTTCTTCAAATGGTCTATGGATTTTTCACCAACAGCAGACTCGCCTGTTCTCCCAGTATGGATTTCATTCCCTGGTCTCCCAGTAAACTTCTATTTAGAACACTTGATTCGATCTATTGCTGGTAATATAGGTCGTGTTCTGAAGGTTGATCAATATACTCTTAATTTGTCCCAAACGAATGCTGCTCGAGTTTGTATTGAGCTGGATATATCCAAGCCGCGCCATTCTCGAGTTTGGATTGGAGTCCCAGGAGGTGGTGCTTGGCAGGATGTCATTTACCTGGAGCTCCCATCTTACTGCTCGAATTGCTCACGTATTGGTCATAATGTCTCAAACTGCAAAGGCACTAAGAATTCATCCAACCCTGTAAAGCCTAAATAGACTACAACCGATATCAAAGGAAAGGCCATTTGGCAACCAGTAACAAACCAGAAGGAACCAGCAGAAAATCATTTGACAGCCACCAGATCCAATGAAGGAAGCTTTCCCTCTATTCTACCAAGAAATTTTATTCAGGGTAATAGCTCACATCAGTCTTCGGACTTGAACAAGCCTCCTGATATAGATCCAGGGGTTTCAGCTGAGCGATCTAACATTTGCTTGCAAGAAGCAATCCCTACGAAGACTATACCAACTATTAATGTAGAGCAACTTTCCAGCTCTGAGCCAGTATCTCCTCAACTGGCTTCACGGATTTCACCAGAGTTGGCTCAGGATCCTACTGTCTTTGGAAATCAGGAACATTGTCTTGTTACTCATTCTGAAATATTGGAGCTCCCTTCAAACCAAAACAACTGTCAGGCTGACTCAAAGGGCTTGCCAGAGCATGAGCCTCCATCGATAGATGAGGTCACAACTAGAAGACTGGACATAGCTAGCATGGCAGAAGCTCAAAATGTTATAGCATTGTACAATGAGAGATCAGGGGTAACAACCAGATCCATGTTAAGGACTGGGTCCACGGGCAATCTTCTTGATAATAAACAGTTACTATGAATTTCACTATTTGGAATATTAGAGGGATTGGTAATGATATCTCTATTGGCAGAGTAAAATTTCTCATAAGATCTCATAACATTGACTGCGTTGTGCTATTGGAACCTAAAATAAACACTTCCAGAATGGACAATATCTGCAGGAAATTGGGAATGGACAAGGCTGTGGCTAATGCTGATGGATTGGCACACATTTGGGTCCTTTGGAAAGATACTCTGAACTTTTCGGTGATCTGCAGGGAAGATCAGCAGATGACTCTTCTTCATTCAAATGCTGTTGTACCTGATTTTCATTCAACTTTTGTTTATGCTAAATGCAATATTTTGGAGAGGCAAGATCTGTGGGCTTCTTTATCTAATGTTCACTCTAAAATAATTGGTCCATGGATGATAGCTGGTGATTTCAATTGCATCACAAGTGTGGACGAAAAGCTTGGTGGTAATCCCCTAAACCTATCTGCTATGACAGACTTTAATAACTGCATATCTGATTGTGCTTTAATTGATGGTGGCTATATGGGCTCAAAATACACCTGGCACAACAATCAAGCTGGAGGCAGAGGCATATGGGCCCGGTTAGACAGAGTTCTTCTGAATGCAGACTGGCTTACTTATCTCCCAATTTCTATTGAACACTTGTCCAGGGAGGCTTCTGATCATGCTCCCCTTATTGTTAAACTGGTCTCTCAAGATCGTAGACTGAGCAGATTTTGCTTTCAGAAAATGTGGATCCTGCATGAGAAGTTTATTGAAGCTGTCCAGACATGCTGGCACTCTAGCCCTGTAGCTTCATCTCCTATGAATTGCCTGTACCTTAAGCTCAAAGCTTTAAAAAGGATGCTTCGGATTTGGAATAAAGAAACATTTGGAAATGTGCATCTGAACTTATCCAAAGCTGAGGATGCTGTCCTTTTAGCCGAGCATCAATATGACCTTCAGCCATCTGATGCTAACTGGGTAAAATTAGAAGAAGCAAAGATCATTCAATCTGATAGGCTTCTGCAGCATGAGGTTTTCTGGAGACAAAAGTCAGGGATCAGGTGGCTCCTAGAGGGTGACAGAAATACCAAATTTTTCCACTTGTCTACTCTGGCCAAAAGAAGAAAACATAAAATTAGTCAATTGAAAACCCCTACTGGTAATCTTTCATCAGACCATGAAGTTATGAAAAGAACTGTTGTCTCCCATTTTGTGAAAGCCTTCTCTACCCAAGATCATCATCTTGATAATGATTTCCTGAGCTGTATTCCACAATTAGTGCAACTGGCTGATAATGACAGACTTTGTGAAATTCCGACTGAACTTGAAGTTCATGATGCAGTCTTCAGTATGTCTGCTGATAGTGCCCCTGGGCCTGATGGGTTTTCTGGGGTGTTTTTCCAAAAAGCATGGATCATCATTGGCCCCATAGTTACCAGTGCTGTGCAAGAAGCTTTTAGCACCCGGATGCCCCTGCCAAGATTTGTCACTTCCACTTTGATTGCTCTTCTTCCTAAAAAGCAAAACTCAGTGGATATTACTGATTACAGGCCGATTAGCTTGTGTAACTTTTTCTATAAGATCATCTCCTCAGTCATAAACAAAAGATTAGAAACCATTCTTCCCAGAATTATTTCTGCTGAGCAGTCTGCTTTTGTTAAAGGGAGACAGATCATAGAAAACATTGCTATGGCCCAAGAGTTATCTCTTGAATTGGGCAGAAAAACAAGAGGCTCAAATGCTATGTTTAAGCTTGATATGGCTAAAGCCTATGATAGACTTGAATGGGATTTTCTTTATTCAGTTATGCTCAGATTTGGATTCAGTAATACATTCATTACTCTCATTGATAGACTGATCAGCAACTGTTGGTTTTCAATTCTACTAAATGGAGACACTGCTGGCTTCTTCAAATCTACCAGAGGAATTCGTCAGGGTGACCCATTGGCCCCCTCCCTATTTGTCATTGCTGAAGAAGCTCTTAGCAGGTCTCTTAGAATCGCCTTCAGCAGTGGCCGGATAGAGTGGTTCTCAGGTCTTCAGAGATGCCCTCATATATCCCATTTACTATTTGCAGATGATACTCTGATCTTCAGTAAAGCCACCACAACTTCTATCAGATATTTACTGACTCTACTTCATACTTATGAACAAGCATCAGGCCAACTGATTAATGTGAGCAAGAGTGGCTTTTTAATTCACCCCAAGAACCCTATTTCTGTTGCACAGCGTATTCAGAGACTCACTAGATTCTCCAGGCTTTCATTTCCTCATAAATACCTTGGTATTCCTCTGATGATTGGTAGAATCAAAAAGGTTTATTTTGCAGGAGTTATCAACACTATTCAGAAGAAAATCTCAGGATGGAAGGCCAACCTCTTATCTCAAGGTGCCAGACTGGTCCTTATTAAGCATGTTCTTGCTTCATTACCAATTTACTCACTGTCTTCTTCTCCTATGCATATCGGTATCCACTATCAAATAGAGCAAATCTTTGCTAATTTTTTTTGGGGCTCTTCACCATTTGGTAAAAAGAGACATTGGAAATCCTGGAGGGCTTTATGTAGGACTCAGTCCAAAGGGGGTCTTGGCATCATGTCTCTCATGATAATGGAAACTGCTCTCCGAGTTAAAATGTTGTGGAATGCTATACACACTGATTCTCTTTGGGCTTCTTACTTTAGAGCAAAATATCTATATAAAGGACACCTCCGAGAGGCAAACTTCAGGAACATGAAGGGATTTGCGTGAAGAAGCTGGATAAAGGCTAAAGCCTACATTCTTCAATACAAGAAAGTCATTATTGGGAATGGCACTAATACAAATTTCTGGTTTGACAATTGGATGGGTAAACAGTGCTTATATAGCTATGTCCCTGATGGTCTTATTCCGAATCCAGAAGCCTCTGTTAGAGAAATCATACTAAACTCTACTTCAGAAGATTCTGCCCAGCTGAATGCCTTGGCTCCTAATGATATCCAGCAAGCTATCAAAACTGTCAGCTTAAATCAGGAAATGGACTTGGGCATCTGGAGTCCCTCTCCATCAGGTCAGTGTACTGTTGCTTCCACCTACAAAGCAATCACTCACAGTCATCAGCTGTCTAGTATTCCCTGGAATCGGCTGTGGTCCACTTGGATTCCTACTAAAATCTCAGTCCATCTTTGGAAGATTCTGAATAACAGTCTATCAACTGATGATAATGTTCAAAGAATTGGTGTTGTTCTCTGTTCAAAATGCTCATGTTGTAGGAATCCGCAGGTGGAAAACCTTAGTCATTTATTCATCAAAAGTGATATTGCTATGTCTGTCTGGACTGCCTCTTCAACAGCAGGTATACATTGTGAAGGGCGAAATGCCAAGGAATTCATTCTTAATGCTATTAGCCATGCTCAGCCTGGTTCAGCCTTTGCTCTCTTCACCCTTGCCCACATTGGATATGGAATGTGGGAAATCTGGAAAACCAGGAACAGCATTAAATATGAGGACTATTCTTTTTCCAAACCAAATCTGTTCCATCATATTTTGTCCCAAGTTAAGACAGTCTGCACAGCTGCTGCCCTCAAGGAACCAAAGTCTTCAAACCAGAAAACCTTGGATCATCTTGGAATCACATATCAAGCACCCGGGAGGCATCAAATGAAGATAGTGAGATGGTTATGCCCGCCTTGGCCATCTATAAAACTAAATACTGATGGAGCCAGCAAGCTATCTGGAGACACTGGAGGAGGTGGTATTATCAGAGACCATAGAGGCAAGGCTATTATTGCATTCTCTCATTTTTATGGTCAATCCAATCCACTTATAGCTGAAGCTCGTGCCCTTCTTGATGGAATCAAATACTTGAAGACTGTGAACTCCAATCCAGCCCTAATTGAATGCGACTCTCTCACCCTTGTCCGCATTGTGAAAAAGGATACTCATTGCCCTTGGTCTATTCTTAGCTTTGTCAGAGAAATCTGGAACATTATATCTCAGCAGGATTCTTTGTCTCATATCTACAGAGAAGCCAATTCAGTTGCAGACATGCTTGCCTCATTAGCTTGCACCACTAAATGTAATTCTTTTTATTCTTATGATGAGCTACCTTCCATTATAAAAGGTGCGGCTCGGCTGGACTCACTAGGCTTGCCTAGTATTAGATTGATGTAATCATTTTCTCTATCAATAAAATTTTGCCTCCTAGTGGTCTGATGGTGGAGTGGCTTTCTCCTTACTGATAGTAAGGGGTGCACTCTCCCATTGTCTTCTAGGTTAGGCCCTTCTATTGAAAAAAAAAAGCAATCTTCACCTTTGACATTAAGGGCACACCTTGGTCAGAGGCCAGTACCCCCAGTTACTTGGTGAGGACTCCCCCTATAGATTTGACCTTATGAACAGAGGTAGTCTGAAGCACTTCATGACATATGAATTCTCCTGCTTCTTTATAGGAGATCACAGTTTCTCAGTGCAGTTCAGCCATTGCTCTGTCACTATGTTCAGCTCATTACTTTTATGATCTTATTTACTGCTGCCCTTATTTCTTTTAGAGTGATTGTTTTAAAAAAACATTACATACTCTTATTCACCTGTTCTAGAAATTTCTAGTTTACCATTTTCATGTATTAAAAAAACTTTTTCTATTTTAATCATGAGACAAAGATTAAGAGCTATAAAAGTTTTCTTTTATCTCAAATTCTGAAGGCAGACACTTAACTCTTCAATTTATAAAGGTTAAACCTTTAGTTCCTTTCAATTTATAAGAGTGATTCTTATAAATGAACAATTGTAATAACCATAATTCAATTCACTAAACAAGAGGCAATACTGTTGTTCAGTGAAGGTTCGGGAAAAGATAGCAGTAGGCATTATGGTCCAAAAGTAACTGATGTCAAAGAATATGAATGAATTAAATAGGGACATTGAGAAGTAGCAAGGATTCAATGAATTTAACAGAACTCTCAGCTCCCCCTGACACCAAGATGCAATAGTATGCTATGCAATGGACTGTTCTACATGCAGATTATGTGTCAATGATACATGAGGCAAGTAAGCAATCAATTCAAGTTTATGCGCTCAAGTCATGAACATTTATATGCTTTTTCAGATTTTTTAGATTTAATTATATGCAATGAGTCATTTCTTTTCAATTTTCAATTTTTCATGATATGCAGTACACTGCTCTACATGAAGACAGGACCCATAGTACTAGGCAGAGAACCTGGTCTCAAAGACCATCTCTCACATAGTAAGAACCTCCGGGCAGATTTCTCTGCCTTTTAGTAACTTACCATTTGATATACCAGGGTTATGCATGACAATGCACTGCAAAGCAGTCTTGATGCATTGAACAATTTTCTTGATTCAAATGATGAATGCAGACATTAGACACATGCATCAAATATATACACTAAATGACCCATTTAAAATCAGTGCAAGTTATGCATTTAACAACAAGCATGCAATGCAATAACACAAGACACATGCATAGACTCTATGCACTAGATGAATCATTCAAGCTCAGTACAAGGTATGCATCAACTACAAACATGATTGTGCACTGCATCTAGCATCTTATTTACACAATGCAATAACTGTAAGAGAGAAGTGCATCATATATGTAGAATTAAAACTCAGTAGCTGAGTCTGGACTGCAGACTGATCAGCTAGACATGAAGAGATCATCAAAAATCAAGCAAGCAGAATAACAATTTCAGATGATGAAATTAAAACAAAGTTCAGAACTGACCTTAAGAGTTGAATCATGGGGTTTCCATTTGAGTGCCTTGGTTTGTTAACCCCTGTTTATTCTTTGACCCAAGGCACACCTACAACATTATGATCATTTTGATCCTGCAGGGACCCAAGCAGCTTTGGGTCCTGCATTTACCCTGACAGGTGTTCTAAACATTCTTTTTGCAGCATTATCATCAAATTCCATTAGATAACAGTTAAGCATGGAATGTCTAAATTTTCCACAATAGTAACATGAAGCCACAGAATTTTTGTTTTTATTATTCATGTTAGCAGAAACATGATGCCCATGTGCATGCACATGAGTATGAAAATTATGTGTATGTGTATGAGCATGAGTATTTCTTTTATTAACATGAAACTTTTTCTTTCCATACTCAGCCAGCCGACAGTTGGCAGCTTTGTGGTCTAGCTTACAACATTCAAAGCATGCAGAGTTTTTCCTTTTATCACTCAAGTTATTTCTAGCAGAATCATAGAAAGCAGGGAATTTTAAAGATTTAGAGTTCAATCTATTTCCCTGAGCATGCCAGCAGTCTTTGACTGCATGCCCATACTTACCACATTCAAAGCATTTAAAATGCTTGCTTCTTGAACCATTATATCCCCATGAAGGCCTAAACCAATACTCAACAGCTTTATGACCACGTTTGTTACAATTATAACAAATGATGTGTTGGTTTGAAGCAGACATGTTTTTTTTTGGGGTGGTGATGAGTATTTAAAAAAGATTTATCATGCATCATATCATCACTTTGCATCACACTGCAGTCATCCATATAATGACCATGCCTACCACAGTAGTAGCAAGAGGCATCAGATTTCCTAGGAGCATGGTTTCTATCAGATGAATTCACAGATGCATGTGAATGAGTACAAGAAGCATGAGCATTTAGCATTGACCTATCAGATTCAGCAGAGCTAGCAAATTTCAGAGTATAACCAGAATTATTCTTTGCCCTCTTTGTTTGACTTTTTCTTTTCAATTTCTGATTATTCTCAATAGGTTTTGTTTACTTTTTAATTTTCTGGGCTTTGAACTGAAAGACAGATTTTGAAGGTGACTTCTGATTTTCATTTTATTTTGGGGATTACCTTGAGGTACCAGCTACATTAGAACTATGCACAAAGGTTGTATATAGCTGGTTTCTGGTAGTTTCCTTAACATCAGGACTACAGCTTGTCCCCTTTCTTGAATTGTCATCCTTCCTTTTCACAACAGTTTTTATTTTTCTTTCATTCTTGGCAGAATTAGATGCTGATTTTTCTAGTTCCTGAATCTTATTTTCCAAGGATGTTATATGAAGCTCATAACTAGCTATCTCCTGTTCACTGCAGTTGATACATTCGCTTAAGACTTTATTTGCAGTTTTATACTTCTCAATTTCTTGTTCCAGAATGTTCAAAGTTTGTGATTCTTCATCATGGACAGCTTTTCCTTTTTCTATTGTAAGAAGTCTTTCAGATAAGCCAGTGTTTAACAGCTTTAGTTTTTCAATTTATCCTTCAGTTCATTGTTTTCTTCCTCAAAATTTTTTGCATGAATTTCATTACCAGCACATCTCTCTCTTCAAGATATCAGCTTCAGTTTTTCAATTAGTTCCTCTTCTCTTTCTTCCACATTAATTTTCTCAATAACCAAGTTTTTGTGATCCTCTTTAAGTGAGACTATTTGTTTGTTCAACCATTCATTCTCACTATAAAGATCTTCATTACGTTCTCTTAGAGCTGAGCACATATGGCAGATTGATTCAACAGAAGAGGAATATGAACCTTCCCCATTGATTTCATTTAATCTAGCCATAAGGTTTTCATTTTTCTTTTGAAATTCTTTATTCTCAAGTTTCAGTTTGTCCAATTCAGAATTGACTTCAGTAAGTTTTTGCATGCTTTTTAGACGCTCATTTTTCTTATCATTCAGCTGATTCTCAATTTCTGACATTTTGTCCAAGCATGTTTAATTTTCAATTTCTAGAGAATCATTTTGTTTCTTAAGGTTCTGAACGTTTAGCATACATGCATCATAAGATTGTTTAAGATTTGGATAGTTTTCACAGGAATCTTTCAATTTTATTTTATCACATTTCTTTTTCAACTTTTTATTTTTAGATTTTAATTTCTTGGATACTTTTAACAAATTTTCATACATCACTTTCAATTCATCAAAAGAGTATCCATCTGATTCAGAGCTTACCTGAGATGATGAATCTTCATTATCCCGGTTGGCCATTAAGCTGTTGTCCTGATGATCGTTATGAGCAGAAGTGATTCTGTCATAAATCTCCTTTCCAGATGTGCACCTGAAAACAAAAGTATATATATCAGTATTGACAGCAGCTCTCAAGATATTAAGAATCATGGTATTTTCACGGTCCTTCACTCTGTCCTCTTTAGACCATTTGGTCTCATCATGAGGTAATCAGTGTGGGCCTTTAGATATAAGACTCCACAAATTTGGACCAATGGAGTCTATGTACACACTTAGACCTCCTAGCCAGCTATCGAGGTTAGAACCATCATAAACCGGAGGTCGAGCCATTAGAACAGATGGCAAACAGATTCAGCGCAGTAAAACAGATGACACGAAATGCACTAAAACCAGATGATCAAAATAAAGCACAAGTCAATGAAGCAAAGCACAATTTCAAGAGACCCACTTTGAAATGCACCAAAACAATGCATGATCTGCTGCGGATTGTTAGATCCTATGCACAGCAACCCGCTCTGATACCAAGTGTTGGGTTCGGTGCTATGTATTCAGAGGGGGGGTGAATGAATACCCTTTAAAAACTTTCGCCCAATTAAAATTCTAGTGCTCAGAACTGCGGAATAAAAGCATTAAGACTAACTGAGGAAAAACTAATCCAGTCATCTACTGAACCTGTAGACAAATATGAATTGTGCTCCTAGCAAACATCTAATGTGGGCAGCAATTAGACAGATCAAGCAAACACACAATACCACTGTCAAGCATATAGTGTGCGCATCAATGAAATGAACACATATAGAAGATCAACCTATCTCGACCCTATACATTCATCTAGCGCCAAACACACAAAGAAATCAAACCACTGCTCAATGGGTTTTTAGGTGGTTCGGTCCAACAGACCTACATCCACCCCACACTCAACCCGAGTGTGGCTTCCGCTGACTCACAGCTTGAACAGTTGGGCATCACAACTTGCCATACAACTGCTGGGCAACACAGCTTGCCGTCCGAGGAATCATCCTCACCCGCTGAGCCTCACAGCTTGCTATCAAGAGGATGCACCTCTGCAAACCGCTGTGGATTACAGCTTACCCGTCCAGAGGAGTCCACCTCTGTAGTCGCTGGCTAACAGCTTGAAGAAAGTATAAAATGAAAACAGAAGATAGACAAGATAGCAACGGAAAGCTATAAATGAAAAGCACAATATCGCTCTCAACAGAGCAGACTGGCCTGGATTTGATCCACGGTCCAATAAACAGATCTTCAGACTTCACTCTTCTTCTCTTGATCTCATTGTCTCTCTTTCTTTCTCTCTTTCTCTTCTTTCTCTTCTTCTTCTGCTAATCTCTCACTCTCTGCTCTTCTTCTCTCTTTGGATCGAAGGCTCTCTACTGCTCTCAGATTGGATGTATATGCTTTGCCTCCCTTCAGTCGATCTTCTTCCTGCTGAAGACGAAGGCATCAATATATACTAGCAGCAGGTGGATAAGGGGCGTGTGGCTTCCACATTTCCTACCCTAAGAATTCGGACCACGTGGCAGCATCCATCAGGCTGTCAGTACATGTGTCTTCATCTGGGCACTCCCCTTATTCTCGGATGACGTGCCTTCATTAGGCTTCACGAAGGGTGCCTGTCAGACAGAGAACAAATTATCAGTCTAAGTCTAAACCCTGTACACACTTTGAATATGAAATGCATTGTATATACTTGTGAAGGTGAATGCAGTGTACAGACTTTGCCCCAATGTGTAGACTTCACATAAGAGGGCAACGGTTGTACATACTTTGAAGAGCATTCATCATCCAACCAATAGACTTAGGCAATGTGAGAGGTTGCCAGTGTATGGACTTGATGAGCGTTCAACAATGTGCAGACTTCGACTCGATGTGTAGACTTCACAACTGATGAATGCAATGCAATGCAGACACTGACTGTATGGACTTGAATATGAATGCAGTGTACAGACTCTGCCCAAAGTATAGACTTCATCTATGTGAAGCTATGCGATGTACAGACTTCATATGTGAAGCAGCCGATGTACAGACTTAAGCAGTATGAAGACTTGACAGACAACTGACGATGTATAGACTTCAAGTGTGAAGACGTTGTGAATACAAATGCAATGTACAGACTTCATATGTGAAGCAGCAGAGTGTATAGACTTCATCATGTGAAGACTTGAACAAGGCATGTATAGACTTCACGTCGTGAAGCAATGTATATACTTAGCTGAAGAAACTCTGTACAGGCTTGACCGAAGTAAAGTCTGTACAAACATGAAACAATGGAAGAAAGCGAGTGTATAAACTTTGAGATGTGTAGACTTGCCAAAGAGCTGGACGATGTACAGACTTGAACAAGTAAAGTCTGTACAGACTTGAAGGTTCACAGTGTGTAGACTTTGGCAAGGCAACGTCAGTAAAGTTCCCAATGTACAGACTTACTGAGCTGAGCTTAGGTAAAAGATATGAGGAATGTATAGACTTACTCAGTTCAGTTCAGAACGTAGGTAAAAGTCCCAATGTATAGACTTTACCTGAGAATGCAACCGCTGTACAGACTTGCTCAACCAGTCCAATGTACAGACTTGGAATTTCAACAGAAGGATGTACAGACTTGGAAAACTAATGCCAATGTACAGACTTCACCTCGTGCAAGCTACAGTGAATGAGTGTATAGACTTCTTATGAAGGAATGCATAGGACTCTGTACAGACTTGGATGCTCGACCAGTGTACAGACTTGCCACCGACCAATGTATAGACTTGGTGGAAGGCATGCACTGTACAGACTTCATGATGAAAGCATGAACAGTCTGATGTACAGACTTGCCTTAAGCAATGGCTGTACAGTCTTGAAGTGAAGACCAATGTATAGACTTTGCATGAGACACTAGCCAAGACGATGGATGTAACAGTGTAATGTCAAGACTTGAAATCCAATGCAAACGGCTGTACAGACTTGAATGAGACTCTGCATGAGACGATGCAGCTATAGTGATGTACAGACTTATGAATGACTTGCTGATGCATGATGTATAGACTTAGTTTCTCATGATGTATAGACTTGGAGATCTGGGGGCGTTGACGCATGATGCATGAGACACACTTGATGCGTTGACGCTGCATAACTTGCGAAATGCATAGAACACACAGAGGCTGTATAGACTTACAGCGTTGACGCTGCAGACTTGAGAATGCAGTGTACAGACTTTGGGCTTGCCATGGAGTGTGTAGACTTAGACATCCTTCAGCTCAATGTATAGACTTCAATGAATGCATGCTGCAATGTATAGACATGCTGATCTGCTAGGAATGTAATGTATGGACTTGCAGCCATGCGAGCCATGCAGTGTATGGACTTAACTGCTCGCACAAAGACACAGTTCAATGTACAGACTTCATAAACAATGCATGAACGAGACGCTGAAGTCTGTATAGACTTTAACAATGAATGCATGCTGCGATGTACAGACTTTGTCCACGAACTGTGCACATGCATGAACGATGTATAGACTCTGAAATGCAAGCAATGCAGCAATGTCTAGACTTTGGGGTTTACCCTGCAGTGTATAGACTTGCTAGTCATCAAGCTACATGCAGACAGAAAATAATGCATGAACACAGTGTATAGTCTTAGAAGTCTAAAGGGGCGTCGACTCATCTAATCAGAGGGTCGACCCATTGATGCATGTATGAAATATACTTCCAATGTGTAGACTTCATGAGAATGCAGCAGCCAATGTATAGACTTCATGCAATGATGTATGCAGCCTGGGCAATGTATGGACTTGGCCCAACCATTATATCAGTCATACACATGCATTCTCCACAGAACAAATCAGACATAGCACACTTAAGCATTCTCCAGACAATATATCATGTTGCTGTCATCAAAACACAATCTCATAAAGCACACTCACTGTGTTGCTATCATCAAAATAAAACTAGCATTGCTATCATCAAATCATCAACACTAAATAGCACATGCTTGTGCCTAAGGGGCACAACATATTTAATCTTAGCATTATTGTTTGACAGTCATGCCACTTCGGTGGGATTGACTGACCGCACCGTCTTGGTTTCCGTGTTTATTAGCCTCAATTCTTGTAATAGATGGTACTCTCCATCGGATATTTCTTTCGTCGGACTAGGACCACTATTATGAGACCTCCGTAAGACCCCAGTGAGCCTGGGATTCCCACCAAGACGCCGGGCAGGTTGTACCCTAAAGACCTGAACTCATGAACGTGGTTTGAATCGTGTTTTTGGACCAGCTTAAATTAAACTGGTCTGTGTACTGTAACGGCCCAAGATTGGACCGTCACATCATCGTAACGGCCCTGTGTACGATCGTCACATTCCTGTAACGGTCCTGTTATAGACCGTTACAGATAAGATATTAATAAGGTTTTTCTTGTTTTATCATCATGAAGCAGTTATCAAGGTTGGCCTTGAACTGTGAGATCATATGTGATCCTTGTTTACATCATTGTTACCTAAAGACTCATAGTCTTTCTACTTGATGTCATTCCAATTTTGTTGAAATTTCTCTTGATGTTAGAAGTAAGTTCTTGAGCTTAACCTTGGAACTCTTGGCCATTTAATGTGATGAATGTCTAGACTAGGATCATTGATCCAAACCTTTCAATGCCAACGCATCAAAAAGGGCCCGGTCTGGTCCTGGGAGGAGTGCCCACAAGGAGTCCACAAGGAGTCGGGTGTAATCGAATACTTTCTCTTATTTTTAGTATCAATAAAGTTGGGTTAATTGTTTCTTTATTATTGGCCCGATGGTTAGTCTCTTGTGGCAACGTGTGCTCTGATTGGCACGATTGATATAAACTGCTACGTTCCGATTTTCTGCGTTGGGGCGTGACATTGCTTCTTTGCAAGTAGAAATTGAAGATCTAAAAATTCCCTTTCGAAGTTCGTTATGGGAAAAGATAACTTGAAAAAACTTCTTGGCTCAAATGTTAGTTTTCAGAAAGAGGGTTTGGGGTTTAATCCTATTAATAAGAAATTTAATGTGAAGAACAATTCCATTGTCTCTGTAAGAAGCTTGAAGCAGGAAAAGCCTTCTAGTTCATCTATTTTTCAATTTACTGCCAAGAAAATAGAAAATTCAATTAAAAATCTGAAAAAGAATGTTAGTTTAAATAAATCCAAATATGTTTCTGCTTTTCCTGTGCATGTTGTTCATGACTCTCACACACATTCACATGCACATGTCATAAATAAACCTGTCACAATAGTGCATGTTCACAATAAAAGAATTACATGTTATTATTGTGGCAAAAAGGGGCATGTTATGGATGACTACACAGTCTTGTTGAATGATGAAGTAGGTGCATGTAAATCTGTCAACACAGTTAAAAATAAATCTGTGAAAAGGTCTGATAGAGATATTTCTAATGCATGCTTTTACTGTGGCAAAAAGGGTCATTATATGCATAACTGTCATTTAAAGAAATAAGAAGATCAAAATTTTAGAAACAATTATGTAAAGAAGCATGTTAAGAAATCTCAAAATCAGAGAGTTAACTGTTTTAACTGTGGAAAGTTTGGGCATACTTCATCAAATTGTTGGTTTAATAAAAACAATGCATTTCATCATGTTCATGTGAATAATTCTGCATTTAGGAGAACTTAGAATACTGCATTCATGTATAAACCTCATATATGCAATAACTATGGAAAATTAGGACATCTTCCTTATGAATGCTTTTGGTTGAATGGTTGGAATAACTGGAGAGCACCAGTGTGAGCTGCTACTCATTCTGTTAGACCCAAGAATCTTTGGGGTCCAAGATTGTTCAAATAACTCTTTGAGTGCAGGTGTGTCCCGGTAGAGAAAATAAAAATGAAGATGAAGATTGAATAAAATGGGACACACAAGGTCAGTAGTTTAATGTTTCTTCTTTCATGTCTTTAGTTGATTAAATAAAAGCTTCTGTGAAAGAATTTTTGTCAAGGTCTCTTAGTTTAATGTGTCTGTGTTTTTAAATGTGTTGATTTAATTTAGTGTTACATTCAGTCTGCATTTAATGTTAATCAGTTGCATAACTAAGTTGCTGCACGATTGTGTACAATGGAATAATATGTCTGTTGTGATTATTACTGCTGTCTGTGAGTAGAATTGAAATTGCTTTGGACTATTCTTCAGTAACAAACTATCTGTGCTGATCTGATATGCTGCATTTAGTGAGGGGGAGTCAATGCAATATAATTCCATCATGTCTGATGAATCTGTCTGCTGTTGTGAAATTTATAAGTTGTTGAACTGTTTGCAGTAGCCATCTCTATCTGCTGCATTTGGATCATCATCTAGAATAGTATTTGGTTGAGATTGTAGCAAAACACTCTGGATGTTCAGCTCATTTCTATATCTCTGAATTATGTAACTTCTTTGGAATGAATTGAACTCTGCAAGTCTGTTAGCTGTGCTTTCTCAGATTTCTTTTCGGCCATTCCAGTGTCAACTATTTCATTCTTATTGAGTCTTCTCAAATTCCTTCATATACTTTTCAATTGTTTCTGACTCAGTATGATTCTAAGTGTTCTGTTCAAGGGGAGTAATCTTAAAAGTTCTTAACTTTGCTGATCATTTGATGAAATGATACTCTCCTGAAAACCAGAAACAATTCCCTAATATTACTGTTAATGAAAACTGTTGATAGAAAAGAAATTAAATCTATCATTGAAGCTAAGAATTTGACCATCAATGCAATTACAATGTCCTTAAACCACTTTGAATTTGAAAATCTAATTCACTTCTTGAGATCTGAAAATCATAAGTAATAGGACATTGACTGAGTAGAAAATTGCTTTCTTATATTGACTATAAATAGTTTTCTGAATAAAATCTGATATGAAAAATAGAGAATACGCCATGAAATGAAAATTTTATTAAAAATGGCAGAGCAATGGCTATTTTATGAGAAACTGATCATCTAGACCAATGAATCCTAGAGATCATGTCATGAAGAAAATAAGTTAACCCTGTTCAAAATTTGAAGCATGAAGGTAGATTACACTGAGTAACCAGGGAGTCCGATGTCTGATAAACATGTCTCCTTGAGTAAAAAGGTGTGATCATACTAGAATGCTCAATAAAAATGAAATCAAAAATGATGAGAAAAATGGTTGACTCTGTAAAAATTTCAGAAAATTCTAAAGCTGTTTGTTTTGAATATAAGGAGTGTTTTTGAACCACAAATGTTCATTGAAAATGATGTGTAAGATCAACGGTAAGTGGATTAAATGAGTATTTTAGTAAATCTGGTTTAATTTCATTCTTTTTGCATAAAAGGTTAAATTTAAAAGCTTTCGAGAAACATGATTTAATGGCTTAAAGTCACAGTTTTCATACATTTTCATATAAAGGGGTTGGTTGAAGGTAAAAGGATAGAATTGTCATTTCTATAAATGATTGGTAAAGTTATTTCTTTTACCCATCTTTGTGTTATTTTTTTCAAACCCCATTTTCGTGTCATTCTTTATATCTACCGCTTTCGGTTCTATCGCGTCGAAGTCCTCCCTTCCTGGTGTCTCTCTACTCTTCTCCACCAGAATCCCTATCTCAAGGTCTCATTCTCAGGGATCCATACTGTGTCCTGTCACTCTCACCACGTCGTTCAGTACTCTTCAGTTTCTTTTCCGTTCATCCCTCCATGGCTTCTCCGGCTGTAGAAGGTCTAGAAAAGCACACATTGGCAAAAGAGCAAGAGCAAAGTGATCGATGTGGAAGCACAGATAGAGGCTATTCAGTCGCGGAAAAGGATTAGAACAAAGCGTCTGGCTCATAAAAGAAAGAGAGATGACATGCAAAGAGGAAAGGCTCCAAAAGAAGAAAAAAAAAGTTTCTGAACTCGTTGCTAAACGACAGCACACTTTTGAAGAAGACATTGGGGATACGGGAACTTTAGTAAGTCGGTCTGTCAAAATTATATTTCCTCGCTTCGTGGATTTTCATGATAAGGAAATGTTGGAAGCTTTCCCAAAATTAATTAGTATGGTGAAATTTCAAAAGTGGAAAAAGTTCATGGGAAAACACAAGGTGTTTTACCCAGCTCTCATCTCAGAATTTTATAGAAATCTGAAATTTTATTCTGATAAAGTTGAGATTCAATCAAGATTAAGGGGGTAGATATTATGTTGAATGGACATGTTCTTCATAAAATTTTTAGAATACATGAAGAAGGTGCTCTCGAGGAAGATTTTGAATATGATCCACTTGAGGCATATTCTGCTTTAACAGATAAGCCATGTGTTGACACAGACTATAGATAGACTAAGTTGTGCTATTTTAATGCAAACAAGTTCTCTCCACTTAAGAGACTTGTTCACCACATGCTTACTTCAATAATCACACCTCAAGATGGAGAAAGAGGTAGAATTACTGAAACTCAAAGGTTCATATTATTCTGTCTATTCAAACATATTAAAGTCTGTCTTCCAAGCATCATAATTCAGATTATTGGCTCTTGTAAAGAATCCAAAAGACACCTACCATATGTAGCACATTTGATTACTGTCTTTAAGAAGTTTAATTTGCCTTTGGAAGGTGAGGAAGTCAAAGAAGTATCAAAAGTAAATATCTATAATATGGACTTCATTAAGAAATTTATGAAGTTAAAGATTCAGAGAGCCCCTTTGGTCGTAGAAAAAGAACAAACGAAAGAGCCATTTTCTAGGCCTAGCATGGCAGCGACTGAGAAAGTATTTGAACAGCCTTTTATGGAGATTCGGGAAGAGGCAGAGAAACAACCAAAGAAAGATTTTGAACAGCCAGCTGAAGCTGTTTCTGAAGTAAGAGTTGTCTCTGAAGAAAGAGAGGAAACACGTGTTAGACAAGAACCTGAGCAACATTCTATAGTGCCTGAAGAAGTTCAATTTGAAGCAGCTCAAATAGAAGAAGATGTACCCCCACTAGATGTTGATATTCAGGGGAAGCAATTAGAAATAACATCAGTTGATCATGCTGAAATAGTGTCAGCAGTTGAGAAAGTTTCTAATGATACCATGGACGAACAACAAGCACTTGAACAAGCTGAAACAGTTCCTACAGAGGAACATATAAATGATTCAGAGATGGAGGAAGAAACTGTTCTAGATGAACAATCTATTGTTGAAATGTTTGATGAAATCATGAAACAAGTAGCCGATAAATTTATAGAAGAAATTGCTGACATAGTCATTGAAGAACAGGAAGAGACTTTACAGGCTGAAATAACTCATGTTGTACAAAAAGAAATTAAAGAAGCACGGATAGAATTAGAAGAAGAACATTCTCATGTACAACAGATGGAAGAAAAAAGAATTACAGAGGACATAGAAATGCATGAAGAACAAACGCTGAGTGAGTTGGAAGAACAACACAAAGCAAAACAACAAGTAATGGTGGATTTAGATCAGCAAATAGCCCAACTCACAGATCAGGTAGAGCTTGAGCAACAACAGCATCATTCTGAACAGGTAATTCAAGATGAAACACATTTAGTCCCAATGACAGTCCCATGATCAGGAGATGGAACTAGGTGCCATACCTTGTTCCTATCAAATTGACTTAATTCCTCATGCATGGCATTAATCCAATGCACATCACTAAGGGCACTGTCTATGTTTTTGGGTTCTTTGTGTGACACTACTGCAAATGAATTTGAAATGAGCTCTATGGGTGAGATAAAATTATTTCTTGGATTGCAGGTGGCACAGACTAAAGAAGGAACCTTCATTACTCAGTCCAAGTATATAAGGGATCTACTGAAGAAGTACAAATTAGAAAATCCCAAGGAGATAACATCACTAATGGGTACATCAACTAGTCTTAATGATGACCCAAAAGGTAAATTAGCTGACACTAAGGTGTACAGAGGTATGATCGGATCCCTTCTTTAACTTATTGCATCTAGGCCTGATATATAATTTGTTGTGTGTTTATGTGCTAGATTTCAGGCTAGTCCTAAAGAGTCACATCTTAGTGCTGTTAAGAGGATTTTTAGATATCTGTCAGGCACCCTAGAACTATGCCTTTGGCATCCTACTAAGTGTGAGCTAGACTTATTAGCTTACGCTGATACAGATTATGCTAGGTGTCCGATTGATAGGAAAAGTACTCGTGGGTACTACCAGTTCTTAGGTGGTTGTCTAGTGTCTTGGGCATCCAAGAAGTAACATACTATTGCTCTATCCACTGCTGAGGCAGAATATGTAGTAGTAGGGAATTGTGCAGCCCAGGTACTCTCGATCAAGCACCAACTCACTAATTATTAGATACAATTAGGATGCATTCCAATTTTATGTGATAATACTAGTGCTATTTGTTTGACTAAAAATCATGTTCATCACTCTAGGACTAAGCACATAGAAATTAAACACCATTTTCTTAGAGATGTAGTAAGCAAGAATGAAATTGAACTAAATTTTATTGAAACTGAAAAATAGATTGCTGACATCTTTACTAAACCTTTGGGAAATGAAAGATTTAAATTCTTAAGAAGAGAATCAGGTTTATGTAAATTTCAGCATGATGGTTAATTCTAATTTCATTATTATATTGATATTTGGATTAGTTGTGAGAATGATTATGTGTCAGCCTGTCTTTAAAGTTCTTGAATAAATGTTCTGATCTGTCTTGAGAATGCTTCAAGTCTGCTTGCTAGTAGCCTTATCACTGTCATAGTTGAGTCGTCTTGATCTCAGAGGTATATAAAATGATATGTGGTGGAAGGACAGATTCTGTCTGTCTGAAAGCCCATACCATGTGTAGAGGATTATCCTCCACCAGGTACCATGAATCAAGAGAGTCCATGCATTGCACTGCATTTCTTAATATTGGGTCTTGTGTCTTGTGAATAATTGTGTCTGAATGCTTGAATAAACATGCATATAGACAGGGGGAGTTTTTGTTTAGAATAAGATTGCATGTCCATGCTGCATATTTTTGTCAGGGAGTGTCTGATATAGTCATGTCTGGGTGTGATCTGTTCAAGATATTTAGTCAGTATTCAGATCAGTGTTTCTGAACTCAGTCTCCTTTGAACTCAATTGTATCAATTGGCATCGTTTGGATTCATTCCTATCACTTGGTGTCATTTCCATTCCTTGATATCCCTCAAGAGCTGACTCTGTGCTTAAATGTCAATTCCCTAATTCTGAATAGATGACAGTCTTGCAATCAGTTCATTATCTTAAGCAATAATTATAACATGTCTTCCACTATAAGAATCATGTTTGCTTCATGAATGAACTAATGGTTTAATCTTAATAAACTGTAGAGTTTAAAGACTGTTATCAGAAAATAGAGTGGTGGAAAATTGTTTATAGCTCTCAACCTCCTTCTCATGATTGTGGCAGATAAGATCCTTACAGTATCTAAAAATGAAAGACTTAGTGAAATCTACATTGAGAAACTCAGATAATGTATTGTTTTTAAACAAGTCACTTTGAAAAATTAAAAGGGCAGCAAAAAGAAAAGCATTAGTAAAAGAAATGAATAAATCAATTGGTAGAGCAATGACTGAACTGCAATGAGAAACTAAGTACTCCATCAATGAAATGGAGAGAAATTCATGTCATGAAGTTCTTCATGTTAACTCTGTTCACATGATCAAATCTGTAGAATTGGTTTCACTAGGTAGCTAGGGGTACTGGCGTCTGATAAACGTGTACCCTTATACAAAAAGGTGTAATCATGACTTCTATTTTTGATCAGAGAGAGAAATGATAGTTTGTGCTTAGTAACTGGGGGTACTGGCGTCTAACCCACATGTACCCTTAATGTCAAAGGCATAGAGGATACTTGTCTATTCAACAAGCTCGGTTTTAAAATCAAAATTGAAAAAGGTTTGCTGTAATCCTTGCAATTCCAATTTTACTAAGTGTCAAATTGTTTAACCTTAATACATATCCTAGTTACTCCCATAGATATTCATTGGTTCTAAAATCAGTAGGATACAATTTTGACCAAGTCTATCATGGTTATGTGACTTAAGTTCACTGCTATAAATGGGTACTGCAACCTTAGCTACGAGTTTCAGTGAATCTACTCTACCTTTTATCACTACTAAACCATACATTTGTTAAGAATGCATAATCTTAATTTTTATGCCTGAAGACTTTCCATATAATCTGCTTATCTTCTGAACTATTGCACAGAATGTTACTATGTTCTTTTCTTCTTTGGTTACCCTTCTTCTCTTCCACAGTATTCCTCACTCCTTATTTGTTAATTGCAAAGGGGGAGAGAAAAAGGACTTCGTGGTATTTTGCTTAAAGGGGAGTTGTACTTAAGAGTATCTAGTGTTAAGAAAGTTTTGGGGGAGAGTTTCTTCAGGGGGGTAGAGACACTTGGCTAGTTCACGGGGAGAGCTTATCAATTGGTATTAGATGGTTCAGGTCTGCATCTATGTGTCTGTCTGATGCATTGTTTGACTGTGCTTCATGTTAAACACATCTTATATTGGATTAAACTTGTCTCATCAAAATACATCATAATTTTGGGTGTTGCCATCATCAAAATGGGGGAGAGTGTTGAATCTCCTCTAGAGTTGATCAGCGGTGTGGAGACTGCTGTGTGTTGATTGCATTTTGAATGATTGGCAATAGTAGAGTTGACTTGGTTGACTGTAGAGTTGACTTTGGTGACTTTATCTTTAGCATGGTAATATTGTGTGTTTTGATGAATTTTTTATATGTCAGATCTTTACATAAAACACTTCTACACCTCATACTGTATTTAGCTAAGGTCGGTGCTAGTCACTATTGACCGAATAGTCAGGTCAATTCATACACAGATTTATTTATTCATTTCATCAGATAGTTTGCATACATGAGCATTTCTGTTCTTAAGGTCGATGCATGTTTCAGATGCTCTTCACTGAGGTTGGTGTCAAGTCCTCATCAGGTCGGTGCATGCATTAGACATGGTTAAATAAGGTCCGTGCATATGCTCATAAGGTCGGTGCTAGTCTGTTGTGCATTGGCATAAGGTGGGTGCTAGCATTAGTTAGTCTGAACAAGGTCGATGCTAGTTAGCAGTGTCTTACACTAAGAAAGGTCGGTGCAAGTAGTGCCTTACGCACACTTCAGGTCGATGCTAGGAGCGTCTCCCGTATACTTGAGGTCGATGCTAGTTGCGTTGAATCCTGCAAGTGCGGTCAGTGCTAGTTGCCATTTTTATTCAGAGAGGTCGGTGCACATATTCACTAGCAGCATATCAGGTCTACGCACATTTTGTGTCGAGCATAACTAAGGTCAGTGCTGGTCTTCACAAGTAACATATCGGGTCGGTGCATGTGCTGCATCGCACATATAAGGTCGGTGCACATTTCCTCCCAGCGCTAACCAAGGTCAGTGCATGTTCATGCTCCTTCATATAGAAGGTCGGTGCATGGTTTGCTGAATGCATGCAAGGGTCGGTGCAATTCTTTGTCTCATGCATATAAATGTCGGTGCACTTTCTGCATCATGCATATGAGGGTCTGTGCATGTTTTGCTATGCATAGTCTGTGCACATTTTTACATTATGGCACATAAGGTTTGTACATATCTAGTAGCTTACATTGAAAAGTCCATGCAAGTTTGCATATGAAGTCTTACAAGTCTGTGCATGTGTTTGTCTGTTATATTGCCAGGTCAATCACTTGATCGAGCGCATGATGAGTGTACCATTAACCTGCGAACTTATCACGAGCAACTTAAGTACCAGGATAAAAGGCCTGTGATCCAAGACAAAAGGCAAAATGCTAATTTTGACACGTGGAAAGCAACCAAATCAAGATGCTGCCACGTGGCCATCTCAACTCAGATCTGAATGAATTTTTGGGCGGGAAACGTGGTTTCCACGCGCCCATCATTTGTTGTCTTATAAAAGGGAGTAGATCTCCCAATGTCAGAGAAGAGAACACATAAGGAGAATAGCAGTAGCCAAGTCAAGGGAACCAGAGCAAAAAGAGAGAGAGTGAACCTGAGAAGATCTTAGAGAGAGAAATTGAGAAGAAAAGAAGAGGAGTTTTGAGAGAAGGGCAGTGCATCGTTAGAAGGGTATGAGTCTTAGCTTTGCAAGCTGTTGTTTCCGGCTTCTTGGTTCAGAACCAGAGCCGGTCTGCTCTTTGTAAGAGCTACAATTTCTATTTTACTTTTCTGATTTTCTATTTCTGATTTGAAACCTTGTTTCACAAGCTGTGTGTCAGCGATTCTTAGCAAGCTGTAAGGCCCAACTGCAGAGGTGGGTTCCTCTGGGTAGCTTAAGCTATAAGGCTCAGCGTGTGTTGGGAAGTTTTCCCCGAAGTTGTGGATCTGTGGATTAGAAGCTGTGAATCAGCAGTGAAGCCACACTTGGTTTAAGTGTGGGGTGGACGTAGATCTCTGTAAGAGATCGAACCACCTAAAAATTACGTGTCTATGCTTGATGGTTTGTGATTGTTGCATTTATTCATCTGGCTGGTATCGTGTTTCTTTAGGTTGATATATTGAGTATTCAAGAGTGTGAAAAAGGTATATCAAAAGGTACTGCTCGAAGGATAAGTCAGGCTTATCTGAAAAGTGGTTTATCTTGCGTGAGGACACTCATTGAGTTCAACCTCTGCCAAGTACCTCTTCACATTTCATTTATCTAAAATTTAGTTCTGTTGTTGTCATGGTTTAATTGTCTATTAGATTTCACTCATTCTCTCCATTGATAGTTCTCACATATCACTTGACTACGTCTTCTAGTGATTCTGTGTCTGAATTGGCTATTCTGATTAAGTAATTTTTAATTCCGCATTTATCTGCTTAATCTTGTTTTAAAATTTGGGGTAGATCTATTCACCCCCCCTCTAGATCTATATCACGTGGTATCAGAGCCTAACTCTTCTGCAGGGACTAACATCCTGAAGAGATAGACATCATGGATGCTAGAGGAATGACAGCTGAAGGACAATCTACGGCCAAGCCTCCATACTTTGATGGCTCAAACTATGCATACTGGAAGAACCATATGCAAGTTTTCTTGAGGGCAAAAGATCATGAAATTTGGAAAGTTGTTAGCAAAGGGCCCTTCGAACTGTCTGAGGACGAGGAATTATGGACACGAGAGCATATCCGAAGATCAACACTTAATTGGAGCGCTATCAATGCCATCCAGTGTGTCCTTCATCCCATGGAATTCTCCAAGATCTCATCCTGTTCAACAGCTAAGGAGATGTGGGATAAATTGGAGGTTATATACGAAGGGACATCCCAAGTGAGAGAGACTAAAGCCAACATGCTAGTCTCTGAATATGAGTCATTTAGGATGAGGCCGAATGAGACTATCACAGAGATGTATGCTCGCCTCATGATTATCACCAATGGACTCAGGAGTCTTCGCAAAGTGTACTCTGAATATGAGTTGGTGAGGAAGATTCTGCGTTCCTTAACTTTGATCTGACACACGAAGGTGACTGTTATTGAGGAGTCTAGGGACTTAAAGACCACCAAGGTCGATGAGTTAATTAGTTCACTCATGACATATGAGATGAACTTGCCAAATGCAGATGAGATGGAGAAGAAGAAGAGACCCATTGCATTGAAGGCCAACTCCTGTAAAAGTGGGTCATCTAGCGACCACAGCTCCTCAGGGTCAGAGATTGAAGGTGATCAGCTCGCTATGCTGACTCGACAGTTCAAAAGGTTTCTGAGAAAAGAGGGAAGAAACTTTGGAAGAAGACAACATAGTGACAGAAGATAGACAAGGTATAAAACTAATCCTGCCAAAAAGACTGACACCACTATTTGCTATCATTGCAGGAAAGCATGCCACATGAAGATAGAATGCCCGGAGCTCCAGAAACTGAAGGAAAAAGCAAAGAATCCGGAAACAACAGCTTGCAAAGCTAAGACTCACACCCTTCTAACGATGCACTGCCCTTCTCTCAAAGCTCCTCTTCTTTTCTTCTCAATTTCTCTCTCTGAGATCTTCTCAGGTTCACTCTCTCTCTTTTTGCTCTAGTTCTCTTGACCTGGCTGTTGTTATTCTCCCTATGTGTTCTCCTCTCTGAGATTGGGCCATCTACTCCCTTTTATAAGACAACAGATGATGGGCGCGTGGAAATCACATTTCCCGCCTAAAAAATCATTTAGATCTGAGTTGAGATGGCCCACGTGGCAGCATCTTGATTTGGTTGCTTTCCACATGTCAAAAGTAGCATTTTGCCTTTTGCCTTGGATCACGTGCCTATTATCCTGGTACTTAAGTTGCTCGTGATAAGTTCACAGGTTGATGGTACACTCATCATGTGTTCGATCAAGTGACTAACCTGGCAATTTAATAGACAAACACATGCACAGACTTGTAAGACTTCATATGCAAACTTGCACGGACTATTCAATGTAAGCTACTAGATATGTACAGACCTTATGTGCCATAATGCAAAAACGTGCACAGACTATGCATAGCAAAACATGCACAGACCCTCATATGCATGATGCAGAAAGTGCACCGACATTTATATGCATGAGACAAAGAATTGCACTGACCCTTGCATGCGTTCAGCAAACCATGCACCGACCTTCTATATGACGGAGCATGAATATGCACTGACCTTGGTCAACGCTGGGAGGAAATGTGCACCGACCTTATATGTGCGATGCAGCACATGCACCGACCTGATATGATGCTTGTGAAGACAAGCACTGACCTTAGTTATGCTCGACACAAAACGTTCGCAGACCTGATATGTTGCTAGTGAAGACGTGCACCGACCTCTCTGAATAAAAATGGCAACAAGCATCGACCTCACTTGCAGGATTCAACGCAACTAGCATCGACCTCAAGTATACGTGAGACGCTACTAGCATAGACCTGAAGTGTGCGTGAGGCATTACTTGCACCGACCTTTCTTAGTGTAAGACACTACTAACTAGCATCGACCTTGTTCAGACTAACTAATGCTAGCACCGACCTTATGCCAATGCACAACAGACAAGCACCGACCTTATGAGCATATGCACGGACCTTATTTAACCATGTCTAATGCATGCACCGACCTGATGAGGACTTGACACCGACCTCAGTGAAGAGCTTCTGAAACATGCATCGATCTTAAGAACAGAAATGCTCATGTATGCAAACTATCTGATGAAATTACTAAATAAATCTGTGTATGCATGGACCTGACTATTCAGTCAATAGTGACTAGCACCGACCATAGCTAAATACAGCATGACGTGTAGAAGTGTTTTATGTAAAGATCTGACATATAAAAAATTCATCAAAATACACAATATTATCATGGTCAAGATAAAGTCACCAAAGTCAACTCTACAGTCAACCAAGTCAACTCTACTATTGCCAATCATTCAAAACACAATCAACACACAGCAGTCTCCACACTGCTGATCAACTCCAGAGGTGACCCAACATTCTCCCCCTTTTTGATGATGGCAACACCCAAAATTATGATGTCTTTTGATGAGACAAGTTTAATCCAATATAAGATGTGTTTAACATGAAGCACAGTCAAACAATGCATCAGACAGACACACAGATGCATACCAGAACCATATGATACCAATTGATAAGCTCTCCCCCTGAACTAGCCAAGTGTCTCTATCCCCCAGAAGAAACTCTCCCCCGAAACTTTCCTAACACTAGATACTCTTAAGTACAACTCCCCTTTAAGCAAAATATCACGAGGTCCTTTTTCTCTTCTCCTTTGCCATCAGCAAACAAGGAGTAAGGAGTACTACGGAAGAGAAGAAAGGTAACCAAAGAAGAAAAGAACAGAGTAACATCCTGTGCAATAGTTCAGAAGATAAGCATATTATATGGAAAGTCTTCAGGCATAAAAATCAAGATTATGCATTCTTAACAAATGTCTGGTTTAATAGTGATAAAAGGGAGAGTAAATTTCCTGAAACTCGTAGCTAAGGTTGCAGTACCCGTTTATAGCAGTGAACCTAAGTCACATAACCATGATAGATTTGGTCAAAACTGTATCCTACTGATTTCAGAACCAATGAATATCTATGGGAGTATCTAGGATATGTATTAAGGTTAAACAATTTGACACTTAGTAAAACTAGAATTGCAAGGTTTATAGCAAACCTTTTTCAATTTTGATTTTAAAATCGAGCTTGTTGAATAGACATGTATCTTCTATGCCTTTGACATTAAGGGTACACGTGGATTAGACGCCAGTACCCCCAGTTACTAAGCACAAACTACCATATCTGTCTCTGATAAAAAACGGCAGTCATGATTACACCTTTTTGCATAAGGGTACACGTTTATCAGACGCAAGTACCCCCAGCTACTTAGTGAAAAAAATTCTACAGATTTGATCATGTGAATAGAGTTAACATGAAGCACTTCATGACATGAATTTCTCTCCATTTCATTGATGGAGTACTCAGTTTCTCAGTGCAGTTCAGTCATTGCTCTGCCAATTGATTTATTCATTTCTTTTACTAATGCTTTTCTTTTTGCTGCCCTTTTAATTTTTCAAAGTGACTTGTTTAAAAACAATACATTATC